>LT598461.1:923694-1515695 GCA_900074725.1 Lachancea dasiensis | reverse complement strand
GATTGCAGCACCTGAGTTTCGCGTATGGTCACCCACTACACTACTCGGTCAGGCTCTTACCAGCTTAACTACAGTTGATCGGACGGGAAACGGTGCTTTCTGGTAGATATGGCCGCAACCGAAATATGTAATGTAAAAACAGGTAGTAATGGCATGGGTAGATGCGGGTAATCGTCACTATAACTATTCATTGTGGTGCAGTTATGGTAAGCCTCGAGTCAGATGCTAATCAACGGACCCGCGAAGCCATAAGGCGCTTCCACTGGCCTCGCTAGGGACTAGATATATTAAGATAACTCGACGCTCGTGTGTCATACATATGACGTGCCTCAATAAGATCAAGGAAACATAAGAAGACGCCAGGTGGATCAAGACCAACAGGAGACTAGATATAGAAAAAAAGCAAGTTTGTAGCGAAAGCTAGAGCTTTTATCCGGATTAGTAGCTAATAGGCCCTGCTTCTTTTGTAAATGGTCATTGTCGTAACTGCCACAACATTTCGTAGCGCCGCTTTAATATATTAAATATAATGTTAACGATGGCAGTGCCCACAGGACCGAAGTTTCAACCTAAAGGAGAGAGTGGTGATAAAATTCCAGTTTTCTCAGAAGCTTTGAACCTTTGGTTTCTCGAGAATAAACCTAATACGCACCACGTCAAGTTTTTGGAATTGGCCAAACGAGTTGAAGTTAACACCAGTGCTGATTGATTCAATGTCTTTATTGCCACCCAACTGGACTTGAAGAATGTGTCGTATGATGAAGCTGAGGAATCTTTCGAAAGAGCTCGTACTCCTTCTCTCACTAGATGGAGAAGGTGGGCCGATTTTACAAGACTAAGCCAACGCGGAACACTCCAAGAAGATATTATGACCTTTGAAAACACACTGGCCTTCTTTCCAAAAGACGGGTGCCCTGATCCAAAAATCTTGTTCGACCAAAAAAATCGGTCTTAAGCCATGCAGTTTCGTCAAGGTCGTTGACTAAAATCCAACGACCTGGCAAGAAGCTCAAGAGGTTGCACACGAATATAAAAACCCAAACACCCCAAGGATAACCATACTTGCTGAAGAAACGTGTAAAACATGACTCCACAGATGTAGATGCACAAACGGAAAGTCCGGCTTACGACAAACACAGGCCATTTAACTAGACCGCTTTCTGAAAGACAAGAACCCACGTGTTCTTGCTTGCCATAACAAGGGACATTATAGCTGAAAGCGCTATAGGAAGTCTCCAAGTAGTAGATGACCCATCTTATCAAATCCGAGGGACTCGTCGAAGGACAGATATATGAAGGAACCTCGCTTAACCCGGCAGGTGTACCAAAATTGGAAGAGCGGAATGAATTTGACCTGCTTGTAAAAAGAAAAAGTAGCATGTGGGCTCTAAGTGACACTGATGCCCCTACCACGTTTGTACGTAAAGATATTCTCAAAAGGCTTACACTAAAAGCATTTTCTGTACCTTACTCCCATTAACTGGCGAGAAGCCGTCTCGTTTTGAAAAATCTACTCTAGCGACAACGTTGAAAACCGACTGAGCGAAGATTTCTTCCAAACTACCTTGTTATGTCACTAATGAAATTACGGTACAGCTGATCGTTGGAGACCTGGTAAAAGAAGAATTCGGAATTGATCAGTGAAGGTGATTGCATATTTTTCCAACTCGTTACGAGGAACCCAAGTGATTCATCCCGCCGACAAAACGAAATAACTGGGCATCATTAGAGCCCTCGGATATTTTAAGTACCTTTTCCCAAGAAAAAGACTTTGTATTAAGACCAGCTTCCATCAGCATCATAATCCAAGAGTTCATGGAGGAATAACTGTAGCCTCAGAAATCTATTATTTGTCAAATCGCAATATCCTGAGATAAGTTGAACAAAGATTTCAGTAAGGTATTTGCTATTGTGGCTGAGTCACATCTAAGAAATTTTTTAAGGTTGAGGTAACTTTATGATTTTTAGAATAAGTGTATCTCACTGATATTCACTCTTGACTTCTTTCTTCTCTATCTGGCCCTCCCATTTATATGGTTTCCCTCGTTCTGGCGCAAATGTGAGGTACGTCGCACTGACTTATAGCCTCGAGTTATCTTTTTAGCTCTAGCGAGGCCAAAGTGGTTTGCCTCATGCTGTCTTATCCCTTCCCGTAGCCATATAAACTCGTTGACTGGGTTCTGACACATGTGTCATTTATCAGGCCAGTGTAATCACTATTCCTGTCGTATCACGGCAAAAATCCCGTGTGCTCCAATCTTACATCCAGTACCGATGCCACTCCCATGTTCGATAATCACCTCTCGGTGGCCAAGTTGGTTTAAGGCGCAAGACTGTAATTTTAAAAGTAATCTTGATATCGGGCGTTCGAATCGCCCCCGGGAGAATTTTTTATATTCTTTTTTGAGAGGTAAACATTTCATTGTTTGGGTTTCGCGGGATCTTTTATTTATTTTTTTCTGTACTTTTCTGCCCCTCCCCAATTCTTGGAACTCAATTGCACCACTGAGGGCCTTTCAAACACTTTAGAACCGAGAGGACTCGCAGAACTATGCGAAAACGGATACCCATTGATAATGCGATAGAATTTTTACGTGGTAGAGTCTATTTGGGGGCTTATGATCTCACTCCATCGGACACAGATGAGATCGTATATTTTACAGTGGAAGATATTCTGTTCTATAACAGATTCCACTTGGACTTTGGACCTCTTCATATTGGACACTTGTATCGGTTTGCAGTTATCTTTCATGAGATTTTAAATGATCCAGATAATGCAGGCAAGGCTGTAGTGTTTTACTCATCTTCCTCGACCCGCCAAAGAGCCAATTCAGCGTGCATGCTGTGTTGCTACATGTTGTTGGTTCAAGGGTGGACTCCTCACCAGGTTTTGCAGCCCCTAGCACAAGTGGACCCCCCTTTCATGCCATTTAGAGATGCTGGCTATTCTAATGCTGATTTCGAAATCTCAATACAGGATGTCGTGTACGGTATATGGAGGGCCAAAGAGAAAGGATTGGTCAACTTGAACAGCTTTGACCTAGAAACGTATGAGCGCTACGAGAGAGTGGAGAACGGTGACTTCAATGTTCTGACACCTGATTTTGTCGCGTTTGCTTCCCCAGAAGAAGATTCGCATCATAAAACGCACTCAGATAGGCCGCACCTGAACGCGGCTTTCCGCTCAGTGTTGAACTTTTTTTCTGACAACAACGTGCAGTTGGTCGTTAGGCTAAATTCGCATCTTTATAACAAAAAACACTTCGAAAGCGCAGGAATTGGTCATCTCGATCTTATTTTTGAAGATGGTTCGTGCCCGGATATGTCGATAGTCCATAATTTCGTGGGAGCTGCAGAGACGATAATAAATCAAGGTGGAAAGATCGCTGTCCACTGTAAGGCAGGGCTCGGTAGAACAGGGTGTCTTATAGGCGCGCATCTTATTTACACGCACGGCTTCACAGCAAACGAGTGCATAGGATTTTTGAGGTTTATAAGGCCAGGAATGGTTGTCGGACCTCAACAGCATTGGCTCTATTTGAACCAGCATACGTTCAGAGAATGGAAGTATACAATGAGGTTGGGGCTAGAGCCAAGCGAAGTCATTGGTGATCTTTATCCCCTGGTTACTGTTGCTGAGTATAGACGTCAAAAAAAATCAAAGAAATCCTATAGAAAGCAGGCTGAATACAACATAAGTGATTACACAATAGATGATCACACAGTAACGCCACCTGGCTCAGCCCAGAAAAAAACGCTGCAAAGCATTACGGCGGTGCCCCAAAATTCGCCGGGTCAACCTCGAAAAGGACAGAATGGGAACAATAGGGTGGAGGAAATCAGGACTCTTAAAGAGCGCCCAGTCGAAAACAATAGTGACGATGAATCTATGCAGGTGGATAGCAGTCAGGGTAGCGCCAGCAAGCGCGGCAGCCCAGCTTCTATTGAAGATGACGCCGCCTTGAGACAGCTTGCCCCCAAAAACAAACGTGCTATATCTAGTGGAGCAGGAAGGCGATCTGCAAGTGGGGCTGGTATTAGAAAGGTATCCGGTACCGCTAAAAGATAACGCCGATTAAAATGAAATACTTACTACGTAGTAATAACTGCAAGGTTGCATTGTCTTATACAGATAGGCCTGTTCTCAGACACTGATGTTGCAGACCCTCGAAAATTTCATCAAATACTGGTTTTTTGGGATATGTAGACACAATATGTGATACAATACCAAATCCAAGAATAATTGAAATCTATACCACTGGATGCTGTTGTATAACCCCCCCCCCCCTGTCATTTTTACATTTACATCATCTAAATATAGCAAGGAATTAAGACATTACCACTCTTAGGGTGATTCACGCTGTTGTAGCTTTTCGCCAGTTTCCCTCCGCTTTCACTTGGTTGACTCCACGCCATTTCCCATTTAGCAATTTCTAAGCCAGATATAGTATGATGTCGAGCTGCCTCGAGCAACCTTGTAGCAATGTGCCCCCCCCTCTCTTTTTTACAAACCCATATCCTTGATATCCCAAGCTTTACTGGTGGCCTTACACCGGGCACTACGTGAGCGGAATCGCAGATCATCCATCTCCCACGCTCATCGACTTCGTTCAAGATCTCCACCGTTATGATACCGACGGCGCGACCACCCCGTATATACGCGAACGCGGAGCCATCACTAGACTTGAGAGAGCGCCTTTGCGTGTTGTTGTTAATGCCCGAGTCACCAATCCAGAAATGGTTTTCATCGTGAGGGGCCTGTAATTCTTCATTAACGATGTGCATTATTTCAAGCGTTGCTTTAACCTCGCTACTTCTTGTTTTGGAGATCTGAACTATTTGATCGGTTCCAGCACCGGTGCAGATTTCTTTGGCGCCAGTTACTGGACCACAATCATTATTGTTGCGCCTATGCTTCACTGGAATAGATCTAGAAAAACTTTGGACAACTTCACCCCACTTTGGTGACCATCTTTTTCCGCATAGATGCAAATCGTGGTGTTTGGCATGTGCGGCGATATCCTGTATAACGCTCGGAGAGTAGGACAAAGAGCATTCGAGGCATTGAAATGGTTTGGCTTCTCTCTGTTTCCCGAAAATTAGTCTAGATTGACCTAATGCTTTGCGTTTGGGGGTGCTTTGCTTCGATTTGCCTGCTCGGATCATAATGTTACCTCAATCCGGATGCAGATTAGAGCCCTAGCCAATTACTTACCTGCCTGTAGGAACAACTGGGGACAAAGCTATGATACCCTGGGATCTAGCATTGATGCCACGCCCTTCGTTGATGGATGGAATCGGAACAATAGAGTGTTGATGGAAAGTGAAAAATATAGATTGTTACAGATCCGTTGCTTCAGATTGACCACCTAAAAAAAACAACCATACAAAGTGGAGTTCCACGTCTTTGGCCATCAGAACAAGAGAAGCAAGCCCGATGAGTTTTATTTATCTGGAGTATCTGATATGTACTCTCATAACCCACAATACTGTCAAACGCCAATACATGTTGTAATATAACGCACTTGAACACCAAGCACCTGGCAAAATAATAATGCGTGGCCGAACGACAGGAAGGAGGATAAAGAAAGATCATGAGCGAGGACTTTGACAGCTGCGCGTAGCCATGGGGCATTGATGAAATATCATGAGTTAATCTGGACTTGCCTCGTCGGACATCACAAAATAACTAGAGGCTCTTGCGTGGATATATTGTTTCCCGAAGTTAGGTTAGATGGAGGGGAAACATATAGTTGATACTACCGAATGGTGATGATCTAGTAATGTTTGAATAGAATCGAGTTGCATAATAGTTGACATTAAAAGGTGGTCAGAATACTACCAAGTGATACTGGCCGTAGTCAGTAAGGCAAGATTGTGCAAGGTGAATAATCAATCAATGCGAACGAAAGAGAGAGGGAAAGAGAACACAGATATACCTGGCCGGCCATTTCAATTACCTAACAGTATATTTGTAAAGCGGAAGCAAATGGGCCGCTGGGTGTAATTGTCGTGTTATCCAGCCTTAAATGCGCCCCAGAATTTCCCGCCCGAACTTTACAGAAATGATGGCAATACATCCCAGATATGAACCAGTCATACTCCAAAATAGTAACAAAGAGCCAACCGGAGTCGTTTTATAGGCTGCTGTTTTAATCATGTTGGAACGATATAAGAGAACTTCATTTGCTATTTTAGAGCGCTCGATTGCCAAACTATTGAGAGCAATCGTGACAGTGCTGTACAAAGTGATATCAAAACGCCGGTGAAACAAATGAGCTTAAAGATCTTGAATTAGTCGCCCGATGGATCGGATGATGCTCCAAGTATGGTCTGGTAGAACGTCTGACTACTCTATCGATGTATAATATATTAATTTTGGAAGCCCTGACGAAACGTTTGCACCGGGCTTGAATTTTTGTATAAATACCGACTTTTTGGTCCATCCAGTGGATTAACATCATGGTCGAAATAATCACAAAGAGATAATAAGAACTCAGATATTTAATATATGTCTAATCTCAATGCTCGCTATCAAGTTGAACAATGAATTCAGCGAATTAACTACTAAAAACACCGACTCGCCTCAATAGTTGTCAAATAAAAATTCAGAATATGATTCACGACGTCTATCAACAATTGAAACAACAGGGCAGCAAGCTAAGTACTGTCGACACTGACTCGCTCCAAATATCTCGAAAGTACCCTATAGCTACCTGGACTCATTGACATGTCTCTGGCCGCATGTCTTGCCATTATTATTGTTCCTGTCATTATTGATGGCCATGGCTCGAGGACTAGCCTATGGACCAGAATGGATAAGTGACACGAATTTAACAGCCTGAGATTCGCTCGAGATTACAAGACAACTCGGAGGTTGTACGTCAACGTGACCTTCCTCAGGGTTGAATCCGGCCGAGGGGAAACACACAAGAAGTGGCCGGTGGATCAAAACAAATAGGAATATGAGATATTGGAATTAGTCAGTTAATAGTGAATACTAATAAGGTCTACTGATTCTCGTCGTCCTTTAGAGCTTTTGTCCTTTAAGTTGAGATTGTAATTACTGTTCAGGACAAAAAAATGATTTCATCAGAGTTTTATATTGGTTTACAAGCCAAATGCAGTTTACACAATGGGCGTGTGGCGTAGTTGGTAGCGCGCTCCCTTAGCATGGGAGAGGTCATCGGTTCGACTCCGGTCTCGTCCAGTTCTTGCTTCAGAATTTTTGTACCGCCAACGGACTAGCTTGCGTGGCAATGATTTTCTTCCCCCTAACCCCAGTAAGCATGTAAGTAATAACTTCTATTTTACCATGTCTGCTACATACCAATCAACTAGAATTTACAATTTAACTTTAGAAGCGTCACGCGTTATCCTTTTGCAGTCGTACCAAAATTATTCTCTCGAGAGAACTATTGAGTTTATGTCTGGGCCGAGCCGGATAGATTTGGGTTATAGCATTGTCTCCGATGAAAAGGCGCCTATCAGCAAAATTATGTGAAATGCGGTATTTCAAAGTTTCTTGTCGAAGCAGGTCATAATTTTGCCCACTTCTTTCTGGTGTCAAGAACCTCTGCCGCAAGCTCACAAACTTCCCAAGCACTACCATAGGACGATTGATAACCTGCGCCACCAATGCCGTAGTTATGAATGACTTTGAGAGGCCTCGAAATATCTTCTATCGCGTAAGTAGAGAGTGCAATTCTAACACCACCTTCACGAGCAGGTCTCAGAGCTACGTAAGTGTTGTAAATGGTCGCCGATTTTAGCTCTGGGACATGGTATCTACAAACTCGCAGAATGCTCTCATTTAACTTTTCATCAATAGTGTTTGACCAGTCACCCTTTTTGAAGATGCCTCCCACAATGCACCCACCCTCGGCGCGAGGGAAAATATTTAAGAATTGATCTGCTCTGCAATTCAATTCTTCTGGCAGCTCTTCTACCATAACCTGGTAAGGCAAATCCTCGTAGATTTGTAAAATCTGGCCCTTAACAGGGTGAACTCTCTCTAGCTCCTCAGGCTCCCAACATCTGAGCAGCTTACCGGCATTCACTCCCGTTGCGTTTACTACAAGTTCAGGAACGTACCCAATCGTCGATACCACATCTGTAATCAAGTCCAAACGAGGGATTCGCTGCACGCTTCCTCCTAGCTTACGTATCTTTGACAAAAGATAGGTGTTATAGACAGTGGGAGTGATGGTAAAACTCGAGAACTCATAGCCGTAATAAAGTTCCGGATCAAGGTTCCTGAAGCGTAGTTCTTGTTCACTCAGCGTTTTGATATTTTTGACAAATTTCTCTTCGATATACCATGGCTTTTCGCTGCTCCTTGGAACGCATCTCTTGAGTATGTAAGGTTTGACACCTGATTCTGGTTCGTCCTTGGCCAACTCTGTGAGTCTCAAATATGTGACTTTATCTCTTTTGATCTGTTCCAAGTCATCATTCTTCGCAAAACTGGCCCAGTTTGCACCCGCCCAAGGTGAAGTAAAATCATGGGCGTGATAATCGCCCGGCCATTCTGATGCTAGAATTGTTAACTTTTCAATTTCCGTGGGAAACTTCTCTAAAAGCAATAATGCTGATGTCAAAGCAGATACACCAGCTCCTAGAACCACAACTTTCGACATTTTTCTGTTGGTGGCATTCTTGAAATCTTCGATCAATGTATGCTCCGTACCAACACTTTAGGTGGCTCGAGATCAATTTATATAGTAGTGGGATAATTGGTGACTAGCATGTCGATGCTTCACACTGAACAGTATATCGAGCAGCTCATAGATAACGTGAGTCGATAAAATGGGTTTATCAAGATTAAAGGAAATGCGGCCCCGAGTCAAGTGATCTCTGGGGCATGCCGCTTTGAGAAAAAAACCATGAAGGTTATGATATCCACATAAAAGTATCGGCATCCCTTTCTGAAATTGACAATATGTTTTTCGCAGGGCTCATCACCCATCTTTCTAGTCAATCTGATCAGCATGTATTCCCATCACTCTCATTCTTTGGACTATGTGGCTCACGGGGTCGATCATCTCGAGTCAGTGGTTGCAAGGGCCAATCATATGCATTTTGAACTATTTTGTTTAACCGAGCACATGCCAAGGATAAGCGCCCAGCTACTGTATCCAGAGGAAGCTACGGGGAATGCGGAAAGTGATTTGGAAACTCTGCGAAACAGTTTCGAAAAGTTTTTAGTACACGCTGCCCAAATTAAGAAAAGGAACCTGTCAACAAAGATCATCATAGGAATGGAAGTAGAGGGGTGTGACCTGAGTCACATCGCATATGCCAAAGACTTGATGGAGGAGAACAAACGAGTTATCCAGTTTTGTATAGGGTCCATTCACCATGTAAACGGTATACCAATTGATTTTGATCGGTCTGGATGGGATCGGGCACTTAAATCTGCTGGTAACAACTTGAGGTCGTTGCTAAGAGATTACTTCGAACAGCAGTACGAACTCATCAGGGAGCTAAAACCACTTGTCTTGGGACATTTCGATCTGTTCCGTCTCTTCTGTACTGATGATCTCTATATTGATGCTGAAACAGGTGAGAAAGTAGAGAAACTATCGAGCACCTCTGTTCGTGCCTCTGAGGCATCGTTTCCTGCATTATGGGACGACATAAAGGGCCTTGCGTTGAGAAATTTAGAAGCAGTTGCGTCTTATGGCGGACTTATTGAGATAAATACATCTGGACTCCGTAAAAACTTGCGAGATCCATATCCACATCGAGATTTCGCAACACTAGCTCAATCCGTTGCTGGCACGAGGTTTGTGCTGAGTGATGATGCACATGGTGTTGCACACGTCGGTGTCTGCTATGATAAAGCCTTGGCGTATATGTCAAACATCTTGAATCTCGAACGTCTGCATTACCTGACAGACGTCGCAGGAGTTTTGGAAGTGCAGTCAAAAAGCCTTGAAAAAATCAGGCAATCATCTTTCTGGGAACAGTACTTGTAGACAGAGCCTTATCATAATTTCGCTGCTGTCATTGTGATATGCAAATTAATTATAATAACAGTATATATACAGTGACAGTATACAGTAATCAGCAAACAGCTTAATACGAGCGCCCAAACATAGTGAATTGGATAGCCTTTCTTTGGCACTTGATACACAATTGATCCTTCTTCAATTGAGGTTGTTGGAATGGTGTACACAAGGTTTTAGCGCCCATGCTTGGCGCTTTGTCGTCAGCTTCAAACTCCTCTCCATCATCCTTCTTAGCAGAAGAGTCCTTTATATCCTCTTCACACTCAGTGACACCGCACCAAGGGGCCAAAATGACACATTTTCTGTTCAAAGCAGGAACAAAATCTTTCCACTCCTCAATAATTACTCTGTGAGAATCAAAAAGTTCCTTCGCTTTCAAGAACATGTCCTTTTGCATGTCCTCTAAAATCTCGGGAATACGTGTCTCCAAATCGCTCAGTTTCACAGTGTACTTACGGTTATCGTTTCTGCGAACGGCGGTGATTTGCTCGTTAGCCATATCCTTGGGCCCAAATTCCAACCGGAGAGGAATACCCTTTAACTCATATTGCGCAAATTTCCAGCCAGGAGTGTAATTGTCATTGTAGTCCCCAAATGCTCTGATGCGGGCTGCCCGCAAGCGTTGCTCGACTTCCTTGGACTTTTGATGAATGATAGCTCTTTGCTCATCAGAAGTCTTAGCGTTTATTCCAACAGGAAGAACCACGCATTGGTTTTGAGCTACTCTAGGAGGCAATACCAGACCCTTGTTGTCGGAGTGAATCATGACCATAACACCAATGACACGAGTGCTTAACCCCCAAGAGTTTTGGTAGGCGTAAACCTTTGGATGCTCAGGACCTAGCGGATTTTCAACGCTTATGTTGAACATCTTAGAAAAGTTTTGACCCAAGTGGTGCGAGGTGGCACCTTGAATACCACGGCCGGTCTGAGGAATGTAACCTTCACATGTTGTGGTGAAATCTCCACCCGCAAACTTCTCCTTTTCCGTTTTCTTACCTTTGATGACCGGAACGGCTAACAGTTCTTCGTAAACACCAGCGTAAAAGTCCAATATTTGCAAAACTTCCTCCTCGGCGTCTTCTTTGGTCAAATGGGCTGTGTGCCCTTCTTGCCACAAAAATTCCCTGGTTCTTAGGAAAGGCTGAGGATGTTTGAATTCCCATCTCACCACCGAATTCCACTGATTTAGCTTGATAGGCAAGTCTCTGTATGATTGAATCCATTTAGCGTAGTACGGGTACATGACAGTTTCCGAGGTGGGTCTGATTGCAATTGGCTCTTCTAATTCTGATGAGCCCGCCCTAGTAACCCAAGCAACTTCAGGGGCAAACCCCTCAATGTGGTCCTTCTCCTTTTCCAATACTCGAGATGAAACAAACATTGGGAAATAAGCATTTTCAACACCAATAGCCTTGATTTTGTCGTCGAACCATCTCTGAATTTTCTCCCAGATAGCGTATGAAGGTGGTCTCAAGATGTAGCAGCCAGATACATCGTAGTAGTCTAACATCTCACCTTTAGTTAAGACTTGTTGATACCAACCGGAGAAGTCTAACTTCTTGTCGACCGTAATACCGATAAGCTTTGCATCTTCTAAAGCAGCGGATTTAGTCTGAATATAAGGAGTGGTGGAGCCGGCGGAGCTGGCGGAAGCCTTGGTGATCGGCTTCTTGGCCTCTTGTGAAAAATCTACGGTTACAGGTTGGAACTGCTGCAGATAGTGCGACAAATCGGATTTGCTAATGGAGAGTTCGTCATTAAGTTTTAAAATTTGGCCGTCTTGACAATGTTCAATTGCAGTATCAAGAAGGAGCTTGAATTCAGAGGCCGCTTGTAGAAGATGGCCCAAATTGAAGTCTTTAGCTGACCCGCACTTGAAATGAGAGGCAAAAAGATCATCACGAGCCAAGCGGGGATCTTTGGTACCAGTTTCACCTGCAATTAGCGCAGATGCGGTAGAGGTTGTTTGCAAGGCCACAACAACAATGGGTACGGGGACAGCCGACTTAGGAGTCTTCGGTTTGAAGACTAAGGATTTGACAGCTAGCGAGTCGGCCTGAGCAGAAACGCAAAGCTTAGAAAAGCTATTCTCTAACGACATCTTGTATCCAAAATTCGGTTTTTTTATTGGATTTTGGGTTTAGGTTTTCTGATCGAGAACCGGCAACCTATGTTTGGTCAAGACATCTCATAGATAGATATTTCAAGTTTCATGTTTTCCATATGAAAAAATTTTTTCTCTTCAGACGGGAAGACATCCAGATAAAAGGTGACACATCCTGACTCAACTGTCGTAGTACCGACTTCCGAAAGCTTGGAGCTATTTAACGGCAGTTTTTGATCCTCTTACTTTTAGAGTTCTCCGGTTATCGTCTTAACCTCATACTCTTGGTCCTTAATCAAGTTCTAACATTTAGTGGTGAACTGAAAAACCTTCCTTAGATATTCAAAAAACTAGATATTAACGATGTCCTTGTACATCAACGAATTGAGCGGGGTGGATAGTACTTCTGCCTCGGGGTCGGAACAACAACCTTACAAGACCGCTGCCTATGCTTTGTTCGAATCCCGTGGTGCTGGCAAAGAACCTAAGCTTTTAGTCTATAAACAAGACGCAGAAAAAGGTGACGGATACGTTGAAATATCTGCAAGCGCCTTGAAAAAGGCCCGCAAAGGGTGCGAGGGGCTAGTTAAAAAGCTGGCTAAGCAGGCCGAGCAGGATAAGAAGCAACAAGAGCAGAAAGAGAGAGACGCCGCTAAGAAATTGGAGGCCTTGCACATCACTATTCAACAGGATCCGTCTCTACCAGAAGCTAAGAAAACCAAAATATCGAAGAGTTACAGCGCCGTTGACGAAAGAGTCAAGGTTTCGGGCTGGATCCACAGGCTGCGGTCCAGCAAGAACCATGTATTTATCGTACTGCGGGATGGTACAGGCTATCTGCAAGCAGTCCTCACCGGTGACCTAGCTCTCGCCTACCAGACAACCACGTTGACGATAGAATCTACTGTCACGTTATTTGGTAAAATCTGCAAGCTGCCTGACGGAAAGACTGCTTCCGGTGGTGTAGAGTTGCTAGTCGATTATTATGAAATCGTGTCATTGGCTCCCTCTGGGGAAGATGCTTATACCAACAAGGTAGCGGAAGGTGCTGACCCATCTCTCTTGCTAGATCAGCGTCACCTCGCTCTCAGAGGCGAGACACTGTCCGCTGTGATGAAGGTTCGTGCATCTTTGCTGCGTTCCATTCGCCGTTTTTATGATGAGGAAAGCATCACCGAGGTCACTCCTCCATGCATGGTGCAAACTCAAGTTGAAGGTGGCTCTACCCTATTCAAGCTGGACTACTACGGCGAGGAAGCCTTCTTGACACAATCTTCTCAACTGTACTTAGAAACCTGTCTGGCCAGTTTAGGAGATGTTTACTGTATTCAAGAGTCTTTCAGAGCAGAAAAGTCTCATACCAGAAGACACTTATCTGAATATACTCATATCGAAGCGGAGCTATGCTTCCTAGATTTCGACGAAATGCTTGTTCACATCGAAAAGCTAATTTCTAGGGTCGTCCAATACGTCTTGGAAGACCCAATCGCCGGTCCGTTGGTCAAGCAATTGAACCCCGGCTTCCAAGCTCCTACTTTGCCATTCATGAGACTTGATTACAAAGACGCAATCACCTGGTTGAACGAGCACGGCATTGAAAACGAGGATGGAGAACAGTTCAAGTTCGGCGACGACATTGCTGAGGCAGCTGAAAGAAAGATGACAGATACGATTGGAGTGCCTATATTTTTGACTAGATTCCCTGTTGAGATTAAATCATTCTACATGAAGCGTTGCCCCGATGCTCCACACGTGACCGAGTCTGTCGATGTTCTAATGCCAAACGTTGGTGAAATCACAGGTGGCTCAATGAGAATTGAAACAACCGAAGAATTGGAAGCTGGTTTCGCTCGTGAGGGTATTGCCACTGACCCATACTACTGGTTCATCGATCAGAGGAAGTACGGTACCTGTCCTCATGGTGGTTATGGTATCGGTACTGAACGTATTCTTGCCTGGCTGTGCGACAGATTTACCGTCAGAGACTGCTCCCTGTACCCTCGTTTCACAGGCAGGTGTAAACCGTAATGTACGCTACATGACAGAATTTATAGCTTGAGCTTAATGTTTTCATTCCTCGTAGTTTTAAGTATGTTGCCTCTCAGTTATGGTGCTCATTTTGAGCTATAATGCGGATCAGCACGACATAGATAAAAGGCTTGTGCGATTACGATCGAGCGAGATCATAGAGGACATATTCTTATAGATGATACAAAATCTTTAGTGGTAGCCAATTGCCGAAATAATACCCTAACATGCTCCATTTACCGTAAAATCTTTGCTTACCGCGCAAGACTTCACAAAAGCTGAACCACCAGCTGTCTTGCGAAACAATTAGGTTGTACAAAGGCCTGAGTAACGATGTTCCAATTGCTGTGCCGGTGTACGGGAGGTTTTTGTAGCTGCTCGAGCTGCTAGCTATCTTCAATAAGCCCAAATGACAGAAGTATATCTTTGCGGAGGGGTACTCGAACCTGAGAGTTTTATAATAAGATTCAATCAGGCCAGCTACCAGGTATTCGGGCGAATGATGCGGGATCCCAAGGTTTCTAGGTAAAGATGGCGCCAGTAAAATTATTTGCACGTTCGCAATCAAATGCGGAATTAGCTTTGAAAGCGCGTGCATGTGAGTAAATACATTTCTTCGAAGCTCGTCTTGAACCGCTGTTGTTGACAACGTCGTGAATGCACCTGACAAATTGTAAGCCGAGTTTGGAACTATTAATATCGAGGATAGCACAGTTGAGCTCTCGCAAAGATATTTGATCATGTTGCTGAGGTCTGAAGAAGCAATATGGAAAAGACCATCGTCATCAGTTTCTGAAGCACCTCCTTCGGAACAAACAAAGACAACAAAGCCACGCCGATATAAATCCATTACTATTTGGCGAGTGATCGGATCCCGCATGTGTCCAAATAACAGGATGCATTTTTTGTCGCCTTGTGCTAAATGCTTTGGAGGTCGAGGAAGCAGTTTGTGTCTATAGCTCCAAATCAAAAGGGCGGCGGCGCTTGTGCCTACTACTTGAGCAATTAATCCTAATTGAGGTCTCCCAAGACTATGGTAATAATCAGCAGCTGCGTGAGGTGCATCTTTTAAGGCTCCATTTGAGTCGTCAATTGAACTGGAGCCAAGTTCCTTCACGTTTTCGATAATACGTCGATTGAGAGACTCTACCTTTTTAAACCAGAAAAATCCTGTATCGAAAACTTTATCCACTACGTGACTAGACATTGGGCTTCAATCAAACGAATTTCATACCTGGTGCCGATACTTCTTTCGACAACTGTTGTGATCTTTAGAGAACAGATCGTGGTATCATGTGCACTTGGTACGACAACAGATAGTTAATGTACTAGTCTGCACAAATTGACAGCCTAACAAAACTATTGTGCGCGCTGGGAAGGGGGGGGGGGCTATTTACTCCATTATAGAGCTTTTATGGGGTGTTTAAGAAGTCTTTTGAGTGCTGCGCAGTTTCACTTCGGTAGTCGATTAGACCGCACTTGAGCAGGTTTTTAGCACCATTAAGGGAGCTTCCATAGGAATTTTTCCGTTCGGATTGGGGCGAAACGGTCACTTTACCTACACTGGAGACTCACATGTGCTAGGTCGATCTTTTTGTCCGCCTATTTTTACCTTCTTCACCAAGTATTACAGATGTTACCATCATCCTGCTCTCACCAGGAAACCGATCTACGAAGCAAAACTGATATTTCAGAAATTTGTCAAATAGGGAAAACGTACCGAGACACTTGGTATTCCTCAACCTATAATTGATTAGCCCTCATAACGTTGCGTTGATAATTTCTTGTAGTTTTTTCGCAAAAAGTCGCTCGACATTGTCCGACTTCGCAATTTATCATCATTTTTGTCTTGGTTGCAACAAATACAAAATTTAAATAATCATCCAGGATAGTGGAAAAGGAGTATAGCTTTAACAGTAACAATAACAATAACAAACACCGCACACGATTTTCGAATTTAGTTGTTGATATTTTTAAAATGGGTATCAATAATCCCATTCCTCGCTCACTGAAGTCCGAAAGCAAGTATGTGGATTGGCTGGAATAATGTTATTATAGGGGTTCTCGCCGTGAGTTGGTCCTGCAAACAGAAAGTTTACTAACCAAGTATGTGTAATTGTGAAGAAAAGCTGCCAAAGTTCTTGCTAGTTTTGTCAAGCCCAACCAACTTCTAGGTGCAGATGCAGTGATCCCACCAGATGTGCTAAAGCGCGCCAAGGGCTTGGCAATCATAACAGTCTTAAAGGCGGGATTTCTGTTCAGCGGGCGTGCGGGATCCGGCGTGATTGTCGCGCGCTTAAAGGATGGCTCATGGTCTGCACCATCGGCAATTGCTCTCGCTGGTGCAGGGGCGGGCGGTATGATTGGTTTCGAGCTCACTGATTTTGTTTTCATCCTTAACACGGATGATGCTGTCAAATCCTTTTCTGAGTTTGGCACTGTCACTTTGGGGGGAAACATATCAGTTGCGGCCGGTCCGTTGGGCAGAAATGCGGAAGCAGCTGCTTCAGCTTCGCTGGGAGGCATTGCAGCGGTTTTCTCATACTCCAAGACCAAAGGAATATTTGCGGGTGTCTCTCTTGAAGGGTCGGTAATTGTTGAAAGAAGGGAGGCAAATCGTAAGATTTATGGTGAGAATTGCAAGGCCAAAATGATTTTATCGGGCCGTGTCAGATCCCCGCCCGCCTCGGATCCTCTTTTCAGGGTTTTGGAATCCCGTGCCTTTAACTACAGCAGCAGAACGAGAGACTCGGATTTCGACAACGAGTTTTATGATGATATTCCCTCTTCATTCGATTCCACGGATATGGACTCTCAACGGCCTAATACAAGGTCTACACGGCGAAGGGGGGAATCGGTACATTCCCAAAGATCTTATAATGATGACTTTGATGACTACTCTGGTGAAAGTGACCCGAACGATGTTAGCGGCTATTATTCAAGAGCAAGAAGTCAACGGACGGCGACTCGTTGGGAAGATGATGTTTATGATAGAGACGTTGAAGATGCTAGTACCACATTGGGAAACGCGAAAATGTCAAATGCGCCCGTTAGACCACGGAGTGAGAAGCCAGACTTTGGGCTTTCATCTTCGCAAGCGGGACCCCGAAGCTCGAGACAAGCTTCGTCAGGGGCGCCTAAAGCTGTGGCTCTATACTCATTCAAGGGCGAGCAAAGTGGTGATCTATCCTTTCGTAAAGGAGATGTTATATCCATATTGAAGAAATCTGAGTCCCAAAATGATTGGTGGACGGGTCGCAACAACAGTCAAGAAGGAATATTTCCTGCTAACTATGTTGAGTTGGTATGACATCGCTCTAACACATAGTGCCACATTACCGAAATAGGAGCTGATTGAAATAAAGAAGAAAACATGCTTCATATGAGACGTGATAATCTGTTGACATTTCAGGTTGCTTATTGTCAAAGTAATTTAAATAGAAAGTTGTACATCCATTTTAATTCAATTCTCAGCAACCTTTTAATAGCGATCTGGCTACTGGCAGAAAAATTCATATATCGAGCTGAGAGAAAAAAAATATAATCCCCTGGACGAAAGATCGGAGTTTCTCCTCGCGTGACCTCTACCGCTCGAATCCGAGAAAATTGATAGCTTCTTGAACCTGAGTTTGCAATATTCTCCCGTGCTGTGATCGCGTGCTGATTAGTAGTAAGAATTTCGATAAGCACTCCACGTTGGAACGCCAATATACGTCAAAAATGTATTCTGATATACATTTCAAGTTCTCATTTTTAGAGGCATTAGGACTTGAGATGAAATCCATTGACTTTTTAATCTCGTTTCTCAAAACGTCCAGGAGCTGATTTTTTGCTAGACTGTTTGATCCCCGAATTATGCGTGCGCTTGTTGCGCACAAAGAAGGGCGAGCATGATCTGCAATGAAGCTTATCTGGCCCTTCGCGATGAGGGTTTTGTTTTCAAAGTACTCGGTGTCCTTCGGGGAACTGTCATTTAGATTCTTTGGCTCGCTATTTTTCATGGGGGCGGTCCAGGAGGCTTTAACAACACTATCCCCAACTAGTTTATTGTTGAGGTATTCAAATAATCTATTGGCGTCAGGACGGGAATTGCATAAAACATGGCCAAGGAAGGTAAGGTTATTATGATCATAATCCTCGATGGCTATCTTTTTGCAAGCAATCTTTTCTTTCAAGCATAGTTCTGTCAAAAACTGCTCATTGCAGACAGAGCTCAAATTACTAAGATATATAGTCTTGCGATATCCATTTGACAGCAATGAATCAATTGCGGCTGTCTTGCTAGAAGTTACGGCATCGTTATCGCTAGGTAGGTCTCTCGCGCCCCCGAATGCCATTTGTTGGCCCTTGGTAAGAGTTAACTTTCTTTCCCCCATGTATTTTCCATTGAGTTCGTGAAGTGCTCTCTGCATGTCACTTCCCTTTTTATATGTCACAAAGCCCCAGCAAGATTCTTTGTATGATCTTGAACTAGCCGTAAATATAGATTTTACAGGGCCAAGTTGGCTAAAATAGTCGAGAAGAGCTTCTTTATCTGCATTCAAAGGAAGATTTTTAACATGAATCGAGTTAGGATGGGGTCCTCTGGAACAATTGTTAAATTCGACTTCGGTTTGATCTTCCGTCACGAGGCTCTCTTTTGTAATTCCTTCAAGTTTTGCCTTCCTCTTCTCAAATTCCGGTGATTTTCTGATCTCTTTGTCAAAATGCAAGCCACAGGAAATCTTAGTACCGTAAAATTCAGTTCCATTGAATGCCTCGATAACTTTTTTCGCTATTGCGTCACTTTCAAAATACGCGAACCCGATGTTTTTTCGTCTTTCCAATTTGCAGGAAAGCACCCTTCCATAGCGATTGAAGGTCTCGTAAAATGCTCTTGTCGTCAACCTTGGATCTTCTAGTGGGAGATTAGCAAAAAAAACATTCGTGCCAATGTTCTTTCTGAAATAGCTGTTTCTCATAGATGGCATAATTCGCACTTCCTTGTCGAACAACTTGACATAGCTAAACTCTTCTATTGCCTTTTGAGCGTCTTCGCTAGCAGTGAAATTCAAGTAACCGTAGCCCAGCGATTTCTTGGTCTCGGCATCGACACAAATCTTGACTGACTGGAGCGACGAATACTTACTGAACACCTTGGTTAGCATCTTTTCATTGACCCGAGAATTTAGATCACCAATAAACAGGGAGCTTAGTTTGAAGCTTGTCACGCATGGATCCTTGGATGCATTCAATTGAAAAGGTGTTTCAGATGGGGCGTCTTCAGAGTGCTGTGACGAATTGCTTGATCCACATTTGTTTTCTTCCCCGCTTTTTTTTCGCATACTGACAGCAGCATTGGCCTGTCCCTTATTTGCGGCATTGGCCAACTCGCCGTGCTTGAAATTCTCTCCGTTGAGTCTCTTGGTGTTTAGAGATATACTGTTCAGAACATCTCCATCGCCATTATTGTAAGGGCCGCGAGTTTGCAAGGACATACTTGTATTCCAGCTTAATTTCCCTGCCAAGATTTAGCAGCACAAGCTATTCGAGAGGTTCCGGAGATTCCCAATCTTCGATTACAAAGTGTGCTTATAGTTAAACGCTTTGCAAAGTATAACTAGTTATGTTATGTCTGGACGCAATTCCTATCGTGTAGACGACTTTGAGTCTTTGAGGTATCAATTTCAAGCAATGAAATTGGTCTGGAGGCAGTGTCGGTTGACATTTTTTATGACACAATGACACAATGGCGGCAAAAAGGTGCGACACAAAATGTAAACTCCCGTATAAATGGATACATGTATATAAGTATATTTCTGGGCACGTGTCCAGGATGTCTTGCCATTGCGATGAGATGATTTTACTCCGCTCTATCCAAATCGTCTAGTAATCTATGTATATTTTATCGAAGTATATGGTGTGTTTGAGCGCAGTAATCTAATTTCTAGATGGTCAAAATGTCTCTGCCAAAGAATCCTCTTTTTAGCCAATCCATGAATAATAGCACTCTTGTTCTCAAGGAGACTGTCTGAGCAAAGTAAATACCACGCCACAAGTACATTGCAATCAAGCCACCCACAAAAGAGTACCCTGGGATATCGAAAACCGCAGAGTTACCAATATAGGCCAGAGACCCCAAGTGAACGTATTTGAAAGCTTTGTAAGCCGATTCATCGGATATGAGTTGGGGACTTTCGTTCACATTCACAATTTCAGAACTCCTGGCAACTTTGGTAAGCTTTTTACCAATATACTTACCTTGTTGGTGGGCTCTCTGAGCCGTAGCGGGCATGGAAGTGGCCTTACTCTCGACATCTCTCAGAAGCTGAGTGATTTGGTTAAAGTCCAAACATCCAGAATTTCTTGTATCATATTTGGGTAATATTTCTTCAACATTGTACAAGTGTTCCCTGGTTTGGGGATGCCTTCTAAGAAGTTCCCTTGCGAGGTCTTGAACTTCATCATATGATATTGATAGGTGCTTTATGTCGTCGTCAGTAATAATTTCGGTGCTTCTCGTTGGGTGAAGATGCTTATTGACAATGAACTGCCTTACAAATTCTACGGCATGTTCAGCCAGATCTGTACGCACAGTTGCGCAGTCACCAATGGCGTAAACTTCTCCCAATGGAGTGCCAAGTACCCTCAGATGTGAGTCTGTTTCAATGGCTCTTCTGTTTCTTTGAAAAACAGACAAATCTTGAACAACCTGTTGAGCCAAAGGATTTTGTGCAACACCGGTAGACCATAGGCACAACCCGAAGGGTAATTCTTTCAGCTCTTTTTCTCCGGTCTCGGCATTTTTCTGGGTAAAGATGACCCTGTCGGGAAGAATTTTATGGACTCTGGAGTTCGTTAAAACGTCAATGTCGTCTTTCTTAAATCTCTGCATGGCATATTCGGATATGGTTTCATCGTATGTATTCAAAATGTTAGAACGCGACTGAATAATGTGAACAGAAACCTGTTGCCTCAAAATTCTTGGATAAATCTTCGGTAAGTCTTCATTCAACAGATCAAATACCTCAGCAGCAAATTCAACACCAGTAGGACCTCCCCCGCAAACCACAAAACTTAGAAGCTTCTTTCTCTCTTCATCAGTGGTGGTAGGCAAGCAGGCAGTTTCCAGATTATCCTTGATTTTTCTTCTTAAAGTGATGGCATCCTCTGCTGTTTTTAAGCGAGAGCAATTCTCCAAACCTTCGACACCATGAGTATTAGCACTTGATCCCACAGCAATAACCAGCTTATCATATGGCAGATAGAAGTGTCTTTTTTCGCCGGTTTGTGGATTCAATTGAGATACTTTCACCAACTTTTCAGCGAACTCCACTTTTTCGGCCTTGGCCTCTAAATAGTGGCCACTCACCTCGTTAACAAGTTTTCTAATAGAAGCCATTAATGATTTGACCTCCAAGGTTCCCGTGGCAGCGGATGGCAAAAGAGGCGTGAACAGAAAATAGTTTTGGGGCGATACAACAGTTACGTCATACTCTCCCGAAGCTAAGGACTTAAGAACACCAACTGACGCCCAACCGGAGCCCAACACAACTAATTTTGGCCGGTAGGACAACTTTTCCTTGTCTTCTGAATCATAAGCATCAAGATTGTCTCTCAAGATCGGTAAATTTTCAGGCCCACCAAGCTCGGGGTTCAAAGCCAGCTTGGGGACTTCGATAAACTGTGGTTGATCGCAGTCCTTATATGTTGTGGCATCATAAAGGAAAAATCCTATTAGCGAGATACCAATAGAGGAAACAATGATACCGGTGGTAAATATTGACAGCCTGACAAATTTTCCAAACCTCTCAGAGAAGTAACTATTCTTTACCGAGCTTGTCTGAACTTCTTTTTGTAGTAGGCGACCACAGTGAAGCAACCTAGGGGCTAGGAAACCGCTTTGCTTATGGCCAGCAACTTGCAGTCTAGAACGGGTCGCGCACTTCAAAAGGACAGAATTTTGCACTAGTCCTGGTCTGAATATACGATTAAACATGTTTGCCTGCTGCTCTATAAAGATGAGAAGTTTGTTAGAATAGCAATTATTTTTCTTTGTATTGGGGCACCCTATCTTAAAATCGAAAAGCTCGTCAACGGCGCGCGACACTAAATAATAAACACAATAAATGTCATAAAAGTTGAAACGATAAGAACTCCACCCAAATTTAGCCTACCCTCACTCGAAGTGGGCAACAGATATTATTCATTATTTTGATTTGCCTTCAGTAAAAGCTACAGCCAGTTATTTCGACAACGATGCTCACCAAGCGCAGTCCATACATAACCCGATAAACAAAAAATGTAGGATTGAGGGTTCACTTCTACAATAAACTTCAAATCAATCCTTCAACTTTTTAGTCACATTCGAAACATAATTCATTTCATGAAGAGAACGCTACAGTAGATTCTCGCTGGACAGTGATTGCCGCACATATTATGAGCAGGCAATGTCTATATACCTCTACTTTTTGGGCTTCCTATTTAAGAGACCTTTGATGTTCACCAAGGAACCATTTCTACTGATAGAAGGGGTTGTGCCGATTGAGTCTGAGTCGTGGAGTGAAAATTGAGCATGGCTCTGGTCCTGCTTTAGATCTCTTCTTGAGCCTAAAGGTGTCATGTTAAATCCAAACTGTTTTGATGCTGTCCCGCCTTTAGCGCCGCCACTGGTGCCGCCACTGGCGCCACCGTTGATAGACACATTTGAACCGCCAGTATTGTTTCTCGAAAGTGAAAATTTGGGCAACGAGCTTGACGAGCTGTTGTTGCTTCGTGACAGTGCAGCATGTGACAAACGTGTCCCGCTATTTGTCCTATGCATCTCAGACGATTTTTGGTGCACCGACTTAGGTCTTTCTATATCTGGAGTTGAATCTTCGCCTTCCGCGTTGGGATAAGCAGGTGGTAAGTCGATGGGCAGCGAATCCCCTTTCATTGCATTGTCGTAAGAAGGAACTCTACTCAGAGTGTTAATCTTCCAGTCGGACTTGACACTGGTTAACGCAGGGCCAAAGGAATTGGCCCTAGATATGTGGTCAAGTCCAGGAGATAGCATAGGTGTAGGCGACCGCAATCTGTTCATCGCAAACATGCTCTGAACATGGCGAGGTATAGGAGCTGAAAAGTAATCATGTGGTGCAGAATTTTCCGACGCTACTTCTGATTGCCCGTTAAGTTCTGGCGTTACTGGTAATTCGTTATCAGTACCACCATTTGCGTTATCGTCATTTTGAAAACCTTCCTGTTCAACATGTAACCTCTGTAAGCCCTGTTGGAGTGCACTGATTTCTTGTGGGCTACTCAGAAATGATCCCTCCCTACCGCCAACTGGAGACTGCTGCCCAGAATGAGTGGGAGTATTCTCAATGGAAATGCCACTCCAAAGTCTGTCATATATGTGGCTCTCGTAATTGGGAGGTGCCAATAGGGCAGGGCCAAAATTCGAACTACCTGGTTGATTCTGATTCGGACTTAGGGCTCCTAAATCCAATTGGGAAGCGGTATTAGCAAAAATCATGTCGTCGTCGTCATCATCATCATTATCATCTCCTTCAACGTCAGTGCTATTAGCAGAAACGTTAGCGCTACTGTCTAGGGAGTCGGTACATTTAACGCCTAAGGCGACAAATGGTGAGATGAATAATTGAATCGGTAACGAAGCTCGCAACTCTGAAACATGACCATCTGGGTTGACGAGAGAAATGACAAATTTAAGCTTGTGGCGAACCTTGATATTGGACAATATACTACAATCCTGTGTACATTTCGACAAACTTGCGGGAATATCGAAGGGCGCGGCCACTTCCCATTTGTCTTGATATTCCACAGACTGGAACTCGCCATCAGTAGTATTAAAATGACCCAGAGGGTCGGACAGTTTGAGTTTACTAACCACGCGCTCTTGGTTATTACCGGCCCCATACGGGGCGCAATACGAAGAGTATTCAACCAAGCTGACTTTGATAGGCCCTAGTCTTAAGCCCTTGAGTAAAGGCACCAATAATAAGTGGATGACCGTTGAGGAGCCGATCGCAATGGCCTTGGAAGGAACCGATATGGAATAGTCCACTTTTTTGGGCCAAGTATTGTCCACAGACATAGTCTCGCTAAGTTCAACAGCATCTGTAGTCAGTGTACGGACCACTCTTAAATGTTTTTTGGCGATCAGATCTGTTGTGAATTTACCTCTCTCGATTGTTGCTTGAACCTTATAAATGACAGAGGCATTTGGCAGTCCCTCGACACTCTCCGTAAGGGTACCTGGTAGAATAGCACTAAATGGAAATTCGTAATTACCCTTTGCCAAAATGTGCCCACTGCCCCCCTGACCAGACCCTAGCGACATTAAGGATGTCGTCGACTTGGCCTTGCTGTGCAGACCATGCAGATTGCTAAAAGAGCTGGTTTTCGAGGATAGAGGCCGCTTAAATTCAAAATTATTATGAGGATCCTGGAGATAATCTTGAACATTAATGTTGTCCCAGACATGCTCGAAGAATCTCTTGTCATATTTGAAACTTCTTTCCGCTGGACCTTTCGGGCCACGGTAGGATGTGGTCAGATTGAGACGCATCATACCGTACATTCTCAATGCCAGTTTCTTGACTTGCATCGGCTCTGAAACAGATAAGACTATGGTTCCAGAGAGAAGAACGGAACTAGCTTCGTGGGGGGCCCCCTTAACGACTATAACATCATGTTCTGCAGATTTGACTCTAATTTCGAATAAAGCAGGCGGTTTATGATTTTTAGTGCCTGTAAAGCCCATTTTTAAACTGCGTGGAAGCTTAGGTGGATGTTATCGTGAATTTCGTATGTACGGGCAGTAAGATGAAAGTTGGATATCAGATTCGTCAACAAGCAATGCAAAAGAGTCCAATAAGTAACCTAATGAGCTCGAGGGTGCCACTGCTGTACTATTGTGCTCGCAAACTGCGCTTCAACCTCGCTCCTCAAATCACAAGATCCTCGAGTGCTTCCCCAAATACCTAAAGAAGGGTTTTATGTCCTACAGAACATATATTGCTTGCTGCACAGCAATGGGTAATATGTCCGGGTAGCTGCCTAGTGAAAACAGATTCAATCTTTCGTACGAAATCAATCTATAGACACAATGATCGTCAATAATGCCGATGCTAGGAAGCGTCACTGCTGGATGCCCGGCGGAACAGACGCTTGGGTTAGGCATTGCGCTCTGCGTTAAGCTCCATTGCACATAATATGTACTATAATTGAGTCTCGCTAGTACGTTAATAATGAAAACTGACTGAGCAGCAAACAATCACCACCCCGCTCTGGATCCAAAACGTAATTGTACATATAGCCATCAGATGATATGACCCTTACTGGTATCATCTTCATCGGACTAGCCTTCGGCTCATTTGCAGAAGCATTCCATAAACTATTCTCGAAAAGTTCGGGATATTCTGCAGTGTCAATATCGACTAGTTGGCCAATGGTTGTGATAGACTTTATCGTTGCTCCAGTTTCGATCGGGAGTTTCAGGCTCGCAAAATGCCTAGAAGGCTCCAATATGGACGTCACCTTCGAAGGAAAATAAGCACCTAAGGTTCGCGCAGCTCTCCTCGAGAGTCTTTGAGATGAATTCCTTATCATGCGACCTACAGTTCTTCTTGATGCATCCACTACCGGTTCTTTGAGGTGATTATCGGCCTGCGACGAGTCATAACTCGCAGTGGAGGTTCGATCCAATGATACAACTTCCTCTTGATCACCGTCATCCACTTCCTCGATGGAAAAATCGTCGGCATCTTGATCCTCTAGGTCGCTGTTGTTGTGGGCATCCACAGCGCCCGTTGCAGAAGCTGCATTGCCGAGTTTGAAAATATGGACAGTTTTACTGGACGAACTGGCAGCCAGGAATTGATTATCGTCACTGAAACACATCGAATAGATCTTGGTGGGATAAGTTCCCCTTCGAAACTGATAAACCTTAGAACCTGTTTCAACTGAAAAAACTCTCACGATCGTCCCCTTCTCCGATGCAGTGGCAAGTAGTGATCCATCCCGACTCATAGACAAAGCTGCAATTTCACCCTTGTGTGCCTCAATCACCATAACTGGTTGAAGCGTTTGCATATTAAACAAAATCACATCTCCATTTTTCATGATATTATTGGCATTTTTTGGGTTGTTATGATTGAGCGTGGGTGTAATTGAATTATGTGCTACCTCTACCGAAGAACTAGTCCCAGCCGTCGAGTCACCTGCAATTGGTCGCTGTGCTGAAGATGAGACTGGATCTGCAACCGCGTTTGAGTTCGGGCTCACTCCTGTATCATTAGATGATAGACTTATATTGTTTGTTGTAGCATGACCTTTGATTTCTGACTTAATAACCTTGGGTGGAGACGGATATGCAAGGTAGTTACTTTCTAACGAAGGTGACACTGCGATCAAGCCTCTCAAATTCGAAGCGGTTTCGATGGTATGAAGCAGCCTCATGTTGCTGATGTCGTAGATGTAAATCTGATCTTGTAAAAGAACAATAAGACGGGCTTTGTTCATTTTCACCGCAAGAATTGTGGAAGGGAATGTCACTTCACATATTATCGAATGTCTCTTCGTGTTTATAATTCGGAGCCTTCTGGGCGACATGGCTGGCTGATCACCAACCCCCACAACTGCCAGTAGCGAAGTCGAAAATAGCATCTCAACAATTCCATATCCTCCGCTATCATCAGAATAAAATTTACCGAAGGGATCACAGTTGAAGATTTCGAATCCCTTCGATGTCCCCATCGATATACATGATCCTATTTGGTTGAAGTTCAAAAAGTTTATCGCCCGAGGTGAAGACATCTAGCAAGATGAAATAGGAACACGGCCCTTCTGTTGATCCGAAGCTTATGTCCTTATTATGCGGCACGGAATTGTAGATATTGCAAGTATCCTTTTTGATTTTTAGAATTCACACATGTATAAATTAAACTTACATCCAGCAATATGCATAAAAATTACGACTATAATTCGCGATGACGGCAACTCCTAACGATGGCTCGCAGCCTGGATTAGCACCTTCGGGGCGAAAGATAATATATGATGAGAATGGAAAGCCGTATGACAGCTGATTTGAGTCTCGACTTCTTTTTAATTACTTCGGGAACATTACTAACTATATGCACTCAGATGTCGATCGTGCAATACTCTGTTAGACTTTCAGCTACTTACTGGAAAAGTAACTACTCCAAAGGTGCAAAAGGTAGCAGACACCACGTCTAAGCCGGATACATATGCCCAAGTCGATCCACCGGATGTCGAATTACTGGGCCGATCGAGCTGGACATTGTTGCACTCAATAGCCGCTAAATACCCAAAAAAGCCAAATGAAAAGCAGAAGAGCGAAATGAGCCAGTTCATGACCATTTTCTCACATGTATATCCTTGCTGGTGGTGCGCGAAAGATTTCGAACTGTTCATTCGTGCCAATGCACCGAAAGTCAATTCGCGCGACGAATTGGGTAAGTGGGTATGCGAGGCTCACAACGATGTTAATCGTAAGCTTGGAAAGCCGATTTTTGACTGCAATCTGTGGGAAAACCGTTGGATTAATGGATGGGACTAAAGCGTTCGGACTTCAGATGAAATTAAAAGAGATTTGTACATAGCCTTAACAAACGTCAAATTTTACAATTACCATTTAATTCAACGCCCACCTAGAAGAGAATCGGCTTGCATACCAGTTTTCCGCCCTCGTATTGGCCACCTCTGTGTAAGGTCGATTGGCACAACGTACCTTCTAACTACGACGTTTAATTTTGAAGTACAAGATGCAAGTGGTTTTCGACATCGAAAGTTACAGAGTACCATATTGTCATTTCGTCATCGAACTTTCCCGATGTAACAGGCTCCACCTGGCCTTCGCTTACAAGTAAGTAAAGATTGATCGATGGAACCTCAGATATATGTTAATTGCTCTTTTAAATTTCTATTGAGATATCATAATAAAGTACTTATTGTCTTTTCTATATTGTGAGTACTCTTCATGTGGGCTCTTGATGTGGGCTCTTGACAGGGTCTCTTGGTAGGGGCTCTTGATTTCGTAAAATACCCTTAATTCTTTTATCCTTTAATTAATTGTTAGCATGTCTTTGATGGCGCTTTTTTGTTACCAACGCAGGGTGATCTGAGTCATTCTAGTGTCTTTTAAATCCAATCGCCTCCTTCAGTGTATGATCGGTCGCCCTCACACCAATCAACTATCCCTGGCACAGCCCGAATTTCAATACCGTCCCCGGCTCCCAACTGTCGCGATCATTTACCACATCCTCAAAAAAATCTGAAAAAGATTCAACTGCAGCTGGATCCACTCATCATTAAATGTTTACTATTGCCTTATAATCTATGTTAATGACTTAATCCGAAAGTTGCCTTTTATATGTTTACCTCTACTTTACTTATTAAGGTGAAATGACATATTGATGGCCGACGTACGAATCACTCGAATATCCTAAGTGAGCCTGGTGCAGATTTACTGAACCAATCAAAATCAGGGCCTTGTGGTTACGTAGACCCATTAGTACTCTCTGACCTTAATACAATCATTGTTTAGATAAAATAACAGGAATATTGATAATGACAGGCCATGGCAGAAACTAGCCAACGGATCCATTTGGCTATGAGACAAGGGTAAGACAGCATCCTCTAAGCCACATCAGTCTCGATAGAGATAGCAAGATGACTCGAGGCTTTTACGTCAATGCAACATTCCTCACGGTGGATTCAAAGCGAGGGATGACATATGAAGGGGCCAGCCGATCAGAACGAAAAGGAATATCAGGTATGAGAAAGGTGAGTCAATAGTGAATACTAACAAAGTCCACTGCTTCAAATAGACATTCAGTAGCCTTTGCTCCTTGGTTTGAATTTATGGAAATTATGGACTGCACAGACAAATTTCCTAAGGTGTGGAATGAGAGTATAAAACTACATCTCTCTCTGTTATGCTACGGTCCCGGATAATCAATCCGAAGTAGAAGTGGGACTTAGCGCTAACTTCTATTATACCAGACGGGTATTATAATGGTCCAATTCTTGATTACTGTTTACTTATTGGTTTCTGCTTGATCTCTTCAGTACTAAGAATGACATTAGCATGACCAATAAGGTTCCCTCTTAATTGTCGTTCTGCAGTGAGCTCATCAAGTATTAACGCTCCCTTGAATCCCTGGGACTGATATTCCTGTCGCTGATCTTATCTCAAATCTATGGTTTCGTTACTTTTAATATAAGTTTCGTATCCAGTCATTTCATAACACTTTCAAGGAAGCGTCCCAGTGGCCGAGTGGTTAAGGCGATGCCCTGCTATTCGACATATCGAAAGTGAGTTAGGCATTGGGTTTTACCTGCGCAGGTTCGAATCCTGTCTGTGACGTTATTTTTGTTGATTGACGCAATAGTTAAACGCTCACTTCTCAGTTGTGCCTTGAAGTAACCTGAACAAATATATTATTCATACGCCTGCGCCTATTTTACACCCCCTGATGACTCTAATCATGACGTTAAGCTAATTCAATAAACTCCTCCCCCCCGGATTGCCCAGAAATGTGCTCCATAGTGTTCTGCAGACGTTCCCGCCCAAACGAAATTAGTGAATCGCGAAATCTTCACGTTATGATCTTGTCCTGTCAGCACCCTTCAGATCCAGCTGATGAACTGAAAACACATTACTGTTTTGTTGAACGTGAATCCCCAAAGCTACCTCTAGAGCATCTTGTCGGAGCAGACAAGCAGTTAGGTGCATGTCGCATGTAACACAACCTTTTATTTGACTAATTCAGTAATGGATTGGCGTCACAGAAGAGAGAGGGATTGAATCCAATATGCGTGAAAACTATTAAATAGTGGTGACCTAATTCTGCTTGGAGAGCTTTGAGTTTCATAAAAGGAAGCATCAGCTGTCATAGAAGTACCTAGCGATAATTGCGAGGTCAGTATGGCAAGAACGGCAAGAACGGACAAGGCAAATAATTTGCCATGGGAGCCCGAGGGGGTGCAGCAGTCACTTAAGTATGCCTTAGCCAGCAATTCTATTTATCCAAAAGCTCAATATTCCATCTATTGAGTAATATGCAGCCTTCATTGCACACAAATTGTTTCCGCCAAAATTTTGTATAAATAACGGGTGCTATGTCCCAGATCCGTGTCCAACTAATCACAAAGAGACAGGCAGAAGTGGAATTCATCTTCTATCTTTTAGACTTATTATCCACGCTCGGAACTCTAAGATTGCGATGTCTTTCAAATAAGTGAACGAACAATTTCGCAAGTTTCCCACTGCCGAGACAAATTCGTAAAAATAAGTTCTTGCACATCAAATGGGCTCCTATTTAGTGGCCTCCGAAGACCTGGACTCAATTATGCAATTCGAATTAGATTTCAGGCATCCCTTAATTGAGATCCAAAGTACAAGTGGGCCCTCCCAGGTTTTCTGAACGCGCCCGTTGTAGATTGTCTGAGTCGGTCATGGCGTGTTATCTAGGTGTTTACTGATTCAGTCTATATGATAGCCCACACTGACAAGACGGTAAGTTCTTTTGATGTTTTCATGTGCTTTTACAACATTGGGTCAAAAAATTTCTTAAACATTGCTTCAGGAAGTAATTGGCCCATCCGTCAGAGCTGGATATAGTCTGATTGAAGTTGGTGCGTGAAATAGTATGATCGAAGAAAGAGAATGCATCCCCTTTCATATACACTAGACAGAATTAACACCCAGTGACACAACTACATATTTGACATATTGGCTAATTGTGACTTTCTTGGAACCATGGGTCAGGAACCATAAGGATATAGCGCTCCATAGCAACCCTGAATCTATTTTTGTACTGTCTTGGTGTGACAACGGTTGGCTCTTTGGTGCTTCCACCTACAAATCCCCGTTCCTTCACCCAACTTTCGAGCTTTTTGTCCCAGGTAAATGTTCTGATGAAATCAATAATACCTACGGTTAAAGTGTGATCATTGCTGTCCACACCGACAACCAAAGAGTAATCCATGACATTCATTTTCGCCAGAAATAACGTATCATTCCACAAAGAAGCGCGCAGAAGCTTTTTGTCATATTCTCGCACAAAGATTGGTGATTCATAGATGTACTCAACCATGTTTTCGTCCAACAACACTTCGTTCTCTTTGCCTGTCTGCTTAACGTGCCGATTTCGCATTGATCCTTTCAAATCAAATATTCGAGATGTTTTTTTGTTGTAGAATAGGTTTTCCATGATTAGCACATCCATTTTGAAGCTCCTACCACTTTCTGAATTTTTTGTTTGTATTTGATAGAAACCAAACACCTTTGCCAAAGCGGTGGGTAAGTCGTGAAACATCGCTTGAGCCATGTACTCAAAGTAGCTAGGGGCGAATTTAATAAAGGAGTCTAGCTCAGTGTGTGATAGCTCCTTTATAACAAATCGATTGTCTAACGTTTTCAAGAAAGCGCTACCACTTTTGCCACCGCTTGAATCCCATTTCACACATCTGGAAAGACTTTGAATAAAATTGTCTTCACATCCGCAAGTCTTTCTGAAGGCATCAAATTGTTCTGCAAAAAATATTTTACAGGACATAATGGAGGTACCGTCCTGAAACTGGTATCTGAGATGCATTGCTGTTTTTTTGGTCATGATAGACTCAAGGCTGATCTCTCCGACAGATTCATCGTGCCCCACATCATTATTGCAATGCAGTCCTCGCACATTACCATTTTCAGCTGCAATATTTGTCTCAACGTTTGCATCATTTTTTTCTAAAATTGGCTTGCCCGCTGAGGTTTCGCCATGAGGGTACTCTTCATCGTCGCTAACCCCACTGTCCAAGCATGTGGAATTTGTACTATCATGTGGATCGTTACGTGAAGTAGAATATTTGGGTTCTGAGGTGCTTTTTCTTCTGACAGCAGCTTGAGGCTTCATCTTATTTAGGTAATCGGAAGAACTCAAACAGAAAGCAATTAAAGAGCACGGCTCATCTTCGCGGATGATAACCGGACTATCCACAAAGATATGCTCTGTTGATAGAGTAGGATAATCTAAAGATTTCCATAAGGTTGCAGATCGGTCTGCCCAAAAGTTCGCCAACGTCTTCATTAGAGAGGATCTTTCTGGTTGAGAAGCGGTGTGGGATTCCTCAATCTTCACGTGAGGGGTAGTGGCAATTGATTCGACCTCACTATCGGCATCTCTTTGTTCCTTGTCATCGGCAGACGATTTAACCTTTCCACTATTGTCCCCACCGTCACTACGGAGAATTTGTTCCCCCCACTGATGTATCGAGTGTTTCAATTTATTTCCTAGTTCATTGCTCGTAGAGGGTGCGTCCTGCTCATTAGCATTCCATTCATGCCGCAGATTTGTAAAGGGGAGCTTCTTCTTTTGATTTTCCGTGTGCAGGGGACGATCTACAGCATCTTTGACATTTTTGTAGATTTCAACGATAGGCTTAGATGGCTCCACCCTTAAAGCCTTATACTTGTTTTTATTAAGTTGCAGTCTTTCAAATTCCCTTTGTAGTTCAAATTCTCTGGAGAGAGCGTCGAAATGAATCTGATCAAAAAAGCTAGCCAACTGCCCCACCTTCCCACCAGAACTATGTTCCTTGGTATTTAAGGTGTTGTTGCTTTTCTCACTACCCGTGCTATAACTTCGCATACACTGAGAAACCTTAGGAGCACCGTCCGATAACACCGAGGAAGTTCTACTAGTTTTCTGTTGAGATGCCCAAGAAATACGCTCAGTAGAACAATTGTCACCGACAAATATGTCATCTTTGGGCAGATGGAGCAGGTTTGTTTTCGGAAACTTCTCTAGGGCTGGTGCGGTTCTGTGGTGGACCATTGGTGGACGAGGCATTCGAGGAAGTTGTTCATGTGTCTGTTCAGTGAGATCAATCTTCAAATCTGGACAAGTTACCAAGTCGTCGGATAATGTGCTATCTAGGTGCCCACGGATCGTACGCTGATCGAAATCTTCGCTCACTGAATTTCTTGCCAGTACTCTTTGCTCTTGCTCGTCTTTCACTGCGTCGCTGAAAAGTTTCTTTAACTGAACTGCAGTTATTCGTGCTACATCCCTTTCAGATGGTAGAAATGTCTTTTCAAATTCGATGAACTCTAGGTCCCAGCCAGCGGCATTATTATGCAAAGATCTTATGATCTCGTTAAGAACAAGATGCTGGTCTCCTGGGGTATTTCGATAGATACTATCAGTTTGATCCGTGAGTTCGAGCTTTTCTTCAGATGCGCGATCTTTGAGTTCCTTTATCTTGCCTTCCCCGTCAGTTACACGCTCACTAGGTATGCCGTCCAGCTTAACTCTTACCAGTCTGTCACTAACGCTACCATAGAAATTATTGATTCTCTCCAAAATTTGATAATACAATTCAACTTTGAGTTTAATATCAATGTTTGGCTTCCAGGTGATTTTGGAGCGCGGTGTTATCAGTTCATGTACCTCAACATCAGAATATTCCATTCTCACCATCAGATCATTGAAACCAAAATACTTAACATGGTCCTTAGCGAAATCGTGTCGGCAATTCCCTACAGTTTTGATTCCCTCACTCTTACTCCAGAACATTAGTTCTAGATATTTCCCAAAAGAATAATTCCAGGTCTTTTCGCTCATCTGGAGAATCGGGGAAGAACTGTTGCAATTTTTACAATAACTCCAGGTAAGCAGAATATTCTTTAGTGATGGCAAACGACTTTGAAATTGCTCAATTAGCACATCGACTTTCCCTGTACCGTGAACGTAGCTTCGGAAATGGTCAATAAGCAAGGCATCACAGCCATGCGCACAAGGATAATCGGCCGTGGCCACGATATTTTCTATGAACTGCCCGATAGAAATATCCGTGTCCCAGAAGTAATCAATTGTCACTAGCTGAGGCCCAACACAGGGAGTTGCCGTTTTCTTCGAAATCATCGAATATAAAACATTTATGCTCTGATGTGTACCAGTACCTAGCATGTTTTTAGAAAGAGCATAAGAAAGTTCCCACTGCCGGCTTCTCCACTTTAGGAGTCCTTTCAAGTCCTCAACTTCTTTATCGTGAACAAATTTTACAAGATTTTTGATATCATTGTTAGTCAACGCAGGCTCTATTCCTAAGCCTTGAATAGTCCTATTGACACTGCTACTGTTTTCAGCATAATTGGTTAAGAGAAATTCACCCTGGTTCTCCTTCTTTAGTAATTCTTGTTCCAAAGTACGAGCCTTTTCAAGAAGAAATGGTATGTGGAACTCGACCGTTGGCGAAATCGATAATATTCGTTGATGAAATTTGTCAACAAAGTCGCTGAAGTAGCCTGGTAAAGACGGTTCCATTCTCTCATTTGAGAATCGCTCATAGTCTCCGACAGACAGCTGCAGAAAATTGTCACTGAAAAATGAACTTTCGAGCTTCAAAGAAAAAACGGAATAAACCATGAATTCTGTTATGTCTTTAATCTTTCTTAAGACGTCTGAGCTTGAACCTCTTAAAAGAATCGTACCACCCATCGAAGGTTTACACCCTTCAAGGAATGTGTATGATTTGACAAGGTTACTGTAGCGAAATGCTTTGACCTCGAAGGAGGCGCAAGTGCCAAGTTTCATGTTCGTCGCCAATTTGTCTACCGTAATTGCAATGGTCGCATCCGTCAATTTTGCGACGCGTTCTATAACTTGGGGTTTCATATTGAACTGAACTACAATTTTAGCCTCGTTTAATAATTCTAGAGCATAACCACTGACATTGGCACCGATTAAAATCAGGTCAGGGTTCAAAGAGGTTAGTCGCAGAACTAATTTCTTAAGATATTCCCTTTCCTGAGCCAAAACTGAATCAATACTCAAAAAATGATTTTCGTTTTTCTGATATTCCAATGGGAACATGATTAGAAGAATCCTAGGTGATTTAACTAACCGTGGCATCGTTTTCAGAGGAAGATTCTTAGAGTAAATCAAACCATTTATAAATTTGGATTCATCGATTGTAGCCCCATCAATTCTTTTGATCTTGATGTGATGTTGCTTAAAGTCCAGGCCATTTTGATTTCTTGCATCTAGTCGGATTCCTTGTAATGCCTCGAGGATTGGTCCAAACGCTTTGATCCAGCCCACCACGTTATCTACATTTTGATCATTTAAAACTTGCCTGAGTAACGCGTTCATATGCAACTGAGAAACTTCACTAAGCTCTGTTTTACTTCCCTGAGATTTCATCCTCAAAACCGATGCAGTTGATATAATTCGCCTCATATCTCGTGAAGATGTCAGATCATTTCGTGGCTTTGTTCGAGCTGAGTTGCTATTTGAATCATGAGAGCCACTAAAGTAATCTTCTTGGCTTCCAGTAGAGTTCAGATTGGGGCTACTATGATTCAAAAATTCGAATTGTTTTCGGCTAACATTTTGGCCCAGATGAGCACGGCTCTTACTTTTCCTGCGAGATCTCATTCTTTGGAGTGAAGCTTGTGCCCTCTGTAGTGACTTCGTACCGTTTCTCGTTGGCCTCGCATAATGCGAGTCTTGATGCGATTCATTCAGGGCAGCATACAATGACATTGAGCGCTCGTCTTCAGATTCTTCGTCACTATACCCAGTGTGCGAATCAATGTAAAGCGGGTTTTGATATGAGGCCAAAACAGGAGAAGATTCAATCCTCTTAGCTTGCCCACGTTCGTGGTGGCTCTGATCTGCATTAGTGGTGTTTAAAAAGTCCTGGAAATTCTTCACTCCGTAATTGAATTCGAATTTGAAATCGTTATTCGAAAGATTCGCAATAACTGAATTAGAGGAATGTTGACTCTTCGAGTGGTTTGCTTCTGTAGATGCGTTAGAAATGTAACTTGAAATGGAATGCTTTAAATTAGAAATTTGAGGAAAGGTCGGGTGCCCTCCGTGATGAGAGCGTGTGGACGAGGGGGGCTTACCATTTTCTTCCTTACTAAAAGGTTGAAGTATATCAACATCTCTAATTGTATATCGGTCCCTTAAGCTTGACCGTTGTCTCAAAGACCCTTCGCTGGCATTTAAACTACTCATGCTGGGTACTGTTATCTCGAGGGAACCTCCTTTCCTTGTGGCGGGGATGGCCATTTTGGGGGGAGGAGGTGGTGTTGAGCGAAATAGGTTGGCACCTTCACCAGTGGTAAGTATGCTTTGAACTTCATCGTCTTTCAGTAGCAGAACGTCGGGATTCCGGAATCCCTTCTCCGGGGAATACCCAACAGACTGCTGAGCACTCTCGAGCTCCTCGATCGATGACTCGTCACTGGAGTCTTCCAATGAATCGAAATGAGCATGGCAATTGCGGCATACTCTCATTCTACCCGCGTGCTGATACTTTCTACCATCGATGAGGAAGCTGCACGAACTACAGAAAATTTGACCACATATTCTGCAATGGTGCTTGCGTCTAAAGGTGGTGAAAGGTTTCGTGCAAGCAAAGCAGTCCTTGGCACTCTCATCTTTCATCCAGTATTCTTTCGAGAGAACGCTTTTCGGGATCTTACCTGCGTTTTTGTAGTTGTTATAGAAGCCGAATAAGAAGCTCTTAGAGAATGAGGCAGTTAAAGTTGAAGAAAAACTCTTAACGGATACCTTATCATCGTTTTCGATATGCTGTGTATGTGAAGCATGACTAAACCCTCGGATGGGTATGGCACCATTGTACTTCGCTTGATATATGCTAGCCCGTTTGTTTCGGGCGCTGCTTTCGAGGGGCATGGGATATGGTCTTTGAATCAAGGAGCTTTGTTCAAAGTCAGTTATTGACCCATCAGGGCTGTAACAATCTGACTTGCGATTTATTTCCGGATCTTTGACTATTTCATCATCACGGTCAACTTCAACATCGGTCTGGATCGAATGAGGGGGGAGCTGCAGGGAAGACCGTTTAGAGCTTGTACCTGCTGAAGTTTCCCCTCCCGCACCTTTAAAGCCTAGCCTCTCCTGCCCACCCACTTTTGGTGCTTCTAAAGGGACCGTGGTCGGAAGGGAAATATTACTGAGCACTGGGTTTGTATCCAAGTCAGTTGTTGTTCTGGGCGCTAAAGACTTCTTGCTGAAAAAATCAAATGTTTCATTCCTTCCAGATTTCACAACAAAGCTCAACGATGTGATACTGTCTCCTGCATTTGCGCTCATTTCACTATTGCTGGAGCGGGCTTTCATGTATAAGCTATATTTGTATTTTTAGTGAAGAACGTTTTTGAAAATCGAAAACCTGTATCTGTGGGTCAGCAGAGCCATGAAGACAGGAATATTGTTTTTAGTCCTTCACTTCTTGGGTGCTATAGGGTTCATCAATGGTAAACTCTTTGGCCAAGAGTTCTATGACGATACTTTGAACGTGAGATTGAGCCTTAATGACTTTGATAAATCGAGCCTACTTCTTCCTTTTAACGTGACAAGAACTCCGGGAAGTCCAGGATCCCAGAAGACACAAAAATTCATTGAGAGTCATTTCAATCAGTTGAGGAACGACTGGCTCTTTGAGGAAGACAAGTTTTCACAAAGTGACTTCAACTTCACTAATCTGGTTTTCACTCTTGGACAAAATGCTAGCAGCTATTTAATTTTGTCGGCTCATTATGATTCTAAACTGGTACCTGAGGGTTTTGTTGGTGCAATAGATAGTGCAGCATCCTGTGGTATCCTCTTGTACATTGCTGAGTTTGTCGATTCGCTATTTGACGGCCGCCAGGACATTACACAGAAAGAATTCCACCAGGAGCCTATGGGTCTCAAGATAGTATTCTTTGATGGAGAAGAAGCCCTCAAGGAATGGACTTCTGAGGATTCGATCTATGGTTCCAAGCACCTTGCAGAGAAGTGGAGTAAGGACGGAACAATGAGCAAGATAGATCTTTTCATATTGCTCGATCTGTTGGGCAGTGTTGACAACGTCAGGGTACCTAGCTATTTTTCCAGCTCAGCCGAGGAATACAAACATTTGATAGAAATCGAGAGTCTCAATCAGCACAATCTTCCCTATCGCGAAACTTTATTCGATAGCGAGGACCCCCGATTCCAGAACTACAATGGGATAGTGATTGAGGATGATCACCTGCCGTTTTTAAAAAACGGTGTTCGCATTATGCATCTTATTCCGCTGCCATTTCCGACCGCTTGGCATACGCTGGAAGACAACTTTAACAATTTAGACAAGACAAAAATTCAAAATTGGTCTATTCTCCTATGTGAGCTAGTTTATTCACGCTTGGCCGACCAATTTGATTACTTTTAATAGGCTAGTCTAGGCCCAGATGTCCTGGCAGCAATTCCAAATACCTTGGCTGTTCCTTCAGCTTCGTGTTGATCGTTGAGAATATCAAGCTACCAGAAGCTGTTTTAAAACACCCACCTAAATAAGTTTGAAGTACCATTTGTAGCAGAATATGCACTCACAAGTAGGATTGAAGAAATCGTTGGAAAGACGTTCTATGTGTTTGGCATTGGCCCTCTCTCTTAGTGTTCGTCAAATATTACCAGCTAAGGGACGTGTATTGTTTTATTTGCAGACTAATTTCTCCTAATAAACTTGTATGTCAGCGCGACACGACCGGTCTCAACTCAAGCCGATGCGCGGAAATGTTGTGCAATTGCTTTCTTGTCTGATTGCCTTCAAATTGGTGTTCGCTAATATGAGAGGAAGGTTTGTTGAAGCTGATGGTCAGGTTGTCAGCACAAAGGATGACAATGACCAGTGTCCTCCTTGTTTTAACTGTATGCTACCAATCTTTGAATGCAAACAATTTTCTGAATGCAATTCTAATACCGGGAGGTGTGAATGTCTGGAGGGCTTTGGCGGTGATGACTGTTCTAAACCGCTTTGCGGGGCCCTATCGGATGGTAACAACAATAGACCTGCGCGGGATGACGAGACAGAGAGCTGTCAGTGTGCCGACGGCTGGGGTGGAATCAATTGTAATATTTGCCAAGAAGATGCCGCCTGTGATGTTTTCACCCCAGAGGGTGTGCAGGGGACGTGCTATAAAAAAGGCATGATCGTCAACCAGTTTCATCAGGGATGTGATGTTACAAACCAAAAGATTGTTCAGATATTAGATGGTAAGAAGCCACAAGTTACCTTCTCTTGCAGCAGGTCGTCCAAGGAGTGCAACTTTCAATTTTGGATTCAGGAGAAGGAAAGCTTCTATTGTGGTTTGTCAACATGTGAGTTCAATCATGACTTGAAGACTAATTCTTCCCACTACGAGTGCGAAGCGGTTCAATGCAAATGCGTTCCGGGGGAGATGCTTTGTGGGCAAAAAGGTTCAATTGATATTTCCGAGTTTTTGACAGAAACAATTAGGGGCCCTGGGGAGTTTAGCTGCAATCTGAATACCAGAAAATGCAAGTTCAGTGAGCCCAGCATGAACGACTTGATTTCAACAGTCTTCGGTGACCCATATATCACACTTGAGTGCGAATCCGGGGAATGTCTGCATTATAGCCAGATCCCAGGGTACCAAGAGCCAGACAAAGAAAAGTTGTCTTTGCTTTCAATCATCATTCTGGCGGGAACTTCAATGTTGGTTCTTGTCCTGGCAATCGCTTCCATCATTTTCATCTCAAAGAGTCCTATATTCAGCAAGCCTGCTGTAGAATTGACTGACGACGAGGACTACGGGGACAGTGAATTTCTTAAGTTGGGTTTTAGGTCCACACTTACGTTTGAAAACATTGAATATAGCATCCACACAGATAAGAAAACGAAACTTCTAAATGGTATAAGCGGTTCGGTCAAGCCAGGTGAAATAATGGCTCTAATGGGTGGTTCGGGTGCAGGGAAGACTACTCTGTTAGATATCTTGGCCATGAAAGACAAAGCTGGCAAAGTCTCAGGATCTGTGAAGGTGAATGGCTCTGAAGTCTCGAAACAAAATCTGAAAAAAATTATTGGATTCGTCGATCAGGAAGATTTTCTGCTTCCAACTTTAACCGTTTACGAGACTGTTCTGAATAGCGCTCTTCTACGTTTGCCTAGAAAGTTGAGCTTCTCCGCCAAACAAAAACGAGTTTATCAAGTTTTAGACGAATTGCGTATTTTCGATATTAAAGACCGCATTATTGGAAGTGATTTTGAGCGTGGAATTAGTGGTGGTGAAAAGAGAAGAGTGTCGATTGCTTGCGAACTTGTGACTTCACCTTCTATTTTGTTTCTAGATGAGCCCACTTCGGGCCTGGACTCAAATAACGCCAACAACGTCATTGAATGTCTCGTGCGTCTTGCCTTACACTACAACAGGACTTTGGTTTTATCAATTCACCAACCTCGATCGAATATATTCAAGTCATTCGATAAGCTAGTCCTATTGAGTCAGGGTGAATTGGTATATTCCGGCATTGCAAGTGAGGTGAGCGAATTTCTTCGGAATAATGGTTACGTGTGTCCTTCTGACTACAATATTGCCGATTACCTCATTGATATCACATTTGAGTCAAAGCAGACATATACCAGGATAGCGTCAACACCAGATGACATTGAGTCTAACTTGCATAGCGTGGGAGGGAATCTTCCGATGGAAGGTTCGGTGGCCAGGAAAAACTCCGAGACCGCTACTCAGCGTGAATGGGAACACTACGCAGCTCATCGAGATGAGCTACGCTCCCTTTTAGCTCATAACGAAGACGAAGAAGCCGGTGGTTTGGGCTCGCTAAATACTAAAGTGCTGCATTCTAAATTTAAAGAAAGTCAATACTTCTCTGCTCTGCTCGCTGACATTGAATCAATCAAACTTTCCTCCACTTCCGATACGATTGAAAATAATAGTGGCACCCAGGCTGCCTCTTTCAGGCAACAGTTAGTTATACTGTCATCCAGGACTTTCAAAAATATTTACCGAAATCCAAAGTTATTGCTCGGGAATTACGTGGTCACCCTCTTTTTAGGGTTGTTTTTGGGTTCACTATACTATGATGTTCAAAACAATATTAGCGGGTTTCAAAATCGCTTAGGGCTTTTCTTTTTTATCCTGACTTACTTTGGTTTCTTGACATTCACCGGACTAACTTCTTTCTCTCTGGAAAGGATTATCTTTTTAAAGGAGCGCTCGAATAACTACTACTCACCAATGGCCTATTACATTAGCAAAATTCTAAGTGACGTTCTCCCACTAAGAGTTATTCCCCCAACCCTTCTTGCACTGGTTGTGTACCCTACTGTTGGACTGAATATGATTGATGGGGCCTTTTTTAAGTTTGTTGGAATCCTCGTCTTGTTCAACTTGGGGATTTCGCTGGAGATTTTGAGCGTTGGAATATTCTTTGAAGATCTGAACAACTCTATCGTAATAAGCGTTTTGATTTTACTGGCGTCATTACTTTTTAGCGGTCTTTTTATCAACACGAAAGACATCAGCAATGTTGCGTTCAAATACTTGAAGAATTTGTCGATATTCTATTACGCCTACGAGTCCCTTATCATTAATGAGGTAAAGTCCCTCATTCTCAAAGAAACCAAGTATGGCCTCAACATAGAAGTCCCAGGGGCCACCATCCTCAGCACTTTTGGTTTCCTTGTTCAAGATTTCTTTCTCGACGTGAAACTACTGATAGCTTTCAACCTCATATTTTTGATTCTGGGATATCTTGGGCTTGAGATTATTGTTGTAGAGCAGAAATAGGTCTCCTCAGCGTGAGTCAGAATACGAAGGATTGATTGATCTCGGTGAATAAGTTCCCTCGATCGGCCTACTTGAATGTTTACGCCTCCAAATCAAGCTTTATCTTGTCGATCTTGATGGCATCTTGGATAAAAACTATCAAACGGATATTTATCCTTCTCACCTTTTAGAACAAACATGAACCTTCAATTTTAAACTATCTTTATTGCACTGTTGATTCACATTTTCCAAGCCTTCAAAGAAAAAAGATTGTAGACCACGTTGTGAGTGTTCGGCAAACAAGTAAGCTCAGCAAATGTATTTATCAATCTAAGCGCGATACAGACAGCGAGGATCATTGCAACCTGAATTTTCTCTAGTAATCTACAATTAGTTAGTCTTATTCGTCCCAAAACTGATATCTAGTCACTGCGAGAACCGCTTTAGATCTACACTTTCAGCTCTTTTCAAAACAAAGCAATGTAACTCTACCATGGCATACTCTGATCCGTTTCTCGTCCCCAGAGTTCGTGCTTGTTCACCACTCCTTCGCATCAGCTTGTAAATTTGAAAAAAAAAAGTCTACATCATAATCAAACGTCTTACAAAGTTTAAACTATTAAAACATTCTATATCTCACTGCGCAACATGGAGAGTCTCATGCAAAATGGTGTTAATCTCTCTGACAGAGCAAGAACGCTTCATGGTAGTATGACGGCCGGAGGCTCGAGTGCGCTATTCACGCAGCTCGAATTGAAAGATATATCGAATAGCTCATCGCTGACCGATCTCATGTCGATTGTACAAGAACTTTTGGACAAAAACCTCTTAAAACTTATAAAGCAGAACAGTGAATTAAAGTTTCAGGCAGTCGACTTTGCTGAAGCGCAAAAGAAGGCAGCAATGACCGCTGATGAGGCTTTGGTATACTCGTACATCGAGGCCAGCGGGAGAGAAGGCATATGGACGAAGACCATAAAGGCTAGAACAAATCTCCATACTCATGTGGTGCTGAAGTGTTTGAAGTCTTTAGAATCTCAGCGTTATGTTAAGAGCGTTAAGAGCGTAAAGTTTCCTACGCGCAAGATTTACATGCTGTACAACTTACAGCCTTCAATCGAGGTTACTGGTGGCCCATGGTTTACTGACAGTGAGTTGGATGTTGAGTTTATCAACAGCCTGCTTACCATTGTCTGGCGTTTCGTCGCCGAACGAACTTACCCTGGTGGTTTCAACAATTTTACGGGGGGTAAGGAGGTTCTTTATACATCTCATGTGAACAACTATGCTTCAACAGAAGATATTCTGGAGTTTATAATCGGAGCAAAAGTTGCGAATGTAGAGCTGGCAACTTCAGATATTAGATCATTGTGCCAGGTCTTAGTTTATGATGACAAGCTAGAGAAGGTTTCGTTTGATTGCTATAAAGTTTCTTTGCAAAGCATATTAGAATTGACACAGCCAGAGCAAACTTCCGACGCAGCTATACAAGATAGCTTTTCGATCTTCAAATGTCGTAACGTCATAGCGCCTTCTAGCAAAGATAGTGAAGCTATATATCTGGATGAGTGGACTCTCTGACGGATGTCCCTACGTGACTAAGGTTGCGTGAAGTACACCGTTGACACCCACTATGCACTATAAATTGTACCTTGCAGGCGTTACTTTGACCTAAGCTCCTGGCTGCTTCTGCACCACACGGGAAACCAGAGCTATATCGCGCGAGCTGCTCCGACAACAGCCGCCAATCATGACACACCTTTCTTCTAATAAACTCGAGGTCAAGTTCTCCCAAGTGCTACCCGATGCACTATTAGGGTTTGGACTCCACGAATAGGTGGTACCATCGTAGATTTCACCCGAATTTGGGTAGGCAGCCCTGAACTTTAGGGGAGATCCAGATAAGTTGTTATTGAGGTTGGTCACTATACTTGTGCAATGCGTAAAATCAACACAATTGACGCCCAAGAAAAGTAAAGAACTTGGTAGCGCGGTAATACTCTGCCTGATATAACGACAGAGGTCTCTAACAGAGGTGCCGTCTCTTAAATTTCCTTCGTTGTCCGTGGTTATACTAATGTAGTACGGCTTTGTCCCACATAGAGCTGCAAACTCAGGAGTTAATAGTGACCTGAATTCATCTACATTTGGTATCGTTTCCACACCAATAACGTCAATGCGATCCGTTGTTGCGAAGTGGGATACCTGCGGCCGATAATACTCTAGAAAATCAATTTCTTCTGGCCCATAATCTCCGCTATATTCAACGCCATTCCCAAGAAAACCTGCGTACGGCCCTACGCTACCGATCAGATAGTCATTCGACGAGATGCACTCTTTCTCGGTAAAACTGATAATATAGTTCAGAAAGTCTTTGTAATCCTGTTCATTAGCCACTTTGCCATTGCTATATTTAAGTAAAGATTGATAGGACGCCTGATACGTTACTGTCATGAGGGCATTAGCACCAGCTTTTTTGAATGAACGATACATTTCACGAATGCACTGTAATTGTACTTCATCTCTAGTAAGGAACGGTAGCGTGGACCACAGCGGATTCCCAATGTCAACCCCTCTCTCTTCAAGGTCTGTTCCCTGGCCACCATCTAAGATTAAAGTATGGTGCTTGATGTAGTTGGCAATCGGGGTTCTCATGTTGCCCTATGGGCACTTGAACAATGTCAGCGCGACGCTACACCTGAAACGGATTTTTCGCTTAATGTCGATTTATGATCATATGTCACGGTTATTACGGCTGCGGAAGTTAAAAAGATAGTAAAGTTACCGTCTGCTTACCATCGTGCTGAAGCTGCCAGATTATCCACCACATTTTCGACAGCTCATTTCTTCCACATTGGCGTCCTTTTGTAGCTGAGAATTTTTGGGCTGAACGAGGAGCGTGATCCAGAACAGGAATCCGCTCCATCGTGGTTTCTGTCTATTTTACTTTTCTTGGCTGAAAGGAGCTTGTCCTAGAGTCATTCCAATTGCAATGAGTCGTCTGTAATATAATGCGGTGTTGCAGATGATTTCAAGTACATCACAAACTGTCTAGGGTGATCAATCTAGAGCACTCTATCGAATTTGTAGAAAGTAAATAAGTTTACAAACATATTTATTAAGCGCTCATACGAGGAATAAGTCAAAAGCTATCTGGCGACAAAATTCAGGGTGAGAGCATGCGCGAAACTATTGACGTACTAGGTCTTACAGTCCATCTATAAAGGTTTAAATTGTTTTTCTTACTAGCCTGCTTTCACCTGCTACGGAAAACGAATCAAGGCATGACAGTTTCTAGAATTTCTCTAAGAAAAACCAAGTTGTTTGTTGGAATTTAAATTGTTTCATAAGTATTAAGCTGGATTCAGCTATACTCCGCGTTGATATGTTGCGACGGTTTTTCGCAATTGGCGCTGAGTGAACAGATATGGCCAATCGATATTACCGAATTTGCCGTGTCACGGTATCAATTTTCATTTTAAAAAGGGTCAAGATGACACAGCACACGGCCTCAAGAGTAGCTTTCAGGACTCCTATCAAGAGTTGAAGAACTCCGAGCAATAATGAGTTGGGGAGGCTTCAAGAAAGCTGTCAATCGAGCGGGCAATAGTGTGCTAATCAAAAATGTTGACAAAACGGTGGATAAAGAATACGACATCGAGGAGCGCCGTTACAAGACTCTAGAAAGAGCCGGCAAGGAGCTCCAAAAGGAGGCTAAGGGCTACTTGGACTCTCTCCGAGCTGTCACTGCTTCTCAGGTTACGATTGCTGAGGTGATTTCGAGTCTTTACGACGACTCTAAGTCTGTGAGTGGAGGTGGATATAATGTTGGAAACTATTACCTTCAATGTGTGCAAGATTTTGACTCAGAGACCGTGAAACAGCTTGATGGTCCCTTTCGAGAAACTGTCCTGGACCCAATCACAAAGTTTTCTATGTATTTCAATGAAATTGGCGATGCTATCAAGAAACGGGACCACAAGAAGCAAGATTACGACGCTGCCAAAGCTAAAGTCCGTCGCCTCATTGATAAACCTGCTAAGGACGCTTCTAAGCTTCCAAGAGCCGAGAAAGAGCTTTCATTGGCGAAGGATATTTTTGACAATCTAAACGAACAGCTTAAAACAGAATTGCCTCAATTGGTTTCACTGAGAGTGCCTTACTATGATCCAAGTTTTGAAGCTCTTGTAAAAATTCAGCTGCGATTTTGTACAGAAGGATACACACGACTTGCTCAAATTCAGCAGTATCTCGATCAACAATCTCGCGATGAATACGCCAATGGTGTGTTAGATGAGAAGATAGCTGGCCTTCTCCAGCAAATGAATAACCTCAATATTTGTGCATTAGGGTTCAAGTAATGTTTATACGTGGCTTATATTTTACCAATCTGTTAACTGCGAAGGTTAGTGGAGGCATTTGTCCCTAAACTTGGTTACAACTTTTTCAATTTTTTTATAGATTATATATATTTTACATCCAATGATTAAAATATCCCATTTGGAAGTTTGTACATGGTAAAACGTCGACCATATCCAAGACCCTGGAAGGCTTTTCTTTTCTCTGAGAGCTGGTGATCTACTCCCCCTTTAAAGTATTTCAGCGGTCACTCAAAAGCCCATGGACGATGCTGAGAAAGGCCGTTACCTCGCACCGTCTATTTTATGATATCTCTTCCAGGGCAGTACGATGCCCGTTATTGTCAATATTCATACCTCTCATAACGTTCTTCATTATAGCATATCCATCACTGTCATCTATTTGGCAGACCACTTGGTTGACTTCGTGGTACCTCAGCCGAACGGATGTGGAATTTAGTCGTCTGGCGAAGCCTGTTGACTTTTCATTGACCCAACTCTGGATCACGCAGGTCGATGGGGGAAATATCTTAGGAAGGGCCTCAATGTTGGAGGCTCTTGCAATACAAAGCAGGCTTTTGCATAATATTCCGGAGCAAGATCACATAAACTTGGTGCAATCGCCGTTTCAACTATGGAACAATACAATAGAAATATTACACAAAGATCCTTATCCCTTGAAGACGCTCAACTCCAAAACTCACACCATACCGAAATATCTTCTAAGAAAGGCACTGAAGGTGAACGGTTATGTAACATCTGCGGAGGCGATCGTCGTTAACATCTTGGCATCGAAGGATAATCTCGAGAGCTTTAGATCATCTCTCGGCAAAAATATTGAAGAATTGAACTTACTTCAAAATGTGACAGGTTTTCAGGTTTATGACTCGATGGACGACAGGGATGCTTCCCTGGATATACTTTTTAACATAAATGTCCAACCCATTAATTCATGGGATTTGATGGGCAGTGTGGGCCTCTTTTCAGCATGGGCCACAAAATTTTACGGAGATTTCAAGCGAACGGCCCTGGTGAAATCCAAGGTTGGTATTTCAGTGGCCATAGTAGCACAGATAGTAATCAGCATGGCAGTGTCGAACACAGTCACGGCCATTTTCTTTGGAAACAACGTTCACGTACCTTTGACCCTCATGTGGTTTCCTGTCGTGGTAATCACATCCACGGGCTCTATTGGAATGCTTGACCAGACGGCAGGCACGATCATCTCCGAATACTCATACATGCAGTCCTCCTCAAACTTTGAAGGTGGTGATCGGGCCCCTTCCATGAATTTTATTTATGCTACTGTGAACGCCAACGCTTCGTTTCTGGATAGAATTTTAAAGTCGATCTTGATTGCTGCACTCCTGTTACCATTCAGTCGACAGACCACTTTCTTCCTCTCTTTGACAGTCGTAACCTTCTTTGTTCTGCAAGCTACTTCTTTCACCTCCATCCTGAGCCTAGACTACAGGAGATTGAATAGTAATGAACTACTCTTTTTAAGAGACAGTGATGAGTCCTTGTCAAAAATTTTAGATGATCAAGATGACCATTCCAGCCAGATCGTTCTCAAACGCAGCAAAGCTACTAATTTTGGCAGCTTCATTGGCTTAAGCCTTTATCCCGATGGGTTTTGCATATTATATCAAATTTTCATTATCCAACGATATGCCTTGGTTCGCCCATCTTCATCATTGCCATATAAGGCCCTCACGGGGAATATCTGGGGATCTAGCACTATATCCCAGTCAAGCGCAATTAGTGGCCTAAAGGGAGAATTCCTGTCTTGGCTACTTCTCACCACATATGGGAGCGGGAGTTATTCCGTAATTTGGTCTGTCAATGAAATGATAGTAGCACTGAAAGCAGGCTCTACTCTGAAACAAAACTCTTTGGCTAAAGACTTGAATATTTTGCAGACGCCTCTCGTCTCATCTTATAGGTTTGATCTCTACTACCTCTTCGAGTTCATTGTTATGATTGTACTACTGTCTTCTATGGCCCTCCTTGGTCTTCAACTACTTCTCTATAGAGTGGAATGGCCCTTGACAACGGAAGAAAAACATGGCGGGCGAAATTTAGTGGCAGATTCATGCCCTGAAAATGAACTTACAGCTCGTAAGGCTAATGATGGTTTAACTTTCCATACCAAAGAGCTGTCCGTTGGCGGACACAGTCTAGATATAATGACCATTTCGACTTCTGATTCTCCATTCGTAATATCTGTGGGAATTGACCGCAAGCTCCTAGTATGGTCTCCCCTATCCAGTCCTGTTCCGCTACCTACTGAAATTCCATTGCGAAAGCAATTGTGGCCGGTGCTCAAGATTGTTACGGGCACTAATGGTAGTTTTACAGCAATTTTTGCCAAAAGTGGCTATATTTCATGTTGGTCGAGAACAAGTATGCGATTTGTGTGGACCATTAAGGTGGGGTTTGGACCCGATGATCTTTTGGAAGCGTTTTTCCGAATCAAGACGAAACCAGCGTTCTTGAGTAAAACGACTCCAAGCAGTCGGCTTAACACGATATCAAAAAGCGGCGCTGATGAACTGGTGCCTAAAGCACTTAAGAGGCGAGATAGCAATGTTTCCATATCCTCTAGGAAATCTTCGTCCTCTGTATCTCAGGCTTACGCTGCCCAGTATAGCGATAGGGCTGCAGTCGTTAATGCCGAGGCAGAGGAGAACTTAGAGCTCGTTTTTGTGACTTCAGACGGTAACATAACAAGCGTGGACATTCGGGGCGCAGTGAATACTTCTAAAGTATGCCAGTCGACGCTTCCTCTCTCCTCTTGCAAGAAACTAACCACTCCAAGGGTTAACGACAGACTTGTAATTTGTGACAGTAAGGGCAATGTATACATTTCCACTGTCGTGAACAATAGATGGAGGCCCCGCAAACTTGTCCTGGTCAGAAATTCGTTCAATAGGGGCCAAAAATTGATGACACCTGCAACCCTAATGGATAATAACCTTCAAGAACGGTCAGCTAATACAGACGAACCTGCTAAAGAAGATATTGTCATCTCCACGCGTCTTATTCCGTTTGTAGGTTTGCTGTTGTTGGCCAAAGCTCATGATGCAGAATTGGTCGATGCGCAAACTGGAACCGTCATAAAAAACTTTAAAATCTCGAATTACAGCCCAGTAACACTTCGTGTATTTCATGACGAACCAACGCATTGTAAATTTTGCGGTAGTGCTTCAGTTGCATCTTTGTCAATTGCTTACAATGAGCACTGTTCTTCAACCTTAGTTATGAGGACTTTTAAACCGGAAAGTCGTACTAAAACAAGCATATGCCTGCGTGTAGAGAGAGACCCCAGAGAAATTCGTTGTCTCGGTCTAGATTCTGTAATAGAACGAAAGCATATCCTCGAAGACGTCGACAAATGGGATGCAACGGATAACAACATGATTATCGGTCTCAAACGAAAACAGAAAAAACGGCCTGATAGTGTGATATCCAAGACGATGGTCAGAAGTGCTTCTGAGGACATGAAGCTAGGTGATAATCGTTTGAGGAATCGGATCGAAAGTAGGATTATGAAACCATCAAAATCCTTGGAATATAACATTCATGACATCTGGGAGGGTTGGACAATGACTGTCAACGGTACAGTAACGTATTATCAAATTCCTGTCGGTGAAAGTGGGCTGCTCACAAATAGAATAGGCCCAGTGGAAAAGTTTGGCGCTAAATCACTTGTGGTTGGCTTCGGTAACGTTATGAAAGTATTTTACTTGGGCCACGAGGAGCTAATTTTGGCGCCCGATGGTGCATCTAATGAAGAGGAGTCTGGCTTGAAGTTTGTAAATAAGCGGAGACAGCGGCTCAACGAAAAAAAGGTTTCAATCAACTATGGCCAAATATGAGCTGCTAGTCACTACAGTTGTATATGCTCCTTTTGGCTTGAAATTGGTATTCGCATATCGATAACCAATGTATTATGGTGCTCTCACTCTGGCATTAGGTCCTTGGATCTTTGCCAACAAACTTCATATGCAAAGATTGGAAATTCCAATTCTTGGCACTGCAGATTTGGCAGCCAATCCGTGCCCTATGTACTGTACCCTATGCCCGCGATTGAACTTACCATCAGGGACGTGAACTACGAGGAATAAATCCTTCTGCCAAGGTTTTTTATAATACATGAGAGTAGATATTTAAAATACTACCGTTCCGAAAATGAATGCAAATGTAGAATGAGTGTCCTCACTCTTCCTTCAACGGTTGACCCTCGTGGCAGCACTTAATCTCTCGACCCCATTCACTGTTCAAAATTTGCCTCCCACTGATTCTCCTACTTGGGACGGGATCAAGGATGGAATATATGACGTTGCGACAACGAGCCCTTTTTAGCTTTTCTATAGGTTCGTACCCTGCTTCGTCTTTCCTACCAGTTAAATATCTCGAGAAGAATTCATCTTCCTTTTGAGCCGTACTCCACAATTGTCGACCAGTCCTCATGGCCATATAAATAACACCACACGCCCAGATGTCGACTGGTCTTGGGTCGAATTCTTCATGTGTATATTCCTCAGGGGCAATGTATGGACTTGAACCGCAGACTCCGCCGCTAAGGTGAATATCCTTCTCCCATGCCATCCTGAAGCATTCGCTGTTCCCAAAGTCCGTAATTTTTAGAACACCGTTAGAGGTCAGGAGTAAGTTCTCGGGTTTCAAATCACGATGACATACGCCCATGTCATGCATATACACAACACCGCGTATCAGCTGTTTGAAGAAACAGTCGGCTTCCATGTATTCGAGTCTGCCAGCAGCGATTATTAAAGTGAACAAGTCGCCTCCATAGCAATACTCCATCACTTGGCAATAATCACCCTTGGCGTCTTGAAATAAGTCTAGTGGCATAATGATATTAGTGTGCTTCAAGGAAGAAGAGATGCAAAATTCAGATGTCAGTCTTCTAGAATATTTTTCAGGGGACTCTGTGGGTTTTCTCCTGAATTCCTTGACCGCAAAGAGTTTTTCGCCATTGGGCTCATCTTGAGACTTTTTATGACAGATTCTCACAACCCCGAAGGCGCCTTTACCGACCACTTCCTGGCAGCGACCGTACTTTTCGGCAAAGCAAGCGGAATTTTCGTTTAGCATCGAAATAGCTTCAGTATCCAAATTCTTCACACCTGGTCTATTATTCTCTTTGTAATAGAACTTCTTTGCACTTTGTGAGGCACCACTGTAGGGCGTATTCCGGTCTAAGGTCGATGCTTGTCTAACAAATCCCGAAAATAAAGAAGGTGGGTCTGACGTACTTTTCTGGTTTTTCTGGTTCATGAGGATATCCGGCACTGCTGACTTTGCTTCGCCTCGCAGTTTTTGAGCACCCAAAATATTTTTAATCATGCTGCTGAGTTTTTCTTGGCGCTTTGCGTTCCTCAAGTGATGCTCATGCATGTTATTTTCAAGTATCACAAATCTGCCGGACCCTGCGGACGCCATAGCAGCGATATTCAAGGAGCTAGCAGAAGGCTTATCATTGATATCTGACCGATATTTGAGCGCGGAAATGGAACTTTCATCATGCACACCGCCGTAAGACACGCGTCCGTTCAAGGATGCAGGTGGCGAGCTGGGTCGTGATGGTATTAGGGACCCCTTCTGATAATCGATGTTAGAGCTCTCCAATGACAGTGACGAGTTAGAAGGGGATGGTATGTGGGCTTGTCTCACTGAGCTTACGTCGGATGATGATGATTCCGCCGAAGCGTTCTTCCCCGAACCAAAAATCTTGCCGATCTTCGACGACAGGCCAGTTTTGCGAGCTTTGGTGGGGCAAACTTCGGCTGTGGTCGCTGTCATATTGGATACTACCCCGTGTTGCGTTCGCCTTTGTAATAGTGAGCCAACAGTATGGCCGATGCGCTGGGATGAGTGATAGGATAATTGCCAGCGAGCGCCCTTATGAGCTTCAGAGTATTGATCTAATGTGTTTGTAAAAGCTTGAGCACTAAGTTTAGTCGATTTGTGCTAGCAGAAGGAAACCTTGCTTGGCGAGTTTCTCTTCTTACTGCTGCGTCAACACTCCACACTGCCTGATTTTTCTGGTACCTTTCACGCCCGTTTGTTCCTGTTACCAGTCTAAACAGACACTAGACGGAAAATTTTCTTCTGCTGAATGGACCGTCTTCTTCTTAACGCCAGATGAGTTGTTGAGATGGTGGTTGACTATGAGTAGTTGATGACATTTGCGCTTGATTTATGACCAGCGTACCACCTATGTACGGGTGGCATTAATTTTTTTTCTTCCTAGTTCGGTTAGAGATACCCAACTTGCCTCTCGCTTCATGTCACCCGAGTGGAAAATAAAAAAAACTCACAATGATGACAGGAATGACAGTTAAAGCTGACCAGACATGGTCCGGGAGGAATACCACCATCGTTACGCATATCAAAGTAATATACACAACGGTACTTAGTAACTTTACTTCTCGACGGCACATGGGCCTATCCTCGAATTCCCCTATTCGGATACTTAGCCGGAACCGTAATTGTTTGTAGTGCGGACCTCATCACAGGCGTCACACTTGGCGGGCAGCCTAATAGGCAAGCAGTCAAATGAGGAGCTACCCGAACAGTAATTGCACCGCAATAGTGGCGCGTCGTATGTTGAAACTTGGGCTCTCCACTACGCAGCGACGTTGGTTGTTGGAAATGTAACAACAGCCTAGAGTTTTGGGGGAAACGATTTCAACGGGCTGGAATGCCCATGAAGTAAAAGTGAAAAGTGATGCGGCCAATCGCCTTGTGGAGACTTAACTGAAATCATCAACGGTCTCTAGCAACCATGTACCATCCGCCACCCCTTATTAGCAGAAGCAATAGGGCTTGAGCTCTTCTTTGGTTTCGAAGCAGCCCTATGTGGACATGCAAGTTCGGACGACGTGGATTTTGAGTTCGGTAAATCTGGACGAGATCCAAGGGCTATTCTTCACGCCGCGCAGGGGATTGGCTGCTTGGCTAGAAGAAGTTAGCACCAGAAATTTCGTCGATTATCTTTCCATATTCGGACAATTGCCATGCAGAAGGAACTTTGAAGACTTAATTTTTTCTCTTCAGAGAGGCCTACACAGCAATGGGCAACCGAGATATTTGGAGCAGCGGGAAAGGGTTAGCACCAATAGTAAAGGACATGCTTCAGCTCCTGAACGAGCAACGCCCCGATCACGTTATGATCATACCCCGACTATCACATACCACATCTTGTTAGCACAAAATCAAATGATGCCAGCTTTCTCGCAGATGCTCAGAATCCGTGCCAACCTCATATCCCTTCTAACGACTGCTTTTACGATTTTTGGGATGGTTGCATGACTTTCCAACGGCTGCTATGTTGGTGTCTCCCTTTCTCACTACAAAAATAACACACGGGCGTGTGGTCTAGAGGTATGATTTCCGCTTAGGGTGCGGGAGGTCCCGGGTTCGAGTCCCGGCTCGCCCCATTTTCTTTTTGCAATAAATGCGTTCCCTATAATTGCATAAATTAAGCACACTATTCTCGAGGTCCTTAAAAGACCAGCAAAAAAGCTAGTAGCATTGAGGTTTTTGAGTCACTATACAGCCCACAGGAAAAACTGTGCATTTCTCTTCCCCACTGTCCATTCTAGTCGACCTGAATGTGTGCTTCACAGTTCAACCCAAAGTCTGGCACTGTTAGCGAATTACCTTGATTCTTGGTCACGTGTAATTTCGATGTCGGATCCTCAATATTTTGCCAGTACTTCGGTTACGTAGCGGAAGGACTTCCCGCTGTCGTGACCTTATGGAGCCGAGTTCGGACAAAAGTATATAAACTGGACGAATCGGAAGCCCCAAGCTGAGTGCCAGACACCTTCGCGACAGTCGTTGATCACTGTAGACTACTTTGCAGCAAGAGGTAATCGCACTTCACTTTATTGCCAATAACGCACAGCGGTTGAACTGAAAGAAGGTCACTTGAGTTGATTAGAACCATACTAATACTAGATTAGACTAACGGGACGCTTTCTTTTAACTAGAGCAAAATATCTCAATTACATCAAGCATGTCTTTATTTGTGTCTTCCAGAAACTCGGTAGCCCGCGGCTTCCTACAGCAGTCGGCGACCACTAGATCTGCTATCTACGCAGGCCTAAACATGGCTCGCTTCTATAGTAACGGCGAGAAAACATTGAAGGAACGTTTCGCCGAAATCATTCCTGGCAAAGTCGAAGAAATCAAGAAGCTAAAAAAGGAACACGGGAAGACCGTCATTGGCGAAGTGCTTCTCGAGCAAGCTTATGGTGGTATGCGTGGTATCAAGGGTCTAGTGTGGGAAGGTTCTGTCTTAGACCCAGAAGAGGGTATCCGTTTCAGGAACAAAACTATCCCAGACATTCAAAGAGAGCTACCAAAGGGAGCCGGCGGCTCCGAACCTTTGCCGGAAGCTCTTTTCTGGCTGCTACTTACCGGTGAGGTTCCTACTGAGTCGCAAGTCAAAGCCCTCTCTGCCGACTTGGCCTCGAGATCCGAGCTGCCAGAACACGTTGACCAGCTATTGAACACTTTGCCAAAGGATTTGCATCCTATGGCTCAGTTCTCCATTGCTGTCACCGCCTTGGAAAGTGAGTCCAAATTCTCCAAAGCCTACGCTCAAGGTGTTTCCAAGAAGGATTACTGGAACTACACCTTTGAGGACTCCTTAGATTTGATTGGTAAGTTGCCAGTTATTGCCGCCAGAATCTACCGCAACGTCTTCAAGGACGGTAAGTTGCCCGCCGTGGATCCTAATGCTGATTTTGGTAAGAACTTGGCTCAACTTTTGGGTTTCCAAAACGAGGATTTTGTCGAATTGATGAGGTTGTATTTGACTATCCATTCCGACCATGAGGGTGGTAATGTGTCGGCACACACTACCCACCTGGTGGGCTCTGCTTTGTCCTCCCCATACTTGTCCTTCTCAGCTGGTCTAGGTGGTCTTGCGGGACCTTTGCACGGTCGTGCGAATCAAGAAGTTTTGGAGTGGTTGTTCAAACTAAGAGAGGAAGTGAAGGGAGATTATTCCAAGGACACCATCGAAAATTACTTGTGGGATACCTTGAATTCCGGCAGGGTTGTCCCAGGTTACGGCCATGCTGTTTTGCGTAAAACTGACCCCCGTTACACCGCTCAACGTGAATTTGCCTTGAAGCACTTCCCAGATTACGATCTTTTCAAGTTGGTTTCCACCATTTACGAAGTTGCTCCAGGTGTTTTGACCAAGCACGGTAAGACCAAGAACCCATGGCCAAACGTGGACTCTCACTCCGGTGTTTTGTTACAATACTACGGTCTTACTGAGGGTTCCTTTTACACCGTATTGTTCGGTGTGTCTAGAGCCCTAGGTGTTTTGCCCCAACTTATCATCGATAGAGCTGTTGGCCAGCCAATCGAGAGGCCAAAGTCATTTTCCACCGAGAAGTACATCCAACTGGTCAAGTCTATCAATGCCAAGAACTGAGTCCTCGCTTTTCCAGTCATGATCCCAACGATTTTGTACCATACAAACCACAAGAGTTAACAGTTTTCTGGAGAGCAGACTTACCTTACTTATAGTCTTGAGTCTCAAATCCCCAAAGATCAATCTCATACTCTGGACCAATTCTCGCATCCACATAACGCCCTCAACTTTGGTATTTATAACTTTTATCACGTCAATTTAATCTTCTTCAGTAATGTCTATCGAAAGTTTAATAGCAGGTGGCCACAACATTGGCCCCTGCTCTCCTGCTTCTGATTATTCAAGCTTTGACAAGCCAAGGTTTATGTCCCTCACAATTTTAGTCGCGACAACATGTGAATGCTGTGATGGTGAGGATTTCCGATAGAGGTGCTTTTCATGAAACGATATTTAGCTTACATAACAAAAGTGTCACCATGGCAAGCCCCATCTGATGGACTGTACCTTTTTTCCTTTTCCCTAAAGTGATGATTGGTAATATTCGACACACGATTTTCACAAGTGACTAAAATCGTAGTAATGCTGGATTTTTTCGATTAACATTACTTGTCAGGCTACTTAAAGGGGCTCATGAAACTCGAAAAAACATCACTTTAAGGAAACGACCGCTAAATAGCTTTTTGAAAACGTTACCAGCTCAACTACCACCTTGAAATGACTAAAATTGCAATTATTACTTATTCGCTGTATGGGCATATCGATACTGTGGCTGAATCTATTCTAAAGGGTATCAAAGCCGCCGGCGGTCAAGCTGACCTCTTCAGGGTCGAAGAAACACTCCCAGATGAAGTTTTGGAAAAGATGCATGCACCATCTAAACCCGATGTTCCCCTTGCTACCGCTAAGACCCTTGAAGAATACGATGCGTTTCTTTTTGGTGTTCCAACAAGATACGGTAATGTTCCCGCTCAGTGGTCGGCTTTCTGGGATAGAACTGGTGGTTTATGGGCTAAAGGTGCATTACAAGGCAAGCCTGCCGGCATCTTTGTATCTACAGGTACTTATGGTGGAGGGCAGGAAATTACGGTAAAGTCTTGTTTGACCTACTTGGTTCACCACGGCATGATCTTCGTGCCTTTGGGATATGGAAATACTTTTGCAGAGCTCTCTAACATTGAGGAGATACATGGTGGCTCCGCTTGGGGGGCTGGTACTCTAGCTGGCGCGGACGGTTCTCGGCTACCTAGTGCATTGGAATTAAGGCTTGCTACAGCTCAAGGTAAAGCTTTCTTCGAAATTGCACAACACTTTCCTCTCTCCGCTACCAAAAAGTCAGCGGCTAAACAGCCTGCTGATGAGAAGAAGGCAGAGACTACAAGAACTGTGCAGCAAGCTTCAGGTACAGAGAAAAATCAATCGAAAAAGAAAGACAATGGTTGCTGCTTGTTGATGTAGCGTGATGTTCATGTCCTATAGACACATTGGACAAAAGACAACATTTAATTGAAATTTTTTCTATTGGTCCACTCTGTCAAAGAAGATGTAAATTTATAGCCTAAATATCCTTCAAAATACGATATCTAAGCCTTCCCACTTCAAAACTCGTCACTCAAGACTTAGGCTGAAACTAAAGCCATTATTAGAGTCCGCTGCGAGTGACGTCCATCTGTCAGAAACCTTGACTTGCTTATGTCTCTTTTTTGCTTCTTCGGACTCTAGCGCCTTCATTTTCTTTAGCGCATCCTCTAGCATCGGTTCGAACTTTGATGATCTTAGCAGTTCAACAAAAAATTCGAAAATTGGCAATTCTGAAGCTGCCTCCGAGAGGCCACAATCTCTATTGTCAATAGCGTCAGCCATTTCTGTAGACAAAAAATTCTCCAGTTTCATAAAATTATCTTCCGACTCTTGGTTGCCAAAAATTCCTCTTTTCTCCAGAAATTTTGTTGCCGCCAACATTATGTCATGCAAGTGAAATCCAGAGAGCTGCTTCCTTTTAGATTTTAAAAACAGTAAGATTTTTGGTAGTGTTGGAGCCGGCACGAAGTTCTCAGTCAACGCCACTGAGTCGGTGAGGTTTATCACTGAGTGCCACCAACCAGACGGTACGTATATACAATCGCCAGGGAAGGTAACGGCGATACGACATTTACCATCCTGTGCCAAAGTTAAGGCGTCATTGTAAAATCCCGAAAGAATCCACTCTGCTACACCTACTGGGGACGTAACCTCATCCTCCTCCTCATCCGTGGAAATTCCTGGCGGTTTAACGTCAGGAGGGAACATGATCCATAGCTTTTTTCCAGTAAGAACGGTGTTCCAAGCCGAGGTGTAATTCGGGTCTTTATGAAAAGTTGAGCCGCTGCCTTGGGGACCAGCAATAAGCCAACGGTGATCAGGTCTGCACTGTGTATCGGCATTCTCAAAGACTTTGAAAAGATCATTTTGAAAAATAATGGGTGCCTCATATTCCTGCTTTAGCGTTTTTATGGCTCTACTACTACAATCAAACAAATAAAGAGGTGACTCATCACAGTTTTGTTTGAAGTAGTCGGCGTAAAATGATAAAGACCATTTTACAGCTTCCTGTCGAAACTTCACGGAGCCAAAGCCCTCGACAAGTGTTTCTAAGCTCCATTCAGGCCATCTCTTGGGATTTGAATGATTTTGTAAAATAAACGGAATGTCGATAAAGTGCTTTTCGAACTCATCTAGAGTTAGCTTCATTTCGTCAAGTCTTTGGACACCAAATGTAGGACTCCAGCTTGGGCCCAGATCTTTTAAAGATACCTGAAACTCAATCACTTTTCTAAAAAGGTGCTCGAAGTCAATTTGTGAGCATTGATAGGGCCTATACAAATGATCAGAGAAGACCAAATCGTTCACTTTAACCAAAGCCTCTTGATCAACTTTTAGCACCGTCTTTCTCCACGAACCCCTCCATTTGGACGATGCAAATGGTGAGATCTGGGTGCTCGCCTCAGCTGTGTTTTCCTCAAGTGAAACGAATTCCTCGATATAAAGTCTTCTCCAAAGTTCTTCGTTGTATGTGTATGCGTAAAATACCCTAGACGTATGCCCCAAACTCAATAAATCTCGTGGATTGTCAATGAAAGATAGTAAATGCGTAAGCACATTTTCTGGAAAGACCCCGAATTTGCCTAGCTGCCTCTGCCTTTGGTTTTCGAGCTTCTTTAAACAATCTGCCATCAACGCGTTACCTGAAGGCTTCACACCCAGAGGGTGTGAAGGAGCGAACGTATGAAGATTGACACGGAATATTGAAGGGTTTACACCCTGGTTTGAGGCGAAATTCATGCTTGTGACGCTACTTCCGTTAACTGAAATCACTTCTCATGTTTCGTTTCAGAACCTCTAGAAAATAGCTATCCGTAATTTAGAATGATTCCATTTGTAACAAAAACAAACGCATTAAGTATTTGACGGTCGCATAATCAGCTTGATCGGTCTGTACCTCGCACAAATCAATAGCATACTATTATCTCGTCATTTCATTAAAATATATACAGGAGGATTCTTAGTATTTTGTACACCTATACTATTTCTCGAAGGTCAGAAAAAGAAGTCATTTGTCTAAATCTTTAGCTGGCAATGACCTCAAACGACGATCGAGATAGCTGTCTTTATCCTTGAGCTTCTTGGCGTACTCTGTTTTCTTGTTACCAGGGTATAATATCCTGTGGTCTAAGTCCGAGAGTCCCTGTTCTTGTAAAGGTTCTGAGTTCTCCTTAGCAGTATGGGCCTTCCATATGTGGTGGACCTGTCCGACACAGTGCATGCATAAAGTATTCGCCCGCTTAAAGTGGCCACAAGAGGGGCAGCGGTTTAAATGGTGTATCATTTGTAATTGTTTCCTGCCAGGACCATAGAGCTTCTGTCTCTTTTTTTGATGGGAGACCTTTTTCTTAGGAACCGCCAGCCAAATCCCGTCTTTGGCCGGTGATTCATGACTCTGATGCTCTGAAGAAGACTCTCGCTTTTCGAGAAGTTGTTCTAACGTGCGAGGAAGAGCCTGGGGCCGAAGAGCAGCTGGCCACATCAATGTCAAAGCTGTACTGAATGAGAATGGCGCAGATGGCTGCTTACCCGCCATAGATGTCACGAAAGAAAACATAACACTCTAATCGCCTATCGTGAGGATCTGAGTTTCTGCTTAGACAAGATTGTCTGTAAGGCGCTTCTTCGATACTGTGTCACTCAATTCTGTTGTAGTCCCATAAAAATTTTTTGATCACATGAGACGATTCACGGGATGCTATTTAATTCAAGGTGATTTGATCTTAATAAATATACTGACTACGCGTCGAAACAAACAACAAATATCGCTTCAAGCTACCAAGTCGCCTCTTATGTCTCAAATCACAGGCATTAATGATTCTCCTGTCGCACCTACGGGCTATGTGGGTTTTGATACAATAACAAGTCAGATTGAGCACCGTTTGCTAAAGAAGGGTTTCCAATTCAATATTATGGTAGTCGGTCACTCAGGCCTCGGGAAGAGCACTTTGATAAACACTTTGTTTGCCTCACACCTGATCGACACATCGACTGGAGCTGATGTTACAAAATTGCCGATCACCAAAACTACCGAAATCAAAGTTTCATCTCATTCTTTAGTGGAGGACAGGGTACGCTTAAATATTAACGTCATTGATACACCTGGTTTTGGAGATCAAGTCAATAATGAAAGAGTATGTGAGCCCATTATCAAATTTATCAAGGAACAACACTCGCAGTACCTGCGCAGGGAATTGACCGCACAACGTGAAAGACACATCCCTGATACAAGAGTACACGCAGTTTTGTACTTCATTCAACCCAATTGCAAGGGTTTAACCCAGCTCGATGTTTCAGCACTCAAAAGGCTTACGGAGATTGCTAATGTGATTCCTGTTATTGCCAAGGCTGATGCTTTAACTATGGACGAAAGAACGTCTTTCAGAAATATCATTCAGCAGCAATTTGAACACTACAACTTCAAAATTTATCCATACCAATCCGATGATTTGACTGAAGAGGAAATTGAATTAAACGAAAGTATAAGGTCAATTATTCCCTTTGCAGTAGTTGGATCTGAAAAAGAGGTATCCATCGATGGTGAGCTCGTCAGAGGTCGCAAGACTCGTTGGGGAAGCATTTCTGTAGAAGATATCAACCAGTGCGAGTTTGTCTTTTTGAGAGAATTCTTGATTAGAACTCATCTCCAAGACTTGATAGAAACTACGTCCTTAGTCCACTATGAAGGGTTTAGGTCTAGGCAACTCATCGCCTTGAAAGAAAATGCAAGCAGCCGCTCCTCGAATGCACACTTATCCCAAACTTCAACCACAATGCTCCAACAACGTTAGAGCCTTTAGTTCTCCTTCTTTGAGCGCTCCGACAGCGACTTCCTTACTGATGGTTATAAGTAAATAATCCCAAGGTTTTTTTTATTGTTTGTGAATAAGTATAATTCGTTACACTTACACGCCTCAGCTGTTCATCATTATCAGGCATTTAAAGAATAGATATATGTTACTTATAGATTTGAAGTTTCACGGTAACTCCGAAGAACATCCCAAAAGCATCCCAACTATTTGCAAGATATCAAACACATTTTATATTTTAGGAATACATAATATTCCCTTTCGGAAACACTACACACTTATATGTTCAAAATGTTTTTTTGTTATTATCTAAAGTGTTAAAAACAAGTGTTTTCTTTTATTTTAAACTTTGAAGAAATATATATTTGCAGTCAGCTGTTCAATGCTATTTTTTGTTTTTTACTTTTCAAAAATGTTTTAATTATCATTAAATTAAGTATTAGATGATTTACTCGTTCGGATAATCTAATGTTCATGAAATCGTCAAAAAATTAAAGTTCATATTTATTGACAATTTTAGCAGCGTAAAAACATTTGAAGCGATGACAATATAACAAATATATAGGGCCTAGCTTGATCTGTATTCCTCTAATCGGAGTCTGAATTTTCGTCCAAGTCAGGGATGGGGAATTTCAGTATGCAGGCAACTCCCGTAAGCTTTTCCAGTTCCTCACCAGAACTATGTAAAGAACTGAACACAAAAACTTTTCCGCCCGCATTTTCAACATCTTCTGTTAAGGCTAAACTCTTTCTTCTCAGCTGAATGTCGTTTGCACGTAAAAGGCTGTCTGTAATTAGTAGAGTGTCAATTGCACCCATCTCTGATGCCTTTGTTACTTCTGCTTCACCGTACCATGCTTTGAAGTCATCGTTATTCAGATGCTCTAAGAAAGAGTCCATTATTAAGGTTTCCTCGGAGTTTTTTGCATCTTGAAGACGAGAGCTATATGCAGGATTTTTCAATACCTCGCTGATACCCTGCAGATAACCCGTAGAACAATGTGCTACTAGAAATTTTGATTTCTGCATAAGAAGGTCTTTATTCTGTTCTTCCTGAGCATATTGAATTACCTTTTCGTACAGGGATTTTGCATAAAAGCCCGGCGAACATAATATGATGACCTTGAGTTTTCCAAAATCAAAGTGCCTCTTCATGGACTCATAGGTTGCTTTGTAAAATTTCTCGACTTTTTCGTCGAACTTAATAATGTCTGTACTCCTCTTTTTCTTCGGAAGACTGTATTCTATCTTGTTCTTCAGTATAGTACTAAAAGAACTCAATAAACATATATGAGCAATGCTCTCTTGTAAGACAACGGCGGCTATATCCGAACGACTCTCCAAACTGCAGGCATCCTTAATTTGCTTGGCAACAAAGGAGTTGTAGTCATGCTTCATCAAAGTAAAGGGATACTTGTAATCTATAGTGAAGCTGAAGTATTTTCCGAGCGGAACATCAACATTGGCTTTCCCGCTATCGTCTTCTGTAGTGACTCCCTTGTATCTTAAAAACTCATGTTGTGGTTCAAACTCAGAGGATATTACTCTTAACCGGAGTCTTATCAGGTCAGAAGTTTTCTTCTTCCCTAAGTTGTCAACTTTGCTCGTAACCATCTTCTTAAAGATAATTTCATCGTCGGTATTGATAATGTTGAACAAGCTGAACAAATCCTCTTTGTCCTGCGGAAGAAGGGTTATTTGCTCAGGGTTATTCCCATTGCCCGCTACTTGGTTGATGATTCTCATTGAATTTTTTCTAGCTGAGGATTGCGTTTGTAGCCTCTTCTTGGCTGATACGATTTTTTTCACTTTGGTCAAGACTCGTCAGTCTTCACCGACGAAAGAATTTGAGACAAGACTATCTTGACCCCATATCCCTATATCAGACACCTTTTGCAGCAAGGAATGGGTTCTTTGAGAAACAAGCAGGTTCTTACTTTCATATATATGAGATCCGTAAGGGAAGTTTAGCAAAAAGCATATGATTGAGACTTCGTCCTTGCTTCTGTTAGACGGCCGGTGATTTAAATAAAATTCGATACCCGCTACTTACTCTTTGGTACTGTATCTTTTTTTCCCAATATCTAGCGGGATGTACTTGTACTTTATCATATGCTGAATTTGCCTTCTCATGGTCAACGCAAAGAGCAGAATGAAATATACTACAAGAATTGGCCAAAACACTGGGACATCAAAAATACGGAAAAGCGTCATTGCAGAACACAAAATCAGTGCCCTCATCGAGTTGTGCCAAAATTTAAACTCTGGGAGCCTCCTTATAAAGGGTTTGAATTCGTCAACTCTTTCACCAGATTCTAATTCATTGTTTTCTTCATCTTGTTGCAGAGACACGTCGAATTTCGGCGTTAGAAAGGCCAGAAACTGATTTAACAAATAAATCGCTAGCCCGTAGCACACCACGTACCAACCTTCTCCGTACACGACACGGACAAAAAAGAGAAACACCCCCGCTCCAAGTGCAATCCAGCGGTGTTTGACATGGGGAGTTAATTGATCCATGTATAGTTGGTACATAGTCCTGTACTTGTTGATCAGGGCCACAGTTTGAGCTCTTTTCTGGCTTTCATCCATGGCGTATAAGGTTATTTTTGAATATGGCAAGCGTCTAATGTGCAGTTAACTTCTTCATGATTTATTTAATTTTCTGGTTGCCTATTTATTTACTGAAAAAACCCTAATAATTAAATAGCATAAAGATGCTTAGTGGCCCAATCATACTATAGACCATGCCCATCATAACATTTCTCTCCTCACTATTGAATGTATGTTTCTCCTTGCCACGGAATGTTTTCTATGCTGAAATTCTGCTAACAGTTTCAGGTTGCCGCTGTAACATATCAAAGGCGATATAATCGCTTACACAAGTCGATCAAGGGCCTCTCCTACGATTCATACGTACTCAGCTTCGTTTCCAATCTACTCGCTATTTACAGTGGGCTTAATTACATGTTCTCACCGCTTGTGAGAAAACAGCTTACGCGTAGGTTTCCTATATACTACCCATCAACTGACTCGAGAATTCCTGTATCCAAATTGATAATGTTCGGTGATATCCTAAATCTGGCATGTACATGTGCAATCCTTGAACAACTGGTTAGGTATAGGTACACAAAATGCAAACTTCAAAGTGTCTCGAGTATTTGCATAAGTACTATAGTGATTTGCATCGTTTTGTGTGTGTTTAGCTACGCGTGTGCATCCATATACTTGCCTTATAGCGACAGCGGGAAATATGGAATATTTTACTTGGAGCATATAAATTATATTTGGGTATTGGGCGGGTTTTTATCTGGTTTTCGCCTTCTTCCCCAAATAACACTAAATTTCATGCGCAGAAGTACCCAGGGAATTTCTTCTAAATTTTTGGTTTTGAGTATGCTGTCATCATCATTACAGTTGGGATTTTCCCTTACATTTCACAGTCAGCAGCAGTATCGTGTACCTCTTAATTCCAAGCCCATTTATGATTGTGTTTTTCAACTCATATTCCTAATTTCGCTTCTCTGCCAGGCTCAATACGTCTACAGACACCCAAACAGACGACCAACAGAGCACCTTATAGGTTGAAACTTCTACGTATTACAATAAGAGAACACATTCGCTATAACTTAAACATCGAAAGCCTCCTGAGTCCTATGTCATAGTCTCTTCCCTACTATTTTCGTTGCCACTCTAACTCCTAAGCTTACTTGCCGCTCGTGCTCGGCCTCAAAGTTATGAGTAGTGATTACTTTTGTATTAGCCATTAGGTTGTCAACTTCCTCTTGCATTTTATCCTTCAAATCCGAGTCCTTGGTTACAATGACAGCATTCGACTCCAAATCAACCGAGTACGCCCTTCTTGTATAGTTTGATGATCCTATTACCGTCACAGCGGGTCTATCGTCCTCAGTATCGCTATCCGAAAGCCAAATCCCTTTAGCATGATATGACCAACCATTTGGAGTGTTTACGATACCCTTTCTCCATTCATTTAACGATATCTGAGACTCTCTGCCACATTCTTTGACCTCTTTAATGAAATTATGAGATAAATGTAAATATGCATCTGGCAAGTGCCTTGAAATGCCTTTAGATTGAAAAAAGCCGTTAGCTTGGGGTGACGCCGTGATCACCTTGCCTTGTCTAGAGGGGGTATTTAGCAGCATATCTTTGATTTCAGAGAGCATATTGAAATAGCCTGCAGTAAATGTCCATGTTACAGAGCTGTTTGGTATGCATGAAAGCAGATTTAGAATGCTTACTTTCTCGGTGGAGTAGTCTTTAGTGCCCCGGAACAATGGTGTGAACTGTGAAATTGGGTATACGACTGTCTTGTAGTCGCCGCTTAAATTCGTTTGCATTGCGTCTGAATCTGTTGGTTTCAGAAGAAAATCTTTTAAAGCCATAGAACATGATGTGAGGAACTTTTGTCTGTTAAGCCGAGGATCAACCCCGACGTTTTCTCTTGGCCACAACATCTTGAATTTTTGTACCGATTCAGAGTAGTGTACTTGATAACTCATGCTACTTACAAGCTGGTGTAACTTGAAATAGTAATTGGCGAATAATTGCGACCTAAAGAGATAATATCTGTCTTGGCGATTGGTAAAGTAATCGGTGGACAAGTTGGCCCCCGAAAGAATCACTTCGTCATCGACTCCATATATTTTCATGTGCTGCAGCCCAATTCCTTCATTGAATCGTTTAGGTATTAACGATTCTTTTATTTTTGTCAACTCGGGCGTCCTATAAAGACGAACGTCGACTCTAGCGTTATGCTTTTTCACAAGCTTCGATAGCAGCGAAGCAGAGCAGTTACCTGGTGCCTCTCTGGTGCCACGAAGCCCATCCACCAGAAAGTAAACTCTCAAACGAGGGTTTGCATCTAGGGCTGTGGAGATGCATGACATTAATTCCTGCTGTGAGGTTCCAATGTAAAGTGATGCAATGAAAATTCTCTCCTCAGCGGATAAAATTTTCTCTTTCAAGGTGTTGTAAAATGAGCTGGGGCTACTGAGTACTTCAATTTCACCTCTCTTGAAATAAAAGCATGTCTGTAGCCTAGATAACCTTTCCATCACGGCATTCGTATATGATTTGGTATTGGCGATCATCGGAACATTATTGAGAGCCATCAGATTTCTAGAATGAGCGAGCCTCAACACAAATAGCCTGAGAGGACGTGCTAAAGACAAAGGAGGTGACTTACTCAAGGTCTTGTTCATTAATATCATCTAACCGTTTTGCGTGGGTACTCCAATACAGTAAAATCTGCACTACTTGAAATCAAAATTCGACGTGATTTGTTAGGCTGGTACTATTCTCCTCTTGAAAGTGTTCATTCTAATTGAGCTTGCGTGGCGTAATGGCAACGCGTCTGACTTCTAATCAGAAGATTGTGGGTTCGACCCCCACCGTGAGTGTTTTTTAAGTTGGAATCTTTTTCAATAAGGGCGTTATTCTGAACTGTAATATGCTTTATTCATCGAGTAGAACTTATTTATATCTCGCGTACAATGCTTAAATTGATAATTTGACTAATTGATATCCTCAAGCGTGAGCCTCGATGTCGCCTTCCCGCAATTTCAAATCTTTCGTACGAGCATACTTGCTGAACTCAGCGCCTGTAGCATACGCTGAACGAGGGATTTCACTGCCTCTGATCGTTGCTTCCGTTATAAAGGTCTCTGGTAGCCCTTCTGTGGTATCCCATATATTAGAAGAGATTGATGTTGATTCCTCCCCTACTTCTGGACTCAAAGGCGACAGCCTCGAGGTATCGTACCTGGTATTTGGGGACCTCCCTAGGGGCGTCATTGGCCCCTTCACCTGGAAGAAATCATGAGGCAACTTGGATGCCACCCGTGAGATGCCACTTACAGAAGATCGCGAAATTCTTCGAGACGACGAGTTCGTTCGGGCAGTATGTGTAATATTTGAAGGTGATTGTACATGGCCGGACTCCCAAGATGAAGGTACAACTCTTGGGCTTTCAGAAACGAACGTCGTTTCAGGAATAAACCAGCGTTTGGCAATTCTGAGAATGTCAATGTGCTTATCGGGGATTCTAATAAACCTGTGAATAAACCCCAGTGCCATTCCACAGTAAACTCCGCACAGCAGACCAACGATCACCATCGTAATGAAATATTGCAGACACAACATTATTGTCACTGTGGTCATATGGACATTAATCTTGGCAAGGTCACTTATGGTGGTATTGTAAAAGAGAACGAGCAATATGTTGGAGGGTAGAAGAACCAAGCTCATTAGGTTTCGTAAAATAATGGACGTTGGGGACCACAACAAGAACTCACCTGTCTTGATGAAGGGTTTCAGTGACAGGTGATATATAAGCCGGAAGGCTGCCTTGGCCAATGCGAAGACATTTTTGGTAAAATTGAGTCCTCTGAGGAAAATCAGGTGGATATTAGCGAACTGTTGACTAAGTGAGAGTAGTTGTTTGGCGGAAGACATTCACCCTCGGGCCTGCTGTAAACTTTAGTTTACTCATTTTCATGCCCTCAAACTACATAAAGTGCATTCCTCTGTTACCCTGTCTCGTGCGTATGTATAAAATAACATATGGAGGTCTGAAGTGTGAGCGCTCCTTAACCATTCTTCCCACAGCATACGCACCTCTCCGCAAGAAAGAAGAAGGCTATAAGCTTATGGACTTTTTACTTCTGCTTAGAGGGAGCTTAACCCCATAGTAGATTACCCTTGACCAAACACTCCTATTTCTGCCCCACATTCCTTGCACTACCATGGAATAATGGGTTCTATTCATGGAGAAGATAAAGCCCGCAAATGAGAGCTCCACACTTTTGATACAACCGTGGTGCCCTTCCATTTTTGGGATCGTGAGGATGCTTCGAACAACCATTATGTTTTTCTCATAATTAGTGGATTCGATGCTTCTCTACAAATGTTTTTCTCTGACCAAGTTCTTTTCTAAGTCTTCCCCACAAGGTTCTTCCTGAAGATAACTGGTTATCCGAGTAGCTTACGTAAATTTAGGTCAACGCTGCCGTCTTCTGAGAAGTATCTCCATTCTACAGAATCGGTCAATCTGAACATCGTTAGCTCCCTCCCTGTAAATGGCTGAACGAAAGAAAAGCAAGCAAGGGGGCCTGTTATTCTTTTCCGTGTCCTAATTGACTGCCTCATCTGTTCAATATTTTTGTTTGAGCAGTTCACATTTTGCCTGTGCGGCAACATGAAGGCACAACCTCCTCAATATCTCAATTAAAATCATCACTTTCCAATGTAAACATAAAATTGCTTAAATCGGGGTGCCTCTCTAATGGCACATTCTAAGCGAGAACGACGCAAGCAAATGGGGAAGGAGGGATCTGCTATAGCTAAAAAAAGAACTAGTCTGCTGGCTGTGGCCAGTTTTGACTGAGACACAGAGTTTGTAGCAAGTCACGCGAGTCGCTACGTGAGTAGTCAAACTTAACTCAAGAATGGTGACGCCACGTAATAACTTGACTGCAGGGTTTTCATTGGAGCGAGTCAGCGTTGGCAGTAGTTACTTGCTGAACTGTTCGTTCGACTTGTTGATAGACTTCGTGTATACTATTCTGAGTAATTGAAATTAAATCCGAAGCTTGCAAAGTGAGATCTGACTTTCTCTCTATGATTATTTGGGCTATGAATCTGGTCCAGGTCTGATACATATAGCGCTTGTTTATACAAAATTCTGAGGGGAATGATCTGGGTGCAGTTCGGGCTTGATAAGCCAACATTTGAACCAAACAGATGAATTGTTGGGTTGTTAGATAATTGATATAGATGACCAGAACATTTCTGTGTAATCGCTGTTCCTTTGAATCCCACTGGTCGATTATTCACCGTGTACAATTTTGTTTTACCGACGCCGCCGGTATCACTTCGTACTATAAAGACACTTGGTTGATGGTCATAATTGATGCTATTCAAACAGTACTGGATCATTACCAGTTGGTAGTTATGATATTTTTTCTTTGAGATTCCTTTGCTCTATATATATTCTCAGTATTTTTTCTCATGCACAGGCTCCCATTGCATGTCTTTCTTCGATGTCAGTCGACATGGAGAAGTGACGTTGTATTGACGAGACTTGAATGATATTGTTGTTGGGAATAATGTGAGGAAACTGATGGTGATGGGCGCCTAATCGCATAATCAGCGTCAGTAAATATTTGACGCAGTGGTACAGAATGATAGTACACAACAGTGGCCATACAAGTCGACTTAACAGCTAAGACAAGTCGAAGCGAACAACTGTTGTCCAATGGGATTGGCTATTGATAAGGTATTAGCAGCGTACGGCATTGAAGCCGTAAACTATGGACAATAGAATGATCTAGAATTGGTGATTAATAAATATGTTGACCAGAGTCACCGAGTGAGAATTGTATAAATACCAGGCTTTTGTTCAGATAACTGAACCAACCCTAATGCCTAAAATAATCACGGAGAGATAAATAGAATTCCCTAGATCCAAGTTACTCATCTTATAATGACTATGTCCGACTTACAAGACAAATTTAGTAAGCTTCCTACTGATGAGTTCGCCTCATCAATTGTTAACACCAGCGTGGCTATTGCAGATTGATCTATAACATAATAGGGGTGCCCCGTGGCTATCAGGGCCTGTCGATTAATTCCTGATTCTTGACTTGTTGTTATCGTTATTCGTGTAGTTTCCTAAAAACATGTCATAAAAAGATATGAAATCTCTAGGTAACATGATAATGTCGGTCATCGGTTTCAGACATTGTTTTGAGGGCAATTGAGGTTTGATCTTTGTACGGGGTTCAAGTATAGGTAAGGATTGTTGAAACTGATCGATAATTGCGAGGTAGCCATAGGTGAGAAGGACCAAGCGTGATTTAGCCTATTTCTGCTATATTATATCCTGAAAAACTACACTCCGTGTAATTTTCCATTTAACTCTAAGCATTGTGAAGGGTAAAGATTTTTATTCAGACAATCTGTTATAAATGGAATCTGACATCATAGATACTGGTATGCAAGATATTCATGAGATGACTTGATAGTGAATAAACTTGGAACTTCACAAACTCCCCTTGCTAGCTACGAATAACGTTATAAATATCATACCTTACTGCTAGAGAGTTACTATGGAATTGCTAACATGAGAGGGCAGAATCATGAGGAGAAGTTGTTAAATGTCTAAGTAGAATTGAGGAGTTACGGTACAGTATATGAGAATGTACGTTAAATGCTATCTCTCGATAAAGCCTACTATATTGAATACTATGCTCACAGAAGTAAGATGTAGGCTGAATGCTGTTCGCCCATGAGTTAGATGTTGGAATGGTATCAATATTTATTGCACATAAGTGATTCAGTGGTAAGATCAAACATTAGGTCATGCAATAGCCCATATAATCGATCCGAAGTAGCTTGGAACTATGCTATAACTCTACTATACTAACTCTAGTACAATAACGGTTCCGAGTCTCTCGTTACCTTGTAACTTACAATTATTACTTGTTCATTCTAGATCCCTAGACCTAATGTCGTCACACCCTGGGTCTTAAGCATTACTTCTTCTTGAATAGTGAGACTCTCACACTCTACTATTCTGCATATGAAAGGTATATCATCTTATCCCTAAGGCTCATTCATCAAAATGTTACTACTAATAACGCGCAAGTGGTTTAGTGGTAAAATCCAACGTTGCCATCGTTGGGCCCCCGGTTCGATTCCGGGCTTGCGCATTTTTGCAAAAATAATTACACCTTTGATAAATACAGCGTACTTATTGTCTGAGTCACAATTTGATAAAAGGATACAAGAAATACCTACCAATTTTCCTATTTATCAGAAACTCATTATCTGTGTAAGAACCTTAGTCTTAAGTTCCTTGGAGAATTTTTTTCGGTTGTTACAGTCCACGCCCTCACCCAAAAACTGGCTTCCGGAGTCACCCGATTCTAAGAGTTTAGTCAATTCGAGACATGATTAGAGCTTTAGCAGGGTCAAAACCATCCGGAAAGCTTCTCATACGTCACAGCTCGTCTTCCACTTCGGCGTTGGCGTACAAGCAATTGCACAGGAATAGAGTCAGTCCCCCATTGCCAACCTTAGAAACACCATCATGGAGTGCTAAATCTGCGGTATCATCGATTTTGTACGAGACTCCAACGCCATCTCGTACCCCCAGGAAGCAACATGTATTAAACTGTTTGGTTCAAAATGAACCTGGTGTGTTGTCACGAGTAAGTGGAACGCTCGCGGCAAGGGGCTTCAACATTGATTCCCTGGTTGTTTGCAACACGGAAGTAAAGGATTTGAGCAGAATGGCTATTGTACTACAAGGCCAAGATGGTGTAATTGAGCAGGCAAGGCGTCAGATAGAGGATCTAGTTCCCGTTTACGCTGTTCTTGATTACTCTAACGCTGATATCATCAAGAGAGAGTTACTTTTGGCTCGTGTGTCTCTGATGGGCGCGGAATATTTTGAGGATTTAATCCAGCATCACGAGAAAACGGCCTCCGAGGGCTGTATCGGCTCTAAGGACACTGTTGCTCAAATTAGGAATAAGCAGTTTCACCCTTCTAACCTGCCCCTAAGTGAAAACCTTAGAATGAAACACGAGCACTTGGCCAGTGTTACGAATTTGGTAAAGAACTTTGGTGGTCGCGTTGTAGACATAAGCGAAACCAATTGCATTGTCGAGTTGAGTGCCAAACCATCTCGTATCTCAGCTTTTTTAAAGCTGGTCGAACCGTTCGGTGTCCTCGAGGTGGCAAGAAGTGGTATGATGGCGCTTCCAAGGACTCCTTTGGAGATGAAAGGGGACGAAGAGGTTCAAGGCGATGCCAACAACTTCGTTGACATTTCGCAACTTCCTCCAGGCTAGAGCGGGAATTTGTTGTAAACGCAAAATAACTTGTGAGACATTCAATTCTACGAAGGATTTTTCGAAATGTCCTACTAGACTATGTACAAATTTATATCTGCTGCTAATTAACAACTTAAAGCTTATTGAGAAAAGCTGTCCTGGATCTAGACACGATATCAATACCGCCTCTGACATGATTAAACCTCTTTAGGCTTATGAATTTTTTCTCGTTCTCTGAAGCCATCGACTCGCCTTCGGGCTTGACTGGCTTCAAAAACTTTCTCCGCAGATGCACTTCTTCAGACCTCGTCAAAAATTTACTGGAAGACTCGAAAAGTTTTTCCATGGCCTCCTTGTCCTTTTTACTGAATAGTGTTGCTTTCGATAAGCTATCAAGTAAGTTGGCTTTCAAAGTAGCCCGCTCTTCAGACGAAATGTGTCCGATCAGTTCTAGTCTGTTATTGAAAGAAATTATCGTATCAACTTTTCTCGTCGTTTCAAGAAGTTCACGCATATCGTGCTCGAGAGCGTCTTGAGTCCAGTCTTCCCGTTTTGCTTGCAACAAAATTTCTTGTTCTAAGTAGTGTTGGGAGTTGAATTGAGCATCCGACAAACTCGCTCCATTTTTTAAGCTGGACCGCACTCGCAGCAGGTATTCAGTCGCGCGGTCCATAGATGAACCCACAAGGTCTACTTGGAGTGTTTCCGTCAAAAATTTTGCAAATTGGAGCCGCAGAGCAGACCGACGTGTATTCCGTGTGGCCATATCTGAGACTATAGAATCACGCGCCAAATACTGCTTTCTTGTCAACGAGTTCGCTTCTTTTTGAGCCATTTCTGGATTGTTGATCACTTGACGGCCAAACCTCCTCACACGAGGAGCAAAGTGAGGCGTTGGTAACCTTAAGTGTTCGGCCAAGGCGACTCCTATGAATTTTCGTTTAGGATGGAAAGGATCCAAATAATAGCGTACAAATCCTGGCTCTACGGCAAAGATAGAGTGGTCTTTGCCGATGCCGACGTTTTCTCCAGGGAAAAATTTCGTTCCACGTTGCCTCATCAATATCTCCCCAGGTTTCACTAGCTGACCTTCATACTTCTTGGGCCCTAGACGACGACCAGCAGAATCTTTCATCGACGTCCTGGATCCTGCTGCTTTTTTTGTAGCGGTCCGCACTTGTGTGTAAACGATCGAAAAGCATTTTTCGATTGAATTTGTAGCCAGTCCAAAAGTACTATTCCAAATGGGCATAGCTGGACGATTTAGAGCTTACACAGTGCGGATGTTACCACTTGCGAAGAAAGTGAATTTCACTAAGTAGAATTTTCTTAAAAAAATCAATTAAAATCCCAACAAACATCGTGAAAGTACATGAGACATCGGTTGATATCTGACGGTGTCAGAAAAAATTGGTGTCATGGACGATCAATGGGACGTTATTGTTTCATCACTCCAAGATCTTTGCAAGAAGCATGAGTCACAAAGCTTTGATGATCTGGTCAATGAGAAGAGAGTAAATTTTCAGAATCTAGCGTCCGACCAATTGCAGTTGCAATTGGACATTTTCTCAACTCACTCTGAAAATTTGGACGGCGCGCTTGAAGTGATACGTGCGATATCATATAGTTTGAGTGAAGTGCTCAAGATCGCCCAGGAGAGGACGGAGAGAGAATCAGAACAATCTGCTGCTTTCACTGACACCGCTACTGGACGATCATATTGGACAAGCCCTTTTAATCCTAGCGAACCAATTGTATTAGGATCAGAAGTAGCATACAAACCTAAAAAGGGGGGTGACGGGGAATGGTTTCAGTGCCAGGTGATCAAGATCTCGAGCGACGGCACTAGGTTTGATGTTCGGGACCCCGAGCCAGACGAGTTGGGGGACCCTGGTCAAGTTTATAAGTGCAGCTGGAAAGAAATCATTCTTTTACCTGCAATAAACACACCTAAACACTTGACGCCCAACTATCCCGGAGGAACCAAGGTACTGGCGCGATATCCCGAGACAACTACATTTTATCCGGCGGTTGTGATAGGACATAAAAGGGATGGGACCTGCAAGCTGAGATTTGATGGAGAGGAAGAAGTGGATAAGGAAACTGAGGTAGCAAGGCGGCTTGTGTTGCCGTTTCCAGGACGTCGCTGAAGTACACCAATTTTGTGCCCCCAAAGTAGGCACTAGGCCACCTCATAAGGTAAGCAATGCCATATTGGGGCAGGTTTTTATGGTTAGGTTTCCCAGTCGGAGAATTACCAGCATCACAATCCTATCCTTGCTTCCTGTGCTGATCTGTCGACTCTTACACCCTACACGTGACAATAGTTTTCGTCAAGTTTTTGACTGTTTTTCCTGAGGCTTGTAAATGGATTCGAGCCTGCGTGGGTTCTGTATACACGCTCGACACGGAACAGGATCCATAATGAGTTACGGCAACGTATGTTTGAGAGATTATTCACTGCAAAAGTGGATACGTTTTTAGTATTACAATTCTAAAATGGGGCGACTATCAGCTCAATTCAAACGCTGGCCGTGCTTAGCGGTTTATGCTGCCATAGTAGAACTGCGGCGATTAGTCGCTGAAAATAAACCGTCGCTTGGCATATAACTAATTAGAAAGCTGTTGCAGGATCAGAGGTCGCGCTCTAGGTCTCCCACAAGGCGTCACACCTCTGCAGAATTTGTCGAGAAAAATGGTTTTACGGTAGCTTCCCGTCCAAGCAGATACAACAATGGCAGTGAGGAAGATCGAGCCGCGCAACCCCGCGACCGCGAAGTTGGCCCTTATTATGGAGAGCCGAAAGGTGGAAAGCATTTTTATGGCGATCGTACTGAGTACAGACGTGGTCGCGGCGGTTATGACGAAGCTGCACCTCGCAGAGGCGGTAGACGAGGTTTTAGATTGAAACCCGAACATGGTCCTCTGGTTTCCAGTGACTTGGATACCTCGTATAACGAGAAGATAAACCGAAATTACGCCAACAGTGCTTTTGTTGGGAATTTGACTTACGACTGTAAAGCTTCTGATTTGAAGGAGCTTTTCAAAGACATTGGACAAGTTGTACGTTCAGACATAATAACATCAAGGGGCCACCATAGAGGCATGGGAACCGTAGAATTTGCAAGCCACGAGGATGTTCTTGAAGCTATTCGTCGATTTGATGGATTTTCGTTCCGTGGCCGGGACATCTTTGTCAGAGAGGACAACCCTCCTCCCGAGAGTACAAGAAGAGAAGATAGAAAAACTGTTAGTAAATCGCTAAACGACAGATTCCATCCAGGTTTTGAAGTTTTCGTTGCTAACTTACCTTATTCAGTAACTTGGCAAACCCTCAAGGATCTTTTCAAGGAGTGCGGCATCCCAACACGAGCGGACGTTAAGCTCGACCGTAGCGGGAGGTCCAGAGGCTTCGGTACCGTGATATACGAAACTCAGGATGAAGCCTGTGCTGCGCTAGAGAGATTTGCTGGTTTTGAGTTAGATGGCAGAATTTTGGAGCTTAAGAAAGGCTACGGGCCATGGACGGAGGCTTCATCACCACAATTAGAGTCAGAGCGCCAAGAGTCCATCATGAACACAGTAAACTCGGATCTTACACAAAATGCCTCCAGTGGAGGTGAGAGAAATAAGTCGATTTTTGTGGAAAATCTGCCTTTTGCCACTGCTGAGAGCGACTTGTTCGACCTTTTTGAGATTATAGGGCCCGTTAAACGGGCTGAACTAAGATTGAGCCACAATGGCGAACCAACTGGCGTCGCAGTAGTAGAATTTGAAGATGAGGAACATGCTGGAACTTGCCTTGACAGACTTGACAAATATTCATATGGTGGAAGGGAACTCTCGATAACTTTCGCGAAGTTTCTTTAAATCGAGCTAACTATGGTCTTTCGTCGAGGAAGAAGTATCATCTCTATTACGGGGACTGTCGTATTAGCGTTTAGATCATAAAAGTATTACAAAGGCTTCATCCTCACCTCCTTCGTGAATTGATATGGTATTTTCAGAGAATAGTCAGAGAATTGTTATGCACAATTAGCATAAATAATGTATATATATATGTACATACAGAAATTAGCGTCCTATATATATTGAATGATCTTGAGTTCACAGAACTAACCAAAAGTTATGTATTGCAAATAAATAACACTTTCAATGTGCTATGACACTGTCCCGCAGTTGATAGTGCAAAATTCTTTCCGGGGCGTAAGATGTTAACTTCGCACATAGAGATGTAACGAGTTTACTAAGAAAGTTCAAAAATGGTTTTGGCAGAAGGGCCTGTCCCAACGAATAATATCCAGAAAATCTCGAAACTGCTTAGAGTCACGAAAATAGTTGGTAGAGTCGCTGTGCGGGTACATATGAAAATCTGGGATAGTGAGGGAAAACGGTCTCTAATATAAATAACGGAGGAGAAAAAAGTAACGCTTCGATTGAGCCCTTTCTACATATGCAATTTTGCCGCATAGGAATTGCTGCCAACGGGATGCGATTGAATTCCGAAGCAAGCATCCTAAAGTGTGAATAGCGCCGCTGGGTATCAGCGGTTGATAGGTTTGTGCTTGGATGCTACTCAATAAAATTGAAGTCGGGTGCGTTCCGACTGTTCGCTGTCGTCTAGATTCTTGTCCTCCTGTTCGTCATGAGACAATAGGTCACCAAGGTAAGCATAGGAAAAATCTGGTAGAACGTCTGTATCGTCTACATAGGATGGTGATACCTGAATTCGGCTTGGGCCTGAAATGTTGTCCTTCGCTGGTTTTATTTTGGAGAATACCGCTTCTGGCAGCTTGCTCAAGTCAAATATATCGAGCTTGCTTGGCGACACCCAAATTGCCTCTTCCTCCTCTTCTAATCCATAGCGTTGTACGCTGTGTCGACGATTCTCCGATCTTCCTGCCTGGTCGTCGGCACAAGTGAAATATGTGTCGGTAGAAGCTCCAATCGCAGGAAGCCTGTAAAATACGGGTTCTGGTGGCATCAACGGTTGCAGAGACGGATGACAAGGAGCATTGGAATAAGTGGACACGGCAGGTAGCACCTTAGTATACGGGGAGTTCTGACTATCATCAATGTCGCTAAATGTCATGTGAAATGAACTAAACTGAGGATCGTCTAGCAGCTCTTGCTGTACTGCAGTCCTTTGAATACCATTGTTTGGAGATTCTTGCCTGATGTTACTAGACCTTGAGGTGTCGCCGGCCATAGGGCCGATATTCTCATCACCTTCCTTGAAGACTTCGTGCTGAAATTCAACAGGCGTAAAATATTCTTGCTCTCCATTTATATCACCATGGAAGTTATTAATCGGTTCAAAAGCCATACCTCCATCAGCCCCACTCATTTCGGAAGTTGAATCACTGTGAGTTTTACCAGCAGACTCTGATGCGCTTGCGTCCTTACACATTAGATTTGAGGAAGAGCTTGAAGAATTGGTTATCAAGCTGATCATTTTAGAAGGTGAATGATGTACTACCTTAAAACGCGCGCTAGGCCCCTTTTTAAGATCAAGGCTTGTGATGCTAGTCTTAATGCTTACTTCATCATGCTGCGCGCCATCTTCAGCATCTACGGGCAATTGACTGCTTTCAGATTTCAGTTCACCATTTCCAAGCGAATTTTCCTGTAAGCTCACAAATTGCTTAGGCTCTTCATGGTACTTTCGAGAGGAGGCACCCGTATCTACTGTTGGCCTGTTTAAGGGCACTAAACGCTTGAAAGCGTGGATTCCAGAACTCTCATTCTTAGTCTTCAATGATGTTTGACTAGGAAGTCGTTTCCAATTAACTCGCTCGTCATTTTCATCCAAGACAAGTCGCATCTGTCCAAAAAGCTCACGAAATGATGGCGATTTTTCAAAAGTGGTCTTTTGTATGGCCATTCTTTCTACACGAGGAAAAATTCCAAGTTTATGAGAGATATTTGGCGAGCTGTAGCTATGGAGCTTTTCACTGTCATCTAAATCATTAGTCTCCCTTTTCTTGCTGCATTCACTGGCCTCGCAATTTGGCTGCCTTAATGATTCTGTATTTGAATCGGCCACGTCAGTGTATTTTGTCGTACTACTATCATTGCAAACAACGTCAAATTTAGTCGGAACGGGTACTTCAATTGATCGACCATTGTCTTGACCAAAACCTTGACTCAAATTCCCTTGATCAAGATCTTGCCGCTCGGAATCAAACATGTCACCATATAAGTCGTCATGGTACAAAAGGCTTTGGCGCTCCTCTGGACTTTGTTTGCTAGAGCTATTATTCTCATCTAATATTGGGCCATTTTTAGCAATTGTTTGCAAATGCGACCTAGCTGCATTGTCTTCAACTGCGGTATGATCAGCATAGGAAGGTAGTGCCCTGCTTTCGTGCTTTTTGGCCGCTGAAAGACTCTTTGCTTCCTGCATGTCTTGAGAAGTTATTGAAGATCGCCTCTTGTTGTTTTGGAGACTAGCATTGAGAGGAATATGGAGCGTAGAGTCCACTCGCTTGGAGCTTCTTCTTGGTAGTGGTTCTGCTTTATTGTGGACTAGCTTTGAGCTTTGATAAGACGGTGGCGATTTCGGAACTGTGACCGTGTGGTTATCAACTTTGTGTTTCCTGAAAAGGTTCGAGAACTTACCGAAAAAACTTCGTCTTTTTTTCTTTGACTTTGGGGCTTTGCTTAACGCCTTCGGACCAACAACTTCTGTAATTTTACTTGGCTGGATTGCTGAACTTTCAAGCATCGCATTGTTCGCTTGTTCAACGCCATTAGTAGAGCTTCTAAATGTTCTTATGGTGTTTTGTGATCGTGAACGCGAAAAATTCAATCGAGAGGATACCGATGGTGACGTTCCCGTGGCCCGAGAGGAAGAGTCAAATGCAGAGCCTCCACTAAATTGTCGGCCAGCTCGCTTTGCTAGCATACCATTGATGGTGAGCAGTTGAGGAAAATACGGGGATTGAGGTCCCGAGTAGTACTTCGGATAAAGAGATTGAAACTGTTGGACAATAAAGCTTGCCAAGTGGCATATGTCAATGGTAAACTCTGAGGTTATCCCTTCACAGGTGAGCTGGGTGATGTGTACATCACCTTTGCTGTTCACAGCGGCGAAAAACGCTACTGCAAGATTGAAGTCGGCCAGAAAGCTTACTGTAGGAGAAACATTGAGGAATAAGCAAAATTTAGATCTTATGTTCTCCGTAGAGTACGCACTCAATTCATGGGCTGTCGAAAAAATTTGTAGACCGCCATCCATGAAGCGAAAAAGGTGGAATGCTGTGTCCTTCTCTAAAATCTTTGCTTTCACAATAAGATCAACCACTTCCGAGCTATGGGTTGAGGATGAGCAAATCTGTAACGCAACAGCTCTAGGTCGGCTCGGGTCGACGCAGTCAATACGAATGATATCCTTCTCAAACGTGGAGGCCATCACACTGTTGATGTGAAAATAATCCGCTACCTGCAGCTTAGGTACCTTAGGTGGCAGGGGAACTTCGTTGATCAGAGAGTTCATCAAAATGCTGGACAACAGTGGTCTTTGGCCCACTAGGCTGTCGAAGTAGTCATCATTCTCAATGACAGTGAGAAGCACAATGTAATCACTGAAAATAACCAACAAACTTCTCTGGCAATTATCGTTAGGATCAACTACATCGAAGACCCCAACGACCCTTCTTTTTAACCACCTGTACTGTAGTTCTAATGGCCAGCCTTTGGCCAGTTCAGTAAGGAGCTTTCCCGAAGGAGTGAAGACTCTGGTACTATAAGACTTAATGAGACGTTCATCAGCTCCGAAAGAGCTGATAATCTCAAAAATTCTTGAGAATCTGGCAGTTACCAAATGCTCCTTTTCTTTTTCATAACTCATATTAGATTTGAGTCTCTCAAGGACGAGCTTCAACTTTAATAATATCTCTTGGGGGCTTTTGAGAATCATATCTATCTTCATTTCTGAATAGACTTCTCGCCGAGGTAGTACACCTCGGAATTTGGCCATGAAAAGCTTTATGTCCTTGGAAAAGTTCTTCGTTGCTGCCTCGTGCCTCGTGTAGGCCTTGTAGAAATAGGGGATTGTTACGCTGCAAGCTTTTAAGACTTCTTCTGAACCATATGCCTTGGACATTTTTAGAGCATCTAAAAAAATGCAGTTAATCCTTGTAACCTCATCTATCGTGGGAGGAAATAAACGGTTGAGCTTGGAAGTCGAGAGCCCCATCACCTCATCATTAGACACTTCTATTCGCAAAGGTATCAAAAAATTTTGCAAAAACTCCACTAACGTCAAGGTGAAGTTGTTTTGAACGCTTAACAATTCGTTGCATATCGACGACGTCAGTGGGTCATCCTTCGCAAGAGAATTATCATCCTCTGGAGGGGTGTAAATAAACTCTGTCTGTTCTGGTGAGTATTCTGCCAATGGATCAAAAAGTTGCTCCAGTTGATCTCCAAGTTGCAGCACTAGTTCATTATTGGAATCAATGGTATCCTGGCTGTGCTCATATACCACATCTAATAATAGTGAGCCCACAGATCGATCTTGCAAGAAACCTAGGCAAGTTAAGCTTTTACCTAAGTCTCTCGGTGAGCAGAAACCGATTAGCTCACAGGCGTTGGCAAGATCACCAGCGGCAGTGGGATCATAATCATACTTCATACTAGTCTGCAGCTTTGTCATCATTTCAGGGCTCAGTTCGGCACATTTTTGCAGAAGAGAGACCGCTATGCACTTCCTCACACTAGATTGAGCATTTGGAGCAGAGAGGTTCTCTATGGCAGGATGGAAACGTGACTGGCTGGATATGTCTACCGGATTGAAGTGAGTTGTACCCAGTTTATCGACAATCAGGCTGCTCAGCTTCCCAGAAGCTGGATCCTTGTACACAGCAATAATGAAGTAACCCCAGAGTAACTCGTCATACCCCCTGAATAAAGCTGCATCCGGAAAAATATCTTCGTTCCATTCTTTTACCGTACGGTCTAATACCCACTGCCTTGGAGGTTTGTTGACCAATAAATTAGCCCTCAACTTAATGGCAGACGTTGAAGCTTGTTTACCGTCAGAACGGCCTGAATAAATTGAAGACCTGTCCGCATCCTGGTCTTTTTGCATGTCCCAAAGATGGTTTTGGTAGATGGTTATTAGTTGTTTACATTTGGGCGCGTCTCAAACGAAAATTATATGGGGAGAGCATGTATTACGAGTTTATTTTGAAAGGCAGCGAACCGCTAATCGTGGATGGCACAGGCTGGTTAAGCTATAGCGCTTTAAAAGCCTTCTCCAAAATCGTAGCTCTCGATGGTCCTGAATACTTCAGCTTTATTCGCCAAGTTAGAGACCTCTACAGACTACAAGCTCCTCTCGCTTACTCCTGACCTCTTGGCTGCGATCGAGAGAAATGAAAAACTTGAGTTTAAAGCTGCCAGGGCCGAAGAGGCGGTAGTACTTTGCTCTAAGGATAAAACGTGGTTAGTGAAGCAGAAAAATCACTCTAATACCGTTCTTTTGATGGAAGAATTTGCGCCTGAAGACTTCTCCATGGATTTCCCTCCATCCGCGGCCCCATACGGGCAGCCCTTGTCGTTCCACCTTGGATACTCCAAACAAAACCATGAACTCGAACCCCGGCTGACGAGTGGGGAGGTCGATATCAGTCTACTACCAGTATTCTCAGGGAACGAGCAAAAATTCAAAGAGTTTGTGAGCACAACGAAGTGCGTGAAGAAAACTGTTGCAGAACTCAGAGACTGCTCACCATGTTCTGCACTAGAATTTGAAAGGATATGGCCGTCGTATGGTGGCTGTGTTGTACAAAATATAGCATGCATCTTATCACGAGATTTCATATCAAGAGCGTTGCACATCACTCTCATGAGCTGTATGGCAGAATCGCTAAACTTCGAAAGATTAACCTTAAAAGAAGTGTTCGTCGCTGTGAATAAGGATATGGGGGATGAGGGTGAGTTCAATCCATTTAGCTTCGAAGTGATTCGTACTATTTTAGGCAAGTTTTCGGAGAGTTGTGATAATGGATTTTTTATTCTTCAAAGAAAGGCAGTAGCGCGTTGGTATGGTATAGATGCTTTAACAAAATGTGCATCACGGACAATGATCCCGCAGGAGGAATTTATGATAAAATGGAAATCTCTATTTCCACCATATTTTTCCTGTGATTTGGATTTCAATGCCCTGCGAGGGCATTTTTATCGCCCTTTAGGATCCAACATACAATATTTCTCCAAAGCGGCCCTTCCGGATAACCCTAAAGACCGATTCGACTATCTTTTCAAGATGCAATCAACTTGGGATCTTGACGATATGGTGCCGTTTATCCAAGAGTTGAACAGCAAAGGCGTCAAGATGGACAGTTTTGTCATGAAATATGCACGAAGGAAAAGGCATGGAAAGCGCACTTTAATAAGTGCTCGGTAGACAATGGTATTAAGAGCGGAAATATTTGTTCAACACGTACTGTTTTTATATCCAAATCTATAATTATGCAAGAACAGAGTGCACGGCTTCATAAACACCCAAGAAAATAGCACCGCCTGCGCTAATCCATATTGTCCTCGGACCTACTCCGCTGAAAAATGTTCTCCACCCCTCAGTGGCGTAAATTTTACGCGCGAGCTTCAAAACAGGAACGGAGGTTTGGCTCAGCATAAGTCTAGTTTTAAGTACGTCAAGTGGTGTTGTAGTAGCGGCAGCCACACCACCCGCCAGGCAACCACAAAAAGATCCCTGCCAGGCAGCTACGTGGTCGCAGTTCGCCGCCAGTGCCCACTTTTTCTTGAGAAATTCATACAGGGGGAACTGAATGCAAGTAAAAGGAATCTCACGCATAATCGTAGTTGACCAACCGCGGTAAAGGTTTCGCCTTATACCTTCCCCATTTTGATTTCGCAAGAGTTTGACTAGTGTTTGCCAGGAGGAATCGGATTTGTGAGTTTGGGTCCTTTGCTTGATCACCTCTGCCGGCACTCTTACCATACAAGCCGAAATTTCTCCCAACGATGAGGAGAACATATGTGTCGCGGTTTCGGCCATTTGACTATTCAAAGGCATAAGTTGGTCAAAGAGAGGACGCGAATAACCTTTCATGCCATCATAAGTAATAAAGAATAATGAGGCGCTTGGTGCGCTGGCTACCACTGCGCTTCCGAGGCCCCTATACACACCAAAGTATCCTCCATTTGCGAAGAAGCCACCCACTGCTTGCAAACGCGTCTTTAAAGTGTCAATAGGAAAAAAGGCGAGATCTGTGGATGTCCCAGCCGCAGCTCCAGCCAACAGTGATGCTATAAACGAAGCATTGTCCATTATAATTTGCTCGTTCTCGAAATCGAGGTGGATATTGACGCTAACGATTCTGAGATCGTTTTTTCATGTTGGGGCAAATGGATTATAATAACAATTTCCTCGACATCAGACAAACACCATCGTGTCGCAGTCATCACGTCACTGTCTCCTTATGAAGCCAGTCATATGTCAAGCAGTTCCTAGAAAAATTGCAACCATCAAGTAGCAAGGACTATGATTTTTTGTTGCATTGATTTATTTACCAGAAGATTGAGATCTTCAAATTCTTTCGTTTACTAAAAATGAGCACACACAGCTCTGACATCCAACTGTTTAAGCTTGCAAGCAGCGAATATTCTGCAAATTTCATCCCCCATTTGGTGTTTGGATCTTTGGCACTTTACGTACCAATATATTTAAGACAGTCCAAGTCTTGAATTGCCAGCAAAAATTGTAATGTTGGGTGCAGAAGTGCAGGTCTTTTTCTAAGCAAAAGGGGAAGAAACGAGTACATTATCTTACCGCACAACTTAGACTATAAGCTTCGTTCGTGCGACGTTGTTAGCCGATTACAAAGATACTGACCCTGCTCAAACGTGTCGCCAGTATCTGCACTTATGGTGCTGAACTAGACCGATAAAGTTAGCGAGACAGGGAGCATCGGCAGTAGTGTACTTGCTAAGCTCTTTGTTCAAGTACTTGACAGGCATCATTGATTGTCAACTGGTTGTGAATAGACGAGGAACTTGTACAGCAGCCCCTTGTTGTGTCTCCATGACTGTTTGAACTATTGAACACGTCTGGGAAATACAGTCCGTAACTATACATTATTCTGGCATGAATACTATGGTTGAGGTTAAGGCTGAGTAATTTAGTAATTTCATCCAAAATGTGGATTGAATGGTTGTTGGGAAATTGGAATGGCTAAGAGCACTCCCGTCCAATGGCAACTCTCTTGACTCTATGGGTTTATTAGTTACCTTGCAATTCCTTGTTGTGCTGACGCCTCGAATATCATTTGATACCATTATGACATTAACTTAGTGGTCGTCGCATGAGGATCGGAAACCTCAGGATGTCAGGATAATGGCAATAATCGGTTTCACAAGAAGGTTAAGCCTCAACTGGGATCTCATGTATAAGTAGAGCTAGTGGTTACTTCTTGATAGTTGAGAGCTAGTCACAGGTAGAGAGAACTAACCGTGATCTGATCTATTGATCATATTTATATATTTAGCCCCATCGTATCTATTTTTGTGGTCATTAGCCAAAGTGGCCATTATTGGGAACTTCATACTATCGTAACAGTGTAAAAGCTCTTTTGAACAGAGTTAGCAATCGGGTCTGAAAGAGTAGAAGCACACAAGGTTTAAATAATTACAAAGAGATGGCATGGACTGCAGCTGGCAGTCTCGTCGTGATATGGTGGACTTTATATACAAATATAAAAAATGTATCAAACCACCCTTAGTTTTTCCCACCGAATACTACAAGCAACTAATGAGTAGCTTCCATTAGCTTTACTTATACTTGAGCTTCATTTCTACGCTAAGGTTAAACATCAATTGTCCCTAAAACAATATCCTGAATCGATTATTCACATTATAATGCCATCTTGAGGCTCCTTTTATTGATACGTTAGGTTTCTTCTATTTACCTGCGCGCTGGGGAAACTATTTGACACGTTATGTCCGGATGGAGCCGGATCCGGCCGCTAAACGTTATACTAAGGATGTTCGTTGGAGAGGATCTGAAGAATTCTCGTATAAAGTATCATCGGGCGTGTGTCGATGAGGGAGTTGATTAGTTATCTCATTTAGTGTCTGACCGAATCGATAATAGAACATCAGCACGTCAGAGTAGAAGGGCTTCGAAGATGTTGAGAATCATTCCTCGTTCTATTTTACCTGGACAACGGGTGGCTCGGGCTTTTGCTATAAGAAAGTACGCGACCGCTAAAGTAGCTTTCGATGTGCCATTAGAAACACATACAGATTTGCAACAGGCGAATAAAGAGTTGGCTGATGCGAGAGATAACTCATCAGAAGTTGTTGAATCTGGGACAACTGCCTTGAAACATGCCTATCAGGAGAATACAGGATTTGGCACCAGACCTATTTACTTAGACATGCAAGCGACCACACCCACAGATCCTCGCGTTTTGGATACAATGCTCAAATTTTACACTGGGCTGTACGGGAACCCACATTCAAATACACACAGCTATGGGTGGGAGACTAATAAAGAAGTAGAGACTGCCCGCAAACATATCGCTGATCTGGTCAATGCAGACATCAAGGAAATCATTTTCACGTCAGGTGCTACAGAGTCCAATAACACGGCCTTGAAAGGGGTTCCTAGATTCTATAAGAAGACTAAAAAGCATATCGTTACCACGAGAACGGAACACAAGTGTGTCTTGGAGGCTGCCAGAGCCATGAAAAATGAGGGATTCGAAGTAACCTTTTTGAATGTCAATGAATTTGGCCTGATTGACCTCAAAGAATTGGAGGACGCGATAAGGCCCGAAACTTGCTTGGTATCCATCATGGCAGTAAACAATGAAATTGGGGTTGTGCAGCCTTTGAAAGAGATTGGCGCTATTTGTAAGAAGAAGAAGGTTTTCTTCCACACTGATGCTGCTCAAGCGTATGGCAAAATTCCATTAGACGTTAATGACATGAATATTGACTTGATGTCCATTTCCTCGCACAAAATATATGGTCCCAAGGGAATGGGTGCAATTTATGTCAGAAGACGCCCCCGTGTGAGACTGGATCCCATCATTTCCGGAGGTGGTCAGGAAAGAGGCTTGAGATCTGGCACATTGGCCCCTTCCTTAGTTGCTGGATTTGGGGAGGCTGCAAGGCTTATGAAGCAAGAATATAGTGCTGACACCGAGCACATCAAGAAGCTATCAGAGAAATTGACCAAGGGTCTTCTGGCTATCGAACACACTTCACTGAACGGTTCGCCAGATCACCACTACCCGGGGTGTGTCAACGTTTCATTTGCTTACGTCGAAGGTGAATCTTTGTTGATGGCTCTTAGAGACATTGCCTTAAGCTCAGGCTCTGCTTGCACGTCTGCGTCTTTGGAGCCATCCTATGTTTTACATGCTCTGGGTAAAGATGACGCTCTTGCGCACTCATCTATCAGATTTGGTATTGGGCGTTTCACAACTGAGGAAGAAATCGACTACGTTATCAAGGCTATCACCGAGAGAGTTGAGTTTTTACGCGAACTATCTCCTTTGTGGGAGATGGTTAAGGAGGGTATTGACTTGAATTCCATCGAGTGGTCGGGTCATTAGCAGTTTTCTCGCCTGCCGTCGACAACAGTCTCAAAATTGCTTCTTCTATCTCCAAATCATCTTTAAAATGAACCAAAAGCTGGATGCTGTTGTTCCTGTCGGAACAGTTAAACTAACAAGATTAGGTTTTTTTAGTATATTTTTGACTTGCGATGACCATTCATTTTCCTGTACAATTTCGTATATATAATATTCATTCATCTCATCAACGCTCATTTCTAACTCATTAATGATTAAGCTTCGACTAGGCCAGAATTTCCTTGACTGCCTTTGCAACTGCGTCACCAACTTCAGTAGTTGAGCTAGTCCCTCTCAGGTCACCAGTTCTAATACCTGAGTCTAAAACTTTTCTCACGGCCTCTTCAATAGCACATCCTTCTTCGAACAAATTCAATGATAACTTCAACATCATGGCTGCGGACAGGATAGTTGCTACTGGGTTAACCTTACCTCTTGCCAAATCTGGAGCAGAGCCGTGACATGGCTCGTACAATCCGAAGGCAGTATTGGTATCTGGAAGCGAGGCCAGTGAAGCGGAAGGCAACAAGCCCAACGAACCCGGGATAACGGAGGCTTCATCAGATATGATGTCCCCAAAGATGTTGTTAGTGATGATTACACCATTCAGCTGGGTTGGATTCTTGACTAAGATCATTGCAGCAGAATCAATCAACTGATGTTGCAAATTCAAAGTAGGAAACTCTTCCTTGATAGTTTTCTCAACAGTTTTTCTCCACAATCTGGACGAAGCCAAAACGTTGGCCTTGTCAAGAGACCACACAGGCAATGGAGGATTGTGTTGCAGGGCCAAAAAGGCCGCCATTCTTGTGATCCTCTGGACTTCAGCAACCGTGTACTTTTCGCTGTCCCAGGCAACGCCATCACCTTCGTCTTCTTTTCTGTCTCCGAAATAGATCCCCCCGACAAGTTCTCTAACCACAACAAAATCAGTACCACGAGCATACTCAGCTTTTAAAGGAGAGAGTTCCAGCAAGGATTCAGATGCAAAGTTACAAGGCCGCAAATTCGCATACAATTGCAATTCTTTACGGATCTTCAACAGACCCTGTTCAGGTCTGACTTGACCAGTCCCCCACTTAGGACCGCCTACGGCACCCAATAGCACGGCATCCGCCTTTCTTGCCGCCTCCAACGAGACATCTGGAAGTGGTTCACCAGTTGCATCAATGGCAGCACCACCAATCAAGTGCTGCTGGAAGTCAAAGTGGACGTTAGGGCGAGCCTCTGAGACCGCCTTCAGCACTTTGATGGCTTCCTCGGTGATTTCCTGACCAACATGGTCGCCTGGGAGAATAACAATTTTCTTTACGTCAACCATATTTATGTGACAATATCAGCAGTGTAACTTAAACGCAGGCTCAATAACGGCAATTGAGAGAAGTGTTGTTCGAACCGAGGAACGCTTAAATGTTCCAACTCGTTGTAATGTACATACTATTATATCAATATCCAGTGGTGAAAAAAAACCTATAAATTAAGTGCCGGGTGAAGATATGTGGCCGGTACCGGCCAAATAGCTCAAAGTCACAGATAATACCATCGGTCATGGTTGAACACTGATTATGGGCGAGCTAGTAGATCTTGTGACGAAGAATCAACGTGCTAAGTTGAGAGAAACAAAGCTGCAAACCGCGACGGCTTAATTTAGTTTAGCGATCAAAGCATCAATGTCAATTTGAACCACGGGCGCCGTAGAGGCATTCGACACTTTGAGGGCTTTCTTTTGCCATTCTCTTTGCCTGATCTTCTGTAGTTTACTGAGGGCACTGAAGCCTGATACTTCGCGACTGAGACGGAAAGGTAAAAGGAAGAAGTTGCATTTGGCAAACCCCTCGCCTAGAGTAGCAATCTCGTGGATGATGTCTTCGACACAGATAATCCCCTCAGAGCCAAGCCGTTCCTCCACCACATTGTTGTCGTTGAGGATGGATTCCCTGGATTCCTCACCTTCGGCGGACGACAGTAACACGCGACTTCTCTTGTGGATGAGCGAACGCACCGAGGAGAGCGACGGTTGGCCCACAACGACGTAAGGAGCCACCAGTTTCAGCAAAGGATACACCTGTGGAGAGAGGCGCACGAAGACACCCGTGTTGACTTCCGAAAGTCTCAGAAGCGATAGCACTTTGTGAGCCTTCTGAGGGATCTTTGCCGCAATTGGTCCACGAATGCGCAGCACAAACAGGAGCGTCGGTTTGCCGTCGTACTCGCACTTTTCCGTTTGCAAGGCAGCGTCGTCTTCGCTGTCATCCACACTGGACTCCGTCTGACCGTCTGTGGTATGCACTTTTAGAATAAAATCACGGTCCGATGCCAAACGCTGGGTTTCACCTTTTGCACGCTGAGCTTCCAGTTTCGAGACACGTTTTATACGCTCCTTTTCACGCTGCGTGGCCAGCGAGGTGGCTACTATGGATTCTGCCCTCTCAAACTTGTTCTTGCGAGCACGCTTCTGTTTCTGTTGCAGCTCCTTGCGACGTTGCGCAAGCTCTTGTTTTTCCAACCGCGTTCTATCGGCATTTCTGCGCTTGCGGAGAAGAATTTCCGGGTTGGAGTTCAGACCGGCTACCATATTTCAATGCTATAAAATCTGCTGTGAGGGTAGGGATAGAGACAAAGTTCTTTCAATGCAAGACTCTGATTAACTAGTGCGTACTTCGTTACCTGTAACCTGTCCGAAGAGTTAAGAGTAGCTGCCAATCTGCACTGGCCTTTTAAGTTGTAGTAACTGAGTAGCTCATCTTCAAAGCTCATCGCTAAAATTTTTCAGACATGAGATGCCGATGAGCTCTCCTGCTGCCTGGTCACGATGTGGACAGTAAAAGCGAAAAGTGATATCCACTTTTTGGATACATACGATCCACCCAGCAAAACCTCAAACGACGGCGTGCCAGCTACATATACCACTCCTTGCGCTAGCTGACTGGGAACCACAGCGCCGCCGTTAAAAATAGTCTTCGAATCTTTTGTTGTGACATGTCTTGATAAAATCCATACAGCTCAAGCGTTTGTTGCGTCTAGGACCTAGTCCAACCCGAGAGAGCTAGAATCAGTTGCTAGCCCAAGAGATCAAGTAAGAGAAAAGAAAGCCTACCTCAACTGTCTCCTTTTACACACGCATTGCAGCAGGTCAGGCGAAGATACTTATTTGAACATAACTCGACTATAATTTTTGCAGGTACCTTTTTCAATACCATGAGTCTGCAGCATTACACAGACTACAGGACAATCTTGTCGCCTTCTCTATAAAACGAACTTGCTGAGCAATCGTCACAACCTGCGACGTCCAGTCGTTTATCTCCTCGCAAGGACATTTTTATCTAGTCGCAACTAGAATATTTTTTCTCCAAATTTTTTTTTTTCGTCGTAGTGTCGATTCGGCGACTGAGAAAGCACGCAAGATTAGATGAAATCCAAAATTCAATACAATAACGCTGAGGAAACCAAAGATAACAGACGGTCATCGACTAACTAGCCCTAAGCAGTGGTTGCTCAGACAGGGAATTCGTGGATTTTGAATTGAGTCGATTTTTATTGCATCTCTAAGACCCCAGGTTAAAGGAAGATCGTTATTTAGTTTGCCCGCTGTGAACGGCAAGGCTTCTAAGAATAATTGAACAGGGCATAACTACCTTCAGCAAATTGTTCAACTCACGCGGAGTTGCAGAAAAAGGTGTTTGAAGGTCATTACTATCGAGGTGCGTTCAAGGGTCACAGCTTACAAGGCGATTCGAGCGGCAACACGTAACCAGAGTGGACTTCTTTTCGTGACAGGGCCTTGGATCTTGTATTTGGTTTGTCGTTTCATTCGCATTACCTTCTCGTGACATATTTGTGCGTGCTTGGCGCACAATGAGCAATTCGAATCCCGGTCGTTTAGATGATAAGGTGCTAGCACCCCTACCGCACCCACTGCCTGTGGAACCTGGGGTTTCAAGCAGTGCAAGCAACGTCTCGAGTAATAACCACTCTGGCAGTGCGATAAACTTGATGCACCTACAGGGACGACCTGACTCGGTCGGATCTCCGACGCATGCCGCGACCGCACAACATCAGCGGCAGCACAATAACTATCATCATCAAGAACAAGTGCCTCAGCACCAAGCGCATACACGCCATGACACACAACAGGACCAGCAACAGCACCACTACGCACACCAGAAAATGCAACAGCCTCCACAGAACGGCCAGCAACTTTCGTATCCTCGTCAACAGGACGAACACGACCACGAACAGCAACAGCGACAGCTATATCAACAACAACTGCAGCAACAGCAGCAGCAATTCCAGCAACAATTGCAGAACCAACAACTGCAGCAGCAGCACTTTCAACAACAGCCGTTCCAACAAGCTCAGCAGCACAGTTTCCTGTCCAATGCCGGCTTCCAACAACCGCAACGTGGCTATGTATCCAATTATGGGCTACGTATGGCGGCTGGTGGTGGCTCAAACAGCAAACAACAGTCAATGCCATCATATGGGACCGCTTACAGTCCACCCATGGGCTCAGGATATCTGCCGAGCCCTGTTCCACAATCTGTGGTCAATAATGAAAAGCCTCTGGAGATGTATCGTGGCTTACAACAGCTTCCAGTTTTCCATTCTGCACAGTCGCAACCGTCATCGGCTCTTGATTCTGAAGGAGCATGGAAAAAGCGATCTTACATGGACTACTCTGAATCTCACCCTGCATTGTCCAAAGAGTCGGCGTTCAACAAAGAACGCAGTAACGGTTCACACACAAAAAAAAACGGAAATGAAGCGATTCTTCGAGAGCTGGCGTTGAAAAACAAATCAAAGTCTCCCTTAGAATGTGCTATGACGGTACGAGAAGCAGAACTTGCTGTTTTGAATATGGATCCATCTACTCACACAAAAGCAGAAATTCAAGCCGCAGAACAGGTTCGTGAACGCGAAAGACAAGTCTACGCTCTGACCTGGTTGATGGATAGTTGCGTCGAAGAAAAGAACAGCTTTGTTCCCCGTGGTCGTATTTTTGCTCAGTACGCTGCATGCTGTGCCCAAAACAACTTGAAACCCCTGTCACAGGCCACTTTAGGCAAACTTATAAGGTCTATTTTTCCGGACCTCACAACGAGACGTTTGGGTATGCGGGGCCAATCAAAATATCACTATTGTGGCCTAAATTTGATAAGCCCCTCTAGATCGACCTCACCTAATCCCTCGTTTCGAAACTTTGAAGCTGGCAATAACGATGACGCCAATCCAGTCAACGAAATACCCAATAACCGTCATGAACCCCACAATCACCAACTCCCTGACAATGCACAGGACCGAGACAAAAATGCGTCTCTGTATCCCTCGATATCTTCTACAAGTCTGCCTGCCTCAAATTCTACAACACCACTAATTTTTCAAGATAATTATCAGAGAAGCGAAGGACAAGCAAAAGACACCGCCAGGTGGAAGTCCTTGAAGGTTGCAGAGGAATTGTTCGTCAACACATCAAACGTGGATATTAATGTGTCGCTTGAAATCCCCTCTATCACCCCACATTTGCCACCAAATACCGATAAGGATATTGCATCTTCTTTAGAGTGCATGTACAAAGTGCACTGTAATACAGTTCAAGAAAACTTCAGTTTTGCGAAGTTTGATGCCTTAACCAATACTTTGGAGTCGTTTAGCTCAACTTCAATCTCACCACAAATGTTCAATTTGTTTATATCGGAATTTGTTTATGATTGGGTTAACCAGGCGGACTGGGTGACCCACAAGGCTTCCATTAAGTCACTAGCAAAGTTCATTAAAGAGTTTGCAACGATCCCTTCCTCTGTATCTGACAAACTGATTAATCTCTCGCGCACCTATTCAGATGTTATATCCAATGCAAACATTGATTTACCAGTTCCTATGGTAAAGAATAAAGTGATGGTTGCCGAGAAATTTTCGAAACTTGTCAAGCGGTCAACTCGCGTTATTAGAACTGCCAAGAGTGCTTCCAAAGCCTATAAAACAAAATCGTCAAGAGAAGACATGTACCAAGATTGGAAAAAATTCATCGACTCTAGCGAAATTTGCCGGACCGAACTTTTTTGTTGCTCAGAAGATGAAACTTCCTTGAAGGAGATTTCCAACTTCATTTTACAAACAATAGACAATTTTTTCAACCGAGATGAACATTCGATTAGTGACAATTTCCCAATTGATCTGGCGGTTCAGGTATTATCTTTCTTGGTGAAAATTCATGATCAGCCCGCTTCAATTATTATTGCCAACGTTAATGTATTCACCACTGGGGTCATTCGTGAATTAAGTATTATGGGTTCTGAAAATGCTGGTTCTTGGTGGGCCATCAAGACTTTTATAGATGAATGGCTCCGTTGGTGCGATGAGATTGGCACTTTCATGATGTCTTCAAATTAGGGATGCTGAACAATGCACCTGGTGAATTAGTGACCGAGTCAGCAAGGCCAAAGATTGACCACTTCTCAGCCCACGACTTCACCGTCAAAATTTCTTCGTTCGATGAATAAAAGTTTTGAGCTTCCAAAAATTCCAGTGCCATTATAGAATAGATAACGGCTGTAATATTAACAAATGTGTCATTATGTATCTTCACCCGTGGTGCGGCTATTCACTTAACTTACGTACAGTCTCAGACGTCATTGAGTGCTACACATATGGCACCCTTATGGTGTCCGCCATATTGTCTTACAATTTCCCTGGTAGAGAGATCCCATAGTCTCACATAATGGTCGGAGCATGCCGTGACGAGATACGCTGAATCAGCACTAAAAGCACAGTCCCATACCCAGCGCTGATGGCCATCCAGCGTGGTCTCGAGTTGAAAGTTATCGTCAATAGACCATACTCGGGCAGTGTGGTCGGCCGAGCAGGTAGCCAAATGTTTGACGTCCGAAGACAGCAAAACTCTAGTGATATATTTTGAATGAGACCTAAATTTGGTCACAGGCTCCGGGTTAGCAGCGTCAGTCTGATTGGGCATTTGCCATACGTAACAATTGCCCTTGTTGTTGCCCGCAACAAGCATCGAACCATCACTTGCTATCGATAGAGACTGTAGTGGCGTATCGTCTTCTGGCGTTAGTTGATGAACACACTTATTTTCCCCCAAATCCCATATACGTATATTACCGTCCTGGTCGCACGATATCAGTTCCCCTTGATTGGGATGTATTAAAACCTCATTGACAGCTGAATGGTGCTTGTAATTGCGCTGTACCGATGGTGCACGGACATCCCAGACTTTTATAGTTCCATCTTCGCTTGACGATACCATCCATTTGTTTTCTTGTTGGAATGCTATCGAAGTAACATTTCCCCTGTGTCCCTCAAAGGAAGTGACAGGGTTCGGATTGGTAGTACGAATATCGTATAGCCGTACATTCAGGTGGCCAGCTGCTGCGAGAAATCGTTTGTCAGACGATATTTCAAGCCTGTTTACTTGAGAGTCCACATGCTGGATTGTTCGAGAGCATACACCTGTCAGGGCTTCCCAGAATCTAATGGTATGGTCGTATCCGGCGGACGCCAGAATAACTGACATGATGATAGCAATTATACAGAGGCTCAAGCGGTTGAGAACCGTCAATCAAGTCAAGTTCCGCTGAAGATGCTTTTTGGATTCAAACTATTGAACTGAGGTCTAATGCTATAAAGTTCCCTCATCATCAAAATGAATAAAGGTCCTTAGAGTATCTTCGTGTAAAGTGTTATCAACACTTTTCGTATTTCTAGAAAATTCTAGTAAACACGACCAGAACCGGATGATAGCGTATATAAGGAGCAGTTCAATTGTGCGACTCGCCTCGATCAAGAAACGTGTACGTGAACCCTCTCGGTTTAAAAACCCATTGGCAACTAGATAAACCTTGAACATATAATCGATAGGTGTTCAGTTTACGTTCTGCTCAAAATCAGATACAAGCGAGATTTGCGAAACCTTATTTCTTGCGCCAGAAGCGAATTAGCGTTTTAGCGAGAGAATCCCGAGAGTTTTTCATATTAGAACAGTCGTATTTTTGATTCAGTTAACAAAACACTTCATTCGCGACAATGGTCAAAGAAACCAAACTTTACGATATGCTGGGGGTTCAGCCCACAGCAAACGAAACGGAACTAAAAAAGGGCTACCGTAAGGCGGCATTGAAATATCATCCAGATAAGCCCTCAGGTAATGCTGAGAAGTTTAAAGAGATATCCGAAGCTTTTGAAATACTAAATGACGCCCAAAAGCGTGAGATTTATGACACTTACGGGTTAGAGGCCGCAAGAAATGGTGGCCCAGCTTTTGGAGGTGCTGGACCAGGTGGTGCCGGTGGTCATCCGGGAGCTGGATTTGGGGGTGCTCATGCATTCTCAAACGAAGATGCATTCAACATTTTTTCACAATTTTTCGGTGGTGGTGCCTCCTCAGGAGGGGCCTCTCCCTTTGGTGGATTTGGAGGTGGCGAAGATGCCTTTGGTGGGGGATTCTCAAGCGGATTTCCTGGTGGGAGTCACGGTGGATTTTCAGCAGGCGGGTTCCCTGGCGGAACAAGTTTCCGCTCCTCTGGAGGAGGTATGCCAGGTGGTTTTCAATCGGGCGCGTCGTCCCCACCACCTGAGGAGAAAACTGTTCAGGTCAACCTGCCGGTCAACTTGGAGGACTTGTTTCAAGGCAAAAAGAAATCTTTCAAAATTACTCGGAAGGGCCCCGGTGGTACATCAGAAAAACAACAGGTTGACATTCAATTGAGGCCGGGATGGAAGGCTGGAACCAAAATCACTTACAAAAACGAAGGTGATTACAATCCTCAGACCGGCAGAAGACAAACCATGCAATTCATTCTCCAAGAAAAGCCCCACGAACATTACACCAGAGATGGCAACGATTTGATATATTCTCTGCCATTGTCATTCAAGGAATCACTTTTAGGCTTCAACAAGACCATTCAAACCATCGATGGTAGAACGCTACCAATCTCTAGAATACAACCAGTCCAGCCGTCGGATGTTTCGACGTACCCGGGCCAAGGTATGCCTATTGCAAAAACGCCAACTCAACGCGGTGACTTGATAGTGAAATATAAGATCGACTATCCAGTGACACTGAGCACATCTCAAAGAAGCGCAATCATGGAAAATTTCTGACTATAGATATGACACTGTACTGTGTATACACTTGTATGTATCCCATTAATGACGAGCATCAATTCTGCATAAACTTAATTTTCATATCTTGGTGGTAATGAATATCTGAGGGAGTCGTCAATACGTAAGTTTGCAATGTGCAATTGGCTTCTATAAGTCCAAAGTATCAATTTTACCATTAGAATTACAATATACAGTGATGATTTTATACATATTCAATATAGAAAAGTGTCGGTGAATGCAATTTGACTGAACGTGAACTTAATCATTTCTTGGACTTCTTTTTCTTCTCAGAAGAATCGTCACCTTCAGACTTTCTCTTCTTGTCTTTCTTGTCTTTCTTCTCCTTCTTTTCTTTCTTCTCCTTCTTCTCCTTCTTCTCCTTCTTGTCTTTCTTCTCCTTCTTCTCGGCCTCCTCGCCATCATCTTCCTTCACTAGAGTTTCGGTCTTCACTTCTTCCTTAACTACCTCAACTGGGGCAGTTTGGGAAGTGGCACTTGAGGTACTTTCTGTGACCTTAGCAGTTATCTGAGCTACTGGTTGATCCGTCTCTAGAGAAACATAGCTCTTCTTCCATTCTTCAGGTGTTTGCTCGTTAGCTCTTCCATACTTGTCCAACTTACCATCTGCCTTCATTTGCTTCTTCTTTTGTGCGACAGGACCTAGACCCCATCTTCTGGGATATAGGTCCCTTTCCATGATGCAACGTTTGACCTTTGCCACGACCCCGTGGTCACAAGTGGCTAGATCAACGGTCGACATTTGTGCAATAGCAATAGCAATAGCCTCACCTTTAGTGGTCATTAGCACGACCTCATCGTATAACTCAATGCCTTCTTCGTAACGCAGCAGACCGGGAATCATCAATTTAGCTCCGTAACAAACAGCATTAACTGCCGAATCCTTGACCACAATTCTCTTATATCCCACCAACAATGTCTCCAAAGGCTTGATGATTTTTCTCAAATATGTTTCGTCCCTGGTGTTGTCGTAGACCCACTGGGCGTCCATAACGTCATGCAAAGTGACTAGGTCATCGTTTTCAGACATGGCACCGGATCTAACACGACGCAATTCCTGCATATGGCCACCAACCCCAAGTAACATACCAAGATGGACACACAAAGTACGCATGTAAGTACCAGCTTCACAAGAAGCCCAGAACACTCCAAGGTTTCTCTTGTCATCGAACTCGATCAAATTGGAGTCATAGATGGTACGCACACGTAGTTGACGCTTAACAGCGGAAATCAAGGGAGGTCTTTGGAAGAGTGCACCGGTCAAATTCTCTAGGCCTCTTCCTAGATCTTTGGCGTCCTTTAGGGCGTCGTGAAGTCTGACAATACACACGTACTCTTTACCGGCACCTTGTTGCGATTTGACCAATCTGGTGGCTCTGTCGACACACACAATCAAACAACCAGTAACCTTAGGGTCTAAAGTACCAGAGTGACCAGTTTTCTCACAACGTAGAATACGCTTAATCCAAGCCACAACTTCATGCGACGATGGGTTCGAAGGTTTGTCCAGATTGATCACACCGGAGCTCACGTAAGATTTCAAATCTCTCTTGTGAGGAGAGGAACCGTGTGGAATGGGCGTATAATGACCACTTCTAACCAGAAGCTTGTCATAGTTCTTCAACAGCAAGGGCCATTCGCTGGCGTCAGTAGATGGCGCCACGTTTTCAGGCTTGATCATGTATTCGTCAGACATTGTAGATTAACTGTCAGACTTGAACTATAAGCTTTCTACTAAAGTTGAAAGTCGTGTGGAAGGAACACTTGGAGAAAGCTTGTAAGGTCCTTTCTTCTCATCATCTATCTCATCGGAAAATTTTTTTTCAGGATGCTCAGAAAACTTGGAAAAGGAAAACAGCGTATGTTCGATGAATCAAAAAATAGCAACGTGACTTGCACATGATCGGAATAGTCACGCTTTAGTCGCGTGACTACATAGGCCATTTAAATTGGCGGCTATATTCGTAGTCCCCTTTGAGCTCGTATGTGTGCTCCTTCCAATATCGATCCTTTCCCAGAGGATGCACACCAGCCTTTTATGCCGTTACCACGCCCATGATCTTATTGATGTGGAGACGGATCATAAACTGATCTCGCCCCAAAGCTCTAACATTCCTCATAAAGGAATCAATGGAGATTATATCTTGGCCCAGCATTCTACTAAGCGCAGTGATGGTGTCAGAAATAGCATGATCTTGAGCAACAAGCTCTCTGAGCTGTTGAATGCCGGGAGTTTCCGGAACCAGTATTGATTGTAGATCACACTCGGGACCGTGATCCTGAACATACAGCTGGGCTTTATTCAGCTGTGCCTTGATGTGGTCTAAGCCATTTACTAAAGCTTCATGTCTTTTGCTCAGGATGGTCTCCTTCTGGCCTACCATGGTCATTTCGTGGTCACATATGTTGCGAAATTGGATTTTAGCGTTCTGCACTGCTAACATCCTGCTACGGAGTGTATCCTGTACAGTTCTATGGTCTTGCTCTGCTAGCAAGGCTACTGCCTCATGTAGGGCTGTAAGTGCTTTCGTGTGAGACAGGTTTTGTTGGTCCCCTGCATCAATGTCCATGAGGCTAAGCTGAGATATTTGTGACTCGAGAGTTTCGGGTGCGTCTTTAAGAGAGCTAGCGGGATGTATAGCACCTGTTGGGGCTTCTGAAGGAGTCCTAAGGAATGAAGTTGCCGAAGGAGTTTTGGAAAAAGGTTTAGGTGGCAGTTCTGGCGCAGGCGGCCGCTCTTGCCCGTGCAGTGTTGCCCGCGTCATGTCTTCGGCAAAGGAGTTGATATTCGGCGAAAAAGAGGGCGCTAAACTTATTCGTTCAGGGAGTGGTGGGTTTTCCAATGCGGCACCAGTACTGGACATGACCGGCGTGTCCTCTAGAATCACCGATGTGAGCTCCTGCACAAGGTCCCGTAGGTTGGATACTTGGGCATCCCAATTGTGTATCGCAGACAGCGAAAATAAACCGTTAGAATCAGCGACTCCATTTGGCTTGATCTTGTAATCTCGGAGGGAGTCAAGGTCTAAGTACACGTACGGTGCTAAAATAGGGTATTCCAAAGGGATCCAAATAAGCACCGGTACCGCTATCTGCCCGCTCTCGATGACACCGTATAAACACAATAGTAGTGCCGACTTGCCCTGCGAGTCCGTATATGTCTTTGTCCGAGGTCTCAAGTTGCGGTATTCGCTCAATGTGTACAATACATCCCTGAATGTGGCCCTGCCGTCATAGTACTAATATCTGTTGTTAGTAAGGCTTGGAAATTTCGACAAGATGTTTAGCCAGCTTCAACGCAATAAAAACCAACATACGGGCTGTGTTACTTTGAAGAGCCAATCTATCACAGGAGGCGGTATGCTAAGAGAGTCCATGTCTTGATCGACGCAGAAAGGGTTTCACGATATGTTCAATTATTCATTTATTATACGTCTACTCAGACATATACCCATGTGACAGTAAAGGGCGTGTATCATAAGCCGATTATCAGAAAAGTCGTGAATTCTAAGTCAAGAATGAGATCACACAAGCTCGACGAACTCCACAATCCTATATGCGCAACGTTGGAGCAGCGAAGATATTGGTGAAGAACCCATGATACATCACGTGCTACGATACGGTGCTAAAGCTCAAGACGAAGTGGTTGTGATCAATGGAATGGTGAACCACTCTTCGTCTATTTCCATTGGTGTATTATTATCGTAAGCTGCAAACTTGCTCACTTCGTTTGAGTACACGGACAGAAGTTATGAGCCAGAGGCGTGTTGAACGATTCATAACGACCGGTAAGGTCACCCGTGGTTAGGGATAATAACAATCCCCTCCAAAACAGTTTAATTTATCCTATCTCAAAAACACTAGACGACAAGAAACACAAAAGATCCATCGCCCACAATGAGCTTGTATGTGAGAAGTACCACCATCACATAATCTTAAAGAGACTTCATGTTACTAACTGAGCTACATCCAGCTATACCGTTGTTGCCGTTTTTTTCACGGTGGCCTTGGCCAGCGTGATATTTTGGTTCTTAGCACCTAAAGAGAACCAAACGTATGTGGATTGATTTGCGATTGCGACAATTGAGCGCGCGCGCGACATTTTATGGTGTTTACTAACTATTCCTCTTGAAACAGGGTGTGGAGAAGTACAGTCATTTTATCACTGGCTATGATGTTTTTGATGTGGGCATTTACATACTTAGCACAGCTGCACCCACTGGTAGCCCCACGTCGCTCAGATCTAAGACCTGAGTTTGCTGAATAGAGTTGATATTTAGAGATCGGCAGAGCCGTGTGAAACATAATTATTGCGCAGTCTAAGAACCACGCAAGTGTTGAGCTTCAAGGAAGCGAGCTACGGGAACATCAGCAGAAACAGGGGACCTCGAAACATATACGCGCTACGAAGGTGTGGGTATATCACTAAATAAAAAGAATAAAATAGTTATCTACTCGTCAAAAAAAATTTTGGTTTGAAATGATACGCCAACAACTCGAAGATTAATGTATCTACAGCCAGTCCCTCTACTTCAATGGATACAGCGGACGGCAATCGAGTGACCATCAAAAAAGAACTCCGCGACGGGGAATTGAACCCCGGTCCCGGGCGCGACAAGCCCGAATTCTAGCCACTAAACTATCGCGGACTAGTACTGCTCTAGAAATTTTCCTCTCGCATTGAGTCGCCTTTATTTCATCACAGGATGGGCTATCCCGTCTCTGAACTGTGTCAACCAAGGTTTACTTTAGCCTTCAATCAGTAACGATTTCTGTACCTTTAATAATAAAAATAATGCTTATAAAAATATATGTCCTCATAGTTTACCTGCGCGCCTCCAAGCCACTACTAAGGCGCCTTTCGACCGCTTCGATGAACTCTTCAGTGGTAACGTAGCTTGACCGCTCTGTCTTGTCCAGCATTAGCGCCAAATCTTTGGTCATGATGTCATCCTCTTGGACGGTGGCAATAGTAGCCTTTTCTAGCAGTTCTGCGAACTTTACGACATCTGGCGTGTCATCCAACCTGCCTCTTTTAATTAGTCCCCTGGTCCACGCAAATATAGATGCGATGGAATTTGTGGAGGTTTCTTTCCCCTGTTGATGAAGTCGATAGTGCCTGGTGACAGTACCATGGGCTGCTTCGCTCTCAAAAGCCTTGCCGTCGGGAGAAACAAGGACAGAGGTCATCAACCCCAACGAGCCGAAACCTTGAGCTACAATATCAGATTGCACATCTCCATCGTAATTTTTCATGGCAATAATAAACCCACCTGTAGATTTTAACATTTGAGCCACCATGTCATCGATCAACCGATGCTCATACCATATTCCGAGTTTCGCGAATTCTCCTTTGTAACGCGAATTGAACATTTCTTCGAAAACATCCTTGAACATGCCATCATACTTCTTCAAGATTGTGTTTTTCGTCGTGGAGTAGAGCGGCAACTTTCGCTGTATGGCCAATTCAAAACTGGCCCGGGCAAACCCTTCGATCGATTCTACTGTGTTATACATTGCTAGGCCCACGCCGCCTGTCTCCGGAAAGTGGAATACGCTCAAATCTAAGTCCTGATCTCCATTTTTGGACTTGAATACCAGCCTCAGCTCCCCCTCGCCGGGAATGACTACGTCGGTAGCTTTGTACTGGTCACCAAATGCATGCCGTCCAATGATGATGGGATCAGTCCACTTTGAGACAAGCCTGGGTATTTTTGGAATGACAATTGGCTCTCGAAACACTGTTCCGCCTAAAATATTCCTGATCGTGCCGTTGGGTGATTTCCACATTTTTTTCAGCTTGAACTCCTCAACCCTTGCTTCATCCGGGGTAATAGTAGCGCATTTCACAGCCACGCCATATTTCTGGGTTGCAATAGCCGAATCAATCGTTACTTGATCTTCAGTAGCATCGCGATTTTCTATGGATAAGTCATAGTAGCGTAAGTCAATGTCCAGGAATGGTATAACCAATTTTTCTCGGATGAGGTGCCAAATAATGCGGGTTTGCTCATCGCCATCCATCTCCACGATGGGATTCTTCACTTTGACTTTTGACATTTTAATTCGGAAATCGATGCCAGTTGACTACTGCAGGCTACTATAGCCGGGAGAGCTGGGTGGAACATTCATACCGGTAGCTGAACTGGATTATATAGTCTGACTCTAGATCGGACAGGGTCACTACTTTGCCATTACGGCGAGGGCCTTGGAGTTGGGGGTTGCGTGGGTTAATGGACTTGCATTGTGTGATCGCACGGCCCTAGCACGACACATAAACAAAGAATGATATGTGAACCACCCTATCACCAGAAGCACTTCCCAACTGGCGTGCTTGGCTCGCAGAAGTTCTTATATTCTAGTTAATCAATTAGAATACTTATTTAGGGCATGGAAGTCGAAACATCTCGTTGTCGCATTGTCAGATCAACAGGTTCCGGTCTCACGGATGTTGCTCTGTGCGTGTAGTTCATCAATTTTGCATCAGTTCGGTAACCGTCTTTTTGCCGGCCAACACGTCCTTCATGCTGCTTAAAATGTCTTCGAATGTATCGAACTCGTGGAATGGGACGTGTTCACGCTTGCAGTAGGTAACCAAATCTTTGCCTCTCTTTGCGAAAAGCAAGTCGCACTCCTTAGCAGCGCTCAAGTCGGATACCCCGTCGCCACAGTAGAAATAGGTAGGCTTCTTGCCAGCGGCCTCGAACTGTTTCTTGTATGCAGTGATACTCTTCGACTTGTCGTGGCCAAAAGAGGAGTCGTCCTTGTAAACAATTCTCCATTGTCCGTCGCTGTCGATCTCAACTTCGTTGGAAACAATGTCAATCTTCTCGATCGCTTCTGGGCCGACCAGGCGCGCTAGCAGCGCCTTGATCAGGGGTCTCATACCACTGGAGATGACCACGATAGGAACGCCGTTCTCTTGGGCCCATTCAAATGTGTCTTTGAAGCCAGGGTCGAGTTGAATGTTTTCCTCCACGAGCTTGACGCACTCAGGGAATGGCGTCTTCACCGACTCCAGCATGTCCCAGAAGCCATCTCTGAAGGACTTCGTGCCATCCAGGACTCCTTCAAAAACCTTACTTCTTTCCTCCTTACCAAATCCCTTGGTGTCTGTGAGAAAATCGTTGGAGTCCTGCCACGTCACAGTTCCGTCAAAATCAGTGAAAATTACAGCGTTGACCATTGCTCAATGAGATCTATAGTTGTACAGAGTAGCACCTAAATTTCTGTGAATTACAAAAAGTGCTTTGAACACAGTCAGTTGTTTACCTATCGCAGGATTTTTGGTTATATCCACCGAATTCTTTAGGTCTACATATAATATTTAATAATATATCTTGTCATAGATATATATTCTCACATTAACAACTATCCGTCATTTTAGCAACAATTTGAGCGAAACTCGCCACCTTCTCTCTGTGCATATTTTATGCATCACAAAAATTATCAACCTTTGGTATCAAGTAGTGATTACACGTAATTCCCGATTCAACAACAGGTGATTGATTGGTCAACCTCGTGAGTGTTGGTAAATTGAACAATTGTAGGGGTCTAGGACTAAATGAGTGTAATGAGTGGGCCTGACAGGAATATGAGTAACGAAGTGTGTCAGAAGAACTTAGTAGTGCTTTCTGGCGGCACAGCAGCAAATGGGTTATTGGAAGCGTTCGAAAGAGTTTCAAATGAGCTTTCTTTCATCATGCCGATTTCTGATAATGGCGGGTCGACCAGCGAAATCCTGAGAGTGGTAGGCGGCCCTGCTATCGGGGACATTCGCTCACGGATCGTGCGTTTGATCAAAGACGCGAACGTGTCATCATTACTGGGGTACCGACTGTCAGCTGCCAGAATGCGGGCTAAACAGGAATGGAATGCTATTGTAGATGGAACGCACCCAATCTGGACGGGATTCCCCAGCGAAGTCAAAGAAATGTGCCGGTCTTTCCTCATCCACATGCAGGCCGAGCTTCTGAAAAAAGACAAGACCTCGGCCCCGTTTCAATTCGAAAGAGCGAGCATTGGAAATCTTTTTCTCACCGGCATCCGCCTTTTTTTAGGGTCTCTTGATTCATCTATAGAGCTCGCCCTTCGTGTCTGCCGGTGCGACGAGCGCATTAGCATCATCCCGTGCATAAACACGAACCACACACATCACATATCAGCCCTGCTGCAGAATGGGGATGTTATAACAGGCCAATCGCAAATATCACATCCGTCCAAGCAGAAGGGTAGAAGAGTGCGCTCCAGCAAAGTCGGTTTGTTGCCCAACGCATCCGCAAACTTCAGCACGGAGTCACTTGTAGGGCCGAACTCATCGGTTCATCTGAAAGAACAAGAAACATTTGACACAGGTTTCGAAGAGCTACTTCGTGAAGATGATGACGACGAAGATGAAACTGATCGTGGAGCTGACGACGAAGAAGAATTTGCATACCCGGGATATATCCATCCGGAGTTAAAACTTTCACAGTTACATTTTGATAAGATGGGCGTGGGCGAGGAGGACTTGCTAGCGGCTCCGATAAAACGCATTCTATACATTAATCCATATGGCGAGGAGGTTTTGCCACAGGGGAATAGCAGGGCTATTAACAAGTTAAAAAACAGCAAAATGGTGATTTATTCGGTGGGGTCGCTCATGACCAGCCTTTTGCCGATCATAATACTGGGAAATGTGGCCGAAACCATTGTGGAAAACGAACACGCCAAAAAAGTCTTATTAGTGAACAACAAATACGACCGTGAAACGTACGGAATGGATGGCTTCCACTTTGTGAAAATGATTGTGGAGTCGATGCACAGAGCAGTTCATAACTACAAGCGCAAGAGAAAAAGCCAAAAACCTGAAAGTGCTGGAGTCGACTTACCTGTTGAATGGACCAAGTATGTTACTGATGTGCTATATTTGACTAGAGGCGAAATTTCTGTAGATACACTAGCATTGAATAACCTGGGCATTCGAACTTATGCTATTGAACATGAGTACTTTGAAATAGATACACTAGAAGACTTGCTGAAATCTATATAGGCAAGGGGACCTAGCCACTACAGCAACTTACATCTAAAAACCTTTTTTAAATTTTGATGGAATGTTTTTGAAATTTATTCTCGCCTCCAGCTCATCGTCGGTTATTACAGTTATTCTTGAGGCCCCCCTTTGGAGTTGCTCTTCATGCTCGATTTCATGCTCATGATGTAACAAGTCGTGTTCTATATCCTCCTTGTGTACAATCTTAACATACGGATCCTGATCTCTATGATATTTGTTCCAATGGTGGAGTTCGTATTCGAGCTCAAAGTCGGAGTGATGGCCGACACCGACGCCCAAATCCGGCAGCTTGTTCCCTGCATTGGCAAAAGTTAAAAACTCAGCCCTTTCGATCTTACTATCATCATCAACATCCAGCAGTTGCATTACCAGGCGAAAAACTCTCTCAGATGTTTCTTCATCAATCATTTCAGAGTCGTCATGCTTTCCCATTCCGTCGCCACTACCGACCACTTCGGCACGATTTAGACCATACATGGTTAAGATATCCTCCTTGTCAAAGTAACCCTTACCCCCAATGTCATGCAGTACAAAAAAAGTCTCTGGATCATAACTATCTTTCTGATGTTCATGTTGCATGTGCCATTCCTCCCATGATAGGCCCTCAGGTTTGACCTCTACCTCTTCGTTGATCTCAGCCCCATCCTGACGTGCTGGAACAGCAAATGCCGTAGCAAAGAGGGCGCTCAAAAAGGCAATCGAGACTTTCATAATGACAAGACTTTAATATCTGGAGATTGTCAATTTGGAGCACAGTTGGGTAGTAAGGAAGCTAGTTTTCGTAAAATCCTATAATTAAAAACTAATTATTAGTGAATCACGAGACATCAAATGTCAGTTAAAGCAGTATTCACTGTAGCACACCTCACAGAAAAAAGGCATTTGGGCTTCTTCCAAGCTCAGTAATTTTCGGTCGTATGCCCTTTTCACGATTATGCATGCCAAGCATCTTTTGTACTTTGGACTTGATTCGAAACTGAAAATATCTCTGCCGTTTTGTAGCATATTATGAACCTCATCATCTGAATATTTGAGCTTGAAGGTGGACAAATTTGATTTAAATGAGTGAGCTGAGTTTGCATGATAAAGTATGATTGGTGGAAGTAACGTAGAGTTAGAACCGGGCTTCATTGTCAGTTCAAAATTGGGAAAGCTAGACAAGTGGCAGCCAAAAGCCACTGGTCGAGATAGTAGGCCAAGCTTTATAAATTCGTCACTGGATGGAATATGCGGCAAAACTTGAAATGGCCTTGAATTCGTGCTGCTACCAGCGAGATAGTTGTCTCTGTAGAAATTCCTTAGCATTGTGCCATTTGGATAACCGCAAACATCAGAACTGGAATCAAGGGCGAATACAACGTCAATTTTCCGCTCTGGTATTAATAGAGGCCCAATGGGGATATTTTGACCATCTTCACCTCCATCCACCAAATACAAACGACTTTCTTGAGTTAGAAAATCAGTGACACCGGGGTACTGATAAAACGGATTGGGGTGATAAATAGCGTATTCAGGTTTGGTTTTCAGTTTCCGACGTATTTGCCTTTCCTTCTGTCCTGAGTTTTCGAATACCAAATTGAAGGCGTTCAAAATGGCCCCTATCGCCTTGCGGGTGTTTAACGAGGGTGCAATCATCTGCCACACACTCATTAGCACATTGTTGAATATCGAGGAGGATGTTCCAGTTATGAAGCTGATCTCGTCAAAACCAGTTACGCATTTGATTGGCAAACCTCTAACAATATGTGATCCCAAGTACTTTAACGGAATGAACAACCGTAAAGAGGTCCAGGAACCAAATTCAAACGGTGTGAATTCAAAGGCGGCATTGTGCAAATTGCGATTCTTGCAATTTGCCACGAATATCGGAAGGGGCATTTCATAGTTTTGGAATCGCGAACTTTTTGCTAGGATGTCTGTTATAGAGCTTTTGCCCTCCGACGGTGCAATCTGGTTGATTAGTGCATGCCCCCAATAATCTGTAAATGAAAGAGGGAAGCCGCTTAATTTTTTATTCTTGGCCTTCAAGTGAAGATCAACGTAAAACTGAACTATCGCGCGAATTTCATTAGATGCTTCTAGCAGCTTGCCCACCTTCGAGTCAAAACTTGAGTCAGTTTTGAAAATGCCATGAAAGAGGTGCTTAAATTTTGAAATATAGTTACTGCTCCGTTTTTCAACTCTCATTCCGCGTAGTAGTATCGAAAGGTTCTCCACGTCTGAGGTAAATCGTTTGAACACGTCAAGCGGATCCGTTGCAGTATCCCTTTTCCACAGGCTGGATACTTGGGTCAACTTTTGATAAAACCAATCGTCAGCACGGAATATATTCTTTAGATCATCAGAGTCGCGTAGACTAACCACACTTTGCTCAGATATATTCAGGTCTGAAACCCCTTTCAATAGGCCATCCGTGAGATGCCAATCCATCAAGGTATCAACCTTGAAATCACCAAGAATTAATTTAGCTAATATCCAGCTCCCTCCTGATATACCTGTGACATAGTTAAGACAGTCGACCAATCCAAAACTCTCCATTTCCAACAAAAATCCTGAACCAGTCAGCATGGAGCGGTAGCCCCCGCCCGAAAATGCCAGCCCCATATTGATTTGATCTTGCGCCAACAATGCAAGATATTTTGCATCTGATTGACGTACGGCCAAGGTGTGCATAAATTGTTGAAGTCGGCCTTTCATGACTTTCTGGCGGCTTTTAATATATTCGTCTTCCGCTGAACAGATAGACGCCGGTGCAACTAGTTAGTAAGGCTAAGTCGAGATACTTTAGAGGTGTCTGCCAGAGGCGTTCCTACTTTAGACTCCCTGACTAAGGCGATATTAGGACATTCAACCTCGCTGAAAGTGGACAATGTCTTTGACAAGGCACAAGCGACGCCGACCTGGTTGGCAAGAAGCCAAAATCTCATTGAAATAATATAAAATTGCTTCATTTTTCAAATTAGCCCCAGAGAACTGTAGCTTGTCCTTCAACATCAGAAAGATTCAACCAAGACTTTTGCCCCCACATTATTTATATAATTAAATGTTGATTGTTAAGCGCCCATTAAAGTAATTTATGGAGAATTGATAATAGAGCGTCACTGGTAGACAACTATCAACAGGGAAATGTGTCAAACACTTTTTAAGAAACAATATAAAAAGCTTGAGAGTTTGCATTCTCTATTACTTATGTGTATACACCAAACTAGAATACATGTGTGGCAGAAGTGCCCGGGGTGCTTGTGCTTGGCAAACCGAGCAGACTATTATGACTGACAATTCATTCAACCAATGAAGAAATGAAGAGGTATTAAATACAGTTTATCATTCTTTAAAATTCTTCATCGGAAGAAACGTAAGCGTCACCCAATTCCTTCTTCTTCTTCATTCTTTCCTTCTTCTTCTTTCTTAGTTCAGCGGAAGACAACTTCTTCTTCTTGGTACCTGAGCTGATCTTGTTACCCATGGCATCGAATTTGTCGCCTTCGTCTTCCTTCTTCTCCAATCTTGGACCAGAACCTTGACCAGCAACCCAGTTGTGGCCAGATGGAACCATGATACCGTTGTTGACGGCCCAAACTTCTTCGGTCAAGTTCTTGGTGAATTCAGCAGAGTGGGTAATGATAATGACACCACCTTCGAAAGCCTTCAAAGCCTTGGACAAAGCACCCAAAGAATCTCTGTCCAAATAGTTGGTAGGCTCATCCAAGACAATCAAGTGAGGTCTTTGCCACGAACAGGCGGCCAAAACCAGCTTAACCTTTTGACCACCGGACAAACCTCTGATTCTGGAGTGAGACACCAATTCAGAGTCTAGACCCAACATGGCACAGTGCTCTTCGATTTCCTTTCTGGTCAAAGGACGGAATTGACCGGAAGCCAAAGCTTCCTTCATGTCAACTTCGGCGACCATCTTGGAGTGGGATTCGACCAATTCACCTCTTGGAATCCAGGCGTTGTCAACAGACATCATTGGGACCCATCTTTCAGACTTCATGCCAATGTTTTCACCCAACATGAAAGAACATTCGTATTCGTAAGTGTTCTTGAACTTTCTTCTGGCGTGGATACCGGCAATTCTTCTAGGAGTACCTTCGATCTTGAAGATCTTGTTCATAGCTTCAGCATCATCTTCGTTAATTTGTCTGTTGGCTCTGTCCATGGTTTCTCTGTCTTCACCAGTTTGGAATCTCCATTGAATGTATTCAGATGGTGTCTTGTCCAAGTGAGATTCAATGTGAGCGAAAGCGTGTTGCTTAATGTAGGCAATACGACAGTTTTCGTGGGTGTAGACTTCACCCTCGGTTGGCAATAGTTCACCAGTCAACACGTTGATCAGGGTGGACTTACCGGCACCATTAGGACCAATAACAGCAATTCTTGAAGATAGCGAACATTGGAAAGAAATGTCGGAAATTTGAGGCTTGGCAGTACCTGGGTATTGGAAGGTCATGTTGGAGACCTTGACAATAGCCTTTTGCTTGGTCTTGACACCTTCCAAGAAACCTGGTTCTGGGAATCTGAACTCCAAGTCTGAGGCACCCAACTCGTAGTAGGATTGGGCGGTTGGGCACTTCTTAACGAATTCAGACATGTTACCCTTGTACTTTCTTAGCTTCAAACCTTCGTAGTGAATAATGTATTGAGTGACGTTGTCCAAGAAACCGGAGTCGTGAGAGACAATAATAGAAGTGATACCACAGGTGTTCAAGTAGTTGACCAACCAAGCAACGTTAACAGTATCCAAATGGTTAGTTGGCTCATCTAACAACAAGATGTCGGCGTTCTTCAACACAGCTCTGGCTAGAGCCAACTTCATCTTCCAACCACCAGATAGGGAGGAGATTGGCATGTTGACCATTTCGTCGGAGAAACCGAATTCTATTAGCTTGGCGGTGATGACATCCTTGGTTCCAACGTCACCTTGGAAAACGAAGTCAACAACAGAGGTCTCAGCGTGAGTACCATCGATATCGTGTTCGACGTAGACGGTTCTACATTCATCTTGAGTTGGGAAACCGTCAACTTGACCGTTGGCAATAGCTCTCATCAAGGTAGACTTACCGGCACCGTTAGGACCACACAAACCATATCTTCTAGCTCTCTTCAATCTCAATTGAGTCTTGTTCAACAAGATCTTAGCACCGTAAGCTAGAGAGAACTCACAGTTACATAGATCTTCACCTTCATCTTCTTCGTCGTCGAAGTTTGGACCAACTGGGATGTTGTCAACAGCCAACTTTCTGAAGTCGTCGATAATTTCTTTGGCTTGTCTTTCGTGCAAGAATACGGTGGAGTAAGGCAAAACGTGAGTGAACCAAGCTTGTTGGTCAATGATTCTTTCGTCGATCAAGTCGGCGGCAATACCGGCAACGTACTGGACAACGTGTTCGAATCTTGGAGCTGGCTTGACGTCCTTTAGCAAACCGTCCAAAACACCTCTGGTGGTGGAAATGTCACCAGCGTGGGAAACTTCTGGCAAAGTATCATCTTCACTAACGTTACCGACTCTTCTCAAAGTCTTCAAAGCTCTCAAAGTAACTTCACGAGCTTCAGGGTCGGCAATAGTGGCAAAGTTGTTCTTCAAACCTGGCAATAGCTTGCTCAAGAAAGGAGCAACAACTTGTGGGTCTTCGACCAGCTTACACATGTTGTCGATAATGACAGCAGCCTTACGCTTGATGGAGGTTTCTCTTTCAGCCAAACCTCTGGCCAACAATGGAACCATGATAGACAAGGTGGCTGGGGTAACTTCGGCAACGAAAGTGGTAGCACCCAACAAGTGAACAGTTTCTGGGACTTCGTTGGGGTCGGCAATACATTCGATCAACTTAGGAATGAAACGTTCAATATCCTTGTTCTCAACGGTTTCAGTGGCCTTGGTGATAGTGGCAGTGGCAGCTTCCTTGACCTCCCTCTTGGTATCCCACATGGCTTCGGACAAGACTGGGATCAACTCAGGCATTCTTAGAGCAACTTGGGTCTTGGCAGCATCAACCAAAGCAGAAATGGCAGCCAAAATGGCAACCTTCTCTTGCCATTTGTTGGTGTCGGCTAGACGGGAGGTTAGGTGAGGCAGCAAAATCTTGACGGCAACTGGGTTGACGGCCTTGACGATAGCAACCAAAGTAATAGAGGCTTGTTGTTGCACGTCCTTGTCCTTGTCGGCACTCTTAGCAGACACCTCGGGAACCAAGCGAACAACACTGGCTTCCACGGCTGGGGACAAGTTGCTTTCACTGGCAACACGCAAGATGGCTTCCAAGGCGTTAGCAGCAGTCTTCTTGTCCTTCAAAGCCTTAGAGATAGAGGCGAAGAACTGTTCTGGAATATCATGTTCGATGATGTTGCCGTTCACGAACGAAGAGATCTCAGCAGCGGTAGCTTGTCTGGTCTCTGGAGTAGCGACCGAAAGCTTCTCAAAAAGTTCGTTAAGAACCTTGACGGATTGTTCCGAGTCAGACATTGGTACGATCGCTGATGGAGCTTTACTGAACAAACTAGGTCAAACGAAAACCAAGAAGGTTGAAACCACTGAGCACTTCAGCTTTCTTATATATACCCGGAAACTTGGATACATGTGGAAAATTTTTCAGATTTCTTCTTCGGAAGCTCATCTCATCGCAGCATGCTTTCTAAAAAATTTTCACGCCAAAAACTGAGAATGCCAGGCAGTAAGCCATCACCATGGGCTCGTATCATATGTGATAACTCAGGAATTGAGCTTCATCGTTGGTTTGTGGGCGGCACTGGCCAGGTTGTACGGCTATGCCTAAGTAGTATTTTGAGTCTTTCTTTTTCAGATGAGATGGGAAAGAAAGGTTCGGATCCACCGGTACTCACGTTCTTGAGACCTAGGAAACTATGCGACACCCTAGTGACTCCGATCTCAGCATTATAGAAGTAAGATGGAGAACTGGCCAGCGGAGATCTGCTTGAAGTGTCAGTTTTTCAGTTTTTTTTTCTCTGAGAGCGTCTCTGATTAGTGGGGAATGCCAACTTTGTAGCCGTTGCGTCGCAGCTTTGAGAAAACTATAATGCCAGAGCACATCCCATCCGGCGCGATTTGTTTGGATTTCAACGCATTTATGCTAATTTGTGGGTTTGTTATTGTAGGATAGGGTAGCGTTGGCACAGGTGAGTGACGTGCCCTTTGATAAATGAAAGAACCGCTGCTCGCAGGTAGTATAGAAAAGACATCAATGTGTAGCACTACTAAGGTGCTACATCCTGCCGCAATTTCGGCCATCTTTGCGAGGACTCTGGTTCTTGGGGGGAAATTGGTTGAAAGATGGTAGATTCTAACTTGTCGAGCCTGATTGTGTAGTATGATTGTAGCCACTCCCCTTCTCTCCCTCCCCAGCCGAATCTGTTCTCGATAGGTACCCTATGAATTTTGGTATCCCCCTTTCTTGTAACCCAAAGTTGATTGACGTTTCACCCCTATGTTGGTTGATGATCTGAGTGGTATCCAACATTCCAAATCAACAGCTCATCTAGGAGAACGGTTGTACTTCTCCTGAGATTGGAATCGCGCGCAGCACTATGTTAACCGCCAACCATGTTGTCGCCAAAATTTAGCCTCGTTAACGCGTTCCTGGGTAGTCCCATTTGAACATTCAGTATTCAAACTGGTTAGTCTGATGTTAGCAGGCACTAGTGAGTGATGCTGTTTGATTGGTTTGTTGTCCCACGGGATTGACTTTCCTTCCCACGTCGCAGATTAATTAGTTATATAGGTCGACAGACATTGAACTTGGAGAGTAAAAAAGCCGTGGCCACAGCTCCCAAAATGCATTCAACGTCTAAGCTTTATTTCTTACTTACCATAAGGTTGCTGCGTTGTAGATACGATGTAGAGCCTAAGTTTCTTGTTAAGAGTTCCCACTATATTGGCTGCCGCCAAGGTCTAAATAAGAGAGCGGTGGGACATCACCAATCATTCGTCTAAAAGAAGAATGCTATACGCAAATGTATAATGACTGCTTTTTCTGGCAAATCTTGAAATTTCCTTTTCTGTGTGAAGCAAGGACGGCAGCTTTGGTTATAGTGATAGAGACAAGAGAATTTGATAAGCTCATGAATTGCGCCCGTTCATGGAATACGCAGGACAGCATTGTGACCAAATCATGGCACCTTTATCGCTGTCGTGTTCCTACCAATCGACATCAGGCCAGCGACACTGGCGCCAGCCAGGCACGACGTTTCCATAGTACTTATCAGTGGTTCAAAATTATTCAAGTACCACAACCCTTGACCAATTTGGAAGTTTCCAAAGGACTGACGGCTGACCAAATGTGGGTATGGCTTCCAGACCTTTGAATACACAATTTGAAACGGAGTTTCATTGTCGAACAAGTATCTAAGCAGAAACTTCTCATCCACGGGGCTTGCAGTGAACAACTTGTATATAATTGTGTCGTTTCGAGGATCATAGGAGACAATGCTGATACTGAAAAACGGAACATCCACTAAACTTGATTTAGTTAATATCATTTCTGGAATACTGCCATTTCCAAAATATGGATTGTTAATGGGTGTCGTCCTGGAAGTTGACACGTACGTCGCATGCAAAGTCCTGTATGGAACTTCGTCTATGCCTTCAATATTGTCTCCTTTCAAGGTGATGTTTGATAGGTGGAATGGTGCGGCAATAATTACTTGATCGAAAGTATCTGACTGCGTATCACTGCCTCCCTGCGAGTATTCAACGTTCCAACCAGTTTCAATGCTTGATATACTCTGAGCAACACAGTTGAGCAATAGATTGGCCCCGGATCTGGCAATGAAATTCTCGAAGATCAAATAATTTCCGCCTTCAACCTGATATGTATCGTCTGCTGCAAGACTTACAAGAGTTTCAACAGCATGTATATCATCCACATTTGACCGATAATTCATACGCGTCGCGGCCTCGATTATCTCCTTTGCAAAGGGGCTAGAAACATGGTGAGATTCCAAGAAGCTTGCGCCAGTCACATTGGCCACTGGGCCAAGTTGTGTGTGCCCAGCTGCATAATCAAGTTCGAACGGAAAATACTTATCGTAAAAACCGTTTAAAAAGTCTTGGATGAAGTTTTTGACCAAAAAGTACGTCCTTAAAGGTGAAAGCTTGTACTTCAAAAAAAGCTTGGCTTTGTTGAATAAACCACTATCGGATGCACTCTGTGTAAAAACAAAGTCAGTTCCATCCCATACACCGATTGTGCCATGGAACAGTTTTGGATATTGCGACCTTAAATTGTCCCGTTTTGTTGTTAAATTGAACTCCTTTGCAGCATTGAATAATATTTTGTTGGCATCTACAAAGACACTTCCCCCTAGTTCGATGTCAAAAGGGTAATTAGGATCATAGTTCTTGATTGTTGTGCTCCTTCCCCCAATATAGCCATTATCTTCGAAAATTGTAATGTTATATCCATGTGAAGTAAATTTTTGAAGGTAGTAGGCTGCCGAAGAGCCCCCAGCACCTGCGCCGATCACAGCTACCTTAGTGACTGTATCCGGGCCAGAATAATTCATGAAGGTTTGAATTGCCGTGGCGAACCCTGTATGTAGTATCAGAGCAGCAACTATAATATGCATTTTGAGAAGCTAAACTTATTTCTGTTCCAAGGAAAGGATAGCGGTGGTGCTGCTGATAAGCAAGTTTATCACCTTGCTTAAGTGCTCAAGTCTTGGTCAAAATAGCGGAACGTCCTGGGAATTGGTACAAATCCGAATGAAATTTTGGAGCCAAGGGTTACCACATCAGGACCAAGCAACCAATAGTTTGGGTCATTTACTCTACGACATTAGGGAACCTGGGTTTCAGTGAGGTCGCAAGGCGTACCTAATGATCCCTGCATAGTGTATATATGATTTGGGCCCAAGAATGTGTTTTTGCGGAGTCCCCAGATGTCTTAACAGTTACAATTCTGGCAACCTCAAGTTACGAACCAATCACGTGCCCTTGAATGTTAATGTGATATACTAAATGAGGCATATGAGAGGTAAGGATACGCTTGTTGCACCGTTATTTATCACGAGGTGATGGGCAACTTACGATCAAACATGGTATTTTAAAAAGAAGATCCCATTCTAGGGAGTATGAGCTACACCTCCTCTTTCTTTCTACTAGTCCCAAGAGTCTCGAATGTAGCTAAGTCCATGATCAGTGCTTCAGAAGTTCATCTACCTCTTAAAAACATTTGCCACCTCATGAAGGCTATTATATACTGCCAGGTAAGCAATGTAGTGGACCGAAAAGCTTCTTTTGGTTTTAGACGGCATACAGACAAACTATGATGGTATTTCATACAAAAAATCCTATTAGTATATGATATAGTATAGTATCGGAGCAATTCAGCTCCGGTAGTCGTGAGCTTGCTGAACTGTTTGTTCAATTTACTGAAAGACATCTTGAGTTGTAGTCTGAGCACTTTATAATAGATCTGGAGCTTATAAAACAATTTCAAACCATCTTACTATTGCTATTGAACTATTATTGTGGCCTATATTAGAACGTAAAGCAGCTATTAATGTAAACTTCTGGTGGAAAATATATTGGTCAAGTTGGGCTGGATGATCGAATAAGTGCACCAAGTGAATCTCTTAATGGGCTTTAAGCGAATTAAATGTTGGACCAGGTAAGTTTATTTAGTAGCTGTCCTCTGGACCCCGCTGGTTGATCCACCTTGCACTTTCCTGTTTTCTTTTACTGACAATGTCAACATTATGTCGCACCATTATGACACTTTGTTAATTTTTCCTATTTAACCACTCGAATGCTATTCAAACAATACTGGACTACCGCCACTCGGTAGCTACAAAACATAACCATACAGAACCGCCGAGTTGAACATTTGAATGAGAACAGCTATCATCCTCGCTCATCAAACTGTAATTGGAAGCGAACATCGTCCGGTCCTGTACTCTATATCATGATGTCATGTTCTAGTGCCAGTAAATGTTATCGTGACAAGTGTAACGTCACTATCCTTTGAGGTTTGAATAAATACTGGTTATGCTGCTAGCGTCAACACATGTTCATCAGTTGTACCCTACCAAGCCAAAAGTTATTTTGGCGCACATACCGAATCTATGGTAAATACACATCGCCAGCTCTTTCGCTATACGATTGTCTGAATATGAATTAGTTTCTTGTACTATTAATTTTTTTGTCTATCTAACCGCCAGTATATGAAATATCCGAAAAGGATGCCAATCCTTGGTCATTCAGAGTGTGTATGATATGACCAAGAATTGTGGTATAACAGATACGCTTGACTCAACATCAAAAGTAAACTTCCGTAAAACATCAAAAGAGCAATTTCAAGCGTTAACGAAGGAAAGGGGTGATTAAAATTTAAAATGTGTATAGTAAAATCGGTATAATGTACAACGCGCACGATTGTGAGATCTCGATTGTGGATCTGTCACAAGCACGCTATTTTGGACTCCAGCAAGTGGTCGGGCAAGAGTTTCGTGGGCGAGATATACGATTGGTAGAGACTGGGAAAAGAAAGAAAAAAAAAAACTCAAAAGACACCAAAAAAAGGTAGATTGCGCAGAGTTGAAACAAATTTATGAGTACATGAAGTGTATTTCGAAGTTGGCACTAAATGTTCTCTCGAGATTTTTGAGTGTTTCCAAGGTTTAATTTTTCTTTTTTTAGTTTTGTTTTTATTGTTTCTGCAATTCCCTTTACTCGGTAACTGTTGTTGGAACATCGACAGGATCATCTTTGTTCTTACGCCTCTTGATAATTGTGGAGGAATTTAGACGAAGCTGGAACATATCATTCTCTAGGCCCAGTTCTTCGTCCTCTTGTAATAGCCCAAGATTTACTCCGTGGGGTCCATGCATCTTATCGTCAGCATCACGCCGTAACGCATTGGTCACCTCGAAGGCATCGCGCAGAGCGACTGCGGCAGGAGAGTATAATAAAGAAGAGTCCCGTTTGAACCCTTGCACGCGGTGATGACGCTTCTTTTTGGAGTTAAGTGTGTAAACGTTCTCGGTAGACTCGTTTCTGTGCTTCTTTATACGTTGGCCGCGTAGGCAGTCATATTGGTTCAACCACTCATCATCCAAAAATTCGTCTATGTTGTAACGCTTGGCTGGATCCACTTCTAACAGTTTACAGACTGCATTCTTGGCGCCATCGCTAATTTCGTCCCACCAGGGTCTTAGAAAGGTGAATTCACCTCTGGAAATTTTCTCGGTTAAAACATCGATTTTCTCATCGTAAAAAGGAGGAAACCCGCAGAGTAGCGTATACAGAACACATCCAATACCCCACATATCCACTTGCATGGAGTAACGTTCATCTTTGACCACCTCTGGAGCGGTATACCCCACTGTCCCGCAGGGGGTCTTGGTGTTTGTGGAGTATATCTGCTTAGACAAACCGAAGTCAGCGAGTTTGACAGCTCCGATACCGCCACCACCGATTCCAGGTCTGAAAACACCCTCGTCCTCTTTGGTCTTGGGGTCGTCAGACTTGCGCAGCACAGGCACCTGGGAAGGAATGTAATCGATAGGCTCGAACAATAGGTTCTCGGGCTTAATGTCCCGATGTACTATCCCAAGCGCGTGCATGTGCTTGACAGCCAAAGCCAGCTGGCGAATAACGTGGCGAGTAAGATCCTCACTGAAATACGTGAGGCGTACGATTTCCCCAAATACCTCACCGCCCGCGAGAAGCTCTTGTATTATAAAGTAAAAGTGCCGAGACTCGTGAAAGTCCACAAATGACACCACGTTCTCACTAGCTGAGATGGTGCGGTGGATGGCGACCTCCTTGAGTACCTGATCCTTTGAGGCTGCTTTGCTTTTGGAATCGCGGTTACTCGACGGTAAATCCTCCTTGTTGATGACTTTAACAGCCACTTGGCGAAACGTCTTATGGAGAAACCCCTTGGAGGAGTTTGCTTGCGGGATAGCTCGGTATACCTTAGAAAAGGCGCCTTCGCCAATCTTCGAGATGAGCTTGAAATCCGGCAGCTCTGCTTGTTCCAAAAAATGCCCCTCAGGCTCTTCCTCATCGGTGGTAGAGCCCTGCAGACTGTCTGTCTCGCCGTCCAGATCCAAGTCCACGTCGACAGAAACTAGGTCCCCAGCGGCAACCGGCACTTTGCTGGTAGGCTCCGCCATCTCAGCGTCTTGCAGCTCAGGCACTCTCGTGGCGCTGCGGTCGTTGAGGGCACTTTGGTCACTGGAGCTGAGGTCTGACGGATTCAGCGTTCCGGCTGTTTCAACACAGTCCGCCTTGGCCTTGGCCACGTCCAACGAGTCCATCACGGGCGTCACACTGCCGTCTGCTGCAGTCAAGTTCACAGATGGCGGCGCCATAGGCGTGTCTCCTGCTCCCACAGATTGTTTTTTCTTAAACAGGTTTTTGATCTGATGGTGAAACATTATGTTAGTACTAAAGTCAGCGCTTACTGCGAGTTTGAAGTCCCTCTCTGCAACGTCACAACAACGGGCCGGCACCACTTATTCAACAGAGCGGCTGGCTCTTATGCTTCTCCTCCCACTCACACATCTGTTTCTCTCCCTCCATCTTTACTTCATTCATCGTTACTTTGTCATCCTTGCTTACTGCTTTCATTGTGTGTTCGATACCCTGTGTTACGTTTCTAGTCGTGTCTTCCCAGCTTCACTTCTCGCATCCTACATCCGCTTGCTCACATACCTTCAACATCGTATATTACAGGTGTTTTCGATCTCGTCTTGTTCTTTAACTGCTAAAGTGTTCAGTCTCAACCCAGGTTCTGTTATCCGCTTTCGAATTTCTTAAGAAGGGGCACTGTCAGCAATGAAAAAATGGCCCCAACTGTGATCTCAACCACTTACTCACTCGAATACTTTGCACTTTACCCATTTTCTACCCGCCCGCACAACGCTACCACAACGTACGGGAGTATGTTGAAAAAAAAGGAAAACAATGCGCGATGCCCACATCTGGAACCGCGACTGCGTCAAAAAGACCACGACGTAGAGGTGGCGTCAGTCTGCAGGAAAATAAGGCGCCGAGAAAAGCATTTATATGCACGTGGTAAGCACGTGTATGAAATGCGGAGAGATTGGCAGGGTAACGCTGGATTTCCTAAGGCGGGTAACCGGGGCTCAGTTGTGTCTGGGTTGCGGATGTCTGGGTGTGCAAAGGAGCACGCGGCGGCTCCATCACACGGATGTTAGTGGAGGCTCACAAGCTTAGTAATGGGCCCTCGTGCTCTCATTTTATGGATGAGAAGCACTGGGATCACACCAGTTCAAACAGTATAGTGGGATGCGGGCCGGCCATGCTGACACGGAGCGCTTTCTGGCCTATCTCCTCTTCAATTGATTGCCATTGAAGAAGCGATACTCCTTTCAGTCTTGAAACCTGTAGACACTGTCACTTTGTGGTTCCGTATGTACATAGTGTATTGAGTAGCAACTCACGAATGAGGAGGGAGTCGCTTGAAGTGTATCTGCAACCGGCTGAGGTTCTATGACTGCTACTGGGTACCACGTTGTGGGCTCTGGTCGTATGTGCGCCACGGAACCGGTATTAATAATTGTTAGGGTCTGGCAATAATTAGCCGCCGTTGTCGCGGCTCTGGTGAAAGGGCGTACGTACGTGGTTCTGGTAAATAATAAGGGCGTGGATTTCGAATGAGTGAGTAGGCTAACAGTGACATCCAGGTTTGTGGCTGCCTCTGTGCCTTGTGTCTGTTGAGCGTGAGACGTAATGTTATAATCTTGTTATTGTACGTGATAGCTGCTTATATAGTGGCGAGTGCGAGGCCGTGACATTTTTGTACGAAATGACAATCTACAAAGCGCTGTATTGAAGTAGCACGAGAAAGTGACGGACCAAGACTGAGCTTGAAACATCTCTTCCTCGGATCAGACTTTTCCAGTTCAAAACGTCCGCAAGTATCTGTTGACCCTCCAATGAGTTCAAGCTCTTTCCTCCAGGCTTGGCAAAGGTCATGTGAATTTTGGGGTGAGTTTACGTCCTTTCGCGGGTTCCCTTGGCTCGAGTTGGCCCTCTGAACTCTCGTGTTATTGCTGTGCTCTGTCGATGTTTTTGGCAATGTAGTGTTAGTTCGTGAACCTCTCTTTTACGCTCTTTGACAGCGTTTTCGACCTAGCCACAGCTTTTCCAGCTACCAGTGTATTGAAGGTAAGGGAAGGCTGCTCTCCCTTTTCCATGGGTTTGTCCCCTTTGGTCTTTGACGGCATGCTACGATATTGAACACTATAGTATCATCATACGTCAAAAGGAATCCTCGGTAGGTATATAGGTTCCTATTCTTTGATATTTGGGCCAGCAACGCCAGCAGAGCTCTTCCATGGCCACTTTTACTGAAGTGGCACTAAGAGCTTATGGGTAAGTCTAGATCCCGACGAAATCTAAACCTGCTAATTGTTTTACTTCCAGTAGGGGAACTAGAGTTCGGCACGGATAAATCAGCGTGACCAGTAGGTAGCTTGCTGGATTCTCCGTTCAACTTAAAGTTGTCAGTATACTCAAAGAGACATCAAAGCTTCGGCAATCTTGACCCATCAGGTGGACTAAATACCTAAAATCTGTCAAAAAGTTCGAGCGATGAGCAAACTTTTTGCATAATCTGGGAAATTTGTCTCTTGGACCATCCATCATAGGAATAGCATTCAGCTGTGAGACCACTTGTCACTGACATTTCATACCCGTCAGTCATTCCTTTCACGAGCAATGATAGATCGTCACTTTCTAAAATACTGTCACGACTTGTCTACAGTATGAGACCTCATGAAAACATCTGACATTGGCAATTTCAGACAACAACGCAGCTGTACGCTGGTTAAACACTGTTAACCTAGTGCCATTTGGTAGCTCTCATCTTTACTCGGCAGTGTTCACTGCCCTTGAGGAGGTCGATTGTCAGCGATAACCATCTAGATCCCTTTGAACGTATATCTTGTGCATCTTGTCGTCCACTGCTACCCGGTTCGCATCCCCTCAACTTAGCGCTTAACATTCAATAGATTTACAGTCGCATTCACTCTAAAGGACCCACCACACCTCAATGCAAGAGCTGCGATGGGTCTACGGGAGGTTTTTGCTTTGAAAGCTGATCTCTATGCGTCTCCAGATGAAATCGCTGCTGGAGAAGAATGGCAGCAACCAGTGATTGTAGATACCAAGATTAAACGGCTAAAAACGGACATGGAATCTAGCGTTTCCATACTCAAATGTCGACTGGGTTCGTGTACAGCTGTCCAAGGCGAATCGGGTGTGAAATTATTCGTAACTGTAGAGTTTCACACCACAAGTGATCAGCAGTTTTTCATCGTTAGCCATGCCTCTAGGCCCATTTTGAAGTGCAATGTAAGTGCTGTGCGGGAATCTGTAGAACTCCCACTACAAGTGCTGACGCAAAAATGCTTAGAGCGTGATTTGAAATTGAGAGCCCAAGATTTGAAGTCGCAAGAGCTCGGCGAGAAAAATAGACCACGAAAGAAGAGGAAAACGGGAGTTGCCCGTAACGTTGGGGTTGCCAGCAGAATACCAACCAGGTACCGGGAACTAGTCTGTTCCGATGCTTGTCTGTCGATGTCTGGCGGTGATAAAGTCGAGTGGCTATTAGAGTTCGAAATTACTCTTCGATACAAGCCGAATGCTACTAACAACTTTTCGCCCGAGACTAATCAGTTTCTCGATAACATCTTTTCCAAAAAAAGTCGACCCCATTATGTTAAGCATGAGATAACCCATCATTATGTCCAGCGACAGTTTAATCACCAAACTGCGAAGTACACGAAAGACCTCCATCTCCGAGCGTCGGAAATGCTGGCAGATGTCCCCCAGCTCAACGTTAAACTGTTGCGCTTCCAAAAAGAGTCTGTACAGTGGATGTTAGACAAGGAAGGATATCTGTCTAATCAAAATAATATGCACAATGCGGGGCGTTCCAGCGATCCAGAAGAAATTTGTGAGCTCCTAAACGCACATGTGTCCTTTGGGTACGAACTTATGCACCTGCCAGACAACACAAAAATGCTTTGGAACAAGTTTACTGGCTTTATTATCTCTTTGCAAGAAGCAACTTCGATTCTCGAATCTCTCGAGAACCAAGAATTGCAAGCACAGGGTGTTCTTTCGGAAGAAATGGGTTTAGGTAAAACGCTAGAAATCTTAGCTCTAATCTTAATAAACAGGCGCAGAATTGTTGGAAACTTGACGTTCACAACCCGCGCCAACAAAGAAATACGCAAAGCCGCTACTAGTTTAATCGTTTGCCCAGAAAGCATTTTAAGGCAATGGATTGATGAGATTGAAATGCATGTCGGTAATGATAGTACAAGAGATCTTTCGGTGAGAAATATCAGCCATGGAATTACGCCGCTCGCTGTGTTTCACTACAAGGGGTTTCAAGAGGTCAAGAGTTTTTTTCAAACCGACGACATTGCTACAATTGTAGAACAGCTCTCAAACTTTGATATTGTGATTTGTTCTTACACGACGGTGTCTTCTGAAGTCCACTATGCAGAGTTCGGTACGGCAGTTAGATATCGCAGAGGTAGCGCCCCAAAATATGACTATTCCTCACCATTGTCACTCCTGCAATTTCATCGTATTATTCTTGATGAGGTTCAAACGTTACGGGGTGAGAGCACAAACGCTGCGCGATGTACCGGATTGCTTCATCGCGTCCATACGTGGGGTGTCTCTGGAACTCCCATAAACAGTATAACCGATTTCAAGACTGTATTGTCCTACTTGCGATTTCATCCTTTTCAAGATAGCCCAAAAATTGTAGATCTGGTACGAAAGGGTGTGGCCAGGAAAAATAGACGGCCAGATGAGCACGGGGGCACACGATCAGAGAATTCATCTATGTCGCTTGTGAGAGGAGTACATTTTGATGCCAACGATTTAATGGACCTCTTTCCTAGGTTCAACTTAAGTATAAGGCACTCCAAGGTCGATGTTGCCGACCAAATTCGAATCCCCAAACAACACAACTACATTGTTCCCTTGGAATTTTTCCCTATAGAACAAGATAATTACATGAATCTGTGGAATGCGTTCTTGGAAATTTCACAGTACCAGAATGACGGCCGCGGTAGAACAACATTAACGCCTAAAGATCTGAACCATTGGCTCGGCCTTTTGAGAAAAACTTGCTGTCATGCTCTTATGCCAAAGCCAACGTTGAGGCAGGAATCTGAGCCAGACTCGGTGACCATTCAAACTATGGACAACATTTTGCTCAGCATGAGGGAGGATGTACTCGAAAAGATTGAGTCCCTACACAGAGAAAATTATACTTTAAAAATACAACATGCGCAAGTCAACATGGAGCTAAATGATGAACCATTGAAGGCTGCCAATTCATTTATAACTTTGAGGGAGGAATTAAGAAATGATTTGAAAGCTAAATTCGACGTTACATTTTCAATGGAAAAGTCCGAAGAAAGCTCTATTGCCGAAAACGAGAGCGGCTTCAATAAATTGAGCGCAAAGTCGTATTTGGATTTGTTACATCAGGTTTTTTTCTTCATTGCTACTGCATACTACTTCTTAGGCTCGAAGAAACTTGAAGGTGTGGACGAGGAAAACGAGAAGCGCTCCAATATGCTGGCAGAGGGTCCATCGGACTCTGAAATGAAGAGACAAGGATACTCCGAAGTATACTCGCAGAAAGAATTGGAACAAATTTATGTGTACCAACAGCTAGAGCAAGATAATTACGGGTTCGCTGAGACGCTAAGGAAAGCCATCTTAGCAGATCGTATAAAGAAGGTTGATAATGAGATTGAAGAAGTAAAGCAGTTTTTTAGCTCACAGAAGCAATCCTCTTCTTGTACGCTTGCTGAGATTTCCTTGTCAGTCGATGAAGATTATTCTTCTAACATGGGGGTAGCTCTTTGTTACAAACGATTGAAAAACCTCGTACAAAGGCTAAATACCCAAGCATCGCAGTTCAACGGCTTGTTAGACCGTCTTCAGGAAGTTTCATACAGGGCTTTAATAACAGAGTATGACGAGGAAAACGAAGAAAACAAAGCTAAGGATTATGAAGCCACTATTGAGAATCAAGATAAAGCTTTTGCGCTACTAGATTGTTTGGAAAGACTGTTGACGAATCGCGAGGATGCCGCGTCGTCAGACGAAGAAATTGAGCTATCTTCCAATCTTTTCAGAAACACTGAAACATTTTCAGATCACCACGTCGGCTTGGCCTCACAGCTTGAACTCATTGAAGGTCCATCTCTAAAAATGATCTTTACGGAATTAAAAAATGTCACGATTGTCAAAAGCCTTTCATCATCTATGTCTGATTCTAAGCATTCATTTGAAGCATACCTAGTAAGATATGAATCTCAAATACCGAGAATAAAGAAGGAAATTAAACAAATGCGAGATAATATGAAAAAGTTCAACGAGATCTACAACGCCAAAACCAATTATTTCAGTAATCTTCAAAAAATCTCCGATTCGCTGGTCTCCCTGATACAGCTAGAGCCAGCAGCTAGGGCGATCATACTTAAGAACACGAAAGACAATATTGTGCTCAACGAAAACATCCGGAAAATTAATAACCTAAAATCAAGACTCAAGTACCTAGAGACCCTTACAGATCTGAGGCAGAGTCTAGATCTCAAGAGAAAATTCAATTGCACGATTTGCTTGAGCGAGATTTACATGGGCTCGATGATCAAATGCGGGCATTTTTTCTGCAAAAATTGTATCTACAGTTGGCTCAAAAACAAAAGCGCATGTCCCTTGTGCAAAATGGAAACCACGATATCTGAAGTCTACACTTTCAAATTTCAAGACACGCAAGCTGAGCCGCCTTTCGACAGAATGGAGATAGAAGTTGGGCCGTTATCTGACAAGGAGCAGGAAGTACGTGGTCGAGCAATCTCGCAACCCGCCATCAGAGACAGCGAATACCCGCGTAAATACACCAGATACCCCAATCTCGAAAAAATACATCAGTTAAGTCTCAAAGAGACTTACGGCACTAAGGTAGACTTCGCAGTAAAGCTGGTCCTTTATCTGCAGATATGTCATCAAGAAATTCTCGACCAAGAACCAAGCGCCAAAGCCCCTCAAATTATCATTTACTCTCAATATTCAGATTTTCTGGATATTCTATCCAAAGTTCTCACGAGGCATGCGGTCAAACATTTCAACACCTCTGGTACCTCAAGATTCTCCAAGAGCATTGAAAGGTTTAAAAAAAACCCCGAAATTTCCTGTCTGCTGCTTGATGTCAAGAAGCAGGCGACAGGTTTAACTCTTGTGAACGCGACACATGTGTTTATTATGGAGCCAATTATAAATGACAGTGGGGAAATTCAGGCTATAAATCGAACCCACAGAATCGGTCAAACGCGTGAGACTTATATTTGGAATTTTGTGGTTAGAAATACAGTGGAGCATAACATCGTGAAGTATAAATCGATCTTAGAAGAGAAAAGGGCATTACATAAGGATGAACAGCGCTCTCTCAAAGCTAGAAAGCAAGTAGTAAACGCAGAAGATGTAAGTGGCAATTCTAGTGAGGGGAGCGAAGACGAAGACGAAGAATATTCAATCAATGTTGAGGGGGACGAAAGCGTATCTGGCAAGCACATCTGGAATTGCTTCTTCCAAAGTAATGAGCTTTAAGATGTGTTTGATTTTATCTTCAATATAATACAAAGTTCATGGAGACTTACAGTCTTCGACAAGTGCGTTGATCTTGTGAAGCAAGTCGCTGGAAAGAACCTGTACCTAAATAAACATATGGTTGCGGAATGATTCGAACTTTTGCATCTTATACCTCAGATTTCTCCACCGTAGTACATGTTAAGAACTCAAGTTATTTGATCAGGCCCCTTAAGCCGCTCTGCCAAACAACCTTAGTTGGCTAAAACCGATTATTTTGGGTTTTCCCGAGTAAACTCTTCTGCGTGCTTCAAGTAGACACTCACCCTGTCCCTTACAGGGAGGGTGGTGCCAGGTTCAAAAATAAATGCCATTTCCTAGAATCGAACCAGGGTTTCATCGGCCACAACGATGTGTACTAACCACTATACTAAAATGGCTTCTATTAGTAGATGGTGGGGACCTTCCATATATATCGTACATAAGAAATCATATCATATACCATATTTTAACGGGCGGTGCATGCGCAATAAATCACCATAGAGGGAGCCTTGAATAGCTGAAACTCTCATTCAACTGATAAAAGGAGCTCAGTACAGCCGAATTCACCATGCTAAGTAGAGCCGGTAAATTAGCATCGCTTGGATATTTGCAGGGGGCTCGCACGATCCCGCTAAGGCAGTTCCACATTTCTTTGCCGCTAGCTGAGTACAGAAAGTGGGCCGACCTTTCGACAGAAGACAAACAATCGTTTATCAACGGATATGCAGATATGTACAAGGAAAAACATCCTTGCAGTCACAGTAACACAATGCACCGCACCTTGATAGGTGAAATGGAGGAATACGGTGATGCGCCTTACGTCTTTGGCATAGTATACAACGAGATTAGATCGATTGCGCAGGGTCAATCTGTGCACAATGTAAAGGGCAGTGGAGCGCTTGGTGACCCCGACTTCGAAAAATTGCTATACAAATGAGGGGTATCTTCCTCGGGATTGAACCGCTGCTAATTAAATTTAGTCCTTTATGAATTCCTTAATTTTCCATTGCTATGATACATAAACTTCTGTGACTCGCCGTATCGATAAATATGCATTGACGAACAGTTAACTGAGAACCTGGTCCAAGTTATCGCTCGTTTCCAGTGCGTCCATAGACGCCACTGTTTTGAGTATCGAATGTTTGCTGGTTTCAGTAATTGCACCATCACATATCAATATTTCATTCAAGATCTCGTAAGCTTTAGAGAAATTGAAAATAATGTCGAGCTCGCACACATTGTTGAAGTAAGTGTCCATGGCCTCTACGTATCGATGAATTATTTCTAACGTAAGAAGCTCATTGTTAGCATCTGAGTTGATCCCGCATACAAAGTAGAGACTCGCATACCTCTTGTAAACAACCTTATGATCTTGATACTCCAATATGTTACACATCTTGGTCTTGCGAGAGAGAACTGTTGTGGTAAGCTCTCTACAGATCTTATTTTTATCCTTGGCACTGTAAGGACAAAACCAGCGCATTAAACGTACTTTACCTTGCCTGGAAATCATGAGCATGTAATCTATTTGCACCATTAGAGAATGAGTTATTTGAGTAAGGCTAAGCTGAATCTTTGTGTTGTCAGTTTGTTTAGCATTTCTGCTAATTCGGCTCCACATAATGTTGAAGCCAATAAAATACACTGTCATTTGAAACGATGTGAATGGAATCCAATAATAGCGGTGACACCTTAATACAAGGCTGGAGCTTGTAACCCCATTCACGTTCGTACCTTTCTTTAAGTACTCATGAGTTTAGCTATTTTAATCATTCTACTTTTTGGCTTATGTGCACGCCAAAATAGGAAAGTACTTCACCAAATTTCTCTATATATGGATCCTGGAGTACATGTCGCTTCTAAACGCCAAGACGTTAACTTTCTGTCAAAAATCTATACTTTTTCTACTTGCTGACAGCTCCTTACCTCAAAAGTTGATAGATTGCCAATCTGTAGACCCTTATTATAATTCAATCCTCCTCCTCGATAGGAGGAACCCAAGGTTCTGGCTTGAAATATTCTTGGTCTTGTGAAACGGCTTTTTGAAATTCCAATTTGTCTTCGGCAAACTCAAGTAGATACTCTAGCTCCAGATCATGACATTGTCTGCCAAGGATCACAAGAGAATGCAAGGGTTCGCCGCAGTCTGAGCGAGAAAGTTCTTCAATGGTTCCTGATTTAAAGCTCTGCGTGGGTGCACCTAACCTACTGATTGCTACAGCTGGTGTATTGGGTGTATAAGCCTTAGTTCCTCTGAGCTCTTCGATTTCCAGCAGTTGTTCGCAGCATTGGGAGATAGACATGTATCTAGGGGGTTCGTAAATGAGTCTGCCACGGGCCATGTTTTCAATACTTTGTTCTTTGACCTTAATGTCCAGCAGCACAAGAGTGTGGAGACCGATCTTCCTATTCTCCCAGATTTTGTTGTACCATGAATCGGGTCTCCAACTGTCAGTGAAAAACACCATTGAGACTGTTTGTCCGAAGTTGTATAGTTGCAGGCCACAAGATCCAACAGCGTTCATCACAGATGCATTGTGGATCACTTCGACCTCAATGGCTTGTTTCTTGGCGCGTAGAACCAGATCTGTATGGGTGGTAGCTCCAAAAGGATCTCCAACCACCAAAAATGCCACGTCCTCCTTATCAGCATCGCGCAAAATCTCTTCACAGCCACTTTCAACCATTTCACGATCCGCTAAGTATACTTTCTTACCGTAATACTCCTCCAATTCCTCTAGTGATGCCGCCATGAGGATGCTGGTGTAATGCTCCAGGTAAACCCTGCTACATTTCTTAATAGACTCCAGCCCACGTACGGTAATATCTGACGTGTATGACAAGCCTAGCCCTATCAAATATAGCATAGTGTAAGAGTTCTAGTGAGTTATCCGCTCGTTTTCACGGTCTATGGCTTCACCTTCGCACCAACTACATATCTCTCTCTCTCTTGATGTGATGAGCTAATTTTTCATAGATGGAAACCTCGCCACGTGATCTGATTTTGATCAATGACAGCGACAAACTCAATAAGGTGTTGTGGCTGACAGGAAAAGATTTTGCCTAGCTAACAACTAGCCAATGGCCTGCTATCAGCAGGTGTTGTGTGTTTCAAGAATTCTGACTTAGCACGTCGTTACTATTCGCGTAGAGATACCTCAAACTCAAGACAGAAATAATGGGCCCATCTCTGGCCACGAGCTGATTGAATCTTTCGCCTCAAGCGACGAATTCCCCTTCGAAGGTTTGGTAGATTCATGAATGGCGTCTTTGACTTTAGTCCACAGTTGCAAAGTACTGCATCTAGTGAAGGTCAGATATATTATTTATGGTGCCCAAACACAAATTTGGGGCTACCTGCTCGTGGAGTGTTTTGTTGAAGAGTAATAACTCTAATGAGTGGAACGTTTCGGTCACATAATAAAAACTACAGTAGCTATCTTTGCGGTGCAAAACGTACTCGGAGTCCGGGAAAGGTTCAAGCCCCATTCAAATTGGTTCCATAAGGGTTACAGGCTCTTGCAATGGTCATTATTTATTTAATAAAAGCGGCTTCTCTGTGCTTGATTTATATTTCGTCGTTTCTCGGGCATTTATTGGCATCAGCAGTATCAACCACAGTAATCACTTTGTGCTATAAAGTCGCGATAAACATCCCGTCACGGGTCATCAAATAATAGGCTTGGAGAAACAGACGATACCACTCCTTTTTTGAATGCTGGTCTTTCTGTTGATAGACACGACTGCTTAATTATTGGTGTTAATTCGGTAATAGGCCTCAAAACCCCAAACTTTTCGATTCTAGTGGCTTCTTATTCTTCCTCTTCAAATCTCCGGCGGCTTTCGATTTGAACGCAAAGCTGATGATTATGTTTGCAGCTTTTGCAAGATTCCAAGAGCTAGTGAAACTTGTCATATGTTTGTTCATTTCATCGTGGTGCATCTCATCTGATGTTGATCATTCAATACTAAGTGCAAAAAATTGATGCTCATCGATGATATAAGCGATGGGGCTAATTTACAAATAAGGTATCTGGGCCGAACACACAAACGGGGCCACCTATCTAGAGGATCGTTCTAACTACCTTAAAGAATTTCTGGTTTCATTTCAAGAGAGTGAAATTATAAAGACCAAGGTCACAACCAATGAGCACAGAGGATTTGGAACAACGACCACTTCAGCCAGAGCAGCAGGCAAACTATGGGGCCACTTCGAGCCAGTCTGAGGCCAAGTACCACAAGCGATATCCTTATAGGCCTCTGATGGCACTGATAACAGTTATTATGGTACTATTTTCCTTGGCCGGGTGTGTATTGTATTTACGCCGATTCATCCCGTCGCAGGAAGCTGTACGGCAGTATTATGAAGATGTCACTAAAATTAACATCCACAGTGTCAGCTATGAAGGATGGTACTCTGAAAATGCTACAGAAAGTGAACTGTGGATGGGCGATACAACTATTTCAAAAGATGGCGAAAAAGTGCGAAAATATTTGAAACTTCGGACCACAGCCGGGGTACAATTTGACCATGAATTGGCTACCTCTAGGCTATCAAATGATACAGCATATAGCGATCGTCAAAAAAAGATGATTAGGTTTTTTAGCCAGAAGATATTGAAAACGGTTTGTTTTGAGCTAAACAGCATGACCGCCTTCAATGATAACAGTACAGCAACGCAGGCGTTGGGATCGGTAAGTATCCCCCAGACAGTGTGTCTGGATCTTAGAGCTAACCAAAAAACGGAACTTGATTTTCCGATAATCATACATCCTGATGCTCAAAACGTTGCATCCGTAATTATCAAAATCTGGAAGCGTAAGTTTCAAGAACTTAATTTGTGGTCGAAATTTGACATTACTCTGACCAAGTGGGGCTACTCCCTGGGCAAAATAAATATAGACCGATTGAACTGGAATGACTTTTTAAATTGGGGGAGGTTGAAGTCCTACGTTGAAGAAGTGCATTCTTTTTTTGAACAACCAATGGAAGTCGACAATATGGAGTTCAGTGACAATGACAAGGCGGTCGATTTCCGTGTTGCTATCTCCTACACTCTCCCCACACAATTGAGTGGTCTTTTTAGGTTTGAAGAAAACGCCACGATTCCTTCAACATTTTGGAAAGTGCGAATGCCTGGCTGCATTGGAAGTGACCCAATTTTACTTGAAAATGCTGTATTTTGGACACCTACGCTCCTCATAAGGGATTTTTATCAAAACTCGAACCCAGTTTTGCTAAATATTAGTGGTCGTGTCCATGGTCCCTTGCCCGATGAGCTACTTTATCAAGTGTGTGATTCAGACGAAGAAAATGTCGTGACACCCATCAATCTTTTTCTCAACAGAATGTTCAACGCAACGGAAACGGTGCAGTTTGACATAATAGGTCACACCTCGGGGCATTCTACTCATACCATAGTTCCTAAAGCAATGTTGGACGAAATTTTGTCGAAATTGTCACAACCCGTCCAGGCAAACCTCACATTGAACGCTGACCAGTTAGTTGAGCAGGTCTCTATTAATGGAATGAAGTTAAAATGGGTTCAAAAAGGATGGGACGACAAGAAACTAACCATGATGGGCGAAGTCATATCGATGGTCAACATTCCCTTTTATAATTCAGCCAATGCGGGTGGTAAAACGACGATGTCAATTCAAAAAATCAAAGGGCGCACTAAACTATTTCACAATGATGTTCACTTTGTAACAATTCCGATGGACGTTTGGACGCCAGCAGACTCCGAGATACTTCCCACTAACGACCCTAAACGCAATATTTTGCGGGTTTCTTTTGACATTGCGGATAAAGATGTGGAGGTAGTTGACAGACTTGAGTTGACGCGATGCCTTAACGAGGTTTTGGTCAAGGGTCAAGCAGAAGTGTTTGTGGAGGGAAATCTGGACTTGATGGTTGACACGCGGCTGGGCTCTATCGTCCTACTGGGTCTGGAAGGCGATGGTACAACCATCGTAAAAAAATAGCCTGTATCTGAGCACTTGTCATGATGACCTTGCTGTTATGAGCTTTGATAAAGTCTTATTAATATGCTGGTCATCAATTCTGGGGCTATATTAAGCCATATTTATTATTATATGATTATTTCCGAATATAGCGACATGTTCGGCGGACGGTAGGGAACACAAAACGATATCTTAGTATTTTCATATTCAAAAAGTTCTTGGAGACAATTAAATGTGTTGGGAATTATGTGAGTTACTAGGGAACTGATGGTGATGTGCGCCGAATCGCATAATCAGCGTCAGGAAATATGTGACACAGTGGTACAGAATGATAGTAAACAACAGAGGTCATACCAATCGACTTACCATCTAAGACAAGTCGAAGAGAACAACTTGTTGGGAATGATGTGAATAAACTGATGGTGATGTGCGTCTAATCGCATAATCAGCGTCAGTAAATATGTGACACAGTGGTACAGAATGATAGTACACAACCGAGGCCATACAAATAGAGCTACAAGCTAAGACAAACCGAAGAGAACAACTATTGTCCAATGGGATTGGCCATTGATAAGTTATCGGTAGTGTACGGCATTGAAGCCGTAAATCCTTGGGCAATAGAATGATCTAGAATTGGTGATTAATAAATATGTTGACCAGAGTCACCGAGTGAGAATTGTATTAATACCTGGCTTTTGTTCAGGTAACTGAACCAGCTTTAGTGCCTAAAATAATTTTCGGACAGATAAATAGAATTTCTTAGACCCAAGTTACTCATCTTACAATGTCTATCAACGACTCACAAGGCAAATTCAATAGGCCTTCTACTAATGAATCAGATTCGCCTCAATAAAATGTTGTTCTGTGATCTATATGATTGCTCAACGTTCAGGGGTGTCAAAATCAACTCAAACCTTGACTTCAAGATAGACGTTATTCAATGGATAGGTTATTGCCTGAAGACGACTGTGACGCTGACGCTACCACAGTGGGCCGATTTAATTCATATTCATCACGTGATGTTTTGATGACTTGATAAACCACGAAGTGTGGGAAACTATCGACCAACGGAAGGTCGTCGTTCCCAAACGAACACTTTTGTGGTTGAATGGGGGCATCCAATGAAAGATCTGGATCATGTCTTGTGTGTCGAAAGCGTAAAGTGAAGTGCGATAGAGCAAAACCTGTATGTCAAACTTGCGTGAGGCACAACTCGGTAACTGAATGTCGCTATGATGTGAAAAAGAGCATAAAGTTTCTCCACATGTTCCATCCCGACTCTGGAACTCTTTCAAAGGGGAAGCGAAGGTTATCGAAGACGAATCATGATGAAAAATGTGTTCAAATGAGCTCTAAAATTCCTTTCGTCGAGGGATTGTCCCAATCAAATCGGGTCCCAGAAGCATCCATGAGCAGTCTTCGAGGTGCGACTTTAGATCCATTTGGCGAAATGAGTTTTCACGAGGACTACGAGGCAATCGAAATTAAGGCCAGTAGACTGACTTACGCGGGTCCCTTGCATTATGCTGCCGTTAGTAGGCGGGATCCTTTTCTTAATGTGATATTTGCAGAGATTCGTAGGGAGATGAATCACTTGCGTGAAAAAGCTTTGAAAGCGAATAAAAATAAGGGGAAGAAATACCCTCTTCCCTTCTACACACAGGATGAAATAGCAAATCACCTTTTGGTAAGCGGGCGGCACTCGCCAGGACCCATTCCCAAGGATAACGGAGCTCCTGTGGCATCACTTCTCAATCGAGCTCGGGCAAAAGATAGGCTTAATCGTAGTAAAGAACTCAACACAGGCGCCAACACGCTGGAAGAAGATTCACGGACGGATGACAAATTTAAAAAGAAGCTTTTGGAAAACGAAGGCATGGACGAAACATTAGCATGCGATAGTGAAAATTTAGAGCGGAACCCACTGTCAGTAGTAAATTTATTAAACGAGGACAACACGAATCGGCCTTCATTGGGGAGTGCCGAGAGGGGAGATAAAGATAAAAGCACTGAGATTGAGATATGGAGAAAATTGCAGGTATTGCTAGCTAAACTTCAAGAGCGGACTTCGAAAGGGGATAATCACATCGTTTCAGAAGATAAAAATGCTCAACGTTTTCATGCAACTAAGGGTTATATGATGCCAGCTCCTGAGTTCACAACATTTTCTAAAATCAAAGGGCTACTTCCGTCATCAAGGCTGATATGGAAGCATCTAGATAACTATTTCAAATCCCCATTGCATGCTCTGTATCCTATACTGACAGAAGACTGGTTTTGTGATGATATCTCTGACGTCATTGGTAAGCGCAGCGATTCAGATTTGCCACCTGTCGTAACAATCACCAGCAGACTTGACTTTTCCAAGCTCGGCACGCTGCTGCTGCTGCTTCGATTTTCGTATTTGATGTATTCTGAAAAGTGTGAGTCAAGACAAAGTGATGAAGAAAAAGCACTAAGTTCGCACCCAATTGGTGCGGAGTTTGCCGACACTGCGTATATGTGTCTGAACCTATTCAAACTTCAAAGAAAAGCTCTGTTAGCAGTATTGCACTGTGCCTTATTATTACATTTATATCGCCGCTTCGCTCCAGAAGAGGGTGACATCGTTGATGGTGGAGACATCGAACCATTTTCGAGCCTCATTTGCGGCATGGCTACCTCAATTGGTCTCAATACAGAAATAGACTTCACGCAACTTCCCTACTCTGGCATGTATCTGCAAGCATGGCGAAAATGCTGGTACACCATTTATTTTATGGATCTTCACGGATGTATGAATAGTGGTAATTCACTTAAAATTAACGAGCATAGCTTCAACACCAAGCTCCCCAGAATGGAATTGGACGGAGGTGGTAGCCTGCCAAAGTACGTTAAAAACGCCGCGGTCGAAGCCGCCTCTGTCGAGTGCTTAGCAAAAAACTTCGAACTATCACACGCATGTAGAAGACTCCTGGATGTTGTGATGAATAGGCAGACACGAACGCGATGCTCAACAGTTCAATACTTATGTGATGAACTTGAATCTTCCTTGGCATTGAGCAATGGGTCTGGGCTGCGGGCGGTAGTGAATAAGCCTTGTTCGAGTCTATATGAATCTGCTCTGAAATGCAATGCTTTCAAAAATTTTATTGATACGACAACACTGTTATCTATGGTAACTTTCCACATGTTTCTTCACATTGATAAGTGCATTGCAGATAATAACAAGCTACTAAACAACACTGTTCTCCAGGATTATTTAGGGAAGCTTTTGATGTATTACGTGGAGGTCGAGCCTATCTTGATTCTTATACTTGCGGATGATGAAGCTGGGAATGAGCCCGATGTTTTTGATGTCACCTTCGGCCGTGGATCCAAACTGCTAATCATGCAATGTTGTGGGAGCTTCATTGTTCACTTCGCCATAATTCTCCAATGTTTTGTGACGAGGTTGAAGCACTTGAAGTTAAATTATAAAGACGACTTGTTTGTGGGGACCACTGCGCAACTACATTCGGTTGAAGAAAGAAAAGGTATCATTGATGATTTGATTGAACTGTGTTTTAATAAGCTCTCTCTCATCAATAGTATCACCAAGCTGTTGAGCCGAACTCACTTTTACGCCTGGCGAATGTCCAAGAGCTACTCTCACGTCTACCATCTTTTAGAAGAAAAGAGCATCTTACTACAGCGCCCATATGATAATGGCGGTTGTCAGGCGGGACGAGAAGCAGCGACCGCAACATTGCGCAAGCGCAGTCCATTTGGTTTATCTTCTGACAAAGTTCCCACAGTTAATAACCTCGCTTCTTTCAAAACTTCCGACTTTCAACAATTATTATCAATTTTATCGTCCACAGACTGGGAAATATTTTCATCGTTTTTGGGCACTAGGGGCCTTTATTCGAAGGATTTACTATTGAATGGAGTTCAGCGTTCCATCAAAACTCAAGCTCATGAAAACAATAGACAACATTTTGGAGAATCTGTTGGTGTAAATCAGGCTGAAAGAACAAGGTCGTCGACTTTGAGCTCAAAGCCCGTATCATCAGAGAGCGTTAGCAAAGTGGAAGCGTCACTTTCGACTGGAGGGTTGAATGAGCAGGCCCCAGATGATACTGAGAATTATGTGGCCTTGGATGCAATCGACACCTTTTGGTATAGTGCCATGCTACGAAATGCCAATATCAGTACGGACCTATCATACCCAAAGGATGGTTTCCACAGTCATGCTTTAAATGACGCTTTGCCGGACCACTCACACTCAGAGAGACTCCACGAGAATGCGAGCCAAAGAGAAACAAAGTCTTCCACCAAAGGACTTGACGAACTTTCAAGTGATCAAACACTTCTTCAGGAACGTGTTTTACAGCAATTGCGACAACTCACAAGTGAAGAAATATATCAAACCTCCAAAGTCAGCTCTCATGTTCCTTCGGCCCATGAGGGCTATGAAAAATGCGAAGCTCATGACACAAAGCAAAAGCCGGATCGGTCAGCAGTAACAACAGATGTGGATATGTTCTTCCCACCCTTCAGCGCTTTTATAGACGATATGAATTTTAACTAAGAGTTAAACTACGTGTACAGAACCTTTTTTTCTTACAATAAGCATAACATTATCAGGGTTCATTTACTTAAAATATGGTTGCTGTTGACTAGTTGAAACTCACGCAGCTTTGCCTTGCAAGAAAAAAGGCGTTTTTCTTGATTTTGAATGGCAGCCATAAGCTTTGATCTTTTGCAGCAAGTCAATGAACAGGTTCGAGTCAGACTCCGGAAAGTACTTGCCCCACATTCCGAGATATCTGGACATAAAGCCCTTCGTTGTAAGGGTCGCGGCCCTGAGTCTTGTGAGAAAATTCTCGAAAGCAGCATAAAGGCGCTTCAATCTGTATGAGAAAGGCAACGTCGGGAAACTTCAAATAGAGCCAGGCTCCCCGGAGCCTGACTCGGATTTTTTTTTTATACCTATCACAAGTGTAGGATCGACAAGCACGACAAGCACGACAAGCCTGTGTGAAGAGGATAAGCGCTGCGTGAGAGTACGCATTAAAGTTCGTTAATGGATCTTTTATATATAGAAGACTTTTGTTTATGTCAATAATCAGAACCAGGAGTATAATTGAATAGTTTGCCTCTTTTTAATCATTCTTCGTGACCACCTCAAATTTAGCATTAAAGTTTGTCGAGTGCGGGGGGCCCTTGAAGTGTCGCCGTTAGTGGATGAAAATCCTGAGCGGCAGTTGATTAAGATGATTTCCAATGTAAATCATCTTCATAAAGTAAACATTCGGCTGTTGGTGACCGCCCTTTAAAATCAATGATACACAACTTTGCAACATCGGAAAAGTATTCCAAATCTTTCTTGAGCCTTTTGGCTTTGAATCTTATCAAATCCCTGAAACGAACATTCGACAACGTGGGAGATAACTCTTTGTAATCGCAAGCTGTCTTGCGTCTGGGGTCTGGTCGTGTTGGTGCCGATAAGGGAGAGACCAATTTGCGAAGCCTCTCTGATAGCCTGGGGCGGCTACTTTCTAGACGGGGTTTTTTTACTATGAGCTCAGGTTCTTTGTATGAATCGAGAGGTGGTAAATAAGTATAGTTTTTGAAGTTTGGGTCACCGGAGTCGAACTTAACGGAAGGGGGATTGACCATAACTCCCCAGCTGGTGGTGTAGGGAGGAACAGGATATGTGAAGTCGAATGCGCATCGAGAATCTTGACGCCCCGCTTGCCTCTTCAAGTGTTCATTGACTGCTGCATCAATTTCCGATGAGATTGGGGAGGTTAAAGAAAGCTCTGAACCGTAGGAAGATGTGCTTTCGCTGATTTCAAAATTGCACTGAGGGCTTGAATTTGCCAAATTTTCTTTAAAATAAGGTATTCTACCAAACTCGCGATCCAAATCAGAGAGCTCGCAAGAAAGGATGGCGTCACGGCTGTCATAACACATATTATTAGAATCATCAGATTCCCTAAATGTATTGGCCAGGGAATGTTCATTTCCGTCGCCTGCGGCACCAACCGTGTTCCAAGGTTTCCTATTTCTGTTCGGGCCACTGGAAGACCGCTGGCTATTGATTTTGTTGTGTTCTTCGCTCTGACATCCAAAAAGATGCCGCGAAATTATGACCGACCTATGGTCACTTATAGACTCCGATTTCATGGTTTCATTATACTGAAAGTCTTTGTCCTGATGATGAACATTATCCGTGCACAGGCTATAGCCGCATTGAGGTCCCACTTGAACGGCAGTATCTTCTGTGTTGCGGTAAAAAATCAAAGAGCTGCATTGCTGTTGAGCAACATTACTGCTTTCGTCTTTTGTGGGCACTACACACTTTTCGTGACTATCCGGGAGGCGCTTGTTGCGTAGAAGTGCTCTTTGTAGTGATTGCATTTCTTGGGTGGTGCTAGAATTTGGCACATTAGGATCACTGGCTTGTTCAGCAGCTGGACGAGTATAATATCGCTGCAACGAGGTGATCTTTTTCTTTGATATAGGTAGAGGATGGTGCTCATGAAACGGGTTACGACAGCTTTCTTTCAGAGGGCATTCTGATTGTATTGATAATGCTACTTCGACAGGCTCACTAAGGCCTCCTGTGCTGCATTTCGAATTAGGTGCCCAGCCTAGAAGAACGTCTGGGCACTTACCAGCGATTGCCTCTGATCCTGCTACCCCGCTAGGCCTGCTTGCTCGGAGTTCGTTAACTGAAAAATCATTTCCCTGGTTACGCAATTCTGGTGGATGTGGTAAGATATTTTTCTCAAGTAAGCCTCCCATCGAATTTTTGCAGACCAATCTTCCTTGACGCTTGATAGTGGGGATTTTCGTACTATCCGATTCATCGCGTATCTTTAATGTAGAGTTTGCTTGGCTATCTTGCGCACCAGACGCATGTCGTTCGAGCAATCTTCCATTTGTGCACGAGGAGTCGTAAGTGAAACCACTCAGATTTTGGTTCAAATGATGGAGGTCAGGATTTGTTTCAAATACGTCAATTATACGCTCATTGGCAAAGTTGCGGCCTTCCATTCCGTTAGTAGTTTTGACATTCAAGACGATGGAAGTACCTCTGTGGGCGTTAGTTCCATCGTTAATGATAAGACTCGTATGACCATCGTCCTTGGATACATTGGACGCAAAATGGTGATGCGCCGTAACTTGCTCAAACTTGCTCTGCTCAGTAGCGACATGTGTCGCCGACCTTTTTTGCAAAGAGGCATCGTGTGTGTTACATCCTAGATATGCTTCTTCCGTTGTGCGCTGAGGTTTATCACAATCATCACTATTAGCTAAACGCTGTGACCGCAATTCTTCTAGTGATTCTTTGTGCATTATATCAACTCTTTGGTTTATTGAGGCTTTCGTGGCGACCGCAACTCTCTCCAACTTTTTATCCTCTTCCCTCCGCAGCACTTGGTCATGTCCTGCCGAAAGTTTATTCTGGAGCCCGTTTTCTCCCGACAATCTAGTTTTATCAAAAGAGGGATCCGACCTCTTCGTGGAATTCTCGATAGTAGCTACAATCTCGCGGACAGGCAGAGGTTTTTTTACGCCTTCACGTCTCGCCGTCATTGCACACCTAAGTTTTTGATCCAAAACGCCTTCAAATGACCTACTTATGTCCGCATTAGTAAAAATGAGCTCTTCTTCTCTGCTCATAATCTGTTTGCGGAGTTTTTGGAATTTTTTCGACCTCTCTGCCTTCTTTTCATCCTCCTCGGTCGTGGGTTTCGCAAATGGCACCGCCCTCTCGTCAGTTTCCCGGGCAATTCGGCGAATCTCAAGTAAATCATAAATCTCTTTTTCGATTTCATCCATCTCATCTTGAAACGCATTCATTGCGATGGAATTCGACGCCCGTGAGTAGCCAGAAGAGTTATCAAGAGAGCTTCGTTTGCCCTTAACGAGTGAACTCGTCGGGCCAAATTTATGATCAACAAATTGGTTGAGACTCTTCGAGTTGTTAAGCATCGATTCGTGTTGTGCCAAGGTTCCAAACCCAGGATGTTTCTTCCGATGTGTACATCCCTTGCTTGCAGGAATACCTTTAGGTCCTGAGTCAGGAATGGAGGAGATAGATGAGATGACAGAAGTCTTTTCAATACCCAATTCAAGGGCCCCTTCTTCCTTTCGAACGTCTTTGCACACATATCCTTGTCGTGATTGGTTTGAGCTCGAAACATTAAGTTCTGAAGAATCTTGTGCAAAAGCGCCGGAATCAAAATCCATTGAATTGCTCAATTCTTTCACTAAAGGTCCTTCTGGGGGCCTTTTACTTTCAGTAAGACCATCTTGATAGTCTTCAGTGGACTCAATATCATCAATGCAGTGATTTCCCACATGAGATTCTTTGGTTTCATCGGTAAGTATTGCCGCACACCTCGACGTTTCCTGCTCCAAATTCCGTAGCATCAACCTTCGATCGTCGACTCTCAATTCTATTTCCTTCATGATTATTGTCGTTTCCGTATCAATTTGGTCATGAACCGAATAATTGCCCTGTCTCAGCAGTTTAGCGTATTGCTGGAACAGCTTATGTGGACTTCCTGTGTTCCAGACAGAAACTACTCTTTGATCAACTGGTGATGGTCGTATTTGTGATTTTTTGAGTTTGTAAAGATCACCATCAAATCCATCGAATTTGATTCCAGTCCACTTGTAAAACCGTATCTTTGTCACGGATTTTGGACAAGCGTTTTCACCTATCACTTCTTTGAAAGAAGGAGGAAATTTTATTGGCATTATAACAAGCCCGAGATGGGCCCTAAATGGCCCATCCATCTTGGGATACATTTCTTGGTACATCAGCTTCTGGAGGTAGTCAAATTGGCTGAATGGATATTTTTGAACGGGTCGCAACGAGATAAAATGAGATTGAAGAGACTCTATAATTTCTTCGCAGGGTTCTAAGCAGTCCAGATGCGCGCTTCTTATTGCCCTCGAGAGCCTCTCTTCCATGAACCGGCCAGCTTCGTTTTTCGAGAAAGCAACTTCAGGTGAGCAGCCGTCCGAACAAAATTGCGCCATGTACAAAGTCGGACATTTGAGCAGTGTGGTTTTCGTGGCCACCACCTGTTCGCGTGTCAGGATAATGCCATGCAGATAAGTCAGCCAGCCAAAATTTCCTTGAAGGTCTTTCAAGGTAAGATCTTGGATGTCTGGTAAGTGTTTTGCACGCGACTTTATGTAGTCCAACCGAGATTGAGCTTCTTGTAGGCGTTCAATGTAAAGTATTTCAATGTATTTTTCAGCAAACGCGGTATTGATGTCAGCGAATTCATCACGACTCGAATAATCGAGAAACATTTTGATTTTTCACGATTCAGCCCTGTCTTGCGCTTGTGAAGAAAGTAGACCTTATTGATGACGGTTTGAATGTTCGGCGTATAAAAGATTCAAACCAGAGTTATCTACAACTTTGATTGGGAAGCGATTTCTTTGCAAATATTGGGTACCTCAGCGTGCCTGGTACCAAAATGTCAGAAAACTTAACGATTCCCTAGCAAAGGTGCAAGTTTGTGACTTGTTTGAAGAACCGAAATAAAACCACACCTTTTTTTGTGTCTCGAGTGGTGTTCCCCCTATACCGTTGGCGCTTTCGCTTCTCCCTTAAAGCCTATTCTCCAGGCGTCCCCTATATATGGGTTTCAAGTAATAACGTGCCCAGAAGTAGTTCTTCGATGATCAAACTACAGGTAATATTTCTTTGTTTTGAAATAATCGTGCCAATACAAGCTCCTGAGTGAGTTCCAATACTAGATTTGATGTGTCCAATAATCACGATGAGTCTGAATTTGACGTCAGACAATTGTTAGAGAGTGGCGACTATGTGTATCTCCAAATTTGCTGGTGATCTGCTAAAGAGATAGATAGGAGATCTCGAAAATGTCTTTCTGAAAAGTTTACCTTAACACGATTTTTAAAGCAAGAGATTGTAATGAGCAACTCTATTCTTTGAAGTTAAAATCTTGTTCAGCTTTTGAATGTCAAGGAAGAATGAGAAAGTGGTGAGCAGTTGGCAAGGAGGAAAGGTGTTGGACCTGTACCTCTTATACTTTTCCTATGAAAGTGAAACTTTTTATACTGACACTGGCACAAAGATTCCGATGCTGGATGCACGGATGTGGTGAATTCATTGGGCCAATATCCATTTCTTTTTCCGTGGGAGACCCTGCGATGAGGGAGCCAGAAAGTCCGAAAATAGCCTGCCACCCCTACATCATACGTCTTCCCGCGCGGACGAATGAGGAACGAAAATTACTCGCTGATAGTCGGCGATCCTCCTGTATTCAAAATTCCACAGGGCGAACTAATGAGGCAGTATATCTGAGATCACTTTGTGTTCATCCCGTCACTGACGTTCCAAACCATGATTCAAGGTGAATCATGTTTCATCATTTGATACGCAGTGGTATGGAACATTATTTGCTTACTGCTGCCGATACCGCATCGCCAAGTAGCCAAAGCAACAGCATCTTGCCTGAATTGAAAGGTTCATAGCTCGGCGTGAGGCATTCAAGATTGCCACACAAAGAAAGAAAAAAAACCATTCTTTCTGTTTCAAACTTCATCCACCTTTCCCACTAAACGCAAACTTTACCCCTGCCCTCAATTAGCACCATATTTGATCGCTAAAGCTTCCCATATGTCAGCATTCCTTAAGTTCTATACTTCCTCTCTCAAGAAGAATCCTAAAACGACCAATGCGATTATGACGGGATCGCTATTTGGTTTGGGTGATGCAGTCGCACAGATATGCTTCCCCTCCCAAAAAGCGAATTCCACATATTCCGACGGAGAGTCCATCCCTAAAACTTACGATATAGCAAGAACGGTGCGTGCAGTAGCTTATGGATCGCTGATCTTCTCATTCATCGGAGACAAATGGTTCAAAATTTTAAATGGTAAGGTCAAATTCTCCAAAAAGCCAGCTGACCACTGGTCGAATCTCGCGCTTCGAGTGGGAACAGATCAACTTCTTTTTGCTCCCACCTGTATCCCATTCTACTTCGGTACGCTGACCTTGATGGAGGGAAAATCATTGAATCATGCAGGAGAGAAGATCGGCGCCGTGTGGTGGGACATTCTTAAGACTAATTGGATGGTTTGGCCAGCTTTCCAGCTCATTAACTTTTCACTCGTCCCAGTTCAGCACAGACTCCTCGCTGTAAATGTGTTGGCTATCTTTTGGAATACTTTTCTATCCTATCGCAATTCCGAAGCCACGAATGTGAAGCAATTACTACCTGTCGAGATTCCTCCTATCCCTGAATAAAGAGTAAAGGATTTACTAGCAGAATGCACAAGATAGCGAACTTTTGTAACACCGGTTGTGGTGCGTATCTGCAGACCTGCCTACAAGGAGCTATCGTAACGATGCGCAGAGTTGTAAATAGCCTAAATAACTCAACTTAAAAAGCCTTAAATCACGTGGTCTTGGTATTGGCAAGCCAGCTTACCTCAACGACGATTTGATTTACCTATGCTCCGGTATTGGTTTCTACTGGTAAATACAATGTGGCTCTGTGAAAATTTGGATAGCTACGTCGTAAGGAAGTTGTTAGGTTTTTTGAAAAATTGTTCAACTTCTAAGATCTATGGATCTTTATTACCAATAAAAGAGCCCATCTGGATTAGCACGGTGCCTTAGAGCAGGCCAAAAAGCTGCGATTTTGGATTCAGGATTGATATCACATCAAGCATAAGACGCGTCTTTCCAGACAAATTACGTGAAGATAGAAAAATTGCCTCCAGTTAGGAGATCTAGGGACACCTGGAAAGGAGTAAAGGGCGTCTTCATAGCACTAAACAGAGCTTTCAGTGATTTCGCTCATGGTGGGTCCTCGATAGTATAACTAGATCGATTTTTGGCCCAACGCCGCGATTGCTGTACATAATGACAATTGATGTAGGAAATAGTTAATTGTAAAATGGGCTCTAGTCTCAGTTCAACAGTAGCGTCAAAAGATAGAAAGAGCCCAGAAAACCATTGTCCGGGATTGTAGCTTTCTATATGTTTTCAAGTTACTCTAGGCTAACGGTAGGCCACTCATTACGATGGCTTTCCACCTCATCGTCTGTTCGGCAAGGGAATCGAAAACAATTATTCAGTAAGAAAAGAATATTGTTAGCGGCTGGTGTTTCGACCGCAATCTACGTTTCTGCTGATGAGAATGCTCGCAACGTGCTAAAACACGTTGGTACTACATCCAAGCGAGTAGGCGTTGCCTCCCAGGCAACCGTTCGGTGCGTGTACAACTATCACCGAACTTTAAATGCTTCCTATCAATCAGAGGAAGAACGTCGCGAGGCTTTGAGCGCATGTCACCAGCTTTGTGCTAGTATTACATTAAAAGCATTAGAGGCCAATGGGGGTATTTTTATCAAGCTCGGTCAACATATCGCAGCGATGACCTATTTATTGCCCTCTGAATGGACAGAAGCGATGATTCCATTGCAGGACAAATGTCCACAATCCACACATGCCGAAATTGTAGCTTTATTCAAGCAGGACTTGAAGCTTAGCATGGATGAGATCTTTCTTGAATTTGACCCAGAACCGATTGGGGTAGCGTCTTTGGCTCAGGTACACACTGCTACGCTCAGAGCCCAAAATCAAAAGGTTGCAGTCAAAATTCAGCATCCTTCTCTCAAGGAATTTGTGCCAATTGATGTCTTGTTAACCCAGACCGTCTTCAATATTGTTGATATTGTCTTTCCGGAGTATCCTTTAGGGTGGTTGGCCGATGAGCTACAGAATTCGATATACGTGGAATTAGATTTCACTAAAGAAGCTAGTAATGCACGAAGGACAGCTGAGTACTTCGCGGATTATATCCCAGAAACTGCACTCCGCATACCCAAAGTCATTCGGGCCCACAAGCGTGTCTTGATAATGGAATACCTTGGCGGCCATAGGCTTGATGATTTAGCGTACATCGACCAGAACAATATTTCAAGAGGTGAGGTGTCATCCTGTCTGTCCCATATATTCAATAATATGATCTTCACGCCCAACGTCGGGATTCATTGTGATCCTCACGGTGGGAATCTGGCGATTAGACGAATACAGCATCCTCGGGGTCATCACAATTTCGAGATAATACTTTATGACCACGGATTGTATAGACACCCTACAACGGAGATGAGACGGGACTACGCCAAATTTTGGCTTGCCCTCCTAGACAAGGACGACGCAAATATGAAAAAATACGCCATGAAGTTCGCAAATATCGATGAAGAGATGTTTCCTCTGTTCGCCGCGGCAATTACTGGGAGAAGCATCGATGCAGCACGCGGATCGGAGCTCATGAAACCAAGGTCAGATGAGGAGATGAAGGTAATGGCGAAAGCAATAACCGAGGGTTCTTTACTTGGCGAACTTATGACTATCTTGTGTCGAGTTCCAAGAATCGTTTTATTAATTTTGAAGACGAATGATTTAACGAGACATCTGGACGAATGTCTGCAAAATCCACTTAGCGTAGAACGCACTTTCTTGATTATGACCCAGTACTGCGCGCGTACAGTTTATGATGAGGCCCGCCAAACCATCAACTTATCTTTTCCTAGGTGGTCCTTTTCTTGGATTTTTAAGGAATTGCAAGCATGGTGGGCGTATCAGCAACGAAAAAATCAGCTAGTCCTTTACGATTTGGCCTTTTGGCTTCGAAATCAGTTATCGAATAACCATTAAGCATGTATATAAGTGCCTTTAGCAAAAGAAAACCAGTATCAACATTCATTTAAACCCAGTTGTTGAAACCACACTTTTATTGCTGACGAAAGTCACCCGGTCTGTATTGGTTTCCAATGAGGACAATCTAAGGGATGAATGGTCAGAGCTTACTTTAAGAACGTTTTGGTTTTCAGCTCTCTTGGGTGGTGTCACGGACATTACCTGAGGCTCTTTGATTCTCGCATTTTCACTCACTATCTTCGGAAGTGTCTGTGAGAAAGTACCATTAGCCAGATGATCCCTTCCCTTCAAGCTGTCTTGAAAATCGCTGAGTTCATGCTGGAGAAGAATATTCTGTTCCAAAATGTTACCATTTTCAATCTCCATCTGTCGCAATTGATGTCGTAAAGTCCGGTTTTCACTTTCCAATTCATCCGTTCTGATTTCTAAGGTAGTAACCTGCTCACGGAGGTTCTTGGAAGCTTTTGCAGCTCCGAGCATCTCGTCTTTCTCGTTTAATTGAGACTCCAAATTCTTGATAACCCCTTCAAGTTCCAGCTCGTACTCATGACTAGTACTTCCAAGTTCCTCCAGCTGTCTTTCCAAGCTCAATATCAGTCTTTGAGCATCTTCAAGACTTAGTGTGGGATCAGACATGATGAAAATACCGTCTTTTCATTAAGCGGTAGCTTTATAAACACACTGACGGTATTATTTTTATAGGCAATGTAATGAGATCCATCATTATCGCTACGTTAAGTCATCGCGAAAAATAAGAGATTAAAGAAATGGACGTTCCCCATTTTCTTGTACTATATTCAACGGTGTCGTAATGAAGTTTCCACCCAGATGTCTCTTCAAACCCGAGACATGTGTTTCTATATGGATTACTGAATTGATTACTGCCGTCATCAGCTAAGCAAGGGCGGTCCCAACGATCTCAGATTTTATACAACCCCCACCCTCAGACTCACTCTTTTCTGTGAGCTATTAAAATTGCATGAGGGCCTGTCTTCTTCGCAAGAATATTCTACTTTACCTGAAGACGACATTACTGAGAATTTTCGATGAATTAAACTCCCTTTCCGGGTTTTACGCGTCTAGCTCACTGCGTCAACTTTAACCTCCCTAGGGGCAGCTGAAGCTTGATGGTGTTGCCGAAACATGATGACAGTTGGTATTGTTTTTACTTCAGGCGATGCCAATGAGTAAAAGTTCTTCATAATGCACATATACTGTCCAAAGCGAGGGTTCTGCAGCAAGTGTTACGCAGTAATGGAATCTATCGATACATTTTATTATGGCTAAAGGTGGCTCTGGATGTCACTAACCTCCTTTTGAAAAGAAGTTACACTTGACCTAAAAAACGTATATCTTAAGTTCCAAACGAATGTGGCTTTACTTACTCTTGATCGGATGGGTCTGCTACAAATTTCAAAAACAACATATTCCCTGAACGTCTTCCATAGTTTCTCATTTATAATCTGTAGTTCATTTTCCATAAATAACGATCTGCCATCTATTTCCAACATTCTCGACCCATTTGAAATTGATAGAATATCTATAAAAGTGTCTGTCTTTATTCATTACTCAAACACATCAATCCTCATGCCTTCATACTTGGTATTATGACTCTCCGAGGTAGTTTTTGAACCGTGGTCGAGAAAAATCAGAGCGGAATTTACGACGCTTAGGGATTTCGACGAAAACTGAGCTTGGATATTGTACAATTGTAGTGAATATACCACGTTCGACGCCAGTAACCTGGCTTACCAGAGGTTGTTCAATTCTCTCAAACATCTTAACTTCGTTATGCGTGATGGTATACGTCTCATTTGGTGAGCGAGCGTATAAATCTGGTGATGTTGATCCACCCAACGAACGAAAAGCCGGCGTGTGCTAAACGACACAAAGAGTTTAGATGTCCAACGAATCTGGGACTGGCCCGTATTTTACACGGAACTTAGGAAAACTTTAATAGCATTATTTTTCGAACCTATAAAACTTGAGTGTCCGACACAGAGCTTGAACTCACGCCAGCAGTGATTTCCATAGTTCTTAGGAGCCCAAATTGCTTGAAGTTGATCTAAATTTGGCGCCTATTAGTGCCTTCTTTGCAAGCTTTCTAGCGCCTGCTGATAGATTTTAAGATCATACGCTTAACTGATGAGTGAACGACATAAGAGAAACCGCAACAGAGTACCTTTGAGCTGTACAATTTGCAGGAAACGGAAGGTCAAATGTGACAAAAAGAGGCCGCACTGTGATCAGTGCGTCAAGACAGGAGTTGCCCACCTTTGCCACTATATGGAACAGACTTGGGCCGAAGAGGCAGAAAAAGAACTTTCCAAGGATTCGGAGTTGAAGCAACTGCGAGAACGAATCAAAGCGTTAGAAAAAATGCTTTCTGTAATGCACGCTGCCAGTAGTACCACTCCAGAAAGTACAACTGCTATGTTGGAAGAAAAACCTTATTACCGAGACCACCCTCAAGCTTCAAGTCAGGAACCGAAACTGTTAGACGAAAGAAGGTTTGACAATGACGAATTGGACCTCACGCGGCAATTTGACATGTTGCATTTGAAAAATAACGGTACCGTTCATCTAGGTGCTACCCATTGGCTAGCTATCATGAAAGGTGACCCTTATTTGAAACTTCTCTGGGGTCATATCTTCACAATGCGCGAAAAAATGTCTGAATGGATCATGAACAAGCGAAGGGGTAATGCAAATAATGGTTCTGGGCGTCATCTGCAAAACTCGGCAGGCAAATGTCCTGTAATACATCAGGTAGCATCATCAGGCTGCCCTGTTTCTAGTATGGCGCACCTCGGCACATTGCAAGACAAGACCACGCAAAGCAAATGCCCGGTTGACCATCAGACTCTCTTAGGTGCACATTCGACTAATGAAAAAACTGAAAATTCAAGACCCAATGTCACTACTCCGCTCTCGTCTTCCCAGGTATCGAAGGAACCGTCTCCACGATGTCCTATAGCTCACAGTCAAAAATCAACAACCTATGAGTCTAATCGTCCCGTAGCCCACGAAACACCTGGAACAGTGCAAAACAATACAGGAATTCAATCCCACCCAGTAACATTGCCATCATTTGAAAAACTGACATCGAAGTGCCCAGTCATCCATGATTCATCTCCACCCCCGCCAACCGGTCTGGGGCCAAATCCTAGTAACAAAACGCAGGATCAAGCCATCGCAGAGTTGTGCAAACTACTTCCTCCCAAGAGAATCATCGCACTAATCCTTGATAAATTCTTCAAACACGTATATCCTGTCATACCTATATTGGATGAGCAAAGCTTTAAACACCAAGTGAATCAGATTGTACAGGCAAAAGGCGATATCCCGGTGTTACAACTCGGAAAGCCCTCTGATTGCTCTACACTTGGTATATTGATCATCATATTGCGACTTACATGGTTATCACTACCACAAAACGCGTGCTCTGTTGACTTGGGCACGCGTTGTGGAAGCTTTTTTGTTCCCAAAGTTACAACGACCACTGTGGCGCAATCGAGAGAAGAACAATTTTTAATGAACTATGAAACACCAGCTGAAGCCATTCAGCTGGTGCGCAAGTACCTCATTCGCCTTGATGAAGTTACCAGTTTCTCTAATAGCAACGTCAATCTCACCACAGTTCAGTTTGCCATTTTTTACAAACTCTACCTTATGTGCTGTACAGAGAAAACGATTGATACACAACTCAATGCCTTCACGTCTACCAGTCAGGACAATGAAGCACATCAAATGCTTCTTTCCAGTATCGTCCAAATGGCATTCAGCTGCGGTTTACATAGAGATCCGGACAACTTCCCACAGCTTACAGTGAACACAAAAGGTAAGCTTAACAAAGAGGCCATCTCCAGTGCTGAGAGGTTCAAACATACTTGGCGTAAAACTTGGTATGTGATAGTTTCTTTGGATGTACAACAGTCTTTATCACTGGGGTCGCCTAGGTTACTTCGCAATTTACGAGATTTCAGCGACACCAAACTACCTTATACATCAAAAATAGACTATGTGCGTGATATCAAGGAACTCGTCGTTGTGAAAAACTACACTCTATTTTTCCAAATTGATATTTGCATTGCAGCAGTTTTAAACCATATCTTGAACGTGTCTATGGCTAAGACTGTGAGGAAATTCGAGTTGGATTCTCTCATCGAAGTTTTGAAAAACATCTGTTTTGTTGACGGCAATGTCAGTGAAGCCATCAAAATGCTTGTAAACAAAGGGCTACTTTTCACAACAGAAGGGAGTGTGGATCAGTCGCTTGAGGAGTTTTATCCGCTGCCTTCTTTAGAAGAGGTGCTCTCACCGCTTCCTTCAGAGAACGAGAAGGATAGGAAACCTTACTTGCCACACGAAATGACCACTCGCGCTTTATTTTTCTCCAAGCATCTAATGTTGAGAATGCTACTTTACCTCCTCAATTACGTCTTGTTTACTTATTATGAGCCTAAAGGAGATATTGATCCAGGTACAAGGCCCTTGGCAAAAGGGTACGCCCAAGAGGCTCTAAATTATGCGATGGATGGTTTCAGAAATTGTTTTCTGTTGTTCAACAACTCTAAAGTTAGTGAAAGTGGTAATGGCTCTATTTTCAATCATATGGAAGTCGTGTTGGCCCCGTATTGCCTTGACGTTGGCCATCGTGCCCTACAGTTTATGGTCTGTTTAATTCTAAGGGCCAAGTGTGGGCCCTTAACAGGCATGAATGAGAACCCAATTATGAACAGCGGTAATAACACGAGCAGCAGCGAAGATGAGAATGAAATGACTAGCTTGAGTATCAGCCGAAAGGAGCTCAATGCAGAGTTAGCTGACTTCGAAAAGGATATAGATTTGGACGTTGGTGATGAGCTGGCCGAGATACTTCTTTCTCGAATGACGATGTTCCACAAGTTGACAAAACAAATTTCCCTGAAGTATTTTTATGCTAGGCGGATGATGAAGTCAACCGGCTTCTTTATCACTCTTCTGAAAATTCCGTCTAACAGATCTTCAAGTGGTGAAAAAGATCATAAAACCTCAGGAACTGTTTCTCCTAAGTTCAATCACCCAAGTATTGCCAAAATGACTGGCTTCTTCAAGAACGTGCCTTCCTTAATAATGTCAGCAAACGGAGATCAAATCAAGAGATGCCCAGTTTACCAGGATGCGGTTGGATTCTTGCCTACAGCCGGACAAGGTGGCTTTGAACAGCGTACCTCATCTGAAGGTTCGGCTCAACACCTCACTCCTTTACACCGGGCATATCAACCTATCACTTACACCAGTAATGACTTGCGGCGCACTTCGGACGTTAGAAATTCAGATACCAAGAGACAAAAGCTAGGGACAGAGGCTTCACGACCTTCTATATCGTTTGATGCACTTGTAAAATGTGAGAGCTGGGCTCAGTCACCTCCTGCACCTCACGAAGTGAGATCTTCAGCCCCCCCTTTTAGCTCCCCTATCCCCAGGCCGGACGAGCTTCCACCTAGTCGAGGCTTGAAAAATAGCATGAGAATCCTTCAAAAGGATGAAGCCAAGTCTTCCGCGCCCTTGACTAATATCTCTCCTGGTGCCGTGTCCGAGAATTCTTCCTCAGCGGACTACGCTCCAGATTTCGAAGATTTCTTGATGCAGAACTCAAACCTCAATGGCCTTATGATCAATGCATCATCCATTGTTGAGGCGGTGGGCTTCGATACTTATAACAACCAAAATACGGGCTCGGTGGGTATGACAGCTGACTTTTTGCCCATCGACAACTCCGAAATAGATGGTCTCTGTGATTTGCAAAGTACAAATCAAGGTTTTCCCGTTTGGGAGTGATGTTTTTAGAGATATGCAGCTATATATATACGAATTTTATGGCGTCGAAGAGTGGAACTCCTCGTGGATTGTTTTCGTCTGCCTGCATGAAATGTATATCTGAATGCTCTCCATAGGCTCTAAAACATGAACTCAACAGCTAGCAATAAAACAACCAACAGTGGCGAAATGATAAGGGGCAAGAAATTGATCAAAATACGTAGGTAAACTTCTGTTGGTTATTCGTACCGCCCTTTTTATCTCCGCTCTTAAATAACACATGTTAGCATCAGGGTCAACTTTCTACTGAAAGCGCTATAGATCTATATGTGAATAGGTTAAAAATAATTTCCGTATGCCATTTGTAGTTTCGGTTCTGATTATATTGCATTTGATGCTTTCCACCTCGTATCTTCCCTAGTCTGCCGGGGAGAGAATCCGCAACTTGCGAGCATTAGTAAATAAGTGGTCTTCAGAATCATCCAGCGAAATCAAAGATGCCTCCATTCATAACGGCGTCCCTATTTTAAAACTCAAAGCCGACAAAGTCCATCAGAATACCAAGCATGCTCCGAGAGTTCCGTGTAGATTATAGAGCATATCTTTCGGAGGCCAAATTAATTTTGTTTTGGAATGCGTACCTCTTCGCTGCATCATTTAGACCAGTGGGGCCACAAGCCACTAGCCAGGTTGTTTCCAAAGCATCTTCGTGCACTAGTTGAGCCAAATCTGCAGCCCAATCAAGCTTTCTTCCTAAATGAACCGTGGAGGCAGCATCGGTCAATTTTGAACCGGTGCCTTCCTCTCGCAAGAAAGCTCCATTCTGATCCAGCTGGTTATCTAGAGAGTCTAGCTCAAATTCCAAATCATCGTGACGAGGTTCGGGACCAGAGGAACCGATTTCAGTCTTTGATGCACTAGTATCAGTGTCATCTTTTGGAAGGTTTCTGGTGACATATATATGAAATCGAGGGTCGTTTGACTTCAAACTGCTCATTCCTGCAAGGACCGAAAGATCGTTTTTGTCTCGTACAAGCCAAATAAATTGTAGGTGTCTGATTTCAGTAGCACGCTCACTATCTGCAAAATATTGGAAGAGTGGCAAGCCGAATGAAATTCCACTTCCGCCGCAGACTATTGCTATCCGAGTGGCACTTTCAAGGCATTTGCGTGGGACAGATTCGTAGTGGTTTTGGACCGTGTACCTCAGACCCGTCAGCAATTTGAAACCTCTGACATGCTCTCTCACGATACATTCTACGGTGTTATCACTAGGAAGAGAAGCAACAGTGTATGGATGTGACGGTAACAAGTAGTACAATGGGTTAAATCGTCTGTAAGGAGAAATGCGTAAATGGCATCCCGGAGGAAAAAAGTCAGGCATTGCTTTGCGCTGCAAAGAAATTCTTACCAGTCCTGATGATCTTTCAGGTTCAGTATCAGCAGCATTAAGTTCAACAGCCCGCGCATAGACGGTTTTTGAGATGATGTGAAGGAAAAGTAATCCACTATTAATGATAGTGAATGGAGCGAACACCCCGGGCCTCGCATGCAAGGCCGTGAGAAATACAAACGCCCAAGAAACGACAGTGTGCGTTAGGTAAAAAAAGCGATAGCTCAGCCTGCGCATCGGCTTGATTGAAACTAAAACCAGGAAGGTCAATAGGAACAAGTCGACAACTCCCACAAGGTTCCATACATTACGAGCAGCATTCTCAAACACGGAAACTTCAGATGTTACGGCCCACCAAATCAAGAACCCCAGGCCATGCAAAAATGCCAGAAAGAATATAGACCGCGATACCCATTTGTGAAGTGGCACTAGTTCCAAATATACATACCGGGGGAGTAAAAGATTTGGCCGCAGAGTGAGGAATAGGTTCAGTGTCGCTAGAACATAGCTCAGTCTTCCCAATCTTTTCAAGTAGACAGTTGCATGCTCCCAGATACTGTAATGATGGACGAACGGTATCATTAACGGTACGAACAGCGTTACAAGACCGACCAACGGCGAAGCGTTGTACCACTGGCGGATTACCGAGTGGTACCAGCGATTACATGATGTTGGTCGATCTGCAAGTACGAGTCGAGCAGCAATAACATTAAGTACAAATGCGACGCACACTAACAATGCATAATACCCGTACGGTATGTTGGCGAAGTGAGTTTCGCCGTGACGGGGCAGCAAATTTGTCATTGCCTGCTCCTCCTAGAAAGCTACTAAAGTCTGCACTTACAAGCCACTGTCAGCTCCACAATGTGTGTAGATTTGCCTCAACAGGTTTGCTTAAGTACAATTATGACTTTCTAAGGTAGGAAGATGAACATAAATATTACCGAACTTAATTAATTTTTAAAGCCCAGAGACTAGATGATCGACGAGACGAACAGCACAAGGATCGACTTGGAAATCGGCTAGAGGCTCATATGTCACATCTACTGCCCAAGAGCATGTTCTTTCAGTAGCCAAGATGTAGATCGAAAGGTGGCGTAGCTATTCCATGATTGAAGGCAACAGTGCTGATAGCGTTCCTAGATCCAGCTTTTTCACCCCCGCAAGTAATTTGAGTCTAGTCTCGGCTGTGCTACAAGCTCGCTACAAACCAAGATTGTGGCAGCAGTTGAGACAGTGCATTTTGAGCTCAAAAGGCCAGGGTCTAGCTTTCTTCTCGGTCTCAAGGCCAAGCTCGATAACAGCATGCACATGAGGGTGCATAACTTTCGCCAAACGGGCGCTCAATCGGCATTCTTCTCGATCCACTTCTTGAGATCCAGCCAGTTGACAGGTTTACCTTTGTCACCTACGTAGGAATCGACCAAGAACGTTTTTCTTACCGCGATTAACGTGGGCACATGCTTGACCCCATATCTGAGCATCGAATCGCGAACTTCCAAGTAGTCGGTTTCCACATCGGCGATATTCACTTTCTTGTCAGTTTCTAGCAGCACAATTCTGTTCAGAGCTCCCGTCAGCTCGTTGCACTTGGCATCGCCGCGCACTGTGAAGTTGAAAATCAAGGGATTTCTGTTGTTGGCTCGCAGCGTATCTTCAAGTTCATTATCACTGCGTATTGGCAAAAAACATTGATTTCCATTAACGCTGGACGGCTTGTATGACTCCGTGATAGACTGACCAGGGCTGGAGAATGGGTATATCAATTTTGAAAACCAGCTGGAATGTCTCACCGAAAAAGACGTGGCCCCCAAGCAGGCATGAGACGGTGTCCGGAAACCAGATATAAACTGTGAGTAGACAGAAGGTTTTAAAGCGTTTCTGTACATCATTAGAGAGGCTATATGTTGATCTTGCGTTCCTCTAAACCTTTTGGGCAAGATGATGAGCAACTTAACTGTCTATATTGCTGGAACTACATCTCTAACATAGTCATGTGACATAAAAGACTGTATAGTTTGTAACTCACACGTGAAGACTTCTAACTTGTGCGCAAGTGGTTTAGTGGTAAAATCCAACGTTGCCATCGTTGGGCCCCCGGTTCGATTCCGGGCTTGCGCATTTTTTTTTTTAAAAATTAAAACTGGACCAAACTTGATATACTAAACGAGCGAAAATTGTGCGCGACACTGGCTTAGGAAAACTCCGATTCCTCTAATATCTGTATTGATGCCGCACTAGTTTTTTTCAGACTTAAGTATAGTGGAAAGATATTTTTTGATAGCATAGCGATAACCTTAAGATAAAATAGGTAAGATAGCAAGAGCCCTATTTAATATCTACTGAAAAAAATCTTAATAGAAAACAGCTAAGTTTGAGGCTTTAAGAACTCTTCATTGAATAGCCAGATCTGAGAATTCTGCCACCGGACTACTGTGGGATCACTGAACATATTTGCGTCCGCTTGAGATACTTTTCCATAGGTTGGCCGTACCCTCACGCACTATATTTATTTTCGATACACACGATGGACAAAGACTCTAGAACTCCGTCACTGGTGGGGATCTCCGTGAGGAGTATCAATGACTCAGAAAACCCAGATTTCAACGAGGAGAAACGTCCCGGCATGGGGCGGTCGTCGTCGCAATTGCTGGAAAAGATCAGTTCATCTTCACAGGTAAGCAAACTGGACTCCGCGTACACCAGCGTGGACGAGCTGAACCGCGAAGGCGCTCTCTTGACCGACGACAACGAAGTTGACCTCGACAACGTGGTGCACGGCAAACTGCACGAGGCCGACGACCTCAAGAAGTCGTTGCTGCGCAAGAACAGGAGACCGCGCCAAAACCCAAAAAATGTGCCCGGGGACTCCTCATCATCCGTATCGGTTGCTTCATCGTCGTATTCGCCCTCTCAGAGCCGGAGCTCGTCGCTGGTAACGTCCACCGACCCTGTGGTGCAAGGGAGCGTGGCCAAGGCTCGTGCTGGAGGCAACTTCAATCTCTCTGCTCGCGATTCCGACGCCTCATTTAGCGGCCACAAGAGTGAAGACAAGATTCGTAACTCCTACGGTGAGTTTATCGCCAACAAGTCTCATCGTCCTCATTTGGCGGGCGGTGAATCGTACCAGAGCACCAAGCACGGTGACACAGAGAGTCCCACAGAGCGCTCTGGCAGAACTTCCCGCAAAGAAGACGCTTCCAGAGGCTTCTTGAGGTCCTTGTCGCGCTCCTTGAGTCGTGATCCCAAAAAGGTACAAGAGCGAGAACAATTGGAAGATGCTGTTATGTATAGTACCAACAACTATAGCATCTCCAGAATCGATCTCGAAAACGCTCCGCACGTGATCAAAGAGGAAATTGAAGAAGAACAAGATCAAGGAGCGCTATTAAACGATGAAGGTGACGAAAGATACAGTGCCGATCTTCAAGAGGCTGCCTCTGACAAAGTACAGAAGTTGTAGAGAGCAATGGCTATGTCAAAAAATGGTACCATTAGCCAATTGGAGAGTCTCATGAACGGGATTGAGGATTTCATGGTAAATGACGAGACAGAAGGTGCAATGGCTGAAGACGCTGTCCAACCTGAGGAACCAAGGAATTCAGATATGACAAATGGTAGAGTAACATCAGAGTTGTATAGTACTTCTAGTAAACATGAGCTAGCATCAGAAAATAGGCACGATTCTTCAGAAGACGGAGCGGCCCCGATGTCAGAGAATCAGCCTGGCGTGGAAATGGTCGACAGCGATGTGGAGTCTGAGCAGGCCGAGCGAACAGCTGGATTAGAAGGATCTGAAACTGAGATGGGGTCGGTGGAGCGTGAGGAAGGTGTACGACAGACGGACGAGAGCGGTAGCGATGGGAAGGAGAGAATAGCTCCTGTTGAGGGGCAAGAAGAAGGTCCAGGGTTGATAACTTTAAAAACACTCGCCGAGACCTGCCAATTACCGCAGAAAGGGGCTAGTTTCAGGGCACAAACCCAAGGTCTTTTCACCTTAGAACAGCTCACCCAGCAGGACGACAACGAAGAGGAAAGCGCGGGCCGTGAAACAGCTCTCGAGGAAAACAATGAGGAGCTTGAGGAACAGGCGATAATTGAAGCGCCAGGGGTAAAAAACGTCTCTTCATATGAATCGACTGCGAAGGAGCCTCAAGCACTGGTCAACTCTCCTGAGCCTACCAATCCCTCGGAACAGGTGACAGCTGTCAACCGAGGTGCTCTGTTGACGCTGAGTGAGCTGGTGGGCTCACCCGTCGAGAAGGAAGTGCCCCAAGCCGGCTTCAAAGACACCATATTGGCTGCTGATCGTGGGGCCCTTGTTAGCTTGAAAGATTTAGCAGAGAGATCGAACCAAGGGGAAACTAAGGCAGAAGAAGCTTATACAGAAGAATCTAATGTACCTACTACAGAGGAGACTGATGAAGTCGACGGCGTTACAGAAGACGCGGTGGTTACAGAAGACGCGGTGGTTCCTGAAGACGCGGAAGACGCTCACGACGAACAAGTGATGAAACAACAAATCAAGGAAACTGTAACCTCATTGGACGCCGCTGACCGTCCCGGAGTGCCAGCCGAAATGCTTGCACAGCAGCCCTCTTCGGTGGAGAAGGTGGCTGCCGAGATCGAAAGTCTTCTGCAGGAAATGCAAGACGACGAGCATGCACAACCCGCCGGAAGTACAATGCACAGTCCGTTTGGCTTTGCTGAAAACGATAAGTCCGCAGCCACAGAGGAGATCCGCAATCTGCTGACCAATGAGCCTGTCTACATTTACATTTCGTTGGCTGGCGGTGGATACCACATGCCGTCCAGGACGAATCGTCTGGCGCAAGTCCTAAGTGCCAACCGCATAGAGTTCACCTACCGGGATTTGGGAACAGACGATGAAGCCCGTAAAGTGTGGAAAAGGTTCGGTCGCGGACGCAGCTTGCCTGCGGTAGTTCGCGGCAGGGACGACGTGATTGGGAACTGGCAAGAGATGGATGATGCGAACGAAGAGTATCGGGTGAGAGAGTTGATCTACGAGACGCTGTAGTGGATATTTGGCCCCAACAGAAAAAGTGCCGAGCTGCTGGCATCGAGTAACCGACTTACTAAGACCACGAATAGAGATAATACGAGTACGCGAAACGACCTGTGAAGCCGAAAATTGCTCTAATAGCTACGCATGAAGCTGGGGCTTGAACGTGTGTGACTTCCTCACCCACAATCAAGTGTCAACGTACATAGTGTGCTTTTCATCCCAGAGCAATGTGTCAAAATATATAAATATCATATATATATATATATAAATATAACGTTTTGACGTGGTAATTGAAAACTAAGACCCTGTCTTTGACCGACGCGTTGAAAGACGGTACACAGCGGGTTACAAAGGGACCTTGGATGATCACTGCATTTAACTGGGTCGTGTTTCAAGGAGGGCGCAGGAATGACACCCGTTTACTAAGCTAGCGATGCGCGGCTCTGTCATGTCGTTTCTTGGAGCCGAATTACCCATGCTTATGCTGAAGTCCATTTAGACGCGATAACGACAGGAGCCTGAGCTAGATCCAGCTTCGACCGGGTGCCTTATGTTAGTCTCAAGCGCTGAAGCCAAATAACGTACACAACGATAATACACACGTGCACATACATATCACGCGATCATGTATCGTTCACGTGATATGCATGAGGTAATGCTTACCGGCGTGTCGATTGTGAAGTAACGCTTACCTGCGGGTGGATATGCCCAGCATTGCATCATGCGGCATGGCAGCACAGAAGAGCGTCCCTTTAGCGGGCCCGCTCGCGAAGCCAGAGAAGTAACACCAGCTAATTGACCACAGCCCGGGCGGGCCGTTCAACTGTCTCTTCAAGCGTCTCCAGGTTCTCAGGTAAGCAATGACGCTTACTTAGCGATGGTCGACCATAGGCCACGCCTGCGTGGCACCTGGTTACGTCAGGAGGTCCAGAGGTGGAGGAAAGGCGTTTATTGAACGGTGGCAGGTGTCAAAATGGTCATCGTGGCCAGCGAGTGTCGTTGCTGCGGGAGCCTGGGCTTCTCCGATTGTCCCGCGCGGGGAGCGTTTCTCTCATACCCCATTTTTCGAGAAAAATCTCGCCACTTTGGCCTTTTAGACTTTTTCCCGGCCTCCGCTTTTCACCGCCTCTCTTCTGTGGTTGTCTCCCAAAGCTGGCCTGACCCGTGTGAAAGCTGTATTCCGTCACCTTTTTATTCAGGTAGCTAGTGAGTTTTTCATGTGGTACGAAAAAGACTAGGTGACAGTAGTCAAGGAATCAAAAAGTGGTTAAACAGAGTCGCTGAAAAGGCTCAAGGCTTGCCTCCGGCGCGTGCTTATTGGTGATGCTTTTGGAATTTCTCCAATGGCCTAGTAGCGCCTTCAAATCGGCAAATTAACTTGATATTTGGTAGGTGAGAATTTGGCCGGACCAATCTACCCGGCTTTTCTACAATGAAAAAATTTAGTATATATATGTGCGGCGGGAAATTATCATATCATCGTATTAGGGAGGCTATACAGTCTCCGGCCATACACATACTTAAGGCGCCCTGGTACCATAAGAGAGCACTTGGAATAGTATCAAGCGCAGGAAAAGGCACTCTAATTCACAGATTGAATCTGATCTCTCTATTTGTACCCGAGTGACGAATCCACCCAAGACAGAGGGTTAAGTTTTGCGCAAGAAGGCTTCACGAGAAGAAGCAAAATCACGTTGAACCACCGCATTAAAGAATTAACGAGAGCAGGTGGCCTTATATAATAATGGTTCTTATCAAGGAGGTGGCTCTGGACCTGACAAACTTTGTTTTGTCCAACGTGAACGATGCCATATCGTTCAAGCCGCAACTATGCTACCAAGTGCCTAGCCAAGATTACGCTGAGCTAAGGGAACGTTACATCGCCTTTACGGGTACATCGATGCGTAAGAACAAATCTCGGCTTTACTTTTTGCCCACAAATATTACGGACGAGCTCCAACAGCTGAATCCTTCTATCCCAGAATCAGCCAAGCATGTACCGCGCGACGGTCATGTCTACTACAAAAACCGCCTGATCACGGAGCTGGACTACGAGAACGTCAAGCGTGTCGAACTTGCATGCGCATACATCGCTTACGCGACTGTCAACAAAGCCGCTGGCATTGAAGTGGATGCTTCAGAGATGGGCGACGATACGGAGCGCAGCGAGTCTTACAACAGCGATTTAAGTGCACCAGAGGAACCACAGGATGGTAATGGAGCTGGAGGTGCTCAGCAGACTGCAGAGTCCAAACTTTCTCCCGCTGACACTACAGAACAAGTACTACGGCGTGGTGGGGTCATCGGCTTTCGAGAACTGGGATACCTGGTCAATATAACGCCATGGCATTTCCACAGGGTATTCAAAGTTATAACGGGACTAACGATTCGTGAATATGGTCAACTCTGCAGCGAGTTTGCTAAGAAAAACCGTGATATCATGAACGCATGCCACAAACGTGTGCAGGAACTGAAAGCTCAAGGCTTCTCGTATCATTGTTTTGCAGATCCAGCTTTTCTAACAGAGGGGTCTCTGTGCTATGAGCCAACCAAGAATGTGGTTTTGTTACCACAATACTTTATTGATCCAAACAAGTCTAAAGAACATAAGAAGAAGCAAAAAGAGAATAAAATCTCAGATGGCAAGTGCACGCAGCGCGTGGAGGCTCGTAAACGCAGAAGCTCGGTAATGTCGGGACGGATTCGCGCAGCCTCACAGTCAAGCCTCAATTCAAATAACTCTATCCAGGACGTCCTGCAAGGGGATGCAAGCCATCCCTCGACGCCTCAGTTGAGCCCATCTGATATGCAGAACTACTCGGTATCAGCTTCTCCTGTCTCAGCGGTGGGCGATGTCCATGGCTTAAATTCTTCACTCTTGAAGTCTTCGTTGGCTAGGTCAAGAAAAGGGAGCTTGGTCAACCTCGCCGCTTCGCAACCCGTTCCCGGAAAAGTGGGCAAGCCTCGGCTTTCTGTAGGGTCAAGTGGTACAAAGCATCTGCGCCATATGAGTGATCCCTCCATTGCTATTGTGCCAAAGGGTGGGACTCGTTTCCAATCGCTCGATGCCCTGGGTTACCGCGAAGAAGCGGCAAACTTTCCCTCTGAAAAAGTCTCTTCTCCGAAAGTCGATTTCAAATCTGACATTTTTGGCAGAAACGATCCTTTCACAGCCCCTACTACTTCCACGAATGCTCAGAACCTCAATCCAGCGGTGGATTACAGCAATACCATGGATGTCAATCCTGCCAAAAGCCAATTTTATGACCTCAATGTGTTGCAACCTCAGAATTATTTGAACACCGACGACTTTCAAATGGATCTCAACGACGGCATAGCACCAAATGCTTTGAATTCCAAAGATAATGGAATATACTCCATAGGGATGCCGCACTCTTCCAAAGACCTAGAATCTTCGAGCCAGAATGTACCCAAATCGAATACGTCACCGTCGCGCGCATTTTCCATCGGCCATTTCGATGATATCTCTTTAGGGTCGAATATTAATGAGAATGAGGCAATAAATCAAACCTACGGTGATTTTGATCCCAAGGGAATGAGCCAAGGTAACCTACATGGCGGTGGCAGTTTCACTAACCTTAACGACCTTCCCTCAGCTTACTCGGAAGAGGATCCGCTCGTGTCGTTATTTGACCACGACCCCAACTCCGTTGCTGAGTGGCAGCGCGATCAACACCCAAGTTACCAACAGGAACAACCGCCACAAGCAATGGCCCCTCTACCTTCTGACCGTGCTGACCGGCCGCTCTCAACCAGTTATTCGCGTAACAGGTTGAATTCGGTGGTTCCAGACATGGACGACCTTGATCGTATGTTTCTGTCCGGCCACTCAGGCATGACGCCTCATACGGGAGGCGAACTCGACCTTCGTCTCAACGGCCTAGGAGAAAGAAACCTGACGGCAACTTCTCAACCTTCAACCAGAGACAACACCATGGGAACCACTGCTACCAACGACACTGCCGCCACCACCGATACAAGTATTTCTGTCGGTGATTTTGACGTCAAGAACCCTCTGGCGTCTTACACAAATCTGGGGTTCGAGGCCCTTAGCCCGTGTATGTCTCCTACCGCGCTGGATGCAGGGGTGGCCGCCTTTGACGTAAACGACAGTAACGACCTGATCAACAAAGCTGCTTCTATCGAGACAATCATGTCAGGCGACCGCGGCACCAACAACCAATTCGGCTATAACTCGAACCGATGATGGCGCATCATTTCTATTTTTTTCAAGCGTTTAACCTAATCTCATACACACACTACGCTTGCCTGCACGTAAAACAAAAAAATTGCCACCACGAATTACACTATGCGCGCGTTGACAGATGAATAGCCCAAGCCCCGGCCAAGTGCCCGGAGCTCACGAACAAACTTACGAAATGCATTTTAATTTTTCTGCAATCTCAGGAAGATCCGAATAATAGATATATATTAATTTTTTTTTTTTTTTATTGGCTTGTTGATCTTGTCTATAGAGTTAAAAGACATATTTAAGCTTCATCTACCACTGGAAACACACATCTGCATTGCAGAGCATCTTTCAAAGTCCGAACGGTGTATGGGGGAAACAGATGCAGTTTTATTTTGCAAATCTCAGCTTCCGCTCCACTTCTACACACCTGTTGCTGTGATTTATCCCAGCTCCGATTAGACCAACCTCAATTATGCTTGGTTACAGACCCAAATATAACTTTTAATTGGTCTAACGTCGCCCGAGATGCAAGGGCCTTATTATCTCCCTAATTTCACAACTTCAGCATCCCCGCCTAGCTTAGCAGCCAGAAACAAGAGGCAGGAAAACATGCACCGACAAAGAATGCGGGGTATGCATTGAAGACGAGCTCTCGACATACCAGCTTTCTTTCCTCTACAAGCGAACCTTGTGAGCTTTAGTTCAGCCTTCCTGCCAGAGGAAGCGCTGGCTCTCGGTAAGATCATTTCACACGCAACATGGCCTGTTTGGGGTTAATTTTAACAAGGGGTCGGTCACCGGTACATAAAAGGGGGATGGCGGAATCTCAAATTTTGGCGTATATAAGAGCAGGGGGAAATGAAGAGGTGGGCGGTAACAGGCTGAAGATTGCAACAGAAGTTTGAAGAAGCTACAAACGGCTAGGAACGTCTGGAGTAGGCCGCTACAGCTGCAGATTCAGAAGGAGAACCCAGCAGGACAGTAAGCTGCTTGCGTGGACTCTTTATACAGGCGGAGTTGTGAAGCGTTAGAATTGAGAGTGTGTTGATTGATCGTTTCTGAGGTGATATAAACTCGTACCACATCATGGCTAGAGACATCCAGGGCCACTTGCTGTTCGAAATCGCGACAGAGGTCGCCAACCGGGTGGGCGGTATTTATTCGGTGTTGAAGTCCAAGGCGCCGATCACGTGCTCACGCTACCGGGACAAGTACACGCTTCTGGGGCCGCTGAACCGGGCGACGTACCAGACAGAGGTCGAGCCTATGGACTGGCGTGATCCGCACACGTTTGAAGCGCGCGGCGTGAACACCCCGGAGATCCGCACGGCGCTCGAAAACATGAGCAGCCGCGGCGTGCATTTCGTGTATGGGCGCTGGCTGATCGAAGGGGCTCCGCGCGTCATTCTATTTGACCTGGACACGGTAAGGTGCCATCTGAACGAGTGGAAATCAGACCTGTGGAACATTGCCGGGATACCCTCAACGGACAACGACTCAGAAACCAACGACGCTATTTTGTTGGGCTACGTGGTGGCCTGGTTTCTCGGGGAATTGGCGCATCTAGACCAGCGCCATGCGATAGTGGCGCATTTCCACGAGTGGTTGGCCGGTGTAGCGCTCCCATTGTGTCGTAAAAGGCGCATTGACGTCGTGACTATTTTCACCACCCATGCCACACTGCTGGGCCGCTATCTGTGTGCTGGTAATGTGGACTTCTACAACAACCTCGACAAATTCGACGTGGATTCGGAAGCTGGAAAAAGAGGCATTTACCACCGTTATTGCATAGAGCGTGCAGCTGCTCATACAGCAGACGTGTTCACCACAGTGTCGCAAATTACCGCTTACGAATCCGAATTTCTGCTCAAGCGCAAGCCAGACGGCATTTTACCCAACGGGATCAACGTGGTGAAGTTCCAAGCGGTTCATGAGTTTCAAAACTTGCATGCTTTGAAAAAGGAAAAGATTGATGAGTTTGTCCGTGGTCATTTCCACGGCCACTACGACTTCAATCTGGACAACACGCTGTATTTCTTCATTGCAGGCAGGTACGAATACAGAAATAAAGGTGCCGATATGTTCATCGAGGCTCTTGCTCGTCTAAACTATCGTTTGAAAATGGCTAACTCCAAGATGACTGTGGTGGCTTTCATCATCATGCCTGCCAAGAACAAATCTTATACTGTTGATGCATTGAAAGGACAAGCCGTCGTCAAGTCTTTAGAAAATACTGTGAATGATGTTACATCCCTCATTGGTAAAAGGTTGTTTGAATATGCAATGCGCAACCCAGATGGAGTTGGAAGTGAAATCCCAACTGAACTGGACCAACTGCTCAAGCCTTCTGACAAAGTGTTACTGAAAAGAAGGGTGCTGGCTTTGAGAAGACCAGAGGGCTCTCTACCTCCAGTTGTAACCCACAACATGGTTGATGACTCTCACGACCCAGTTTTGACCCAAGTCAGAAGGGTTCAACTCTTCAATCATTCCAATGATCGTGTTAAAGTCATTTTCCATCCTGAATTTCTGAACGCTAATAATCCCATCTTGTCCTTGGATTATGACGAGTTTGTGCGCGGTTGTCACTTGGGCGTGTTCCCTTCGTATTACGAACCATGGGGTTACACTCCAGCAGAGTGTACCGTGATGGGAATTCCTTCTGTGACAACTAACCTTTCTGGGTTTGGTGCCTATATGGAAGATTTGATCGAGCAGGACCAAGCTAAGGACTACGGTATCTACATTGTGGATCGCCGCCATCAGAGTGCTGATGAATCTGTCGAGCAGCTCGTTGATTACCTCGAGACCTTCACGCAAAAGACTCGTAGACAAAGAATCAATCAAAGAAACAGAACCGAGAGACTGTGTGACTTGCTGGACTGGAAACGCATGGGCCTCGAGTATGCTAAGGCTAGGCAACTGGCGTTACGCAGGGCGTACCCAGACTTGTTCAAGGCTGCTGTGGGTGAAGAGGTTAGTGACACTAGCATGAATTCACTCGCCGGAGGGAAGAAAATCAAGATCTCCCGTCCATTGAGTGTTCCAGGCTCTCCCCGCGACCCAAGGGCCGAGAGCATTGGCAGTACCGTTTTAATGACACCAGGCGATTTGGGTACCTTGCAAGATGCCAATAATGCAGACGATTATTTCTACCTGAGCATGGGCGTAGAGGACGAAGAGGAAGAAGAAGTGAACTATTTGGCTACTGCCGAGTGAGACAGCAAGCTGTAGTTTGTTCTGGACTTGGCCCTAAAGAGAGCATAATCAAATATTTTTGAATTTAATTTTAATAAAAACAAAAAGCATATTAACTGAAGGATGATCAAATGACGTTCGCTGCGTAGTTCATACATTACCGCTTTGCATTTTCATTTAGTGCTGTAACGATCTTATCTGGTCGTGAAGCGCCTAGCTTTTTAGTGCATGTGTATATAATATGTATTATACATGGCCATATCGTCAAACGAATAAAATGACACGAAAGTGACATAGGCATTAGCATCTTCCCAAAGCTACGGCCAATAGTGTCCGGAAAGGTCTCTATTCGTCAAGTTTTTATTTCACCAGAGCTCATTATTTTATGACCAACGTTTACAGTTAGTTTCAGGTTCCTCAGATTGCAGCTTACACTCTCAATTAAATCCAATGATATCTTTAACCAGATTTAAATCACCGCTAGCCCGTGCTAGCTCAAAAATCCTAGCTTTGTCTAGTTTGTTACTCGTCGATCCAAGCCAGTCATTTGTCACTTTGCGGATACCTGTCATTACTGTTCACACGTGATTGGAACCTAAGATTTAAAAGCCCCGAGCCTTAATTAAAGGGCTCTGCAGATGCGCTTAGCCTTTAATATTCGGTCTGCAAAATTGAACCAGATAGGCTTCCTAACCTGCTTATACGAGTCTCAGAAAGGTAATTTTTGCTTGCCGCCATTATAGGAGTACTTTGAGTGATCATTAGACTCTATTAACTTTGCTTCGCCACTACATAATTTGACCCCAAGCCTGAAGTGAAATCTTGCGATCATTGCTGCGATAATGGGATTAGTTAAAGCAGAAGGCCAACAAATTACGCCATGCGAGAAGCCGGAGGAGCCAGAACAAGTGGAGGGGCATACCATCAAGAAAATGCTTCACAAAATCTCCGGACAGCCAAATTCATATGTGAACAAAATCGACTACATTTTTGGCCGGACTCTGGGTGCTGGGTCTTTTGGAGTTGTGAGGCAAGCTAGGAGATTATCAACCGGTGAAAATGTCGCGGTCAAGATCCTTTTGAAGAAAGCATTGAAGGGCAATGACGTACAGATGCAAATGCTGTACGATGAGCTTGCCCTTTTGCAAAAACTGGACCACCCTCATATAGTCAAGTTCAAGGACTGGTTTGAGTCCAAGGACAAATTCTACATTGTAACCCAGCTGGCCGTTGGTGGAGAACTCTTTGATCGAATTCTCAAACAAGGCAAATTTACCGAGGGCGATGCTATAAAAATAGTACACCAAATTTTGGAGGCAGTGAAATATCTACACTCGCGAAACATAGTCCATCGTGATTTGAAGCCAGAAAATCTTCTTTACTTGACTCCGGACGCAGACTCTGCGCTTGTACTCGGTGATTTTGGTATTGCCAAACAATTGAATGAAGATGACGAACTTATACATAAAGCTGCGGGATCAATGGGCTATGTGGCTCCTGAAGTTTTGACTACAGACGGACATGGGAAACCTTGTGATATTTGGTCTCTAGGGGTTGTCACATATACCTTGTTGTGTGGATACTCTCCCTTCTTGGCCGAAAGTGTGGAAGGGTTTCTGGAGGAGTGTACAAGCGGTCGAGAACCGGTTACTTTCCATAAGCCATATTGGTCTAGTATATCTACTGAAGCAAAAGATTTTATTCTCCAAGCGCTCACCGTTGAGGCTCATGACAGGCCCACTGCATCCGAACTATTGAACCATGCTTGGATCGCTAAGAAGATTCACAAGACGGACAATCTATTGCCAGGTATCAAGAAAGAATTTGATGCCCGTCGTAGGTTCCGCGAGGCTGTTGAAATTGTGAAATTGAACAACAGGATTAAGAAATTGAAAGAATTGTATTCCACTGGAGAGGAAAGCGAGGATTCTGACATCGAAGAGAATTCCACTTTCAGTGGCCTCAACAATTCCATGGCCAATCTTTCCATGAGCAGTAGTAGTGCCAACGAAGTGAATGCAGACTCTTCGCAGAACTTGAAGTCTACTTTAACGCAAAATGCATTCGCGCAGATTGTCAGGGCTGCGACACAAAATAAGGATCGCATCAAAAAATTCAAAGATGACTCCGAGAACTCTCAGGATTGAATGAAAAGATGATCCAGTATTTGTCAATTGCAGCCGCGCTGTCCATTAAACTAAGATTGAAATAGTTTTTAGTTTATGTAAATTGTATCGTCCCATAATATAGGTTTAGCTTAACGCTCAACTCCAAGAAGTTGTCCAGTATTTGAAACGATCTTGATAGCTTGATGGGTAGATTAGATTGTATACACTTTAGGTGGAAACCCTAAATGGAAGAAGTATGTAGATAAAAACAATTTTGCGTGTTAATTTGATGATAGAATTTGTCTTTAGTTTTCCTGATTTAGAATTTCAACAAGTGTGGCTTGTCACCGCTCTTCAAAGAGAAGGAAGAAGCCAAGTATTGCTTCAACAATGGGGTCTTCTTGATTTGAGCCAACAAAGCCTTGTCGACAACTTTTTGGTCCTCAACACGGGTGGCAGAGACCTCCTTCTTGGCTTGGTCTTCACCAAAGAAACCGGCTTCGGCCTTCTGCTTTCTGGTGACCTTTTCTCTGGCGAAGTACTCAACGTTGTACTTGGCAACGTCGACACCTTCCAAAGAGACCTTGGTGGAGGTGGCAATGACGTAGCGGGAGTTGACTCTTCTCAATGGAACACCGTTGACCTTGAAAGGACCGGAGACCAACAAGGTGTTGTCTTCCAAGTGCTTCAAGTAGACGACTCTCTTACCTCTGAAACGACCGGCCAACAAGATCAAAACGGTACCTGGAACTAGAGAGGCACGCAATTTCTGAGGACGAGAAGCCTTTCTGGTTTGCTTGGCGACTGGAACGTCTTCGGCTGGATACCACTTTGGAACCTGCGTAGAAAAAACAGTTAGTAAACAATCTTGGGTGTGCGTGACCGTGGTAGTCAAAGTAAAAGTGGTGGAGCACAGCTTAGCACACCTGAACAACGGTCCCTGAAAGTGCCCTCTTCAGAAAGCAAGGGCAAATCCGCACGCATCTCGCATTTCGCACTACCGTGTGTACAAGCTCCTGTTTCCGTCGGGTTCACTCTCATAGCACTGTGGGCAGGCAAATACTCCGTAGGGCCTTTCACAATCGTAAATCTCGTCTGAACTTAGCTCGCTCTGTAGCAACGCTTTCCCACCACTCATATCTACCATTAAAATCGTCTTCCACATACTTTTTGGGCACTCATTTCGCTTGATTCTTTCGTTAGGTATAAGCTCTCGACTTGTATATTGAATAGCCAATATTTATCAAATATTATCTTTTTTCCAGACTCCCATGGACTGGTAGCGAGGATCCTACAGTCCCATGCCAGGCCGGCCAACAGGCAGAGAGCTCGTCAGTCTCCTGCTAGGCTGCCTACGGCTAGAGGGAAGATTGGGCGAACCACTGCTGGAAGCTAGGCGGGACCCAGCCGAGTCAGAGGGAAGCTGGGCCGGAGACCCTCCCTAGCCCTGGACAGAGAGGAGCTTGCTGCTACTGTGGGGAAGCGTTACGGTGCCCGCCTTCTACATGCTGAAGTGAGTACCCACGCACAAAAAGTTCAGTTTATGAAAAATATTTTGGGAAAATAATGTGTGGGTGGAGCTCAGTGACAGTCACAACAGGTCAACTGACTCTCACGTGGGCTGGCCGCTGCCTGGAGCTTGGACGGGTATGGTGGTCCTGACGTGCATGCACTCTTGCATTGCCCACTACACGGGCTATTACTGCATCTATTGAGAAGTATACATTCTGAATTGTATATCGTCTTGAGAGCACTAATGCTTATATTCTGCAGGCATATCTGGCAAAGGTGGGACGTCGTCATCGCCGAATTGGATTTTCAACAGTAGGTTACCCTTGCCCAGCTTCAGAGATAGTAGGCCCTCTTGCTGGATTTGGGAGTCGCCTAGGTTGACCTGGGCAACTCCTAGCTCGGTGTCCTTGCCGAAGCGGTGGGCAGCTACACCTCCAAAAACAAGGTTGGCCTCGGGGCTGGCCTTGAACTCAAAAGACTCGTTATCGAAGTCAACACGCCCGTCGGACGTTTTCTTGTTTTCGGTGCGGTACAGATGTTTTATCCTTCCGCCTTGAGCCAACGAAATGCGCACTTGTAGAGAAGCTTTACCCATGTTGTCGGCCCCGACGACGGTGACTTTACCTTTGTAGGTACCGTTTGGTGCCAGAGTACGAGCAAAACTGCTGGCCGAGGAAGAAGAACGTTTGTGTATTGGGCCAGGTGCGCCAACTACACTCGACCCGTCTCCATTTTTTGTTGGGGAAGGTGCGGGATCATTCATTGGGCCGTGGCTGCCTTGAACTTCAGCATAACTGTTGTTAGGTTTGGTAATATCAACGTCTTCTGGGTTCATGGAAACCCTTGGCTTGGTGCTACCATTCTCTGACGATTGGACTTCGCCGAGGTCTTGAGAAGACCGCGGCATCCGAGCATCCTTCTTGGACTTTTTGGAGCCAAACCCCTTTAAGAATTTCCCACCTTTTTGAACTCCTCCGAGGCCCGCACCAGCAACACTGTGGGCAGCACCCAAACCAACTCCTGCAACACCAACACCCATATTGGCCACATTTCCGATAGCCTTGAAAGGCTTCACAGCTAGTCCTCCTTTAGCAGGATCTAAGGCAGGAAATAGATATTCAGGCGCAAAAGTTGCCTTCAGCTTGATGGAACCTTGAGGGTCGAGATCCAAATTGAGGTCATGGGTCTTGCCAGGCACAAGCGACTTAGTATCAAGCTTTGTAGAAGATAGAAGGTCGTTGGAACCTGCTCTGTCCCAGTCGTAAACTTCCAACAGAACCTCGCATCTGGATCTAGAAGGAATGGGGATTTCCAGCAGCGCATTCCATACTGGAGAAAGCGATTTCTTGATAACTTCAGTCTTTTCAACCTTCTGCCCATCTACTTTAACTACCACAAATGGATCGGACTTATTATTTCTATCATGAGATGGAAGGCCGTCGGCGGAAACGATGTTTAGCTTCAAGGATCCTGTGTCCTCGATAGATTCCGAAGCAGGCAATTTCATGGCCGCTGGCGTGTACAAAAACCGAACATCCAGCTCAATTCCATTGGATTTGATAGTGGTTGGACCGGAAATTCCATTTTGCAAAAGCTTCTTTAGTGAAAATGACGCTTCTTCCAAAACATGGTCCAGATCCCTTGGCTTGAACTTCTTTGATAGCCTGAAAGTGATACGACTGTGATTCAAATCACGAATGAAGCACGATCCACTGTCAGGAATAGCCTTACCAGTCTTGGATTTCAAAGAAGTTGAGGCTGGGCATGGTAAATCGTCAAACAAGACCTGCAGATGTGCAGATTGCTTGGGAAGTTTGCCTCCTAGAATTTGGAAGTCCACCACCCCGGAGTTCTCGCTTAGCAACTGCTCAGGACTCATCTTTTCCTTTTTACCTAAAGTTTTTTCTTCGTCATGGGTAACATCCATTTCAACCACTTCATACTGGTCTGGATGCTGCTCCATTTCCTTTTTTAGCGTTTCTTGTTCTTTTTCGAACTTCTCCCTCTTTTCCTTAATCTTAGCTTCCAAGTGTTCGATTTTAGAAAGCTCATCTGGATGGTAAACTTGAGTAACGGGCACGAATGACATGTCGACATTAATGTAGCTTTTAGTTAGCTTCATTTTCTCATCCAAAAGTCTGCATTGAGCTGAACCAAGGTTATCAGCTGCAACATACTTGTTGGTATTTGGGTCCTTTTTCATGACCTTGGAAACAGGAATGGTGTAAGACCCCACTTCACGATCCTTATTAACCTTTTGGTAGTCCATGACTGTTAAAACAATTTGTTGACTTTCGGAGGTGATTGGGACATAAACAACTGAATTGAAGTTGGGTTCCCGATTCTCTGAAAAGTACTTAGTCTCGTGTATGATCTGATGGTTCAATGAAACAGTGACATATGGATCAATGTCACCCACACCAGATAGATGTTCGTCAACAAGAGAATCCTTGATATGTAGTTTGATCACGCCAAGGGGATCACGCACAGAATTGACGGGCGCGAAGGCACCAGTCATAGCAAGAGGCTTCCAGATGGTCGACAAATAGAGTTCACCTTGTGGGGAAGCCTTCAACATAGTTTGTCCTAATTCGGAAAGATTCAAAATGTCAGCCATAGAGGCTGAATAATCGCAAAGAAGTTCCCGACCAGCCATACCTTCATCGAAGATCTTGATCGCTAGAGTAGAATTCTTCTTAGAGGGCACCAGAACTTCAACACTTTCCTCCCAGGATGGCTCGTTGATCCGGCGAAGAGTTCTATAGCTCTTAACCACTTTGCCATCAATCAACATCTCTGCACTTGGACTCAAAGCACCTTGTAACGAGCCAGCGGCCTTCAAGAATTTGGCTCTATGGAATGTAGCCTTCAAAATACCAACATCCGAAGCTGAGAGATTAGCTTCAGCATCATCGTCTTCCTGTTGCCTTTCGATATCACCCTCATTCTCTTCCAATGCACTAGCGCCTTCTTCGGAAATGACGGGTAGCCAGTGGAGGTCGTATTTAAGAACACCTCTGGAGCGACCACCTGAAATCAGTTTAGCGTCTTGGCCGGTGACAGAAGGTGTTTGTATAAGTTCGTGTAAATCAAATTCGGTCTTCCCGATCAGCGAATCCTTGCGAATATCATTGAAATCATAGCAGGAGAAGGTTAACTTTTGCTCTAGGCTGTTTACCAAAACATACTTCGTCTCATTCCAACGTGGTGACTTAACGTCTGATTTGACAGAAGTACGAATAGTTGTCTCGCCAATATTTCCATTCTCGGTAGTGAGCGTAACGTACGGATCAACTGTGTTTCCAAGGAAGTCTGTACCTTTCAAGTTATCGGCAGAATGAATAGTCACGGCCACAACACCAGTAGCATCCTGGGAATGAGCTGCCATAATTTCTTCAACGTCAATATCCAACTTGTGGGGATTGTATAGCATTGGTCCTACGTTCGAATTGATCATTGTCTTGACGAAAGTCTTCAAGCCTGGCAAAAATGACATGATATCTAATCCTAGCGTATCACCACCAACTGGTTTCAGAGCAAAATCGATAAAAGGAGGTTCCATCAAGGAAAGTGAGACGACTCTGATATTCGGGAAGGAATCGCCTAGTTTAATCGTTATGCGAAGCCTTCCTTTACAGTTGATGTCTTCCACCAAAACTGGAAGTGACTTAGAAACAAAACCCTTACCGATGGTAACACCGAGAGCAATTTTAGGGTTGATTTTCTCCTTGGCTTCCTTTGGAGTCATATTGGACAGATCATTTGGTGTGAAGGAAAATTCCCAATCCATCTCGACAGTGTCCTTGCCCTTTTTGGTATATGACTTGATTCCGTCGATGGTGGGCGATTTGGTTCCCAAAGTAAATTCATCAAGAGATATAGCATCGATACCATAACCTGGGGCTACACCAGCCAATTGTGGGTTAGCGATATCCTTCACCTGCTGCGAAAGCACGGGCATATAAATGACCCAAAATTTAGACAAGAAAGAGTTCAGCCAAACTGTGGACTCCTTACGATCCGACAATGTCTCTTCGACAACAATTCTTGTGAGGTCGTCGCGTATATTCCGGTTGAAACGACGAAATTCTGTTCTGTAAACAGAGGCAGCACAAAAGAAAACGAAAAATAGCGATAGCCATGAAAATCCTAACCAAGCTAACAACCACGAGAAATAACACGTCCCAACTATGCCAGCCATGTTATAGTAGATGTCATTGTAAAACTTTTCCGTGATATAGGCCCTCACGACCTTGGCGTCGGCACTCGCCGGACCTTGATCACCACCTAGAAAAGCTCCAATGGACTTCCAAGGATAAACGTGACCGACTTTGTCCTTCCCAATCGCTTCTTTCATCTTCTGGATGCTTCTCTCACGTTCAGCATATAGTGCCCTATCTATACTGGTGTCATGAAGATTGATTTCCCTCGAGGGGGCTTTCCGAAACTGCTTAGGGTCCGTGATTTCCAGTGAAGCCGGACCGACTGTGCCAGACTCATTGGGCGCAGGCAATTTCAAAGCACCTTGAGCAGCAGATGCAACTAAAACCTCATTTGTTGAGCCTCCGTATGATGATGTAGACCGTCTATTATCAGCCTTAGCAGCACCCATTTCAGAATAAGCCTTCTGGGCCAATTCTCCTCCAACTTTCGCCTCTTTGGACTCTAGATTCGAGTCCACAGGCAAAGTACTCACGTTCTTAGCCATGTTAGATGCGTCGATGTTCGCGAGCCTTTTACCTTCGGATGATGCGCTACTTGGGTCGACTCTTCAGGTTAACGAAAGGGAAGTTTACATGGATTAATTCTGCCGATAGTTATTTCGTACATACTGATTTTCAAGCATGGAAGATATGCATAGAATCAAACCATTAGTCTGTAAGGACTTACGTTAGAGCAGAGGAGAGTCGATGGCCAGCTTCGATTGAAACACCACCGCCGTACCTTTTCGCATCTCATCCACTTTTTTTTGAGTGATGAGAGTGTGGAGGCTTGTTGTCTTTCATTCTAATATTCGATTTTCCCTCTTGGGTGGCCATAAAAGTGCAGCTTAGTCCCTTCGCCTAGTTCAGTAGTACTTGTTGGCCAGTTCCCGCCTCTTGTCCATGGCAGCAATCAGTTCGTCACTGGAAAATAGTTCGGCCTCCCGAATTTTGTTGATGAAAAGGTGGTGGTAGTTTGAATTGCTGTCAGCTAGCCTGAAAGAGCAATACACCAACTGCAAGCACACAGAGACCGATAGAAATGATTGATGAGACCGTAAAGATGCGATCAAGGCGTCGCAGCATGTTTCCACGAACATAAGGATTAGTGGATTGGTATGTATAGCTTTCCTTGGTTCCCCAAGCAGCGGAATGGAAATACTGGCTTCTTCATAGGACTTGAGGTTGAACGCTTCTGATTGTATCTGTAGAATGCTTATTGCGTTAAAAACGTGTTCGCGAAACGCCTCGATCTTCCGCTTGACCAGGAGTTCGCCCATGGTTTCGTTGGCGAGCTCTGTGATCGAAAATGAGTCCATCTCGGCACAAACAAACTTGTAGCGCATAGTCAGAAAGACCTGAAGCAACGCTTGAGGGTTGGTGTCAAATGGCGGAATGGACAGCAAATACGTCAGTATCTTTTTCATTGGGTTAGCGCTTATATTCTGCTGTAGCATCTTGACCAGTCCCTGAAGCATTGTCGTTCTGACTTCGTGAGAGATGGCATCTGCAATGTGGCGGATTATGCTAACTGCGGGAAATTTGTACACCAGACTACGAGCATGCGAGTGACACAGGAGGGCTTCCTGGTAGTGGCCGGTCTTGATACACGTGCTCGCCAGAGTCGGTAGCTCGAGGAGCTCATTTAATGCATTCCAGTTGGTCAGTACAAGTCCCAAGTTGTCGCGTTTTGTGTCAGAGTTTCGCCCGGTCTCATCACGAGCTTGTTGTTTCAGTTTCTGCAAGGCCACTTGGAACTCGTCCATTCCCTTGGAGGCCCGCTCGTTACTGGGCATTTGTAATGACGCAAAAACGTCAGGAGCTTCTGCTGCTGGCAGTTCAGGGTTTTCCAGCTCCCACAATTGGTCAATCTGCTCAAGTATCAAGTCCAATTGAAGTTCTATATCCTGGTTGCTCAGAGAGTCGCAGACCTCTTCCTTATTCTGAACAAGCTCGCTTCGCAGTTCACGTTCCAAAACCGAAAGTTGTGCCTGGACCTCTGCTATATCCTCCACTATACTGCCCTGCAGCGGCAATGAGGTAAAATATGCGTCGTATGAGTCCTTCGACTGCAATTTTGACATCAGAAACGACTCAACCGCCCCATCGTCTGAAGCGGGGATCTCCGCGCCATCAAGAAGCACATTCAGGGCATCCATCCGTAATCTAACCCTCTCGGAACAGTTTTCGAGTCGTTATTTGCACTTTCGAAACTCACCTTTAGGTAGATTCTCATATCTCAGGCTTCACTCGAGATAAATTGAAGGGCCTATCAGTACTCACGAAGGTATACGATTTCTACGTTATGACACCTTGGCAGATATTGGCTCGGTGTAGCCTCCAGGACTGCAAGGGCCTCGGCATACCACGTTCTAGGTACAGTTACATAATGTAACGGCTACCGGGATGACTTAGTCCAGGTATTTTCCACTGAAATCTCGTAACAAATACTCGAGATCTTTTTCCACTGGCGGGAGCGTCTCGGTACAAAATTTGTACTGGCGGAAGGCCCATGGGACACTGAGAGCCATAGCGCAAGGTGATTGAAACCCAGCTTCTGGATTTGAGAGCATCCAGAGTCGCGGAAAGAGTAGACAGCGACGACTGTGATCACGTGACCGACGCTCTAGAATAGGTGATGTTTCTCATTCGACCACGCGAACCGTGTGGGTGGGGTCGTGCTATGTTCATTTGCATTCTGAAGACGGAATAATCGAAGCCGTGACAGCGAGGAAATGCCTAAGTCGCCTTGATTCGACAAAATGAACGACTGGCACCCAAGCAAATAGGACGTGTATAGTGACTGAGTGTATTGACTTCCCTTTTAGCCAACCCACATATCTTTCTATTTATCAGGAGATAGGGTCGGGGACTGGATATATAGAGCCAGTGTCGTAAAAGCTACCAGCTGTACCTTTTCGTTTGGTCGAGTCCGCAACTATCTCGAAGACTACCAAGCAGCTCCCAGGTTCTGTCCATTCTACCCCTCGTCAAGCAAAGCTTATTCGTCGGAGCAGGGATTTCAACCAATCTCAGATAGTATACTTTCAATACCAGGTAGGTACAACGCCAAAATGGAAGGTGTATTTTTTAACGTGGATAACGGTTTTATCGAAGGTATTGTGCGAGGTTACAGGAACGGGCTTCTGACCAGTAATCAGTACATCAATTTGACCCAATGTGATACTTTGGAGGACCTCAAGCTACAGCTCTCCTCAAGTGACTACGGAAACTTTCTTTCCTCGGTTGCCTCAGATGCTCTTACGACATCCATAGTACAGGAAAAGGCTTCCGAAAAACTATACCAAGAGTTTCAGTACATCCGCGATCAGTCCAGCGCTGTGGCGAGAAAATTTCTCGACTACATCACCTACGGTTACATGATCGACAATGTCGCTCTGATGATTACCGGTACCATCCATGACCGTGACAAGGCAGAGATTTTGCCTCGTTGCCACCCCCTGGGTTGGTTCGACACGTTGCCTACACTCACTGTTGCAACAGACTTGGAATCGTTGTACGAAACGGTTTTGATCGACACCCCGTTGGCTCCTTATTTCAGAGATTGTTTTGATGCCGCTGACGAGTTAGATGACCTAAATATCGAGATCATCAGAAACAAGCTGTACAAAGCCTATTTGTCGGATTTCCATGATTTTGTGTCTACTCAAATTGACGAACCCGCAAGGGAAGTCATGCAAGAATTATTGAGCTTCGAAGCCGACAGAAGAGCTATCAATATCTCGTTGAACTCCTTGCAGAGCGGAGACGTCATTACACCTGAAATGAAACGTGACCTTCTTCCCGATTTTGGAAAGTTGTACCCGGTAGGGTCTCAACAATTAGCTACGAGTGGCGCTGATTTTGAGTCAGTGAGGTCGATTGTTGACAACGTGTACGAGTACCGTGGAATTTTCGAGACAGGTAATTTGGAAGATCATTTTTACAGAATGGAAATGGAGTTGTGTAGAGACGCTTTCACGCAGCAGTTTACTGTCAGCACCATCTGGGCATGGATGAAGTCTAAGGAGCAAGAAATCAGAAATATTACTTGGATTGCGGAGTGCATTGCTCAGAGCCAAAGAGAAAAGATCAACAATTACATTTCAGTATACTAACCTCTACTAAATGAAAATACATACAAAAATTTCCAATACAAGAAGTCTAGAACTTATTTCAGCAGCCGTGAATGATCTGTTTATAATTAGTATTTCTCATTCCCCCCAAGCCATTATGCAACACTTAGAAAACCACTTGAACATATGTGTCCTTGCTGTCTTCCATGGTCAAAAAGACACTACGTCTCGAGCCTATAGTTTCAAACTTTGTAGCTTCAATACCGCCTTGGTACATGTGTGCATTTTTGCATTGAGAGATATCAATGTAGTTCAGCGAGGTATATCCACCGAGCAAAGAATCCAGACCCGACCTAGTGACTCTCAGGCAACCCTTCAGTATAATACGTCGGAGTTTTCTCAAATGCATGGATATACCGAGTAATGAAACGTCACTAACAGCTCTGCCACAAAAGCTGAGATCCAGTACTTCCAGATCAGGGCATTGCAGGCACAAGATCTCTAATGCAGTATCCGTCAGAGAACAACAAAACGACAAGTAGAGCTCGCGTAGTACACTTGCAGAGTGTGCAATCGACCTGATCGAATCGTCCGTCAGAAATATGCACTCACTAAGGACTAGCTTCTTTAAACTGGCAAACTTTTGATATCCCCAATAAGAAAATCCCACATCCGTCAAACCTGTGCACCGAGTGAGGTCAAGTTCTGTCAGATTATGGTGGGCGTACAATGCAATATGACGAAGAGTTGAATCTGTTAGAGATTTGCAATGCCTTAATGTCAACACCTTCAAATTGGGACAGCCCACATTTGTTGTTTGTTTATCATTCTCATTGAATATTTCCATTCCTCTTATGGGCTCATCAAGCGCAAACGTCCAACTCCCTTGATAGGCCCCACCTCCCGACATCAAATTCATCGAAGGAATTGAATTCTCCTGGGTACCCAGTAGCCTCTGAATGACATCATCCTTGACCTTCCTGCATGCAGTCAAGTCAATTTCTTCAACCAAATTTCCAATATATGGGGTGCTAATATCCATTATGGCCATTGCAGAAATTTCCCAGCAACCTCTCATTTTAATAACCCGGAGCTCTCCTTCTATGCCAATCTCATTTATCATGTACGAAAAACCCTCGTCGGTAACATGGAAGCAGTTAGAAAGGTTAATTGTTTTTGGCCGCGAACCCACAAAATTTGTGATCTCCACTAAAGATTTATCGTCGATGGACTTACTCCACGGAGTGAGGTCTATGCAATCAAAGAGGCCCGGAGCAACATACAATAGTTGTCGCCACCTCCTACATACCAACCGCAATTTCATGAGTTCAGGAAGATCAAGAAACTGGAAACATCTCAGCAGAAGCCGATCCGGCAATGGCCCAATGCTGAGAACAGAGTTCCTCTTTCGATGAATACCGCCTCCCAAACTTAACAGCCGGGTACGTCTGCGATGTGGCATATAAGCCAGCGGCAGAGGTTGTTGAACCTTGAACGATTCGCCTGACCTTGCCATAGAATTCATTTGTGGGGTTTCTAACTCCAATAATGAAGTGGCTCCAGTGATTGAGGACAGAGATTTAGGTGAACTAGTTCTCGATATCTTAGAGCACTCTGAGTTATTCTGAGTGCTGGGCCCAATTGAGGGCAGTGGTCTTGACCTTTTCTCGTTGAATCCGAATTTGATATTAAAAACAGAGCCTGGAATGCTGTCAAGGGCTTCGGCAGCGCCAGGTATGATACCTGGGGGAGCTTCAGAAATTTCGCCATATGCACGCATTTTTTTTTGCCTTTTATGGTCTGTGGAGCCTGTTTCGAGGGGCGAATTTGATCGTTCGCTGCGCTTCTTCTGGACTGAATTCAAGTTCGAATAGGCGCGATCTGTGGCGGTTTTTGTTATTTCCCTTTTCACCACGGGATAGTTCTCACAGAACTTCTTCAAAGTTTCACCAGTCAGTACTAATAACGTACTTGAAGAAACAGATCGGACATCGGCCGACCTTATCGATTTCTCCTGGTCATCGCTGATAGAGCCTAAAAATCCCATTTCTCCAAAATACTGACCAGGCCCCAACCTTGCTAATAGTTTTTCGGTTTGTAGTATGGATCTCCGTGGAGCAATGCCATCATTAATAGTAGGCGCTAATTCTCGGGTTAACACCTCCATCTCCCCACTTACAATAAAATAGATATTAGTGCCCCGATCTCCTGAATGGAAAATGTATTCGTACGGCCCTGCTTGTTTAATTTCGACACATAGGGCAAGCCTGTGGGCTATCTCGGCTGGAAGAGTAGTGAAGAGTGGTAAACCTTTCAGGTATTGGCGTATAGAGATAGAGTCATCCACTACCTCAGTAGAATTCAATTGCGGAGACGGCAGTGGTCCGGGTCCAAAACCCTCAACTTCGGACCGTGGCAGCCGAACTGATTTTTCGACATTACTATTCCACGAAAGGTTCGAAGTTATGAGACTGGGAACACCGCAGCGCTTCTTCTTATCTTGCATTGCCAAACGCTCTTGAGCCTCGTCACGGATCAACCTTTCTACCTGGGGGAAAGCAGGCAGAATTTGGTTGAAATTATCGGCAGTCAAAACCCCAAGCAAAACTTTGGTCTTGGCTACTATCGTTGCCGTTCTTGAACGATTAAAAAGGATTCCGATTTCACCAAAGTAACTCCCTTCAAGTAGTTGGGCATGCACCGTTTCGCCATCAGGGGAAGTGACATTGACACAGCCTCGAAGTATCCAATACATAGCTTTGGCAGGCTCTCCAGCTTTTACAATGTGGTCTTGCACATGGTATGTCATGAGTTTAAGTCTGCGGGCGATTTCTACGAAAAATGCATGTGGTGCATTGCGGAATAGATTGAAATCCATGAGCTTTTCCATCACTTGTTTGGGCATCGAATTGGCTAAATTGTCCTGTATCCCATCCAGCTCATCGCAGGGCGAGCCACTCCGGACACCCCCGTTGCAGCTCTTATCACATATGTCAGCATGATTTTCCCCGTCGATTTCTGTACATGTTCCCTGCAATGGCGTCGCCCTACTCGTGAGAGTATATCCTTCTCGCTCAGCTCTTGAGATTTGTCGCGATAACGTTGACTTCCGTCTCCCGCCCGGATACCGGGCCTTGATGGCCCTCATGGTGTCTTACAACAGCCTCTCTGAGGTCTTTTCTGCAGAATCGCAGACGTTGACGAGAAGCGGTACCAATCGAGGAAAAATGAATCGCTTTCAGGAGAAAAAGGTCCCGCTGGTAGACCAAAATAATTTATACGAGGGGCGCTGTCGACCTTGCCTTCAGTGACACTGGAGGCAAGTTATGTTGTCGTAACTACTTAATTCAGTCAACACTGATGAATGTGCCAAGGCTACTAAAGCTCCATTGTTTAAGAGCATTAAATACGAGTAACGGACTTTGACCGACTCTAGAAAACTTCATCTCGTCTTGTAGCGAAACTGCCTTTTGGAATTCCAAAGATGTCTTTAAATTTATGTTCACCGAATGGTATTGTTGCTAATGCCCAAGCGCGAAACCAAGTTAACAATTTTAGCATAATTTCTTGCTGCCCAATATTTCGTAAACTTGGTTCTAAGGGCTACTAAGTTAACTTTCAGTTGGAAAACATCAGTAGTAAAGATGGCATTGGTCGCTGGATAGCAAGTCCCTCAGAAACTTTTTTTTAGGCCTCAGGATATTTCGGGGTGTAAACCCCGATTTCTGAAGAGTGCAGAAATGTTATTGACAATCGTATTGGTTTCATCTACCGGTCGTATTCAAGCTAATGACATGTCAACAATCGTTAATGGAGTCTTATATTTTCGCACAAATCACAAGTCTAAAAGCACTGAGTCTACCGCCCGGGGCAATGTGATGCAACTTTATGCGCCGGTATGCATAAGCGTTGGGTCCCTGCATCAAGTTGAGGCGGTTCTCAACTAATCTATTTGAGTTTAGAGTTGCTATGTCAAATGTCCCCGGAATATACAGAACGATCGAGGCGTTCCAATTTATGCCCCTAGGTTGCGTAAGCTGATAAAGAGGACTTCGCCCGTCTTGAATTACGTAGCTGATTCCAGCTTCCTCGTTGACGGGGAATTAGTTCTAGACAATTACACTGAGTTCTGAAGTGCCGTAGATGACAAAAGAAAAGAATACACGATTATGAGATTTGGCTGTTGGCTTCAACAGATAGGTAAGTAATCATTCCGCAATTTACAAAAAGGGGAAAAGGTAAGGCGAATAGCTGCAAAAAACTTAGACTTGAAGTACAGAAAAATGAATCAATGCGCAAGCGCTTTATTTGGCATATGGCGATTTGAGTTCAGTGATCTGCAGTGGTTTTGAAAGTGTATGACTGAGCACATAGTAAATATAGATCACTTCATACTATTGTGGCATGATGAATGATTGGGATCTGTCTTCGTAGTTCAACTAAACTCGTTAATGCCAAAGTTATTGAGCAGACACCCTCCCCCTGGCCATCACTCCGGAAGTGATTTTGTGTGCAGATTATTGTTGAGAGCCCATCGAGGAACTTGCTGTTAATGTTCCGCCTTTTAAAGCACGCTCAAATTTTTCTACGAGAGAGCGTTGTCAACGCAAGCTGTTCTGAGCTAAGAGAAGGATCGATAGCACTCCAGCAAACCAGCGAGGACTTTTGAAAACTTCAAATGCTTCGTAATCGTCGAAACTCCATTACTGCTCCCAAGAAGCCTTTAGCCCGCCACAAAAATGCTGCTCATGCCAGAACCCGGTTTACAATATTAGACATAATTCGCATGGTATGCGGGCTAATTTTGATTGGATTTTTCGCAAAACAGTTGATTCCCGGAATTTTCGGTCGTTTTTGGTCCAGGGAGACCACCGGTGAAGGTCCGGGAATCGTTCCCGCCTATTGGAGGGATTATAAACTACCTTTGGAATTTTCCCACAGGCAATTGCGCGACTATGATGGGACAAGATCAGATACACCAATTTTGCTAGCCATTAAGGGGAAGGTTTACGATGTAACGCGGAAAAGTGGACTATACGGACCACGCGGTACATATCGCCAGTTTGCAGGCGCAGATTGTTCACGAGCCTTTAGCTTCTCGCTCTGGAGCATGCGTGGCCTGCGCGAAACATGCAGTGATGACCTTACGGGCCTTTCCACGGAGGCTCGGCAACGTGTGGATGAATGGGCTCGGTTTTTTCACGAGAGATACCCATGTGTGGGCGAAGTTAAGAATTGATAAACTCTGAGTATGAGCCAGTTCTCGAGAGCGAGTGGTTAACATGAATCTTGCCACACTGCTCTCTACCATTCCACTGAGGTGGACTTGTTGCTTTCTTTTATGATGCACGTCAAACTGCAATGTCATCTCATCAGCTTCCCCAAGACTCTGTTTATTTAATGCCGGTCTGATGCAGATGCGTTTTTTATGGCAAAGCTTGCAAAAGTCTGTACCTGTTCGAGAGGCTGGGGGACAGATGAGCCAATGATTTTTCTAGACACCACGAATAAATGACCTACGGCACCTAAAGTACCAGCCGAGTTGTACGGGATCTTGATTCAATTGTGAATCGGCCATCGTAATTGTTGACAGCCTCGCAATAACGTGCTGAGACCAGAAACAAGGTATTTACTTAGTTACGTTGTCACATAGGAACTCCACTATCTCGCGCCTTTTTTCATTGCCGGAATACCTGCATTAGGTGAACAAGTTTGGCCTACATTTCATATCAGATTTTAATAAACCCGGTAACGATTCTCAACTGCATCCCTTCAAATACTTGCAAGCTGTCGGCGTTGTCAAGTCGGTTCCTTGATTGTTTTCTTGATTTGTTGTTGATTTCTATTGCCGGTGTCCTCCGTTTGGTGATCCAATTATCACTTTTTAAAAAAGTGGCACTGCCTGGTTTTACCTTAGTACTGATAACTGGTTAGTTTTCAAATAGTATGGAACCGAAGTGTCGAGAGCCCCCATCAGACACCTTCTGGGGCCACATGAAATCATCAGTTCTTCCGACATTATTCAGAGAACGTAGTCCCGAGGAACTCCTCTACCAAGTCTCGCTAGTAATTGAGACGCCAGCACAAAGTTTTCTGTAATTGGGTCTGTGACATAAGGCAAGGCACTGCTAAAGTGTTTGTTATGGGGGGTTTTAAGCAGTTGAAGGTGATCGAAAAGTCTTACAAATGCGCTACAGTCCAGAAAAGAACCGGAGTCGGCTTCATCTTACGCATGCGACTGAGTCTTACAGAATTAATGAGTAAGTGGCTCTCCTCAACTTCAAAACCGGAGATTCAGCGGCAATCGTCTACTGCGACCATCGCCGGTTCACGACTGAGGTACAAGTACTTCGTCTGGCAAGCGCAAACTCTACACCAAACAATTGCCGAAATGTAAAGCACCAACTCGCTTCACCACGAAAGAATGCCCGAGACGGCTATTTGCGGGCCCTTTCACTGATGCTGGCATGCGCTACCGATATGGCCCACTCTCGTGCTTCACGTGCTGGGTCCCTCACAGTCCCTGTAGCCGTTGGCAAACCATTGACGATTCAATCCCAGGTTCTCTAAGCCACACGGCCTACTTGTTATTTTTAAGACATGAGCCGCTCTCATACGGGGGGTGTCACAATCGGATATCTTAAGCCAGTCAAGCGATTGTGGCTTGGGTTGATCGACACATGAACCAGCTGGTTCATTGACATTCTATCCGTTATCGGTGACAAAAATGGTCTTATCATTTAGCAAAGTCCTCATGGCACCCGGTGACACCTTATCTCAAAAGCTTTCCACCTAATGGTGCGGCTTTCTTAGGAGTGCAATGTCGTCCTCACGCTCGAACGGCAAACCTAGCATATGGCCACTTATCACATTTGCCTCCAACAAGGTTTGAGAATGTGTCAGCTTGAGCGACTCCGGCTCTTCTGCATTTCGTTATCTGATGTCGTTCCTTTTCTCATATCTGTTTCCCAGTGCATCGATCCAGGGCTAGGGACCACAGAAAACCATCGTGTCCCGTTGCCGTTGCATGACAGGGGCCACACAGCCGGCAGAACTGTGGGGAGAGGGCTCTGCTATCAAGAAGTCAAATCTATCTGGGCTGGTATGTCTTGGTCTCTATCAATCAATCTACCTTTCCTCTATCTGATTTTTCGCAAATTTTGGTGCCCCAATCGGAATGTAGGTTCAGAAACGCTGGGTGTCAAGCAAGCCAAGTGGTGTATTTAAGAACGTCAAAAATCGACAATCTCTTAAGAGCTGCACATCTTATTTGTTTGGAATAATACACTAACGATCATCCTTCCAGTTACTCAGTTCAACAATGTCCGCCAAGCTATCTGACAAGGAAAAGAGCATTGTCGAGATCGGAGAAGTCGAAGATCAATTCGAAAGTTCGTCCAGCGTCCCAGCATTTGCTGAACCGACTTCTGAAGAAAAGACCAAGCTTCGGAAGATCATTGGTTACCCTAAATGGTACATTTATCTCATCTGTTTGATCGAGTTCGCTGAAAGAGCCTCCTACTATAGTACTAGTGGCGTGTTATCAAACTTCATTCAACAACCACTTCCCGCTGGCGGTAATGGTGCTGGTGCTCCACCTAGAAACTCCGAACTGACTGCAGGTGCTCTTGGAATGGGCCTTCAAGTTTCGACGGCTCTCAATCTCTTGCTTACTTTCCTCGCTTACTGCTTTCCTTTAGTAACTGGTTACATCGCTGACCGTTACTGGAGCAGAATGAAGATGTTGTGGATCGGTGTTTGGATTGGTGTCGTCTCACACATTTTATTTATCATCGGGGCAATTCCCTCCGTGCTCAAGAACAGCGGTCCCGCTTTGGCTCCTTGTTTGATTGGTATCATTACTCTGGCCATAGCTACATCATTTATCAAGCCGGTTTTGTTGCCCACTTTGTTATCGCAGTACCCACACCAAACTGATGTTGTCAAAACTCTGCCAACTGGTGAAAGGGTTATTATCGACCGTGATGCTAGTTTGCAAAGAATGACCATGACTTTTTACTGGAGTATAAACGTTGGTGGGTTCATGGCTGTTGCGACAAGTTATGCTGCAAGAAACATTGGTTATTGGTTGGCTTTCTTGATTCCTATGATCCTATACTTGATTATGCCAGTTGTTTTGATATTTTTGAAACGCCACATCGATGACGAGCCCCCCTCTGGAAGATCCATGGTTGCTGACTGCTTGAAGGTCTTGAAGGTATGTTTCGAAGGTGGTTGGGTGCAAAGATACAGATCCGGAAGCTTCTGGGAGTATGCGAAGCCATCTAACTTGAGGACAATGGGTAGAGACGGCTGGAGAAAGAACAAGCCTGGTTTCTATCCAGAACAATTAGTTCAAGATGCTCGTGTAACCATCAGTGCCTGTGTCATATTTTTGTACTACGTGATCTACAACATCAATGACAACGGGATCTCTTCGATGTTGGTCTCTCAAAGTGCATCCATGACTTCAAACGGCGTCCCCAACGATTTGATCAGTAACTTTAACCCATTGTGCATTATTATTTTTATGCCAATCCTTGACTGGATTGTCTATCCTATTTTGCGTAAGATGAAGATCAATTTTAAGCCGGTCTACCGAATCTTTGCTGGATTTATGGTCGCAGCTTTGTCGCAAGTAGCAGGTGCCATCACCCAAAAAGCCGTTTACGACACTTCTCCTTGTGGAAACTTTGCAACTACTTGTGAAGAGAAGTCCCCTATTTCGATGTGGGTAACTGCGGTTCAATATGCTATGACTGGCTTCAGTGAGTGTTTGGCCATGACTACAGGGTATGAAATTGCTTTTGAAAGGTCTCCTCCCCAAATGAAGAGTTTTGTCATGGCCTTGTTCCTGTTTACCACTGCTCTATCCGCGGCCTTGTCTGAAATTATCACACCATCTTTGGTCGACCCACACTTAGTTATTCCGTTCGCGGTCTTGGCTTGCCTTGGTGCTGTTTTTGCATGTATATTCTTGTGGAGATACTGGAACTTGGACAAGGTTATGGAAGCAGAAAGACTTGAGAGGTTGGCTATGGTTCAAAACGACGATGCAAACTACATTGGTAGTGTGTATTCCCAGGGCCATGTTGAACTCCCAAGAGCTGTCGAGTTGGATAAGGTTCTCAGTGTCACCTCAGCAGCTACTCATAAAGACTGATGCAATGTTTGCTTTTGTTTTTTTCTTTGGAGCATAGTGTATATTTAAGGTCGTGGTAGCTGGCAGGCTAGCCCAAGCGGTCAAATAGTTAATTAGGTTCTAAAAATTGATTACTCTTGGCTCGGAACTGTTTCCAGCCCTCTGACATCTTAGTTCAGAACTACTTAAACCAATTTTGAATAAGTTCTCCAAAACCTTAAGGCTAAAATTGAACTCTTAATTTCATCTCGGAGTTCACGAAGGCCCCGATTAAGTTGCTATGTTCCAAAAAAACCAGCTCCAAGCGGCCCTGACTAAATTCTTGAATCAAGTTTTTGTATTCATAGCAGTGTTGTAAAAAGGATCCGACATATCCAATACGTACAACCCCGCTCTGTGTGGATCCAGTAAAGTGTAAGATGCTCAAAAGAGCAGCAGTGGCATATATAGCAGCTCTCTTTATCAAAAAGCGTGTAATTTCTTGCACATCCTGTTGAGTTTCATCAAACAATGACGTCTTCGATCCATCTAAGATGCCACAAACTAGCTTTCCATCGAACTCCAGCCCGCTTATAACTTTAGGAAGTAAATGATAGCTCTTCAAAATATTATAAAGTGTCTGAGGTATCCACCTGCCTGAGGTGACAAACTCCAATGGCATATGTGGTTCGCTAGTACAATCGAAGCCTGTGAGGTTGATGAAACGCTGACCCAAAAACCCCAGTTCAGAATTAATCAACACAGTGTCGAGAGGCTTAGCATCTGCTGGTAGCTTTCTCGCGGGAAGGCGGGAAGCTGGTATTGAAAAGCAAGCATTTATTCCCGTTCCCAAAATCAATGAAATGTTGTTTTTTTGAGCGTTGGTGACAGCATTCGCCAGATACACTGCGACGCTGTCGTTGACGATACCTGACACCAGCACACTGAACGAAGCGTCTCTAGAGCCTACAGTTTGATCAAAATGCCACTGTAGTAGCTCAGTAACTTTCGCTCCTTTTAATTCATCGGTCAATATGAAGCCCTTTCCCATAGTGGTGAGTCCACCATTCAAGTCCAGCGGAAAACTGAACGTTACGCCCATCACGTAGTCGATGGGGCAAATGGTTCCAGATTCTCCCAAAAAAACGTCGATTTGCTGACAAATCCAATCCACCACATCTTGAAACAGCCTTTTATCGACAATGGTCCTCTTCACTGCTAAACTGTGGTGCTTCAGAATGCAGCCATTCTCCGGATCGATGAAAGCTAGCTTAATGAAACTACCACCAAAATCCAGCGCAAGAGGAATTCGATGAGCCCCCCATTTTTCAAACTTCAACGGCCTACTTTTCATCACTTCTCCCGATAACATTGAGGTATCGCTCTCTTGAAGCCTCAATTCCAGATCCAGAACGCCCAACCTGACAAGTTCTTCTATCGACTCATTGGGCTCCAACAAAGTCTCGATTTCATCCAGAAAGTGGTGGTGTATCGTCATCTTGGGGGCTCAAACGATGAAGATGGCAGGTTAATGTACCCTCCCCAGATTTAATTCTTATCAACTAACAAAGAATATTAATGTCTTGATTATACATAACAAATGAGACGGACGTATTCGATTTTGTTAGTTTGCTAACCCATGGTGTATAGTAGACCTTACACAGCTCAAAAGGCTAATATTATTTAGAAGTACCAATCTCTAAAGAAGCCGATATATTATAGAATTTCATCCCTCAGGCATGCACCGCATCCGAAAGGTGCATTGCTACAATTCTTGTCCATTGTATAGGACATACAGCTGTACCTGCTATAGACTGGGAAGACGTGCAGTTCAGGTATTTCATGGTGCAGAGTTAACACGAATCACTGCTAGTTGAAGCAGTGGATCAACGGGTGTGTCAGAGAAGTGAGGACTACGCTTTGTTAAGATAAACAACGACAAGTGGGCGAGACTAACGGTTCTTTTCGGATCAGGCAAAGCTAGAAGCTGCATCATCCATCACATTGAAGCTGTCACGCCCGAAAATGATAGTGGGGATCTACTGGAAACATGTACCGTAGTATCGCGCCGTGAGAGTTCCAGGAAGTGGCGTGAAAGAAGCAGAATTTGGACGATCGGCCAATTTAGAAGGATTCTTGATCAATGCTTTGCTATGGGATGAGGAAAAGCAGTCAATTACATCGCTGTTTTAACTCCGCTGGTTGACTCTTACGTGGAGTCTCCGGACCGGGACGAGATACGTGAGCTCATCTTCCACAATGGCCTCGGCTCGCGAATGACGCCATCATGAATAGTTTTAGCCAAGCTCGCTTCCAACAAAATAAGCAGCACCATTTACCAATATGCAATCATTAATAATGTGGGGAGCATCGATTTTTAGTTCCTGTTCTGCCCAGTTGACGCATTGCATATCCCACGATCCCGGTTGGAACCATACGCTTTTTATCGGGGTTTGAACCGTGTCCAATTGTTGCAAGATTGAGAGGGTAATTGCTGGTGGTGTGACAAAGCAGACGCTGATACCGTCGATGGCACTTCTGTCGGCGAAGCTCCCTAGTCCTTCTGCCACGTTCTTGTAGATGGGTAATTTTCGCAAAGAGGATCTATTTCGCGTCTGACTGTCAGTTGTCAGATCTACATAACCGCCAGTGGGCGTAATCGGAACCACAGGCAGCTTTCGTTGGACGAACCAATGGACAATCTGATTTGCATAAGACAAATCCTTATATACTTTGCCACAAACGAAATAGAGACGATGAGGCCCAAAGAAGGAACTGAGCTGCTGTTTTACCATTTCTTAGGGCATCAACGAGGACCACAATCCTTTCGCACTTTGCTTGATCGCAGATTGCTGGAAGGATGGACGGTTTTTCCACGGGCCTCACGAACATCGACATAAAGGTTTGTTTTCAAAAAAAACAAAAAACACTCACGGTGGGGGTCGAACCCACAATCTTCTGATTAGAAGTCAGACGCGTTGCCATTACGCCACGCAAGCAATTGTTGAAAAGTTAATGAGATTGAAATAATAATACATATAAACTGCATCATGTGCTTACGCTGAATCTCTTTACGGTGCCGTCGTTAGTTTACGCGCTACCCTGGGTATTACGTTTTCACCTTCGTCGTTACAAGAAGCCCAGTTTACCTGAGTTTAGAGATCCTCTGTCGATGTCATTCACATAATAAGCATTTTAGCTAATGGAGTTAAACAGCTTTTTCAAGAGATGCTGCGAATTGCAGTCCGGGGTAGTTGGTAAGCCTTACGCTGGCATTTTCTCCGTCTGCCCCTACTCCCTCTTGGTTGTTTTATCCGCAATGGGTATTGTTTTCGTGACTTTTAATGTTTTAGAGGAAATTTAATAAATTAAGCAAGGCCTGTGCGGGCTCATTTGATCTCGACATGAACAATCAAGTGAAGACATTTATTGTCCTTGAAAACACCGAGCGTTAAACAGTACACAAACAGCGTCATTTGCTTATACTATCATCCCAACTAAGGGATGTTTAAGTTGGCGAAATAGCAGTTGACCAAGTAGAAACAAAAACTACTGGCCTAATCTTCATTGGGCTTTTATGATGAAAACAACGAAACACCATTTGAGTCAACAGGCAGTGGTATCTTGAAGAGAAAGCTGTCTCATCTTAATGGTAAACCTCTCCGCCTGAAGTTTTAAAAGTACCTAGCAGCACCATGTACGGACTCTAATATTTGGAAGGAGTTACCTTTTCTCATCACGGGTTCTTCTCGACATTCAAAGATTCCATGCATTTGCTGACCGATGGTTCAGCCTACCCAGCACGGTCTTGTAGCTGATGGCTCTAAATGAAAGCCGAAAACGTACAATACCATGTACAGGCTGCAAGAGGAATAAAGTGAGATGTCAGTATGTGGAGGGCCAGCCTTGCGAGCGATGTGCCAAGTTTAAGCTCAAATGCTATTTTCCAGATCATCGGTACGGTGGAAGCGAAGCGTTCTCTACCGTATCACAACCAGAACACCAGATGGTGCCGCCATCTATTTTGCCGCATTTTAACGCGCCCGGTGGCCATCAGCGGGAAGCCGGATGGGCCGGCTCTGTGGATAACCGTATTTCAACATTAGAAAGCGCTTTGGAATCGGTCCTCTCAATCCTTCAAACCAGTCAGTCACAGCAACAGCAACAGATGGACTTCTTGCAGCTGCAATTTCAAGAGCGCCACTCATCGTCTGTGGATCAACCTTTCATGCTCCCGAGCGCCAAGGAGCCTTATAGAGAAACGGATAAGTACCCTCTTCTAGGTTATCGAGAAACTTTAGACGTCCAGGTATCAGAGACACTATCGCAGGAAGATGCCAGAGAGCTTGTTCGGCTGTTTAGGGAAACATTAGCGCCTCGACTGTTTGGTTACGACATTGGTATTCTGGATGTGGATGCTATGTGGAAATCGTCGTCTCTTCTTCTATTGTCGATATGCACTGTCGCGTGTCCACACCACACCTCACTTAAGTCAAAATTTGATACTCTGAATCTGAAGTTTAAATTTCTAGCGTCTCAATGCTTAACATGTGAGATTCCAGTGAAACAAGTTGAGAATACCGTGCTGGCGCTCCTGATCGGCGCTCTATGGCTAGAATCCAGCCAGATGTTCACTTCAATCGCTATTCAACTAGCCCGTATCCACAGAATAGATCAGCAAAATCCAAGTCATTCCATTTTGCAATCAAAACGATTTCACCGACTGTGGTACTTACTATACATCGTTGATGGAAACCAGAATCTAACTTTCGAAAAGAGCCCGTCTATCCATGAAAGATCAGAGCAACTGCTTCAGAATGCGAGAAGAGATATAGTGAGTAACCTCGTAGATCCCTTAGTTCGTAAGATTCTCAACGAGAATCAGGACTCAAAGGATAAAGTGGTCAACAACAGACAATTAGAGCTTTTAAATGAAGTTGAGACCCACAAAGTTCCTATTTCCCCCACGTCTTTGAACGATCTGAGAATACTGGGCCAAGTAGAATATCATATGGCCGTGGAGAGCATTTTCTCTTTCAATCCCATGCAGACATCGAACACCAATGAAGCTCTAGAGTCTGCCATGTTCATTCTTCAACCTTCAAATTTTGGAATCCCTTGGGAAAGCAATTTAAAGTTAGATAGGTGGATGATATCGTGGACCATAACTTTACAGAACCTCGATTTTCAAAGCGATCCATGGTCATTAAAAGCTACACTGCTGTACTATAATTTTGCGCGAATGCATATAAATGCAAAACCATTGTTGGCCAGAGGAAAGTCTTCAATGTTCGATGTCGCCAATAAGGACTTTGTGAGCTTATGGCAGTCATCTTCTGCTTGTAGTATCAGTGATGACGATCCAAGTTCACTAGTTGATGCTTCTCACGAGATATCTCGATCTGCCGCCTATTCGTTACTTCGACTGGCCACTGAGGACAACGACATCAAAAGTATTTTTCAATTCTTACCGATGCATGTACATGTAATGCTTTACTATGCGTCGTTAGTCCTGTTGAACCCCGGAGATATTAATGCAGATAGCTCACAGGTGAGTTGTAAGTCTCTGGCAATCAGATATAAGGTAGTGATCAATTTACGAAAGATGATTACTGCGGCGCCGCTGTCAGATCCTCGTCTCCGACAGAAACTTTTAGATTCCTTAAGCTACCTCCTGGAAGAATATAAAAAAAAATGCATGGATTCACTTTCGGATCCTGAACATGTTACATCAAGCCGGGTACAGGAGCTATTTGAAGACGTCAAGCCTGGGGCCCACGCCTCAAAGCCCAAAGCCATATTAGCCTGGCCGGGTACGAATCCTGGTCACCCTTGACATCAATTGTTCTTCTTATCTTCCGCAGCGGTAAAGAGGAAAACTGACGTTTTTGCGTCGTTAGCAGTTTAGTGACAAAAATACAATGTTAAGCGGCCACTTCCTCTTTTAACCTCGACAAGACGCATAGGAGGTGTATACAGGCAAGAGTATCTTCATCACGACGACCGACATGATGAAGGAAAGGGCGCAAGGAGAGAAAGGGCGACCAAAAAAGTACAGGGTCTATGGTCCCCAACCCAACCTAGGGAAAGCCAACGTGCGAACGCAACTGACCGATCCGATGTTCGAGGAAGTGTTTCGAGATTTCAAACATATGAGGCGCTTGTTGAAGACGTTACTGATGGGTTGCGACAGTTACTCAGATGGAATGGCCTCTTTTGTGGAGGGCGCGATTGGTCTCTCCAGCCACTTTGAATCAATTCTTAACAATAGCGAGAAATGGAGATACAGACTTCCAACCAGAAAACTTTATGCCCCTTCTGGTAGCCCATTTGTCCACGATCAGCACATGCCTGATTCCTATCAATATGATAAATCTCCTTTAGAACCCCTCTCGATCGCTTCGCAGAATTGTATGTCCCAAAACTTCCTGAGTAAGCACAATGTTCGCAACTTCAGATGCCGACAAGAGGTCGCTCGTGGAAGGATTAAGGCCGACTTGAAACTGATGGATAGAGCGCTCCGGCAACCCCTAGTCAGAGTCCATGAACTGTGTTTGCAAATAAGTGAACTCGCAAGGGCGCGGGAGACGTGCGTCGCAAAAGTGCTTGACTGTACCGCCAAATATGACCAGTGGCGAGAGAAAAACAGGAAGCATATGGGGCCGCGCCAGGTGCGCGACAAGTTAAGACATGCGCGGGATCTGGAACTCGAGAGGATGAAATACGAGTCGCTCAATGCTACCACCAAGGTTAAAGTACAAGTATTTTTGACACTTTTCGCCAGGCTGATGGAGAAGTGGGTTGAGGGCTTTATCCTGAACTCTTATTCCCTAGCGTTCACATTGTACAGCAACATAGGGTGTGCCGAAGAGGTGTTTGGAATGGTTAGCCAACCCGTGGCCAGCCAGCTGGACGGCTTGTCGGCCCAGGACTGTGTCTCGGACGGTCATCTGATCCCTCCAGAAACTTGTCCTCCTCACGGCGCAGGGTGCGCTTCTGGACAGGCGCAGATGCCAATGCAGGACATTGTCACAAAGTTTCGCAGCGATATAGATTGCGTAAACATGCACATGAGTGATCTCCGGATCACGGACTTTGCCCGTTTTTACAATGCCACAATTTGTTCTGCCAAGGAAAGCGCCAAAACCCAATCTCAAGAGTACGCCATCCATGGATCAGTGCCTTTGCTATATGCTACTGCGCTCTACGATTATGGCATGGACGATGCCGGGTATCAATTGGGAGATCTGACTTTCCACCGTGGAGAAGTAATAAGGGTGATACGGAAAAACGATCCCAGCTGGTGGTACGGCGAATCCATGCGAACTAAGCACCGGGGCTACCTCCCTTCCAACTACATTGTGGTTGAACGGTATACGTGAGCAACCGGGGCCATGATGTGCTTTCGAACAGAGGACTCAAGAAGCAACGCCGGACTCGTCACGTGAACAAAACAACTTAGTTACATAAGCAACCGCTTAACATCACTATCGACGAACCAACACAACATCGTTTCACACGTACAAAATAAGCCAATTAAACGAGTGCCGAGATATTTATGACGTGCCGGAGCCTACTTGCTATCGACCTGGCCGGAGTGTCACCACGTTAGGCGTCTGCGATGTGCAAGAAAAAGTATAAAAGGCGTTGAACGGTTGTTGTTGACGTGGTGCCGTTGTTTGACTCAATTCTAATTTCTTGGCAAACTTAAAAAGGTGAAGGTCCGAAGGGCGCTCTAACGAAGTCTCACCCGGTAGATATAATCTTCAGAAAAAAGAGTTATTCACTTTCGCAGCCACCTTGGATCACAGCTTTCAGTTCAATTGACGTTTAATATGCCATCCGTCAAGTCTTTTGAAGTGTCAGAGCCGCTAGACACCAGTCTTAAGGGGTTTGCCTTGGCAAACCCGCAATTGACTTTTGTGGAACAAGAAAGAGTGTTCGTTCGGAAGACGGATGCGACCAAAATAGCATTGGTGTCCGGTGGTGGGTGTGGCCACGAACCCACGCATGCTGGTTTCGTCGGAGAGGGTATGCTAGGAGGTGCAGTATGTGGTGATATTTTTGCTAGTCCATCGACTAAGCAGATTCTGAACGGAATTAAGCTGCTTTCCAAACAGTCCAGCGGGGTTTTGCTGGTTGTGAAAAATTACACAGGTGACGTCCTGCATTTTGGTTTGGCTGCAGAACGTGCCAGGGCGCTGGGCATCAATTGTAAGGTTGCGGTTGTTGGCGACGATGTCGCCGTGGGAAGAGCCAAGGGCGGATTTGTGGGCCGCAGAGCATTGGCCGGAACTGTTCTAGTGCACAAGATCACAGGTGCATTTGCGGACGCGTTTTCGGACAAGCACGGTCTCGATGGAACTGCCCGCGTGGCAGACATTGTAACTAGCAACCTGGTCACGATAGGTGCCTCTTTGGATCATTGTAAGGTTCCTGGCCGTAAATTTGAAACTGAACTCAACGAAAACAAAATGGAGCTCGGGATGGGTGTTCACAACGAGCCAGGCGTGAAAGTGTTAGAACCGGTTCCTAGCACGGACGAACTGATCGAAAAAGACATGCTTCCAAAGCTTTTGGACCCCAAGGACAAGGATAGACATTTTGTGGAATTCGCGAAAGATGATAACGTTGTTCTTCTAATCAACAACTTAGGCGGTGTTTCTAACTTTGTTATCTCTGCCGTCGCTGCCAAGACCACTGAGGTGCTTAAAAAGACTTACAACATCACTCCAGTGCAAACCATCACAGGTACTTTGATGACTTCCTTTGACATGGATGGGTTCAGCATCACTTTATTGAACGCCTCGCGTGCTTCGAAGCAACTGCACCAAGAATTTTCTGAGGTGGACTGTGTGTTAAGTCTATTGAGAGCGCCAACTGATGCCCCAGGTTGGCCCAATATTTCCCACGACGACGCCAAATCGCCAGAAATTGACGAATCTCTTTTGAAGGAGGATATTAAGGTCAAACCTGCTGGGAAATTTGATTTCGATCATTTTGCCAAGATGATGAAATCTGGTGCCGATCAGCTAATCAAAAGTGAACCACACATTACCAAGTTGGACTCACAAGTTGGAGACGGTGATTGCGGCTATACTTTAGTTGCTGGTGCGAAGGGTATCACTGATAATCTGGCTGGTCTGGATAAAACCTATTTGTCTCAAGCTTTGGCGCAAATCTCTGATCACATCGAAAGCTCAATGGGTGGTACCTCGGGCGGTCTATACTCAATTATGATATCCGGCCTATCACATGGTCTAATCCAGACTTGTAAGGACAAGGACGACCAAGTGGATGCAAAAATTCTTTCAAAGGCTTTTGAAATTGCGTTAGAAACTCTCTATAAGTACACGAGAGCCAGACCAGGCGACTCTACGCTTGTAGATGCTTTGGAGCCTTTTGTCAAGGAGTTTTCTGCGTCAAACGACTTTGCGAAGGCCATCGAGGCTGCCGACAAAGGTGCTACATCTACTGGTTCGATCGAGGCTAAATTTGGCAGAGCATCCTACGTCAGTGACTCCAGCGAAATCCCTGATCCAGGTGCACTCGGGTTTGTCGAGTTCCTCAAAGGAGTCCAGAATGGCTACTAAAGTCAATGTGGCACTCAGGAACTAAGTCACGTATAAGAGAACTGGAATTGCACTTTTCAGCTCCATGGGAAATAAAGTATGGTTAAATTTTAATGAACTTAGTTGACATTTGATGAAATGAACGTATATGGAGTTACATATATAAATGTTGGTTTTCATTTGTACCACAATTGCATATGTAGTTAATCTTAGGCAGTGACAAGACTGCCTTTCAAATGCGTGAATCGCATCACTGGTGCTCGATACTCATCAGCCTGATGATGATCGTCTAAAGGTATATAGTTCACTTTCAAAAATGAGACGTACTATCTATCGATCAAACAGATACTATTTGAACCTGGTTGAAACGTTACGGCTTGAAGTATCTGACGGTCAATTTGAAGTATTATTGCTATCAATGAGTACAGATTTTGAGCGTATCTACTTAAACCAATCCAGATCTAACGGAAGGTTTCGTATCGCAGATTCTGGGTTAGGCTGGAAGATTTCGAGCAGTGGGGGATCAGCTGCAGGGCAACAAAAGGCGCCATTACTACTTCCAGCAACTGAGCTAGCTTCAGTTCAATGGAGTAGAGGATGCAGAGGTCATGAGCTTAAAATAAATACGAAAAACCAAGGAGTTGTGCAACTGGATGGGTTCTCGCAAGAAGATTTCAATTTGATTAAGAATGACTTTAAGAGAAGGTTCAATGTCCAAGTTGAACAGCGCGAGCACTCTTTACGTGGTTGGAACTGGGGAAAAGCTGATATGGCGCGTAATGAGATGATATTTGCTTACAATGGAAAGCCCACCTTTGAAATTCCATACTCACATATCAGCAATACAAACTTGACCGCCAAGACCGAGGTGGCCATTGAATTTGACCTCACTAAGGAAGATTACAATCCAGCTGGTGACGAGCTTGTGGAAATGAGATTCCACGTTCCAGGAACGATACAGGATGAAAACGACAACGAGGGCCAGGATACAAAACAACCAAAAGCCGAAGGAGAAGAAGATGTGAATATGGAAAAAGAGCTCAAACCTGCTGCGGAGTCATTTTACGAGGAGCTGAGAGAAAAGGCGGATATTGGCGAAGTTTCAGGCGACGCTATCGTGTCGTTCCAAGACGTTTTCTTCACGACACCAAGAGGTCGTTACGATATTGACATTTACAAGAACTCTATAAGGCTCAGAGGTAAGACCTACGAGTACAAATTGCAACACCGTCAAATCCAAAGAATATTCTCTTTGCCTAAAGCTGACGATATTCATCATTTGATGGTACTCTCTATCGAACCGCCCTTGCGTCAAGGTCAAACATCTTACCCATTTTTGGTTATGCAATTTCAAAAAACTGAGGAGACAGAGGTTCAATTGAATGTTGAAGATCAAGAGTTCGAGGAACTATACAAGGAAAAGCTCCTGAAACAGTATGACGCTCAAACGCATATCGTGTTAAGTCATGTATTGAAAGGTTTAACAGGGCGTAGAGTGATTGTTCCGGGCCAATATAAGTCCAAGCATGATCAATGTGCTGTATCTTGCTCCTTTAAAGCAAATGAAGGTCATCTGTACCCACTGGACAGCGCTTTTCTCTTTTTGACGAAGCCAACCCTGTACATGCCCTTCAGCGATGTGAGCATGGTAAATATTTCAAGAGCCGGTAAAAGCACCACGTCGGCTCGGACTTTCGATCTAGAAATCATTATGCGGGCCAATAATGGTACAACCACATTCGCAAATATTTCAAAGGAAGAGCAGCAACTTTTGGAGCATTTCCTCAAGTCCAAAAATTTAAGAGTTAAGAACGAAGAAAAAGAGGCTCAACAGAGACTAGAAAGTGCCCTGGGTTCTGACAGTGGTGATGAAGATGTAAATATGGGATCCGCTGGTGAGGATGACGAATCGGTTGACGAAGATTTCGCGGCCAGTTCTGAAGACGATGACGTAGCAGAAGAATTCGACTCAGATGCCCCAGCTAGCGACAGCGATGCAGATGATGCAGACGCAGACAGGCCTAGCAAGAAACCAAAGGTCGAATGATTGACGTTAGATAGCTAGCAATTTAAGTATGCTTGTAAGCCTCATCATATTAGAAAAAGAGCCTTTATGCAACAGAATGGAGGCCAAGAGGGAACTCTTATTATCCTTGGTGAAGGTTTGCAAGTCATCAGCTTTGTGGCTCTCATTTTCGAGACAGCTCTTCCAAAGTCTTCTTGATAACGCGTGCCGATGTCGAAAGCTCTTGTCTTGTAAACTCCAAATTGCCTTCTTTACCTACAATCCAACTTTCTGCAACACCAATCCTAGTAGCACCACGATGGGAATCGATCGTGAAAGCCGCTTCTTGCCATAAGTATTGTCTCTGTTTCAACGGTTAGTATGGATTAGCTGCCAATCGAAAGTGCGACCATCTTTTCTTTCACATACCCTGTAAGATCTATCAAGCTCTGCTAGGCACTCATCGATTTCCTTGGTATACAAGTCCATAACGTTTGCTGATACCTCATACACTTCATCCCAGTTTACAGAGCTGATGGGCCCGTGATCAGAAGTTCCGCTTGGCCTATCACAATCTGCGTTAATCAGGCCAGTGATCTGACTCAACCTCTGAAGCACCACTTGTTTCATCATTTCATCATGTACTGCCTTCTTGTTGTGTTCATTATTTTGCCACTCAGCGGCTAATTGTTCCAGCGTAAAACTCTCGATTTTGTCTCTTCCTAAAGCGGCTTCGACTTTGGACGTCATGCTCGACTTCTCTAATCCACCCAACATTACTAAATACTCTATATCTAGTCGACAAGCCTATATTTTGCACCACCTTTCAGTACCTTATTGATACCTCCTAATTCAATTGTGGTGTGTAAAAGTTTGAGTTACTACTCCAAAATACCACTTTTTTGACGACCATCACTAGGATAGCGAAGTGACCACTTGGGGCCCAGCAAAACTACTAATAGCTTGTCAGTAATTCTAAAGGTCCATGAAATGGTGTAGACGATGAAGGAGAGAATTGCTACCAGTCTGACGATGAACTGCCAGAACGAAATGCGCTTATCGCTGACGGTGATAGTTAAGGCTTCGAAATCGTAAGAGAGAAAAATGCCAGGAGCTTGCTTGTTGGAGGATGTTACTGTCGTTTCGCTTTCACTCAACGAGTACTGGTTGGTCTTAACCTCTGCTCCCAGTTTCCTGAATGTGGTGGGAACAACAGATGTGTAGTAACGGTAGCGTATTGCAGGATCATTAGAGAGCCTGGCGGTTTTGTCGAGAGGATTGTCGATGTAGGGGTAGAAATCGCCGTATGAGAGCTCATTGAAAACATGAGAAAAGTTGATAACGTCTGGCGGGGGCCTTCTAAAATCGCCAGGACTATAGCCTCTGGAGGTTATCACCAAGTTCCCCTTGACCATGTTTACAGGAATAGAACCAAAGATGTGACATCCGTCAAACTCCTCGCCACCAGCAAGAGCAGAGAAATCGATTTTTTCCCTGAACTGCGCTGGAATTGCCTCTGCCATTATCTCGTCCAATCCTGGAGAGCGGATGTCGTTTCTCCCATCCACCTTCGTGTCGAGGGGAATATAGAACAGATCTTCCAGTGAGAGCTCGTTCTGCACTAGTTTCTGATCCCCCGTACGGTCGTAGGCTAACACAGTAAGATACTGACATTTAGTATGCACAAAGACGTCCATATTGATTTGGGCTGTTTCTCGAAGTTCGTCAGACACCCCATATTGTTCATCGATATATCCCCCAAAAAAGCTACCAAACTCGCTCCAGGCAATAAATGCGAGGAAGAGGTAGGTCAAAATAGTCGTGTATCCACCTTTGGACGATTTTTTGACATGTTGAGCGTCCGTTTTCGCTGTACATTCCGTTAGTAAAAAGAGCAGTCCATGGAAGAGCGTCTTCATAAGAACCTGTTCTTCCGAAAAAAAGACACACCTGTCTCTAGCCTCACGTAATACTAGTTCAACATACGAAACGCATCAAAGGTCCTCAGGCCAGCCATTGACTATCTTGATGTGCGAGTACTGGTAATTTTTGTATTAAGAATATTGACGACATTTTCATTTATGGCAGACATATTATTGTATATAACTTATTTGAAAGCGACTAACTAAACGGATTCACACTGTCGCACCTGAAGAGAGGATAGAATCTGTATCGTACTTCTTTTGCAAATTATCGATAGACGAAGGTACTAAAGCTGAGTTTTGTTTTGTCTTGAAAGAAATCCTTTGGAAGGTCAAAGCTTGCCACAACAGAACACATTCAAGTAGTAACCTGACAACCCCGACGTAGAAACCACTTCCCGCTTGTAAATCGAAAACTCTGTGCAACATTCCGTAATTTGCTGAAGCACTCGCTAGAGATACGTAGATTACGGCGGAGATAAATACACCCAAGAAATTGACGATGATCGCAACGATGGGTAGTACTCTCAAGGCAAAATGGCCAATTGTATTGACCGTAGTCCAGTTCTTATAATTCCGACCACTCAGCACCTTAGGAGCTGTCAAAAGGGTTGATACGATGACTAAAACACAGATAGAAAATTCTATGAGAGCCAGCCAACTGATGGACCAGCAACAATTCTGCAGCAGCAGCAAACCCCCAGCAACTCCCTGCCACTGGTTATAGTCGCGCGTAGCCACACTAGGTTCGCCAGGGGTCGATTCGGGCTGAAGGTACTTCAAAAAAATGTTTTGCTCACCCCGGGCCTTCGTCAACGCATTGAGGCCCAACCTGTAGGCGTAAACGAATGATTCTCCCATAATACGCGGGTTCCTCGCCGAAGTTATGCCAAATTGAACACCCACGTCTCTCACAATCATGGAAATAGGTTCAAGTCCATTGAGGTTCACACTGCAATATTTAGGAAGCTTTGTGACCGAAGTTTGGTCTTTGCAGAATCCTAGATGATTTATCTTGAACACATTAGAAGGGCTAAAAGTGTTCACAAGATTCACGTCATCATAATCCGCAGAAGCGGCAGGTTCAACCTTCATGTTTAAGTCTACCGCGACGTATGATAGTAGGGTCAAAAGGTCTTTGGCGCCTAAAAATATGTCCTGATTGCGCTCAGGCACTTCTAGAAACCTTAGTTCATATTGAGGGAGACAATACCGTGGGCCGGATACGGAAGAGCATGAAGCGTTGGGCAGGTGGAGGAGGAGCACTGTAAGTAATGTGGCCAAAATGGAAAACCACAAACAGACCAGAGTCGCCAGATTGCGAAGTGCCGGCTTTAATTTGCTGAAAATCAGGCCAGGTCTTATCATGAAGGCTTGAAGGGCTAATAACAGGTAGTATCTGTATCACTCAAAAATCTATGTTCTTTTCTATTATCTTTTACCATATTCTAGACGTCTTGTGTCAGAACGTCACAAATTAAATGCCGACACCGGGACAACACGCTCACCAGAGCCAGAACCAGCATAGCTGAGAGGTGTATCTGGCAGATCCAGTGATTCTAACGAATTGATATCATTAAAATGGATTTGTGACGCCTCATCCTCCTTGAGTATGGGGGGCTTCGGCAGGTCTCTAGGATCCGCCTCGCCACTTTGCTCTTGGAGAGGCTGCGTAGCAGATGCAAGTATGCCCAGTTCGTAGGAATCACCGTCTGCAACTTGACCATCGGTGATGCACCATACTAGCCCCGACCAAGTAGCGCACGAAATGCAGGAGAAAAAAGCTAGTAGCCAAAGTGAAGTGAACCACGCACCGCCCAAATGATATGATACACCCATCGACCCAAGCTCGTTTTGTATTCTGGATCGCACCTGAAGATTAAAGGAGGCTAATGCTATCACGCTAACCAATGCACATATGCAGATTAACAAGGAGAGAACCGACACTGTGTGGATGAGAAAAGACTCCCTGAAATGGTTTAATGAGCGTCCCTTTACCGAGTAAAACCACAAAGTCAATACTATCATTACTGCTTGAAAACTGGCCACAACATAGAGCAAAGTGATCTTCTTTTCTTTCAATTTCCTTGCGCTGGACATATAATCTGTGTAGGAACTCTCCGCCTGCGAAGCGTCCCCGGAGGCGTCGTATGCGTAATCTAAAATCACCCCAAGACCTACATCATTCATGAGTTCTTTGTAATCAAACACGTAGTCAGGGCCTGCGTTAACGCATGTAGTATAATTCTCTGCCCTCGGACCCGCCTTGGCTGTTGTCCGATTATCGACACGACACCAGCCGTAAACCGAACTGACCACATACTGTGGTGACGTACTAGTTTGATACGCAGTGTACTCTGTTAGAATCAAAATCTCGGATGTCGTGAGACCCACGCCGTTGCTGATGTAGTTGGCGGTGGATGCCTCTACCGACGACTCTAGCACTTGAAACAGTCCCTTAGCTATATCAATGGAAGATGTATTCATTTTCCCCATAAATAACCTACTTGGGGATACAAAAGCTCCCAAGGTAAGTATCAACGTGAAGAGCAAGACCATCATTGACGATCCCAGACGTAAGAACTGAACAAGACGGTCCAAAGCCCCAAGATTATCAAACGGTTTGCTAAAAGCGTTACGTAGACGGCGTAGCGGCATGGTCACTCTTTTCTAGCAGTGATACCGGTCCCATCAAGAGACAACCTTGCGCACTCCGGAAGCTGATACCTGCGCTACAAGATGTGTAGTGGCATTTATCAAATATGGCCCAGTATTTTAACCTCATCCTTCGTATTACATGATAAAAATCATTGACAGCCGGGTTCAGGAGAGACGGTACTTGGAGATGTGGCTGGCAGATTTACATACGCTTGACGTGTACGAGAGCCTTGAGTCAAAAACGAGACTTTAGTTTTTTCAGGATCAGAACTCCAATTCACCAATGGAACATACAGCCCGTATTCATACGAAGTTCTGGCAGGAATAATCCGGGAATAGTAAGGGCTAGGTAATGCGCAATCCTCAAACAACTTTGACTGGCTAGCCTTTCTTATATATTAGCGTACTTCTGTGCCATTTGTGTTCCATCAAACTTATTTTACTGACGTAGCTTGTATCACTTTATAGTATTATGACACTATATTGATATTTACTATTACAAAACTCGACGGTATATCGACACAATCAGATCACAAAACCTGGAGGTTCTCAAAGATGAAAAGTGCACTGCCAAATTGCTACAGTCCATCTATAGAGGTGTTGCCTCTAGTGCGTTTCTTAAACAAACGCAGAGGCTAGACGGCGAAACTTATCGTTCTATGGGAGTGCCGGATTGATGCCCTCTCCTCATCACTATAGACGGTTCATCGACTAGATTGTTACATCAACTTATGGAAAAGATGAACTTAACAAGCTCGCAGAGACACGACAAGATATCACGGATAGGTTATATCTGATCTGGCTTCGAGATCAATTTGATCATTTTATCCAAAAGTTTACCAACTCGTCTTTGAATGGCGAGAAACCAGCGTGAATTCGAAGGTTGGGAAATAATCAAACGCGACAGCGAAGGGCAGCTACTAGAAAATGACATAGAAACGCGAAGGAGTCGCCGTAGAGGCGACCGAGGTGGCGAAAGAGAGCATATTTCTCTTCTCAGACTCAGTGACCAGACAGAACTACGCTGTGGAGACTCAATTATGATGAGAGACGAACAACTCGACTCTTTTTCAATCTATATGATACACGAGATCCGCCTCAACACGTTGAATCATCCAGTGGAAATTTGGGCCTTCACTTACCTGAGAATATTTGAATTCGACAAGCTCGAGTACATCCTGGCCAGTGACCTTAAGCTTTCTCCGGAGACCAGCAACCTAGATGACCTTAGGGACAAAGAAATTTCTAATCTGTTTGAAAAAACGGTTCATTCTGACGAGCTAGGATTGACAGCAGAGCTATGTGAAATTTACCTTACTGATTATATATCGAAGGTTAGGGTTCTCGACGCCCGGGAGTTTTTCAGCTCCCACGCTGAACAATCCAAGCATAAACATTTCTTAGTGCAGTATGCATGTGAACCCTCGGGAGTTTCTTTCAATAAAGTGGATATCCACCGTGCGGAACGGAATGTTGTAATGATGGAGCCAAAGTCGTCGCACAGGTATGTGAAAGAATTAACCTTAAAAGGACCTAGCACCAAGGGAAGGAAAAAACCAGCCACATCGAAACAGCTTGGTGCTAGTCCTTCGCCGTCGCCTCTACTGCAGCAAAAAACGGGGACTTCCATATTATCAATTAATAGGCCTGAACTCCAAGAGGGGAAAGTTCAAGAAAGAGCTTATGGAGAGGCCGGACAAGCTAGCGACGAAGAGTCTAACATCTCTAGTAGCCAAGAGGTCGATGATTTTCAGGATGCAACTGATGGTCTCAGACAATTTAACACTAAGGGGACCAATGTTATATTGATGGAAAATGCTAGAAGTTCTAGCTCTAGCTCCAGCTCTAATTCGAGCGTGAGCTCTGACACAAGTAAAGGTCCTTCAACTCCTGAAGCTCACAACCAAGGCAATGGACATAAGTTCAGTGGAGAGAAACGTAACAGAAGTACGCCAGGGACCAAGAATATGGAAAATGAGAAGACAGGTGAGGAAATCGAACAAAATGATGGATACGAGGGAGATGACTTAGAGAATGAGAACGACAATGTGCCGGAACGGGAAGAAGAAATAGAAGATGACGAGGGGGAAGACGGGGAGGACGAGGAGGAAGATGAAGAGGATGAAGAGGACGAAGAGACTGGTGCGACTGATGATGAGGCAGAAGATTCGGAAGACGAACCCGAGAGGATCGCAAGGAGTACACGAAAGCGGTCCTTACGTACTGGTGTTAGCAGCCCCCAGAAGAGAACAAGATCGTCTAAAGCTGTAACCTCTTCCAAAAGCAACAAAGTCAATGGATCGAATTCTGTGGGCCTAAAAAAATACACGAAGAAAAACGTTTCGAGGGCGAAGAAGGCTTACACGTCCTTTTCGAAAAGATTCAAAAGAACTCAAGACATCCCTGACTTGACGAAGCTAGCAGAGTTTAATCAGGATCAAATTGACCTCGATGTGGCTGCTCTTGAGAGCAAACTAAGAAGTCCCAAGAAGCAACATACGACTGAAACAATTTTTTCAAAAGTTAAGCAGCAGTTGTACACGTCGCACGGTAAGGACTCTATCATGAAGGCCAGCAACTTTGATGATTATTTGCCCGCCCGTGAGAATGAATTTGCTTCTATTTATTTGAGCCTTTACAGTGCCATAGAGGCCGGTACAGGAACGACTGTGTACGTTGCTGGAACCCCCGGTGTTGGTAAAACGTTGACAGTTAGAGAAGTTGTGAAAGAACTGCTTCAATCTGTTGACCAGAATGAGCTCCCAAAATTTCAGTACGTTGAAATCAACGGACTAAAAATGATTAAACCATCAGATAGTTATGAGGTACTCTGGAACAAAATTTCAGGTGAGAGGCTTACATCGGGGGCTGCTATGGAGTCGCTGGAATTTTATTTCAACAAAGTGCCAAAAAATAAAAAGAGACCAATATTGGTCCTTCTGGATGAGCTGGATGCTCTTGTTACAAAAAGTCAAGACGTGATGTACAATTTCTTCAATTGGACGACTTATACAAACGCGAAACTAGTTGTTGTCGCTGTCGCTAACACCATGGACTTGCCGGAAAGACAGCTAGGCAACAAAGTGTCGTCAAGAATTGGCTTTACGAGAATCATGTTCACGGGTTATAATCATGACGAACTGAAAACAATCATTAATTTGAGACTGAAAGGATTAAATGAAAGTTATTTTTACGTCGATGCTAAGAATGGAAGTGCTCACATTATAACAGATGAGAACGAGACTCCTGATTTTGACCCCTCTGATATGCTTAAAGTAAAATTGAAAATCGCACCTGATGCTATCGAGATTGCCTCCCGTAAAATTGCAAGCGTCAGTGGAGATGCTAGAAGGGCGTTAAAAGCTTGTAAGAGAGCAGTCGAAATTGCAGAGCATGATTACATGGAACGCCATGGGTACGGGTATGATGGTACCGAGAAGCTTCCCCCCAAGAAACTCACAAGGGAGTCCATTTTTGCTGATGATGAAAATGTTCAATATGTCAAAATTTTCCACATTATGAAGGCTCTGAACGAATCTGTTACCTCTCCTGTCGTGCTATTTATGACCAATCTACCATTCACAACTAAGCTTTTTCTTCACTCCATGGTGGCTCTCATAAGAAAAACAGGCTGTCAGGAACAACCATTAGGAGACATTGTGGATGAAATCAAGTCCTCAATCGATGCAAATGGTAAGAATAAATACATTGTGGAGATGCAAAGGGTCCTATTCAATCAAGATAAAGAACTTACACTGGAACAGCTTCGGATCGTATCCTGGGAATTTTTGGTAAATCAGCTTATTGAAGCGGGGATCATCATTAGGCAAAACCTGAAGAACGAACGGCTAAGTGCGATAAAGTTCAGTGTCTCCCTTGAGGATGTTAAGTTCGCCTTGGATCAGGACAAAGTGATGAAAACAATTTAAAAACAAAGGCTGGAGTAAGTTTCATCGAGTTGCCGTGGCCCCTCATGGCAGTGGAATGGCTAGAGTAATTTGTAATGTGACTATATTGTACCATAAAGAATAGAAGCATGTAATGATTTTGTTCTGGTAGGTAAGATGACTAATTTGAAGCGTTTGACGGATCGGACGACGCGGAAGCGGACCTGCGCGTACCGCCCAAATATTTATATATGAGCAGTGGGTCGCCTATTTGTTTGATCTCCGAGGCACGCATGGTTAAATTGTAGAGTTTTGCGATAATGATTTTGAATATCTTTTGAACGTTGATAGAATGCGAGGTCGAGCAAAAGATTAGCGGTGCGTCCATAGCCTGGGCATACCGCATGCTTTGTCTTGAGATTTGCGATTGCAGCTCCGGGTCCATATTCACGAATAGATCGTATTTAGTCCCTACCAGTAAGGGCACAGCCTGCTCGTTAAACCCTGTCGCTTGACGATGCCATTCCTTGATGGATTTTAAAGTTTCAGGTCGCGTAAGATCGAAAAGGAAGATAATTGCTTTGGCGCCTTCAGACGCAAGTGGCAGCATGTTGATAAACTCTCGCTGGCCACCTAGATCCATGATGTAGAACATAATATCAGCCGAGCCCAGCGTTATTTTCTTGCTCAGACAGTTTACTCCCAGCGTTTGTGTATACTCCTCGTCAAACACGTTTTCCACGTACTTGACCATCAGTGATGTTTTGCCAACCTGAGCATCCCCTATGAGGCCGATCTTGATTGTAAAGGTACTTTTGGGATGCGGAAGTGGCGGTATATTCGTGTCCATACCTTTTACAGCCTTCTGCTCCTACAAAGAAGCCTGTAGGTGCGAGTTTTATCGTTTCAAGATTACGTACAGCCTTCATTGTTTTGAACTTTGGCGACTCAATATAATCTCATATCGGACATTATATAAAATGCTGAGCAAAGGTTGGGCCAGTGGTTATGAGTATGACAAGCTGAGAATTACGGACACAAGCTTTCGGAAGGAGTATCTGTGCGCCCAGGGTCGCCTTTTTTCTCTGTTGTTACAAATGGTTCAGACGAAGGGGGATCAAGCTCTCCGGATACGATGTTGATGGAAACCTATAAAGGCTATATGTATATATACCTTGAAAATGTACGATAATTGTCAGGCTTTGTCTCCCGAGCGTTCTTGGAGGCTATTGCGCGGGTTATGCAAGTTCACTCGTAACACTTCAAACAATTTAATGCTATGGACGTTTGGATCATTCAAGGGCAGATAAGTAAACGTCCAATTGCCTACAGACACGAGATAGGTAGGACTACATTAAACTGTAGACGCATGGAAAGGGGGATGCTACGATAATTGCGAACTATTGGAAATAGTAGTTTCAGAAGTTGAAATGGTGCGGTTGAAAGTTAAGAACGAGTTCTCCTGAAGAAAAGAGATCACTAAAGAACGTTCATGCAGGGGTCTCAATGTGACTGGGAACTTCCCTGAACTGACTTGAAAAGAAGGCTCAATATTATGTGAAACGGTAAAGGTTGTTGGCAAAATACATCATTGTGTACGCATGTGTCGCGGAAGCCTCATCCAACGGTAGACCGCGGCGCCACTTCACAGCTCCAAACTCGGAGCACTGACAGGGGGCAGCATTTTTGAGTCTGTAAGCGTGTATTAGAAGATGGAGCCGTCCGCTCGAGGCGCTAAGGTGCAAGTGAATGCTTAAGAGACTTTAATTTTAGCGCTGCTTTTGGCAAACAAACAAGGGTGCCTTGGAACTCTATATAGTGTGGCCTCGCGCGTACTACATCTTGTAAGGTGCAGCCCGAATCAATGCCCATTAGAAGCTGACACTTCTCAAACCCAGTCACCCATCGACAGGCCTCACTCATGTGACCCGGCTACCATGGGACTGCTCTAACCACTGAAACCCATACATTCCCATTTATCCAATCGGTTTTACGAATTTTATAAAAAATGGTGAAAAACTCCAAAATGTGACCATGAGTCCATTTTCCGAAACTTTGCTCTGAGTGGGTTGAAAAAATCCAAGAGCTAGGCTGAAGCTGCCCAGAAGGCTGGGCGGAGGCTGTCCTGATGGTAGCACAGCGGAGGGATGGGCTAGAGGGAACACCCGATTGATCCCTGCCTAGCATCCAAGCTCGTTAGCGTGGGCGGAGCCAAACTCCCGCCTAGTGCTCTGGACCAGCCCAGTGCAGCACTCTCTCCATCCGCAGGGATCCCGAGACTCCAATACCCAACTTCATCAAAAGTTGATGTAAAACTTCACTTCATCAAACCTACTATAGTTTACTTCCAAACAACAAATCACAACCCCCAAATCACAATGGCTGTTGGTAAGAACAAGAGACTATCCAAGGGTAAGAAGGGTTTGAAGAAGAAGGTCGTCGACCCATTCACCAGAAAGGAATGGTACGACATCAAGGCCCCTTCCACCTTCGAAAACAGAAACGTTGGTAAGACTTTGGTCAACAAGTCTACTGGTTTGAAGAACGCTTCTGACTACTTGAAGGGCAGAGTTGTGGAAGTGTGTCTAGCTGACCTACAAGGTTCTGAAGACCACTCTTTCAGAAAGGTCAAGTTGAGAGTCGACGAAGTCCAAGGCAAGAACTTGTTGACCAACTTCCACGGTCTAGACTTCACCGCCGACAAGTACAGATCCATGGTTAGAAAATGGCAAACTTTGATCGAGGCCAACGTCACCGTCAAGACCGCTGACGACTACGTCTTGAGAGTGTTTGCCATTGCCTTCACCAGAAGACAACAAAACCAGGTCAAGAAGGCTTGTTACGCTCAATCCTCTCACATCAGAGCCATCAGAAAGGTTATCTCCGAGATCTTGACCAGAGAGGTTCAAAACTCCACTTTGGCCCAATTGACCTCCAAGTTGATCCCAGAAGTCATCAACAAGGAAATCGAAAACGCCACCAAGGACATTTTCCCATTGCAAAACGTCCACATCAGAAAGGTGAAGTTGTTGAAACAACCAAAGTTCGACTTGGGTGCTTTGATGACCTTGCACGGTGAAGCTTCCGGTGAAGAAAAGGGTAAGAAGGTTGCTTCTGGTTTCAAGGACGAAATCTTGGAAACTGTGTAAAAATTTAACTGCAATTAGTATCACATTATAACTACAAAATCAATAACGGTTTTATTAATCTATAGCCGTCGCGCATGTCTGGTATGAAGACAGTTACCGTATACGTGTTGGGTGTCAAGGCAAGTTCGTGTTCACTATATATAATAAGGCGGGCAGCCTCAATCACACGTGCTCATCCATATTGACCTCGTTCTCGTGATCCGCGGCGTCGTCATCGTTTTCGTCAACCTCGTCAACATCGTCGCTGTCGTGGCCCCCACACATGCCGTTCTCTTCGGCCCCCTCTCCATCACTTTCTACTTCGCCCTCTTCGTGATAACCTCGCACTGCTTCCTCATCTTCCTCGTCTTCCACTTCGTCCTCTTCGTCCATGGTGTCTTGTATTGCTGCCTCTTGAACTGACAACTCTCTTTTTGCCAGCTCTTCTTTGAGCACGTCCGAGATCTTGTCGAACAGCCCTGCATTGTGACTCCACTTGTCTTGATACTCCTGTAATTCCGTCCTCAGCCTCTTGGCGCTGTCTTTCATTGAACTATTTGTTCTCTGGAGTTCTGTAGTGTCCTTTGAAAAGTTCGCTAATAGCGAAAGCTCCTCGTACTCGATCTCCGTATCGCCTTCTCGTACCTTCACCAATTCTCTTTTAAGAACATTGGCGTCTAGCATGGCAGTAACCTCGTCAGTACCTAGCTGCTTTTCCCACTCATCGTGTGGAGCACTCAATTTGGACCTACCGCGCTGCATATCTTCCATCTGTTCATTAACTAAATCAATATGCGAGTTCAAGGTTCGAAGCATCATGTTTCGCCGCCTCATAACTTCATTTCCCTCACTTAGCTTTGTTAAATCTTTCTTCAAATGTTGTTTAATTTCATCGATATTTTGATCAGCGCTCTGAGCCTCCATGGCAACCTTCAGCTTTTCCACCTCCACATACAACTCAGCATCGAGACGTTTCAATTTGAGATTCTTTCTCCAATTTTGAACGTTTTCCAAGCTCAATGCATGTTTGTCTTCCAGTTTTCCAGTCAGAGCAGCAAAGCAAACGGTAGAAAGCTCTGAAACTGCACTTAAATAGGTGTTTAATTGTGTATCGGGATTGTAGACGGCTAGTCTTCTTTCAACGGCCTTTATTTCATTAGATTTGTTCATCCTGTTGACCAAATTATTTCCTTGGATGTCTACATTCCGTTGTGAACTTAATATAATTAATGTGAACTTTAATAATGCCTAAAGCCAAAACAGACCCTTTGGTATGTACGGCACCAATGCTTGAAGACCAATTATATATACTCTGCTGCCTATTTGCGGCTAACTCAGACTCCAGCAGAATTGTGGAGCTAGCATTGGGTCAAAAGCGTTTACCTCTGGTAGATATTTTGGAAATTGTGTGTGTCCTATGGCCAGAGCTAGACGACCCGCTAAAACTGAGAGTCTTCGTGGATGGAATTGATCAGAAGCCTGTAGAAAGGCTGGGCCTCATAGAATCTCTTCTCAACGGCGAGGAAGAGCTTATATCTGCCGTGGAAGCAGATTCGGGAATGTTGACAAGCAGGCGGAGCGCCTTGCAATCGTATATCGCCAGTCAAATTGAGCACACGGCAGCTAAACTGGACCCTTCCGATCTGCGCAATTCATTTCTAAAAGCGCGCGTGTTACATTGTAATACGACTGTGGAGGATCCGCTATTCTATAAACCTCTCTGGAAATTCCTAAATACCACTGACTTTAAAGCATTCAACAGTTGGATTTCAGGCATCGTCAAGCCATTGGCACATTTCAGCAAACGATGTAACAAGTTTCTTTCGATTGGCGATTTTCAAACGTCATCCACTTCCCAAGTCCTCGAAATGATGTGGAGCTCTGTCGCCAGCCATGAAGTCAAAGACTTTCGGGCCGTTCTAACATATGAGATTGAACCGTATCTTAACTACAAAGGTGACTACGACAGTTTTCTGAATGTTATTTTAAATGCGCAAAACTTTCCATTAGATACCCTGTCGAACTACAATCTTTACAAAGCGGTTACTTTGGAAATGGCAGGTCAGATGGACGAGCGATTCCTCACTATCTTTCAAAAACGGGTGCTTACTATTTTATATGACAATGGGGGGTCTCTTGTGCAGCTGCAAAATGTTGATGTGCCGAGGGAACATGCATTGATCCTATCATCGATTAAGGACGAGTCTGGAATTCATAATATAAACTTGGTAACGCTTGAGGCGTATTCGAGATCCATGAAAGCATTGCAAATATTCAATTTAAAAGACATTGAAAAACTGAGGAACGATACTGAACTGTCACAAAGATCTTACTTTTCCACGATGTGCAAGCTGCTGTTGCAGTATGGCTCTCCTAATGAAGCACTCGAAAAATTGGAGTCTTTTTTGCCGGAAAATATGATATATTGCAAACTCGACACAAAAACAAAAGAACTCATAATAGTAGAATCGCTATTGGCATCTGGGAATTTTGATCTGCTGCAACAATTTATCTCTGGATCTGGAATTAACTTAGAAGACACTGTACTTCTTAAATTCTTTTGGAACTTTTTCAACTCTGCGTCCAACGGTGGCCGCGAAAGGCCATCAATGGTCAATGCCAGAACAATTTTGAGTCTTCTTCCGAAGGGTCGATATGCACATCTTAATGAGTTGCTCAACGTTGTTCAAAAACTTTCTGAGTACTCATTGAGCCTCTCTAGGGGTGTTCCCTTTAAGCCTTCTAACCTAACGGAATATGCTGCCCAACCATTCGACATAATTTCGAAGCTTTTAGAATTGAATAATATTCTTAGGCGGAATATTGATGAAACCTTTGACATTCTCAAAGGCATGTATTCAGGCCTTCAACTAGCACCATCTTCCCCTGATTATTACAACGAGTACACCAGAATACTAGTTTTACACATTGACTTTGCCCTCGCTAACTTTGACTTCGACTTTGCATTTCATCAGACGAATAGGCTTCTTCAAAGAATTGACTGCAGAGAATATTGGTCGACGATTCTGCAGGTGGGCAAATATTTCGATCCCAATTGGATGGATAGTGAGATCCCCACCGAAGTTATCTATCTTCAACTTGATATTTTGGGCAAGTTACTGCACGTATGCCCTGAAGATGAAGTTGAGGCTGTTGTCTCGCAATGGAGTGGGTTAGAGCTCGAATTATCTACAAGGGACCTCGTTAACGATCCATATTCATTGACGCACCATAATTCAAGTGAGGAATTTAAAGACCGGATTCTCGAAGAGCTTTCGACCAGCGCTTCAAACTTTTTGTCAAGCGGCGTAAAGTGGGCAATTGGGAAACACAATGACGTGGCTTGATTAGAGTCCTCAAATATCAAACATACTAGTTCCACCCGTCCTTTTGGGGAACCTCTGGTGGAATATTAGGAAGTAAGTTCACATACTTAGCTGAAATACTCGAGCTTTACCTTTGCATCTCGAGCCACATCAATGCCCTCTAATGCAGCTTCATTTTGGCTTTTCTTCATTTTGCTCATCAGCATCGTGGTTATTCGGTCCTGCTGTTCTTCCAGAGCCCTTGTATTTGACCTCCTAGCCGCTTGAGGTGACGATGAGCGAGTTGGATCTTTAGATTTAGTATCAACAAATCGCTTCTTGGCCTCATAAGCTGATGTCAAGGTCTGGTAGAAGTCCATGACGCTCTCGTGGGCCTGTACTTTTGTCTTATTGAAGTTCAACACTTGCAATCCTTCTCTAGAAACTGCTCTAGAAAGTGCAACATACGCTTGTCCCTTCTCGAATATTCTTCTAAGGTCCACTTTCACTTTGGGCAGGGTCTGGCCCTGAGACTTGTGAATAGAAAGGGCCCAAGCCAACATCAAGGGCAATTGAATTCTACTCACAAGAGGTTTTTGATTCTCATCTTCGATTGCCCAATCCTCGGGCTGGACTAGAACAAGCCTCGACGTGCCATCTGGTGTCAAGAATCTCACGAAGGGCAGTTTGCGCCCAGTTGAGCTTGAGCGAATTTCCTCCAAAAGTGCTTTTTTTCTTTCGATGTTCGTTCGTTGACTCTGGTCTAGGGTATTCGTGTCAACCATTAAAAAGTCAAATATGCTCTCATCGAGCTTGTCATGCGGAACCTGGCTCTGAGGTTTGCAAAACGCCTCTTTCATAGACTTTTTCCTTATGACCTTTTGCGTAATTTCATCTTCGTCATTAATTTCATCCATTCGGACTTTTCCCTCAAGCATAGCCATTAAGGTCGCAGCATCTATGGTTGGATCGCTTTTCACTGTCTCATAAAACATGTATGTCCTCTGATCGATAAAATCAATGATCTTACCAAGGGAGCCATTTACCAATGTTTCGTCAATATTTTTTATCATCATTACCTGAGCCCCTACTTTTAGCTTGAGTTCCTTTGGAGCTAAGAAGTTGGACAGCAACTTCTGCTTCTGCTCCTCGTCCTTCATGTCTCCGCCATCAATAGCATTATATGTATGACAGCTCCCCTGGAGCCCATTTAATCTGGATATGTTTGCTCTTTCTACTTCATTTCTCGTGCTGTAGAGTTCTGCTGGGATAATGTCGTCTGGTGGCAATGGACGAGATAGCTTTTTGAATTCTATCTCGGTTTCTGGAGAGATGGTTCCCATTCTCATTTCGTTTAACATCCGCACAAATTCGCTATCACCTTGTTGTCTGAATACCTTCTGAAGCATGATGGTGGCATCAATTGCTTCTCTCCACGCCTCAGCGTGAAAGGCAAATTTCGTTTTAGCATTGTTGTTCTTGTTAACTGGCGGTAGTTGAAAGAAATCTCCAGAGAGGATGATCTGCATCCCACCAAACGGCGCCTGGCTCTTACGGAGCGTTTTAGCAATGTAGTCCAACTTATCTAACAAGTCCCCATCGATCATGGAAACTTCATCGATTACAAGGGCAGATACTGTAGCCCAGCGCACGCAATGCTTCTTTGACCTTTTAACCTTCTTCAGGAGGCTTTTCTTGTCACCATTTGCGAGCCCAATGCCAGCAAAAGAGTGTACCGTTATACCACCAATGTTGCACGCAGCCAAGCCTGTAGAGGCCGTCACAGCAACACTACCAGCGCCATACTTTCGTCTCAGTGTTTTAATCAATACTCTTAAAAGGACGGATTTCCCTGTCCCTGCACTCCCAGTGTAGAAGAGGTTGCGGCCCTGCTTCGCCAACTCTATCACGGACTCTTGTTCCTCACTTAACACCACACCCTGGACCAACTTTCTGGTGAGATTGCTGTTAGCTTTTGAAGCAACTTCCTCTGATCCTTCCCTATCTGCTTTTTGCGTTAAAAATACGAGTTCATGGTTTCTGGATCTCTTTGAAGGACGAGTCGGCACAGATGTATCGCATCCTAAATCTTCCTGGGTTGGAGGTTCGGATGAAGAGAATTCTGGTTCTTCAAATGATGGTGATCGGCTCAAAGTCTTAATCACTTCGTTATCAAATGTTTGTGGGGCGTTTTCCCATTCTTTGGCTAATGCGGCGAGATTCAGCTTTTCAGTGCTTTTACTCCTGACTGGAGATATGGTCGAGAACCTCCTGACATCAGCAATAGGAGCTGTTACGGTTATAGCCTTCTGAATGCCGGGCGCTTGTGGCATTTTCGGACAGTTACCAGCAAAGAGCGATTTTGATGGACGGGAAGGCGGGAGTAGATTGCGTTCTATAGATCGTGTGGTGCTGCGCAGCGAGTCATGCCGCAGATACTGATCTAATTGATATCTGCTACTATTGTTGGACGCCAAAATTTGCGGGTGCTGGTTATTGGCGGGCTTCTCGAACAAAATCTTCATATCATCATCATCATCGCACTCTACAGAGACAGCAGGCGCACTAAAAGCTGGTAAACCCTTATCTACTTGCTCGGCAAACTCTTCCAAATCGTCCCAACCGTCAGAATCTGACAGAAGCTGGCAGAGTTCTCTGCTGTCCCAAGTCTTTGCCCGCTTCGTATATCTCTGAAACACTGGCGATCTCGCATTCTTTTGTTTCATCTCAAGTATCGAAAACTCTTTAGATAACACGGGTAAGCACAATGACCGTGGTAGCGATCGCATATAACTCTCTTAAATTTTCCTTCGCGCGAATATAACTCCGTAACGTCTTAATTTCCCATGAGAATTTGCGCACGAAACTTGAGGTATGAATAATATACAAGATCGAGTCAAGGAGTTTCTTACCCAAACGTAACAGCTTTGTAGAATCCCAAACCTTGCAAGGACCTTAGTATACACAATTGGCGTCTTCAAGCTTTGATCTGTTATTGAAAATATAATTAATACTATACATATTATATATTAATTTACGCGATGAGATGAGCTCAGATAAGTACAACAAGCCTGGCGTTTCGGAAAAGACAGAATAATAACTACATGTCTAAATTGTTAGAATTCAAATGTATCAAGTTCACTGCGGATGAACTTCATTTGGAAAACGTATTACAGTGTGGGCAGGCATTCCGGTGGGTTTTCCACGAAAAACTGGGACATTATTCAACGACTTTAAAAGTAGGTGATCGATTTCGAATAGTAGTTGTAAAGCAAAGCGAAAAGGATTGTATTCAGTATGCAAGCTTGGGGAAGGATGGGAGTGAAGAATGTGCAGCTTTGTATGGTTTTTTGAAACGGTATTTTAGGTTAGAAGTGCCTTTAGGTACGTTGTTGAAAACAGAATGGCTAATGCGAGATTCTAGGTTTAAACACATTTCCCCTAAGGGTGTGCGAATCTTGGCACAAGATCCTTGGGAAACGCTATGCTCTTTCATTTGCTCCAGCAACAACAATATTGCGCGCATCACCAAAATGTGTCATGCATTATCCACGGAGTTTGGAAATTTGGTAGGACACTACGACGGTGTAGATCACTACTCATTTCCGACAAGTCGGGAACTCACGCAGAGAGCATCTGAAGAGTCTCTAAGGGTTTTGGGCTTTGGTTACCGTGCCAAGTATATCATGGCCACCGCGAAAAAAATCGAACATGAGAGGCTTCACCTGTCAGACAGTGAGTATCTACAGTCGTGGAAGGACAACTTAGAATATGAACAGATACGCGAAAAGATGATGAGTTTTCACGGAGTTGGTCCCAAAGTGGCGGATTGCGTATGTCTGTCTGGGTTGCAGATGGATGATGTGGTCCCCGTGGATGTGCATATTGCTCGAATCGCTCAGAGAGACTACAAGTTTAGTGCCGGAAAACAAGATATTATGGAGCTTCAAACAAGGTACCGAGAACTGCCGATTACTCGTAAAAAGGTTAACTACGAGCTTGACGTGATACGGTCGAGATTCAAAGAAAAATGGGGCAATTTTGCAGGTTGGGCCCAAGGTATTGTTTTTGCCCAAGAAGTGGGTAAAACTAGCGGAGCCACCAGCGAGAGCACGGCCATTAAGAGGCGATTGGAGTTTGCCGTGAAGATTGAAGGGCAAGAACAGCAACTATTGGTTAAAAAACAGAATCTGGATATGATTAGTACCAGTGCCATTGAGAAAGTGGTGGAAGAAAAAATTGAGTACACAATTACAGGGCGACCCAAAAGAAAAACCGCAAGTAACGTCACCTACGGATCTTAGAAAGTAAATATATTATATACACGAGATTCCTGTTTGATATCAATGATTTTAGTCGGGTCCTCCAACGGTTATGCAACGGTTGTCGAGGTTTTGTCCACTTGGGTAGCAGCTAGCTGCTTGACGTAATCTGCAACTGTGTCTAGTTCATCATAACGTGACACCGAATTATTCTTGCCGCGAAGCTCTCTGACAACGTCGCAAGCTTCCTTAACGGCAATTTCTGTATTTTCCGCGGTGAATAAAACAAACGCTTCACCTGCGTCTGAAATGCTTTGCTCAGATTCCTCAAGCAATGATTGAATTTCTTGTTGTCTGCCCGCAAATTTCTTGAGTTTCAAAGTAGCGACATATTTCATCCCATCCACAAAGGCTCGGTCAACCGTATTTTCGTCAATATACTCGCTAATTCCAAACACGCTGTGTTGTAGCCTTGCTAGTTTTTCAAAAGACTCTTCGTCCTCTGCTGCTGGAGCTTCCAGAAAATCGTGCTCGAACTCTTTTAAAAATAACTCCTTCTGAGACCCCAACTCTTGGCCAGCTCTTTGAAATGCCCAGTCGCGCTCGCTGAGAACATGTCTGATCCTCCACATCGTGGTTCTGATTTTCTCAGCCACTGCCTCATAAGAATCTTGATTTGAACCCATATCATTTTTCAGCAGATGGTTTTCGCGAGCCAGAACGTTTCTTTCACGTAAGCACGTATACCACAGAGAATGCAAATCGTCGAATGATTTCCTCCGCAGCTCCGGAATAGTCCATGCTCTAGAGTCATTGTCCAGTTCGTCGAACTTACGGAGATACTTCTTGTCAGAAAAAAACTGCCATAGAGGATGATCATCAGGAGTAACTATATTGGACGCAGCAGGGGGGATTGGTGCAGTTACACTCAGGTTTTTGCTGTGGTGCGTAGTTTGTGTGGGAGGTCTCACATTGGGTCTGGACCTTGGTTTAGGTTTGGGTTTGGTGTATTTGGTTCTGGCGCAGGCCTGAGCCGTGCTATGTAAGCCTCTTTTGAGCGAAAGCATTGATCAATAAGACCGGTCACAGCAGGCGGTAATAATGAGTGTCACAACAGTTGCAATGCTGGCCATCTTACTTAAAGATTGAATATATCATCCAAATTTTTCAAAGAGCACGACCGCCATTATCACGTGAATTTAATGTGATACATAAAGGAAAAGTGATGATGGGACGCAGACGTTGATGACACTGGTTCACGTCGCAACAAGCACTCGTTCGTGAAGTAGTTATTCTTTCTGCCAATCCTCACTGAAAATTCCTCTTCTATTTCATTTTTATTTTTCTAAAAGCTGAGTCACTGGCATCAAGTAGTATAATGTCGGTTGCAGCCAGACTTAAACTTCTCGACTTATTGAAAACTACTTGGCCAATTGCTGATAGTCTGAGGCCAAAAAAAAATAGCCTTACTAAGTTACTTACCATCTCCTTTGCAGCCCTATTGTCGCTCGTGCTAGAGTTTCTAAAGACTGGTATAATGCTATAATGCACAGAGTCACATATCCGTTTAGACGCGTTAACGATGCTCTTGCATTTTGGGAAACCTTTGGGAGGATTATGAATGGCATCCGGTAAATTGGTAGTCATCAATTTCGAAGAAGCTCTCGTTTGAGCTTTTGAAAACACAATGATTATAAACACGATAGAAAACAAGTAGTCGGATTACATTCGCTGTTGAAATTTTGTGTTTTAAGCTGTTCGTCCTACTTGCGAGGTCGTAGCATTGTGGGAATTCATAGTTCTGAGCATACAACCGAAAAGAACGTCTTGGTCGTCTGGCTGTAAAATTCACCAGAAGAATGTCAAGCGTGCTTGAATGACCTCCGGCACTTATTGCAGATGATTCGTTTTCCCAATGTTGATGACTACAATAAAGCCACTATTGAACCAACCGCGTTTTTTTCAAGTGGTGTGTTGAAGGTCCAAGATGCAAGAGCGCATGCCTGGATTTACAGATTTGATAACAAGGACTTTGTCGTTGTCATAAAGAAATCCTGTGGTAATTTTCTCACCGATGCTCCATTAGGCAAATTATTCTTCCTTCAAAGCTACGTCGAATTTAACAAAAAAGACAAAGCTTGCTGAGCAGCTTTGTTGATGTTTCCGCTAATGTCGGGCTACTTCGTCATTACATAACTAGCATCTACTAGGTGGCTCTTGGCAACCATCAGTAAGACGAATATCAAAATATTGTGACACTCTTCGTATCGGGTGCTGTGTAAAGGGAATGAAGGTTAAAAAATTACTTAGTAGCAGAACAGGCAAAGATTCGAAAGCTAGCTTTAGAGGCAGTCCAAGATCCTATCAGAGGCCGTTTTCCTTCAGTTCAAATCCGTAATGTCGATGGATACTCCTTTAGACTTGTTGAAGCTCAATCTAGATGAAATAGTTTTTGTCAAACTGCGCGGTGCCAGGGAAATGACAGGAACCTTGCAAGCTTTCGACTCGCATTGCAACATTGTGCTTTCAAATGCGACCGAAACCATATATGAACTTGTGGATGGTGACCTGAAGTCGACGACGAAAGATTCAGAAATGGTCTTTGTTAGAGGGGACTCGGTTACGCTTATCACCACACCATCCGAATAGGGCCAATCAGCATGCGCATAAAATTGAAATTCAAAACGAAGCGGCCAGCTTGTACTATAAGTAGGGTTTATTTTTAATCCATAAGGACGTTTGAAGGGAAGTCACAATATAAAATGGTCGAAAGCACACATCATCTTCTAGGAGAAGTTTAACTGCACGGAAGAAGTGCATTTTGGTTTCATAAGGTCAGTTCACACACTGTTGCGCCTGTGTAGCATACCTTTAAACGATTCTGAGTTGTTCGCAAGAATCTCGAAGCCGGGAATTATAGGCATTTTCTTTTGTTTCTTGAGCTCTTGAAGGAAATCGTGTCCGTAAGCGGTTCCCACTTGGTAAATTTCCTCGAATTTAGCAAAGTCAAGCGTTGCATAATCCTCGATGGGCGGCCGAGCGTAAATTACACCAGGAGTTCTTTTAGCCTTTTCCAAAGCATTAACTGATGCCACGTAACCCAATCGCATTTGAATTTCTGCCATGTTGGGGACATTCGGATGATTGGAAAACGGATTCCATCTGTTAAACACTATCCAAAACCCATTTAACGAGTCGCCATATCTCAGAGGAGTGCGATCGTCCACCGATCCGACATCAATGGCAAAGATGGTGTTGCACCCCCGAGCTTTCATCTCCCAAACAGGCAGATTATCAACGTAACCACCATCTAAAAGCATGGAACCGTTGTCCTCCATCGGAGGTAATAGCCCAGCAAGGGACATGGAAGCTCTAATATACCGCCAGGCATAACCCGTCGAGTGGATTTCTTGTATGGATTCGGTGATGTTTGTTGAATTACAATAGTATTGAATCCAAAAGTCCTCGATGCGCACATCTCCAAACGTCTTCCATATTCCCCGATTAAATTCGTGACCCGTCGTATACGAAGTCACAGGCCAGGTGAGGTCGGTAAGGAGCCGCCAGAATGATCCAACCCGGCCGGCAAACTTCTTCATCCTTCCGTAGATTGGAACAATATCGCATTCTTTAGCATAGAGTCCACCCACAAATGCACCTATTGATGTTCCCCCAATCATATCAATCGGAATACCGTGCTCCTCAATTGCCCTCAGTACCCCCAAGTGGCTAATTCCTCTAGCACCTCCGCCTCCTAACACGAGCCCGATGGCCTTACCTGAAAGGACTCTGGCTAATCTGAGAAAATCATTCTTGTGAGTATGCACTGGAGTGTAGTATCGGTGCTTTTTGCTGATATATTTGGAGGAGAAATTTTCGACAGTTGTTCTCAGCGAATCCGGTAAAAGCCGTGACAAGTTTTCTTGAGTTTGCCTCGTAAAAGCGTTGAAAGGTTCCTTTCGTTTCAAGCTCTCGATGAAGTTTACTGACGCAGACAGGGCCGATGATGAAGGCTTTTCTTCCCCTATGAACTTCGAATTAGCATACTGAACATGATGATGAGAATGAACCCACATCCGATTTTTGAGCCACTTATGGGTGAGGCCCGGTTCAACGTATCTCTCGGGATGCAGAAGGATCAATTCAATTCTTGCGTTTGACTTCATTTTCACTAATAACCGTTCGAATTCACCAACGCCTGGCGACATTGCTGAATCGGCAAGAAGAAGGATGCAGTCACCTTGATTGATACAGGTGGCTGTCCAAGAAGAGTTAAGAGGCGTGTCGGCAATATATACAACGGTGTCATATAACTCCTCCAGCTCGGCAAAGTAACCCGATTGTTTTAACTTAGATAGCCCGTCAAATGCATGGCGACCTAAATGTGTTATGGTTGCCGATTGATTTAACCCAATCGTAGACATGCCTACTTGCTTTAAAGCATTCACAAGCTTGGTAGCAAAGTCTTCTACCGGCAGACCCTGCGTAATGGGTAAGATTGTAATAGTTCGGTAGCTGTGGGCACTTCCCTCCTCATCTGATGTCTGAGCGCTATCCGAATTTATAACAGATCCTTTGGTGGCCTCGGTTGGTGGGATCAATAAATTGATGTCGAACTTAGAACTTTTGACATTCTTAGGTGGCTCTAGAGTTTGTGCTCCACGCTGCTGCTGTAAAACTTTTCTTGCCACCAATCTACTTATTCGAATCATAATTGAAGGGTGTTCCAAAGCAAGTAGTTCGAATAAAGTTCTTGGGATCCGGGCCAATTCAGTTTCACGCAATGCAACTACAGTGGATAATCTGTTGACCGCTGTTAATACATCGACTTCCCCTAAGCTATCCCCTTGAGCATATTCTCTAACTGTTCTGACGGGAGAACTCTTATGGGTAGAGTCTGGATCACCTCCTCTACTTAATTCTGCGGGCTCGGCATCGTTTGACTGGTGTAGCTGGCGCAAGCGCCCACTGAGAACAACATAAATTGCATTTGCTGGATCGTTCTGGTGAAATAATATTTCGGAAGCATCAAGATTAACCCACTCCAGAGCGTAGTCTAATTTTAAGATCTTTGGATTTAGTAAATTCGTTAAAGTTTCTGCAATCCTCAAGTATATCATGAAGTATTTGTCACAAAGTCGTTCTAACACAGGAACCGGTAAAAACCCAACATAAAGGTCTGATTGTGCCCTGAGAGTCACGAACGATTTACTGCCGATGAGGGAAGCCAAGTAACCTGCGATCCCGCCTGGCTTCACAACATATAGGGTATGCTCAGTGCTATCTTCTTCATTGGTCCATATAACCTCGATCGAGCCTTCGATGACATAAAAGAGACCTGGGTTATAGCAGTTTTGCGAAACCAAGACAGAGTTTTCATGAATAAACGTTGTTTGAAGTCCTTGGGCAAACTCGTCCTTGACAGTGTCGAAATCGAAATTAGAGGGAAACTCCTCCTTATACTCCTTCTTGCTCTGGAGATTGGGCCTCTTTTTGGTAACAAATTGGTTAGGGGCTAATAAGCGGAAAGAAGAAGCAGGCCCAAATTGTGAAGATGGAGTGCGCGACACTTCAGAATTTGCTAACATGATAGATGATGAATCCTTTTCTTCTGGGGCTGGTAATATGTTTTCTTGAGTAATTCCAAGATAAGAAAACATTCCCTCAACCAAAGCAATCCTCCATGATGATTCTTCGGTTTCTTCTTGTACGGCAGAGAAAGTTCTTGCTCGAATCTCGTCGTCCTCCTTTGAAGAGCTGGGAGCAGCACTGTGGGCGCTTTTATTTACTGGCACTGACTGATCTGTGACAGAAGAAAACGAGGGCAGGTATTGACCCAATAGGGGATTGGAATGTTTGGCACTTTTGACAGAGCTTGAGGCATCAGCGTTATTAAGCGAGTTTACAGATGTGCCACGAATGATAGGGTGCTCTTTTCGGGAGAGTGGTACGTTAGATAACAAATCACCAGGGTTAAGATGGTCTCTGGAATCCAACACGACATGACGAGAACCTCGACTTTTTAAAAAACTATGGGGACTCTTACGGGACTTGCTGGTGGCATTTCCAACACCGGTTCTGGATGCACCCGATTGCACTTTGCTTTCATTCTTCGCGTCACCTTGTGCTTTTTCGTTCAGCTTTATTTTACGTATAGCGGCTTCTTTCAAGTAATAAGGAAGTTCAGAATCGCTAGAGTTATTCAAATCCACCTCCGTCTTGATAATCTCTTTTGTTAATCCCATGTAGCTGTGTGCGGTTTGAAAGGTCACCCTGTAGAGCTTCGTTAAAACCATTTGTATTATGTGAGAGGCCGAACGAGGATATTTCGATGTAAGCTTGCGAAAGGCCGCAGCTGGAATGATGGCAATTGTACAGTCGTTGGAGGCACAAGCAATGATGTCGGGTAGTGGGCTACGCGATGACGAGACGGAGGTTGATACTGAGTCTGGCCGCGAGATATTACCTTTGCGACCATCGCCCATATCTCTGGAAGCGGCTTCCGAGTCCTGCTCGAGCAAACTGGAATCTAGGTTTAATTTTTGGGGTGGGCGTTGTTTCGACAGTTCGGCATGGTGTTCTTCAAGAGTCGAGTCAAGAAAAGGCGACATTAGGTTACGGTGGGAACCACTTCGCTGGCCGGAGCTTTTCATGTATTTGTTCAAGGGATTCACTTCGCAATTGCCAGTAAATAGCTTGAGAATACTCACCAAAGAGGAGACAGGATTTCCGGCTTTGACTTTGTTCAAAAGCTGATACTTTTCGCCATTCAACGTGTAACCATCATAGTGCGAAGAAAGGCCATCTTCGCTTTCAAAATTGCTAATATTATCCGAATTGGCGTATTCTGGCTGGTATTTACCTGGAATGCGCTGTACTTTATGGTAAGTTTGTAAGCTACCCTCGACAACTATGGCAAACCCTAGGGCGTCATCCACCAAGAGAACCTCACCCTCCTGGAGCCTACGTGTCTTCATGTCCTTTGTGAGCTCGTGGAAAACAGGTTTTTCGAGGTAACCGAATATTTTAATGGCGCTGAGAAATTCATCCAGGTATGAGGTGAACCCGTTTTTGTGCTTCTGATCTAACTTGCTCAAGAACAACGCTTCGGTTTCGTCACGTTGTTTCTTGCTTTTCAGCTGCTTCTCATCGCTGTCGTCGGGTTGCAGAAGTTTGTACGCGTTAAGGAATCGGCTCCTCAAAACGTAGTACGTTGCTAGCATCATCGCTAAAAAGGTAAGCACCAGCGTCGAAAATGAAAGCGTGATGCTGAAGCTTGAAGACAAAACAAGCCATGAAGGGATTCTTAACAAGAAGAACCTCAACACTTGCCAAAAGCCTTGAGATATTATAGTACCGGTAATGCTGAAAACAGCATTTGAAGCCTGCCCTAACATCGATAACGCTCTAGAAAGAGCCACCAGGGCGTTTTCTCCCGCAATCGTCAAGCCTGTGGCATTGAGAACAGGGTCATTAGCTAGCAAATTATCGGAGGCACTCGCATTAGGCATACCTTGTTTGTCTTTTCTACAGTCGGAAATCTTCCTAAGCTAGGCGCCTGATCTGGTTAAAGTTAACAACTTTGTAGTCTGGAGCAATCCGTACTTGATGATTATTCTGAACGCTCAATATTTAAATACTTGAGTCCCATTCTAGCTAGCTAGCTAGCACACAGAAGTTGCTGGTTGGCAATCATCACCTGAAAGGTTGTGGGGTATGTGCAAGTGGTTTGAGTAATTAACTGATTGATAATAATATTCGTATTGTACTCATGTATTTTTTATGAATTTCTAAATATGAGAGGGCTCGCTTCATTTCTTGAAGGCTGTTTCTGCTTGATTGAGCCTAGGCCCTGGATATTGTCTGACGCTATAGTAGTTTGGCCCTTTTACTTGCTTGGTGTAAGCTTGGTGCAATGTCACAAAATTGATCTAAAACAATTATTTACCCAAAATGAGATTGGCTTAAGAGCTTGTCATTTGTACAACAAGCCAATGGCACAACTTACGGTCACGCAGCAATCAGCAGTGAGCGAAGCACGCATTCAGTGCTTATAGCACGAATGACTTGTTGTAAGTAGCTGTATTATTCATCCCACTTCTTTTCTTGCACTAGAACATAGGTCAAAACGTCTTCTGTGGGAGGATCTACCTTCTAGGAATGAAAACTACAATATAGAAAGCGTTGGCAAATTGGAATTCCAATAGTAGATACTTTATAAGCTGGCCTTTTCTTTAGTGTGGCCGGAATATCGCCGACTCTCACGATCACACCACTTTGGGCGCCAGGCATTCGTGTTTGTCATATCCGTCACCTTCATTTCTTTGAATTGACGGTAATTAGCCGTCAGTTGCTTGATGACAGCGGGTTTTCATAAAATGGCGCACTGTACCAATATTGTTTCTCGGGTCGGTTAACATGAACCCGGACGAAGACATTATGGGCAGTCAGCATTTGGCTCGTCAGACGCGGCCGAGCGATCCATACAAAGTGCGCCTCGAGACTGCAACTCAATAATCATCGTGGGAGTTCCGATTTGGACAAAGCTCGGTAAGGTGATGTTCCGGCAATTGACCAGCCGAGTTCCGAAGGGCTATATAAAGATGTGGTCCGCACAATGTCTCACATTTCACTTTGAACTCTTTTCTAACATTCACTATCTTCAGCGATAGCTCTATCAATCGAGTAGACCGGCTTTCACCACATTACACTTCAGTAGTCATGACCAAGATTGCCATTAACGGATTTGGAAGAATTGGCAGACTGGTGCTCAGAATTGCCATCTCCAGGCCCTCTATCGAAGTCGTTGCCATTAATGACCCTTTCATTGGAACGGACTATGCCGCCTACATGTTCAAATACGATTCCACTCATGGCAAATATGAGGGCTCTGTTGCCAGTGAAGGCAACTATTTGATAATCGACGGCAAGAGGATCGCCGTGTACCAGGAAAAAGATCCAGCTCAATTGCCCTGGGACAAGCTCGGAGTTGATATTGCCGTGGATTCCACTGGTGTCTTCAAAGAGTTGGACTCCGCCCACAAGCACATCGAGGCTGGTGCCAAAAAAGTAGTGATTACCGCACCGTCTTCTACTGCGCCAATGTTTGTCATGGGTGTAAACGACGATCAGTACAAGGGCGAGGAGATAGTGTCCAACGCTTCGTGTACCACCAACTGTTTGGCGCCCTTGGCTAAAGTGATCAACGATGAATTTGGCATAGAGGAAGGTTTGATGACCACCGTTCATTCGCTAACCGCGACACAAAAGACTGTCGACGGTCCATCCCACAAAGATTGGAGAGGCGGCAGGACCGCATCTGGCAATATCATTCCTTCATCCACTGGTGCCGCCAAAGCCGTTGGTAAAGTTTTGCCTGTGCTTCAGGGCAAATTGACTGGGATGTCCATCAGAGTACCAACCGTGGATGTTTCCGTTGTGGATCTTACTGTTAAATTGCAGAAGGGAACGACTTACGATGCTATCAAAGCCGCCATCAAGAAGCACTCAGGGGGCAAATTGAAGGGTGTTCTTGGATACACTGAGGACTCAGTGGTATCTACCGATTTTCTGGGCGACTCGCATTCTTCGATCTTCGACGCTTCAGCGGGCATAATGCTATCGCCCAAATTCGTGAAGTTGGTCTCCTGGTATGATAACGAATACGGGTACTCTACCAGAGTTGTGGACTTGATCGAACATATTGCCTAATGATTGGCAGCTGAGCGAAATGCGCTAAAACTTTTTATGGTACATAAAACGGAATAAATGGAATATACAGTGAGGTAATTTCGTTTGTGTAACGATCGATGGCTGATTGCAGTCAAGGTTTAGAAGGAAGTTCAAACACATACTAGTGGGATGCCTTTTCAACAGTTGGCAAGAGTTCCAAAGATTTTTTGATGGCTTCAACACCCTTCAACAAGTCGTCCTTCGAGATCACCAGAGGTGGGGCCAATCTAATAATGTGTTCGTGAGTAGGTTTAGCAAGAACACCTTGATCTTTCATTAGCAAACACAAGTCCCAGGCAGTTCTACCGTTGGCCTTGGAGGGGTCAATGACAATAGCAGTCAATAGACCTTTGCCGCGGACTTCAGAAATGATGCCACCGGAAGACTTCTGTAATTCTAGAAGCTCACTTTGTAAGAAATTACCCAATTCTTCAGCCCTTTGGACCAAGTTCTCCTTTCTCACCACCTCAAGAGCAGCAATGGCAACACGGGAGGACAATGGGTTACCGCCGTAGGTGGACCCGTGGGAACCAGGCTCCAGACATAGCATGATATCCTTGGAGGATAAAACACACGAGACAGGCAGAACACCGCCAGAGATGGCTTTACCCAACAACACCATGTCGGGTTTGACGTCTGGCGAGTGCTCATAACATAGCATTTTACCGGTACGAGCAATACCGGTCTGGATTTCGTCGCAGATCAACAGCACGTTGTATTGGCGGCACAATTTCTGAACCTCGGTCAAGTACGTTGCCTCTGGTACCACAATACCGGCTTCACCTTGGATTGGCTCCACAATCAAAGCGGCGATACGGGGACCAGCATTTTCAAAAGCCTGTTTAACGTCCTCCACAACACCGTAGCGGATGTACTGGCCGTTTCCACCGGGGATTTTGGAAGTAGTGTTTTCCAAGAAGGGTCCAAACTTGTTGCGGGAGTCGTCGTCCGTGGACAGGGAAATAGCACCAAAGGTACGACCGTGAAAGTTGCTGTGGGCGCCTAGGATGATAGCCTCGTTATCGGGGATATTCTTCTTGGTGTAACCCCACCGTCTGGCAAGCTTTAGGGCCGTTTCCACAGCCTCCGCGCCGGTGTTCATAGGCAGCACCATTTCGTAGTTGAAGTACTCCGTCACGTACTTGGCAAACGCAGCGAAAACGTTGTTGGAAAAGGCTCTCGACGAAAGAGTAAGTTTAGAGGCCTGGTCCACAAGAGCACCAATGATTTCAGGGTGGCAATGACCCTGGTTGACAGCGGAGTACGCCGATAGAAAGTCCAGATATTCTTTCCCCTCAGGGTCCCACACATGGGCTCCCAGCGCCCGCTCAAACACTACCGGTAGCGGATGGTAGTTGTGGGCTGAGTATTCTTGTTCGAATTCAACAGTTTGTTTGGAAGAAAGAGTGGTGTTGGTAGATAGCATGATCCGAGGTAGTTTGTGGTTGACAGTGCGAACTGACAAAGATGAACTTACATGGTTCTAAGTGAGCTTGCCACTCTTGCGTGTGCCTTATATACATTTTTCCTACACTATCATTCGCCTCTGCCACTATCACGGTGCCGTGGAGCGATTGTCCGGAACATTCGCTGTCCTTAGTTCTTAGAGGAACTTTCGCTGTTTTTTGTCGATAGAGGAAAAAGAAGGTCAAAGTTAACGTTGATGGATAGATAATTAGATCTGGCGGACGAAAATTGTGCGCTCAGAGACCCGATTCACCGAGCATTATAGGGAAAGAGCTGTGACCAGGTGGATCAGCAACTGGCCGGATGGCCAGGGTGAGGTGAATATGTTTTGAGGTCGGGGCCCAAGAGTGCGGAGCGACGTTGGTGTCAACGCGTGATAAAATGATACGCTAGGCAACAGCGTCACCAATTTATAAAGTGACATAGATCGCGAAACCCACGTGACCAAATCGTGACCCTGCTGAGCGCAGGAGAACCGGGCCGCACACCGCGCATTCCGCGGTGCGGACAGCTGCTGCGGTGTTCGAACAGCCACTCTGGAGGAGCCAACACCCTGCCGTCGGATACCTGCGCCTAGTCTGAATTAGTGGAGTCTGCGTTAAGAAAGATACGCGGTAGTCACGTGACAGCATATGCGTCGGTAGACCAGGCTCGGCCCGAGTGCTACTCGCGAAGATCTGTGTCGCGAGGCAAGTTGCTGTCTCTACAAGCGAAAGAGTGCCACCTATACGGGCACTTCCGCAACGCGACGACCGCTGTGGGTGGCTAAGAAACTCTCAACCGAGTATTAAACAGGCAGACAACATGCTACTTGGCTCGGAGAGACAGCCAGAACTCGCCTAATACGCTCCAGCTTTAGTATCAAGCACGCAGAATTTTTTATACGCGATGCCCATCAACAGGGCCAACGAGCGAGTCAGCGCCGGCAAAATACTAATAAGCGGCGGGGCGCTAGCCTATAGGATTATCCTTGCTTGTGCGAAAGGGCCGTCACCCTGCGGAATCACGTGAAAGCCGCCTATAAGGTAACCAGCTACGGCAGGCCCGCATGCCCACACGTGCCCAAATGAACCTCGTCACGTGCCCAGACGCCGGGTCACCAGATCTGATCCTTTACCGACAACGCGCCAGGCCGAAACCCTTGGTTGGGCCGCCCCACGTGAGCGACCACATGACTGATCACGCGACGCTCCCCTTCCCCCGGTTTGTTTACACACCCACACACCCACTGTTTACAAAACAAAGGTGGGTGTACGGGCGCGCGCAAAAGACACCACGCACGTGACACAAGTGCTCCTGCGGTCCGTTACCCGGCCGAGGGCTGTGTACTCGTGGCTCGGACTATATAAGCACGGCCAATTTCTGGAAAAAATAATGGCCGGACGTCGTCCGTGGTTTCCCTAGCGCGGGTTTCCAAACATCTAGTCGCAAGTGGGGGTATTCCTTTCATCATTTCTCTAGTCGACACAGCAAACAGCGGGCATATCCTGTACCCATAAGTGATTATCACACAACTATCTTGATATAGTGAGTGCATCGCAACCAGACAGACGAATAGGCATACGCTTCCATATAACCGGTCCAACCGACACACACACACACACAGAGAGCAATACTTCCAATGAATCAATCGCCACAGAAAAAACACCTAGGTCAAGGCATCCAGAGACAATACGAGTCGTACGAGGGCCAAAACCGTCTCTCGACCCTAGGAATGAGAATCCGCCAGTCTGTGGACCGCGGATACCAGGTGGGAGACAGCCCTAGTGCTGCGGCCTCTACGTCGCCCGCGAAGTTTGGCAGTACCGGTGGGGCTTCCCAAGACGCGTGTTCCGTCCAGGACAATTCAGACTTCACCATCCCCGCATACAAGCGTGTACCTCTGCCTGCCGCCAAGCAACCCCCTATGCTGGTCAACGCGCGCACAGTGTCCAGCTCCAGCTCGCTGGAGATGTGGGAGCACCAGCTGGACGAGAGACTAGAGCTCATCGACAACGACATCATGCGCAATAAGCGTGCTTTCGACCAGGTTGAGGACTGGTGAGTACTGCCGACGCCTCCACTAGTGCTGCCGCCGCTGCAGCCAGCATCGTCATAGGAGACTCCCTCCTCGGCCCTCCTCCCCGCATGTCTTTCACTCTATTTCTTCTCTTCAGTTCTCTTCACTTTGTTTGTGGTCGGAGATATCTTCGAGCTTCCTCGTGTCTCTCGTCAATCGTCATTATTACGATCTCCTATCCACTTACGTTTACATTTATTTCATTGGATTTACATACACTACAATAAGTTAGGACCTTTCAGCTCTTGCGCTTGTCAGCTCACTTTCCAACCTTGCCCCGCTCTCAGCCCATGGCTACCAAGGCCGTCTAGATAGACGTTGATATGATCAGATTGGTTTCGACTTGTGGGTCGGCCCTTGATCTCCGGCTCTTGAGTCTCGAGCAACTATCGCGGCTGGTCTCGTGATAATTCTATCATGCTTTTCTTACTGCAATGATGATATAGCAGGCATTGTTCTAAAGTATATATATACCTGTATATTGGTACATATTTAAGGTGACATAGTAGTTGACGAACTACTACAGCAAACTTGTCCCATATCTGTGATCCATCGAACGCCCTTGGCATGGGGCAATCGGATTCGAAGCTTGCTCAGTACCGAGAACATGTATTCCGACTAGCAGACTCGGTTCCAACCCCGTTATATTCACCCTCCATTACTGCCGAAGAAATAATCCGGTACTACAATGATCCATTTTCCTGGAACCGCAAAGACTTTTCGGACCCTTTCTCGTCTAATTTCAACGCACTCATTGTGCCGAACGTGGAGGCCCGCGACATCTACTCCGTGGTCTCTACGCAGGAGCTGCGGTTCATTTGCGAGGCCAATATTGGCAGTTTCACGAACCTCGTACGGTTCGTAGCTTTCAAAATTCACGTCCTGTCGTGTCTCCTACAGGACTGTGGTAGCGTGGCTACATTTCGGATGCGGGAAAGCCAATTGCTAACTTGTGTTCGAATACTGACTAAGATCATGCCTGTCTTCTTTGAGATGGACGATACTCAAGACCTGGAGAATTCAGTTTTCTGGAACCAGAACAGCTCGGAAGTGCTACAGTGCGATGACCCGGCCTCAGTCGCGGTGGCTACGCTGAATGTAAATAATGCCCAAGCCGAAGTTCAGCATGTGGTGCCCTTAGGCGTGCTGATTCTACAAGCCTGTGTGAAATTGCTGTTCATAAAAGGGTTTACTGTACCACTGATGAAGTCGGGTATGCAAGACCTAGGGAAAGTGTCTTTCCTGCTATGGGAGAATGGCATAAATACATCCGAGGTGTCCTTTGCCCCTCCAAACCCCAGACTGGACGCTAGAAGGCTCGAGATCTTGCGCTTGTTACTCACGCTGTCCTCCAAACAACTGTACTTCCAGCATCTGCCAAAGTTCCTGATAGTGCTAACGACGTCAATTCCCGAATTTCACAGCATTTGCCTGACGTCCTCCATGGTGAACCTCATTTGTCGTTCGTGCCGCAGTAATGACGATGACAATGGCCTTAACTACCCTTCAAATTCGTACCACTCCTCTTCGAAAAGTTCTCAAATGCGATCATTGAGAAGGGCTCTAGTGATGACTACCATGCATCTTCTAAATTTGTCTTTGACATGTCCTATCGAGGGGCTCCAACTGGGACCCATTCACAAGTTCTTATATGGGCTCAATCTTTATTCAACCAAATTTAAAATCAACAATCTGGTTTCGACGTACTTGAGTACCCTAATAAGAGAATTCGATCTCAAGTTCATGCTGGTCAACTTAGCCACTCTATTGAAGCGACCCATGGAGCAGGCCGTTGCAAATGAATCGAATCCTTTCTCATTACTAGGAAATTCTGCCGGGAGCTCAAATAGTGGGAAGCGGTCTACGCAAAGCAAGACGACTTCGTTTTCAAGTTCCACTTCCCCCCCTCGCTTGCCTCGGTCTACCTTGCAGGTATTTATTCTGTTATGGGAGCTCATGAAGACTAATAAAGCTTTCGAAAACTATGTTGCCGACAAGTATGGCAGCAAACTGATTTTGCTATGCATTTACTATGTCAAAAACTATTCTGACGCTATAGAATGTCATACTAGTTTGATTCCAGTGATCTCTGGTTTTGCCACTTACCTGTCTTCGAAGAAACTCATCTTGTCGAAAATGCAGTACTGCTTTAATGCTAATTACTACGCGAACAAAATACCTAATTCGTTCAAGATATCTATAGGAGACGTGGATCGCTTCACCCACAGAGATTTTGCCATAATCCAGCTTTGCAATATGGCGGCTACTCAAGTAAAAGACAACATTGCACTCAATCCCACATTTATAGAGATTATCTTCAATCTCGTATCAATGCCTCTTGACGTTGAGGATGAGGATATGGTACAGCTTTCGTCTGACAAAACGAATAAGGTGACTGGCATAAGTTATAGTGCGTCAGTCTCATTACTGAGATTAGTTGCAAAGATGTCAACAAAGGCATATTTGACCAGCTTCGCAGGCGAAGCTGCTGGCATCGCCTCTCCCGCGACCTCCCAAGATGCCCTCAATGAAGCTAACAAGCCCAATGAGCCAAGAAAGTGCTATGCCCTTTCTCCAGGATTCAAGCTGGACATGCTAGCGCTCCTAATACAAGCATTTAATTATGGTATTCTCAATCATTACAAAGATTGCAAGCACCTTTTGTTTGTTTTCTGCAGGCACGAAAATGTGCCAAAACAACTAAGGAACACTTTGATAGAAATATCTTCGGAGATAAGCTACAATTATCTGGGTACAGACTCGAATTTGCCAAGAAAGTCGTCCCAACTGCATTCCGACGATTATTTTGAGGATTGTGTATCGCCCGACGTCAGATACAACTGGCAAAGTGATAAAACATATAGAAGAACCGAGAGTTACGACCTTTTGGAAAGGGTACAACTACAATCACTGATGTTTTTTGAACTACAACAACGTACACTAGAAGAGGTGGAGGCCAAGGCAGAAGGAATTGCCCGTGTGTCCCCAAATAAGACAATCGAACTACACGAGTACGCGGATCATAGCGATGACCCCCTGCTGGAATTTGGAATTCTTATGGCTTTGAGGCCCCAAAGACCCCCTGGATTGAGTTTTAAGAAGAAGTTGAAACTAAGAAAGGAAGCTGGACTCGAAAAGACTTGGCTTGGATCCATGCCTCTACTTTACATGCTACAGGTGCTTCGCATTGTTAACCAAAAGTTTCCTTCAATTCCGGAAATCACTGGTTCAAATTATTTACAGCTTCTCAGATCCTTTGTGAAGTTTGAAGTACCTCTAAAGTTGGAATTATCTAATACGACGCCAAAAACGCTATCTAGAAGGGACAAAAAGACCAACACGCTTTTTATAAATTGGGATTCCAATGCGATAGCCTTCAAGTGGTACTTGTCTGTTTTGTGGAGTGATATTTTCGATTTCAACAGCGTACCATTCATCAGCACATTTGCAAGCGAGAATTCTTCGCAGGATAGTACCCAACAGCAGCACCAGCAGTCGCTTTCGCAGCCGCAAACCCCAAAACTTGAACGGTGGAATTCACAAGGCTCGTCGCTGTCAAGAACGAACAGCAATAGTAGTTCCATTACTACATTTTTACTACATCAAGAGCCTGATTCCACACCCAACAGCACTCCAAGTAGCCCAAGCTTAGGCTCTGGTTTTTCGTCCTGGGTGAACAATAAGCACCACTCTGGAGGACAATCTAGTGATCGGTCCCTATTTAGATTTTCTTGGACCGGGTTCCATAAACCGCAACAGGAAAAGATTGACGAGGAGTCCGAAGTGGAATCAACAAGTGGTACCTCCTCTAACAGTGGCACATTTGTATTAGATGCGGGGTTGTTGAAACCGAATATCTGGGTAGGGACGCGAGTTGTTCTCTTTAAGGTAAAAGTAGACGAGCGGGAAAGCTACAGTCTCGTAGATATGACCTCGACATTATTGCGGAAACTTAGATTCGGGAGCACGACTACGCTAAATGCCCCGGAGGGTATAATGGTGACTGCAGGCACCTTGACGCCAGCTACATCGCGCCCTTGGACTCGTCGTGCTTCCCTAACTGGCGTTGGTCCACTTCCATCCTCGAGAGGCTCGAAGTAGTGGGTAAAAATCGGCCTTTGATGCTTTCTGTAGGTATTGTCTTCCAGACAAATGCTATAATTTGATACCAGTAGTTAGGTACACAGTTCGGTATTTGGATTTATAATATACAAAGATTGGCATTGTGCCATTAATTTTTAGGCTTCCTACCCTTCTTCTGAACCAACTCGAAACCATCTTCATCCACAACAGGCTCATTTTTTTGTGCGTCCATATCTACATCGTGATCGGCATCGTGAACCAGAGGTGGGGGAGAGTCGGCGAGATCCTCTTCGTCCTCTTCCTCACCTTCGCTGCCTGAAACGTCGGGGTTCCAAGGATCATCACCGATTTGAATTTCACGCTTAGCTTCTTTCGACTTCTGCTTTTCGGTCCAGGCCTGGTATAAATTCTCAACTGTGGAATAGTTCTCCTCGGCGCATTCTTTGTACATCTCCAGTATCTGTGCCGCAATCGGCAGTGCGGAGTCATCATCTACATTGGTCTCAAATTCATCCATCATAGCATAAAGCATGGTCTCTTCAATTAATGCCACCTCTACCACTCGTCCTGTCTTGAACAAGTCAATGACGATTGCCGTAATCCAATCCCTCTTTTCGGCGGACTCAGGCCCTCCCCAGCCATTTTGAACAGCCAAATCCAGCGCTTCCCACTTGTGGATCAGCATGGATACACCAAGCTCAAATCGGGCCATCTGCTTGTCATTTTCAAAGGCCAAGCTGGCCTTCTCCTTGGATGCTTCAACGTATGCAAGCTCGTCAATAGTGGTAGCCATTGTGAGAGTGAGAATTAAATTAGGCGAGGAATCCGCTAAGGAAAACTTTGTAAAGTACTTTCGTGCTGATCGCGAACACTAGTTCAACTATGGCTTCACCAAAGCTTTCTCGGAGTCGAGTCCGTCATTTTAGCTTCAGCGATGAGCTAAGTGACGTTGAAAAATTTCAGTACCTTTTAACGAAGGGGGCTCAATTTCACCAACTTGATCCTATAAATTGAATTATACGCACCATGGACTATGTGTCCATTCAAGGTGATTGTGCCGCTTGCTACCAAAAGGTCCACGAGTTTTTGATCAACTGCGTCGAGAAAATTCAGGCCCATTTCCTTTGACGGCCAATTTTTGTTTCTCAGCTTTCTGGTGCCTCATTCCTAACATATTCACGAAGTAGTAGCGCAAGAATGTCAAACCCGAATTCAAAGGCCCAGGAGAACACTAAGAAAATCAATGCAGCTTTAAAAATTATCCAAAGTAAACCCGCAGAGACGGAGGGCCCACCGACAAGCTCCGCGCCATCTGATCTAACGATGTACACGTTAGAGAATGGTACAAGAGTCTCAACCAAAGAAAGGGTATGTAGTTCAGTGCGACCTGTGGCTCTGGGGCTGCCCAGCGACCAGGAATTATTCAGTGAGAGTGGAGTCCCCAACCACGCTTTTCTCAAAGACCATTTCAAGCGAGAAGGACGGCTTAGTGAGTCACAAGTGCTCAAGATTCTGCGGATGGGAACAGAGTGCTTGTCGAAAGAACCGAATTTGCTGCATGTTCCTGCTCCTGTCACTGTGTGTGGGGATATTCATGGTCAATATTACGATCTATTGAAGCTTTTCGAAGTTGGGGGTGATCCGGAAACTACACCATACCTCTTTCTCGGAGACTATGTGGATCGTGGCTCTTTTTCTATCGAATGTTTGCTCTACTTGTACAGTCTGAAATTAAGTTACAACGATCATTTTTGGCTCTTGAGAGGCAATCACGAATGCAAGCATTTAACGTCATATTTCACCTTCAAGAGTGAATGTTTGCATAAATACAGTCTCAACGTTTATGAGGCATGCTGTCGATCCTTCAATGCCCTTCCGCTCGCAGCTGTGATGAACAACCAATACTTCTGTGTGCATGGTGGTATATCCCCAGAACTAAATACCCTTGAGGACATCGATAAGTTAAACAGATTTAGAGAAATACCTTCCCGCGGTCTCATGTGCGACCTTATGTGGGCAGATCCCACCGAAAATTATGATGAAAATGCAGACGACCTGTCCGCAGGCACGTTCATGCCGAATTCTATAAGAGGATGTTCTTTTGCATTCACTTATCATGCTGCGTGTGACTTTTTACAACGAACTGGGCTATTGTCGATTATTAGGGCACACGAAGCACAAGACGCCGGTTACAGGATGTACAGAAATACGAAGACACTAGGTTTCCCAAGTTTACTCACTCTTTTCAGCGCACCAAATTACCTCGATACCTACAAAAATAAAGCGGCTGTGTTGAAGTTTTCGAACAACGTTATGAATATAAGACAATTCAACATGTCACCACATCCTTACTGGCTCCCAAACTTTATGGATGTTTTCACCTGGTCTCTGCCGTTCGTCGGAGAGAAGGTTACTGAAATGCTGGTGTCCATCTTGAACATTTGTACTGACGAAGAGCTTGAGGAAGATACAATTTTGGTCAACGAAGGTGTCGAACTCCCTAAGCAGAACGTCTTGAAGAAGAATATGGATTCGAGCCCTGGGCCACCCCCGGAAATTAATTCCACCATCCTGAATGATGAGGCAAAGAGAAAAGCTTTGCGCAATAAGATCCTAGCCATCGCCAAAGTTTCAAGGATGTATTCCATTCTAAGGGACGAAAGTGAGAAGGTAGAATATTTGAAAACAATCAATGCCGGAACATTGCCGAGAGGAGCTCTCGCACATGGTACGGAGGGCTTGGATGAAGCCCTTACTGCATTTGAGAAGGCTCGTCGAGAAGATATAGTTAACGAAAGATTGCCTCCCAGGCTAGAAGAAGTTGGAAAGAGGCGGCACGCGTATTTTGAAAAGATGGTAAAGGGAAGTGGGGACAGTAAGTTAAAAAAATAAGTAGATGGGTCCAATCCGATAGTAACACCCTCGAAGGTCAGTCAAAACTTTCATGACATAACCGGGTCAAGTTTTAGACAATGAATATAATTCTTTATATATATAAGCACATAAGATTTAGTGGTTTATTGTTGAGTTGTATTTAATGCGTTGCAGAGATGTTAATTGTGCAAACGCTTTTCGTAAGAGTGCAAGTTGTGAACACCACCTTCCAATTGGGCTGAGGCGGTTCTGAATTCGAATCTGACGGTCGAGTTGTCCACTTGCTCTCTCAAAGCTTGCAAGGATCTAACACCAATGTCTTGACAAGAGTGCTGCATACCGTTGTACAGATATGGGATAAACTTGTTGATAGAGCCTTTGTCAACGACAGCACCAGACACACCTTGAGCAACCAAAACCTTGTCGGATTCGGAGAAGTAGCGAGAGGTGGCGGCATTACCTTTTTTATCAGTCTTCTGCATCGCGTCGATGGAGCCCATACCACGGTAGGTCTTCAAACGCTTACCATCCTGGAAAAAATACTCGCCGGGAGATTCGGTTGTACCAGCAAGCATACCACCCATCATGACACAAGAAGCACCAAGCGCGAGAGCCTTGGCAATGTGACCGATGTTACCAACACCACCGTCAGCCATACAAGGCACACCAAATTGATTGGCAAAATGGGTCACATTGTAAACGGCGGTACCTTGAGGTCTACCACAAGCCATAACCTCTTGAGTAATGCAGATGGAACCAGAGCCCATACCGATTCTCAAACCGTCGGCACCTGCTTGGATCAAAGAAGCAGCTTGTTCCCTGGTGACCACGTTACCAGCGATGACCTGCAATTCTGGGAAGGTTTCTTTGATCCATTTGATCATGTTGAGTTGAAACACAGAGTTACCTTGGGAAGAGTCGAGCACAACAACGTCCAAACCGGCATCGACCAGCAACTGCAGTCTTTCTTTGTCGGCATCGATAGTACCGATGGCGGCACCACATAGAAGTTGCTTGGTGCTAGCAGATTTGGAGGCCAATGGATAAGATTGGTTTTTCATCAAATCGGTTCTGGACAACATAGAAACCAAGTTTCCTTGTTCATCAACGATAGGTAGCTTACCCTTCTTGGTATTTTTCAAAATGTCATTGCCTGCGGACAAATCCACACCGACTTGGGCGGTGACGAGTTCTGAGGTCATGATCTTGGAGACCAACAAAGATTCGTCTTCCACAAACTGGACGTCACGGGAAGTAACGATACCAACCAACTTGCTTGGCAAGGAACCAGTTTCTAAAAGTTAATAGTTAGTAAAATGCAAACACACACACTTATCAGGACAGAATCAATGGCGGTGACCGTGGGCAACGGACAGTTCTTCGAATTTGCAAGCTGCAAAAGTGCTCAATTTTTAAAAGCATCAGATCAAAAAGGTTTCTACAAGATCGTTTGATCAATACTCAGTAGAACGAAAGTTATTAATTTAAAGATCAATCATCACGTTACCTTCATCCCAAGCACCAGTGTGTAGCCCACAAATATCCTCAAACCTCGCCGTATACTTCGCCACACGCCCACACACACCATTGGTGATTGTGTCCCTCTAGACGATTTATCCCGTCTGTTCAACATACCAGTAACTGGAAATCCACAGAATCCATATTTCTCGCGCATGGCCTTGACTTCTCCCACCGTGCTGTTTGGGCCCACCACCACGGGCGAGTTGATGAATCCGTTCTCGAACTTCTTCACTTTGCGCACCATCGCGGCCTGCTGCTCAGCAGAACAGTTGTGGTGGATGATACCGATACCACCCAACAACGCCATCTGGATGGCCATTTCTGCCTCCGTCACAGTGTCCATAGGCGACGACACAAACGGAGTGTTCAATGTGATTTTCTTAGTGAGCTTGGTCTGCAGGCTGACCTCCGAAGATGGGAAGTCGATTTTGCCAGGCAGAATCAAGAAATCGTTGTAGGTCAGACCACCTCTAGTCTTAGAGTCCATGAGCTGTTCAGCAGACAGCCCGTCCCTCTCATCGTAGTTCTTGAGGTAATCCAAAGCTTTTGAGCATTCCTTGACTGACATTATTCAGAGTACTTTTTTTCTAAAATCTAGACAACTTCCAAGAGCCTTGTGAGCCTTTTAATATTAATTTTACAAAGAGAAAACATCCGTAAAATCCAAGTAACCCAAATTCCAGGGAAACAATCCCAAGGATTAAAACCATAGAAGGAAGCAAGAGCTGGAAAATCTGGGTCATTTTCTTGTGAATTTATATAAATTTTTTTTTTTGGGCTCAGCTTTACTGGAAAAATTTTGGTCAAAAAGTTTTCATCTTTGTCAGTCAAAGCTCATCGCATGAAGATTGCAGGATGGTGCAGAGACAGCCATGGCGTGGGAAAAGACTCTGAGCTCTGGAGGTGGATAGAAGACTGGAGTACAGATATTAGCGGCGAAGGAGAGAAGTCAAAAACATGTTAATTGGTAAATCTGTCCATATAGCGGGAGAGGTGCTGAGAAGGGAGGGAAACTTTCAAGGTGGTTGCGGCAGGCTTCGACGGCAGGCTCATGGTTAGAAATGCACGATTATGGGTAGAACGTTGTGTGTGGGACTTTATCAAATGATCACTTTGTACAATACTGACACAAAAGCAGGATGTGCCGTGGTACGATCGGTATGACCATAACAAATAGATCAAATCACGCTTAGTTTCTCCCACCTATGGCTAGCTAGCAATTGATGAGTTGTTCCGGTTAGCTCTACTTATACTAGTGCTTTTTCTTGGGGTGAAACCTCAACTGTCTTTGAAACACCGTCTGAAACCGACCCTCGACATTATCCTGTCAATTTGAGGAATTCTATCGTAATACGACAGAAATTGGGGCCTCGGATCTCTAAAAACTACCAGATGGCAGTGATCTGCGCCGAGTGGCTCGATAATGACGATCATCACAGTGCCAGAGTAGTGGGAATTTTCTTATCAATCTTAGTAAACCAAAAAAACACAACGTGAAGAATCAACCAATGAGACACTGAGGAGCGGTGGCCCCACCTACCTCGGTGCGCTCCACGTCTCAAGGGCAAGCCCAGCTGTGTCATCATTAGTTACGGTGTAATTCGAAAGAGACCTTGATTTATCAACCGCGTTGGGAGTGGACTATCCCCAGATTCAGTGACAGCGTTTTTACCACGCCTGGTGCTACCGCTTGTATCGACGCAAGCATGCGTATGGAAGATATATTGACCCAAAGGGCAGAAATCAGCGGCCTTCTGGATACTATTGTTAAGACACACCGGCGCTATTTGTTCGAAGTCCAAGATGCTGGCACGCTGGACAAACTTCGAAACGATATCCACATATGTCTGAATGATCTTTGCAAACTCAACGCTATGCTAACTTCTAGTGATGATGGCGGTAGCGTAAAGCAAGAAATTGATAGGCTGGCGAAGTTAGGCAGAAAGCTGGAAAAGTTGGAACGAGAAGAAACGTCAATCAGAGACGCTTTACAAGACTGGAAAGCTGGTGAAGAGGAAGAGGAGTACGCTACTACGACTGAAGAACCTGAGGGAGATACTTTCACTTTTACAACGGGGTACCGTCACTTTTTGAACCGGTACCTTGATCGTGTGGGGGTTACCAACACGTCGCTTGCCAACGCGAATGAGTTACCTGATGATCCAAAGCCGGACAAAAGCAAGACTACCCGAAACATAGCGTTTCTTCGATCCAGTCAAAAGCAAATTCAACTAACTATCAGTGAGGTGGAAATTTTGTTGGCAACACTGAAAAAAGACCAAAATTTCATTGAACAAGAGCTTCAAAGCCGAAACAGCGAAGTTGACAGCGTACTCGTGCTTCTTAGTAACGATTTAGAGAGGGTCCAGAGCTCGCAAGAAAAGATTATGACTAAGTTAGGCATTTCTGGCCATTCTGCCCGTGGAGATTCCACATTCTTCTCTCGTTTCAACAAGCTGCACCTTCAAGAACCACTACAGCCGCTCAGTGACCAGCTCGAGTATGCAAAGGAATTTCTCTTCACTCGGCAAGAAATCTTGAATGCGGACCTGAGAAACTTCAAAGAGGACCTGAACCTGGCGGAATCTGCAAGAAATACGTGGGATGAATGCTTGAATAAAATAAGTGCGCTTGAAAATCTATTGAAAACCATGCTTTCGGAAAATCCACTAGTGTCGCCACAGAGACTCTCGGTAGAAATTGCTCAAGTCATCACCAACCTACAAGAGGCGATATCTTCCAACAATTCGCCTGTGCTGCGTGAATGCTTAGGCAACGAAATAGAGGTGCTAAAACGTGCTAATCAAGAATTGTTTTTGAGGAACTCCAAGAATTCCTCACCGGGCCCTGTTAGAGAAGCTAGTAGTAATTTCAGTATCGCTGGAACGTCTCCTCCCAAAATTGGCCTTAATAGGGAAAATATAACATTCCAAGGTGGGCTTAAAGAGCCGCTGCCGACCCCAAGTGTCGGATTGGACAAAATGCAGAAAAAGGAATGAATCTTCGCGACTGTCGAAGTTTAAAATGATCACTGGCCCTATAATATCAAGTTATCGCCTATAGGAGAAGGGCTTTTTTTTCTTTGGAATAAATGGATTAGAGCTCGAGGTAGAACGGGGGACCCCGCGATCTTCAACGTCTTTGATGTTTTTAAAGTGGCTTCCATTTTGCCCTGCAGATTTCAGATCGAGGGAAAGTGACATAGAAGGATCGTAATCATCCTGGCTGCTGTCACTGTCACCTTCCTCTTGCTTTGAGCTCTCAACTGCATGACTGACACTTCTGCCCACTGGTGCATTGGCCACGGGTTCTCGAGATGTGTTGAAGTTTGCAGGCTTAGCTGGATTATCACCTGCATTTAAATATTTTAATTCATCCGAGGACCTAGCCTTCTTTTGTTGCTCTGTCCCCGCACCTTCTTCAAATCTTACACGCTTCACTGATGTCGTTCTATCTGCGTCCCTGTTGCCTGGCTTGGGATCAGGATGATTCATATTTGATCGGGAATGAATGCTTGGATGACTTACTTTATCTTCGATACCTGAGATCAAAGATGGCCCGCCGAAAATTGACGATTTCTTTTTTCTACCCATAGGAGCTTGCGACATAACAGGTTTCGGTCTCGTCCCTTGCGCGTTAGAGGGAAAAGAAGTTTGCTTTTCGCGAGAATGTTTAGTTTGGGAAAGTTGGGAAGTTGGGGTAGCTGAATGCTTCATGGCCCTTCTGTCAGCATTGCGAGAAGGGCCAGTCTTGGTGGGCACTCTGTCTCTTCTTGCAACGACCGGGTCATAATCATCACCTGTTAAGTGATCGTGGGAGGCAGCATACTGCTTAAGGATACTTGTCGCTTTAGAGCTTTTTGGGTTAAGAAATCCTGAGCAAGCCAAATCCAAGCAACCTCGGTCTTTGGCGTCGGTGATTAGATTTCTCCAGAGCTTATTCTTGAACAGTGAGCTGTGATGGCCTAAAATCCACATGCTACTTTTAGCTCTTGTCAGAGCAACATTCATTCTTCTGAAATCTTTTAGAAACCCAACGCCCGATTTCGTATCATCCGCCCTGACACAAGATATCAAAATGATTTCTTTCTCTTGTCCTTGAAACCCATCAATAGTATTGAAATCGACGTAGCCAGTAATCGGGTTACCAAAATATCTCTTGAATTCTCTTCGCATGGTTTGCATCTGCTCACGATATGGTGATATGACACCAATTTTACCTGTAAAGTTGTAATTGTTCTCGTAAGTATTCAGCAAATTCTCAACGAGCTCTATTGCAACCTTACATTCTTCCATGTTTATGAAAGACATTGTTTTTCTATTCTGTTCTTGTTTTCCTGTAACAATATCGAAAAATTTGTACGGTCCTAGTGGGGTATGTGAGTGCCATGGTCTGGTGTTAAGTACCTCCATGTCCGGTCCGTCACTTAGCTTTCCCTTGTAAAATTCTGTTGATGGAAATTTGCTTATTGCTGGGTGCATTCTATACTGCACATTAAGTAAGTGTGGTGAGGACTTCTTTTCCATTCTAACGAAAAGGGACTGGTTGTATTTGAAGTTACTGGCGGCACCAGAAAGAACGGTGGGGGGTAGTTGATTAGGATCACCCACCATGATACATCTTTTTGCCCCGTAGCGAAGAGGAATTATTGTCGAAAGTTCAGTACACTGACATGCTTCATCAATAATGACGGTATCGAATTTGACACCAAGCGAAGCAAGTATATCATGCGCAGAACCTGAAAGAGTAGAGCATATAACATCACTCTCGGCCAGGATACGAGATTGAGCTTTTCTCCGATCTACTTCCTTGTTCCTATAGTTCACAGAGTTTCTCTCCCTAATCTCGTCTTTCTGCTTCCCAAGCCCATTGATCTTTTTGCTCAGTTCTCTTATAGCCAACTGAATTTTTGTAATATCATCTGTCGACAAATCACTAACGGGGGACCCATCTTCAGCGTCAAGCTTCCTTCTGAGCTGACGGCGCTCATTAATTGCATTCTGCAGGTTTTGTTCCAATGCAGGATTACTCATAAATTCGTAGTTCTTACTTCCTAACCTCTTGTCAACTTGTTCTTCCAGAGTGAGGTCCTTAATGGCTGCATTCACCGCATCAGAACGACCAACACGCACGAGCTTAGGGCTGAATGAGTTGCCATGTTTGTCGAACACTCCGTGTTTCAGTCTGAGGACAAGCTCATCTACGGCTGCATTACTGGGGGCACATATCAAAACTTTTTGCTTGAGCAAGAGCTGATCAGTCGAGGTAGACGCATTTGCAGAATCTACAGGTTGTTTAATGACACCGGCTGGCAAAGCCCTCTGAGTGCTGAGAAAATAACCGATGATACCCAAAATGGTTTTTGTTTTACCGGTACCGGGTGGCCCTTGAATCAAAGAGAAGCCTTCACGAGAAACACTACTGACTATAGCCTCCGCCTGGGAACTGTTCAGTTTATACTTTTCTTTCACTAACTCAACCTCAGCGGGATCACTTTTTTTTGTGGGTGTCAAAGTCGCGGTTGTAATTTGACCTGCTAAATCGTAAAAAGGAAGGCCAGTTAGTGAAGTGTATTCTCTCTCAACTGTTGTCATTTGCATTACCTTCACAGCAAAAATTTCAGCCCTTAGTGTCAAAAATTTGCTGAAATTAGTGCTTCTGTCAATTCTCAAGGTCAAGTCCATGTTATCGCCTTTACTATTCTTCATACCCCATACTTTTGCGAGACAGCAATATTCAGCAGCCTTGAAATTATCTGTGCGTAGTTCGTTCACACTTTTAGCGGTCGGGAAATATGCTAACACTATTAAGTCTGAATCTGAAATACTTGCTTCGATCATCATCTTTTTGCTGACAGAAGCATAAACCTCGTAAAAATCTGAAACGACAGTTCGATTCCCAATTACCATGCTAAATGGTTTATTATCATCCCTGTCTCGTGCAGCACACATAGCTTGCCAACATTCTAGAAGCAAGAGAGGCTGCATAATCTTTTGGTAATCGTCAACCGAGGAAAAAGTGTCTTTAACGTCCTCAAAATCGTCGCTTTGAGAACCGAAATAGTACTCACCAGATGCAGTAAAGCTCCATTTGAGGACTTTTTTGTAGAAGGGGTTCAAATCCACATTCAATCTTCTCCTCATATTTTCCTCCTCCTGTTTTTTTCGCTGAGCACTGTCAATTTTAACAACCGGTTTTCCATTGATGTCTAGTACAATGGGCTTACTCCGCTCTCGCGATTTTGAAAGAGAAAACAACTCTTTGGCATCTTCCAAATCATCATCACTGTCATCGCTGCTGTCGTCCCGGACACTGCGCGGCTGCTGAGGTCGACGGGAGTTGAAGACGTTCGTGCTAGGCGGGTGGACTTTTCTACCCGCTAAAAGCTGCCTCCTTGCGATTTCTAGCTTGGATGGCGGACCTTTTAATGGTTCTTGAGCTTTCGGTGTAAATCCTGGCTTGAGAGTTCCAAACGATGTAATTTTCGCTTGACTCTTGGGCCGGCCCATTAGGGAGGATGACATCGCCTTTCTTTGTAGAAAATCAACCTTAGATTCAACCTGTGACTTTGATTGACTAGTATTGATGTTTTTCGAGATCGCCAAGTTGTCATTCAGTGGTGAGGGTTCTTTACTCAACTTGAGCTTTTCCCTCTCTTTTTGATAAAAGTCAACTTCTGCGGTCACTTTTTCTACCAAGGCTTCATTGAAACCTTTTGCTCTCGATATTAACTCCAAGGATTGCTGAGCAGTCAGCTTGTTAGAAAATTTGCGAGCCTTGAGCGCATATTTAGCCATGCTGATTACCAAGTCATCGTCAAACTTCAACCCTTTTTCTATGGCGAGGTCCGCTGCTTTTACTATAAGCCCCACGCAAGAAGCTAGAAGATACTCGTCGCTTAGTCTCAGCCAGTATAGCATGTCTTGGAAAGTGGCTAAGACGCATTGAAGTAGGTCTTTAGATTTTTCGAGATTCGAACTTGATAGCGCGCCTTCGAATTCGCGATATGCATCTACCATAGAGAGACTGGTATCAAGAGTATCCTTGGTGAAGTTTTCTAGTTCTGAATAAGGATACTTTGAAGCCCACTTCAAAGTGGCTCGATAAATCATGTTCAAAAACTGCCAGGACAAACTCCAAAACTTTTGCATAACTTGATCCGTTTCATCATCTCTCAAAGAACTATAGTTGGCGAAAGTTCCGTTGACTGGATCCGATAGAACCTGTATAATGTCCATCAAGACTCTGATAGCTCTGGGACAGGGCTCAAAAAATTCGTGCTTCATAAGTTGAGATAAGACCATGTTTATTGACCCTAGACTGTGGTTCAGACTACGGTTGAATGTTTCTTGGATACCCTCTAGTCTACCCTCAACGTCGAAAGATTCGTAAAGAATATTTGTTGCAGTCTGATAAATTTCAATATCAGATGTAAATATACAGGACCAAAATCCTCTCGACCCAGCCTCATCTGTTATCACTTTAATTAAATGGGAAGGCAGAATATCAGTAATCTTCATCAAGATTCCTTTCAGCAATTCAAAGTAGGCTTCAATACAACGGATATGCTCAGTGGTCAATGGATCAGGCGTTTTGGGTCTCAACAGACCATTAACGTTACGCATAGAAGCCAGTAACAATGATGCCAAACGGACAGCATCTTGACTACGCCCTAAATCCAAGGTTTGCACTAGGCCAGAAATTAAGGAAGTGTTGACCTTGACGTCGTTCGCCTTGCCCCCTCTGTAGATTCTATAAGAAGCCTGGCACAGTATTAGAATATCGTAGTCTATGCAATTGGCCAGAACTTTCATTGCAGAGTAAGGAACAGAAGCAATAGATGGATCTACTCCTAGAAAATCTATCGAATTGGTGGCTGACTGTATCACTATATTAAGAACCATTTCGTTGTTCAAAAGTGCACGAGAGTCCATTTTTGTGAAAAGCGTGGTTTCAAAGTTCGCATTTGAATAAAGAACCGACCGCTCTTCGTCTGTCACAGCCAGCACCGCACTCAAAAGAGCGGTTGATGAATTAATCAAGCATGCTTTTGGAATAGTCTTCAAGTGATTATGACTGGAAATCACTCGAAAAAAGCCAATGGAGACCTTTTTGACCATTTGAATTCTTTTGGAAGGAGATAGGGAGTGGAAAAATGGAAGCGTCCAAGACACGAGATCAGTAAGAGAGGAAGCCTCCACTAACAGAGCTTCAAATGCTTGAGGTGTGAGTTGATTGTCTTGGATCTTTATTAGTGTAACAGAAAATGCATTTTTCTCGAACACTAAGTCTAAGATGCTGTGAAAAGTGAAGGGTTCTATACGTTCCCAAAATTCCGAGCCTTCTTTTTCCAAAAAAACTTTCAGAGTTTTCAGTAAAACTCCTAGTGGTGTTTCCCGGTACGTATGCGCCAGGTGGCGGTACCATAGGTTATAGATTGATTCGATAGGATGACGGATAGACTGGCGCAAAGACTCAAGATTTGGGGGGACAATGAGATGAGCGTTTATCAGCGAAGTATCAAATAGATAATACAGTGGGTTGAACTTTGACCAGAAATGCGATACCAGAGCTTCGTGGAAGTTACTGGAATTTTGTAGGTACAGGAAATGTACATTGATCTCCTCGAGCAAATCTTGCTGGAAATTGTCCGCAGCAAAAGTAACCTGATACTTGTGCAGTAATTCCAAGAACACTCGAGCCCAGTGGACTTCTTCGTACGAGCCTTCAAACCAGCAGTATATCAGACCGGCAGAAATGTGTTGCTGGATGGATTCTGCTGGGGGGTACTCCAAAATCGAATGTTTGGAATGGAACAGGAACTTAAAAATTGCATCGAATGCGGCTTTCAATTTTTCATTTGTCCTCAAAACCTGAGGGTTGCAGAAACACTCGTATAACGCCACTTCGATATCTGGTGTGAGGTTGATTTCAGTGTTGTTGTTGACAGCAATACCTTGTGTGACAGGAAGTAAAGCTTCAGACCTCCAAAGTGAAACAATATTGTTGAACTTAGTAACATGCTCGTGTGGGACTTTCCGAAGCACAGAAAAGTGTTGCAGCATTCTACACCTTCCCCTAGTAAAATGAAGGACACATTGTTTGCACCGCGCTAACACTGGATCAAATCTACCCTTTAGCCATTGAACAGTTCCCTGGTTGCTGAAGGAAAAGAGCGTCAGGCAGAAGACTGCAATAGGCCTGAAGTCTTCGTCGCAGAACAAATGCTCATCATCTGGGATTTTGTCGATCAACTTCAAAAGTTCCGCCAAGAGCTTCGATTCATCTATGCCCTGGTTAGACGAGACATACACTTGATCAATTTGCGGCACATATTTTGCAGCAAGTGCGCGTATCTCACTTCTACTGACTCCCGAACTCATCAAGATCGCAGAAAAGGATCTTGTTTTTGATTTATGGGATTGTGAATTCTCACTGAAGTCTAGGCGAGAATATACCTATATATTAAATACACACGACCCAAAGCCAGAGCGTGCTAAGCCGAGAGCTATTTGCAACGGGGAAATACGATATGTGGGCGTGATTGACTTTCAGGTGTGTATGAACTGAACCTTAACAAATGCGTGGATCGCCTCGAATTTATCATTTATGAAAAATTTGTGCAAGTAATAATGCTATATACTATATACGGGATTCTCTGGCCAGTAAAAGTAATAAGAAATTTTAAGTAAATCAAGGTCCTCAGATCTATAGCGTGTTATTATAAAAAACGGTTTCTATCAGTACTTATTTCCCCACTAATTGAGCTAACTTGTCTTCCACAGCCTTTAGGCGGGTGTCTTTCTCCAGGCTAGCCCTCTTTAGGTCATCAACTACCTGGCTCAGTTGTAAAACTAAACCTGACAAGGTCTCCACAGATTGTTTGAGACCCATAGTTTTCGCCGTGGGGGCAACTGTAGAATCACTAACATTGGAGTCGCTAGTTGTAGTAGTAAATTCTTCCACCTTTTCTTCGAGTCTCGTAGCAGGCGAGGAAGTTGAAGTCTTAATTTTAGTCTGAGAAGGCGTAGCCTCAGGTGTTGGCGTTTGAGTGGCCGGGACGGCTTCTTGTGGGATTGTTTTTGACTTTTCTGTTTTGGCTGGTACAAGCTTGCTCTCTTCAACTCTCGAGGCTGAAGAAACAGGCGGTGGGAGTTCAGCGGGGGGGACATTATCCTCGCCTTCATCCCAAGTCGAGACGTCTTTAGAGGGATCTTCTGCGTCGTTATCCTTGTCCAATTGCGAAGCCCTCATCAGAAGACCATTGACTGTCTTGTCTTCCTTTAATGTTTCATCAATTGCAGTAGAGCTACCATTCTCCTTTGAGGTCTTTGGGGCAGAGGGCTTGGGTATGGTAACTGGTGACGGAGGCCTTGTCAAAGTTTTTTCGGTCGATTGCGGCGTCGATTCCTCCTTCTGGCCCACATCTCCTTTTTCAGAAGCGCTCGGCTCCTCGGCTGCTGGCGCAGATGGAGTCGTAGCAGGCGGCACGGGTTCAGAATTTCCGGCAGAGGATGGTACCAACATGGGCTCTGACCCATCAAAGAGGGACTTCATATTAAACAGAAGTGGGCCCTCGGTGGACTTACCTGAGGCCCATTCCTCAGCCGATAGTGCAGCGATATGAGATGGCGCATCAGGGTAGATGTCATCTTGAAAAGAGTCCGCTTTTCTAGGTACGTGGAATGAGATTGGTTCGATACAGTGATCGTTAACCGTTTTGAATCCCTTCAAAATTTCATTGTTTTTGACACTTACTGCTCTCCTAGGGGCAGCTGCAAAACCACGTTGCGGGTCGACGGATTGGAACTCCGATAACTCAAAAAGCTCGTCATTTTGAAACTCAAAATAACGGATATTGCCGTCTCCCTTGCCTACTAGATACAAGATCTTGTTAGAATCATCATAAAAAGGCATCACAATTCCTGAAGATTGGTCCAAGGTGTAAAAACCACCCAAATCTCCTTTTTCAAGGTTGAATGCATCCCAAATACCAACCTGGCGATCACTCAACTTAGAAAAACCAGTAGTGGCAATTCTATCAGAATTTCCAAGCCATACAACCCTCTGATTTTTGGCTCCTGTATGCGCTGGCCCTTCGCTGACTATTTTCCCAGCTCTAATGTCCCAAACCCTAAGCTTTTTGTCACGAGAAACTGTCACCAAGTGATTGCCATTATAGCTGAAGGACATAGAAGTGACCATGTCTGGATGTTTTAAATTGAAAAGCTCCTTACCAGTACTAATGTCCCAAATTTTGACAGTGTAGTCGAGGGACGAGGAAGCCAGAACGTTCTGAGCTGTTGGATGAAATAGAACGTGGCCAACTTTACGACCATGGCCTTGTAAAAATTTCTTCGGTTCCAAATCCTTGGGCTCACCGTCAGCGCTCGTGTAGTTATGAAATGAGTAATCCTTAGGAATCTCCCAAATGCCAATTTTTCCGTCATCCGAGCCTGACGCAATACAGTAATCATCGAATGGGTTAAAGTCGGTGTCTAAAACATGGGCCGTGTGACCTCTAAAGAGGGGGACTTGGTCCGGAGCTTTCCCAACTTCATCCAGCGGAATCACTGCAAAGGCACCACCTCCAGACGAGTTCCAGTTGACAGCCAAAAACTTGCTGTTAGCCTGAATCAAATTGGAGTCCCAGGCATTATTGGTGACCCTGATATTTTCGTATTGCCTTTCTTTCTTTGCCACTTGGCCATATACATGTCTGTATTTTGAAGCCCTTACAAACTTACCGCTGTTCAATTTGGCCAAAAAGGTTAGTCCATAACAACATTTTAATTCCTGTCAATCTCAATCGAGAGAACATACCTCATCCCCTTGCTGTCGAGGAGTCTTTACGTCCGCTGTATCCTAAGTGGGTAATGTTTTGGTCTCGAGACCCTATCCGTAAATGCCTTCTGGAAGTACTTATATACGATCTACTAGTTTCGTGATTATAATGACATCGGAGCAGACAGCCGAGGTAAGCAACGATTGGTTGTAAAAGGGAATCCCCAAAGAGTACCCTATACAACTGGTAGTGCCCATCATTCTATGAAGATTTCCACAAAACTTGATAGGCCTGTAATGCTTCCAATCATTGTAAATGCGTGATGATAACATAAAGTCGTTGAATTCAGATGTCGTGAAAATAATGATATTAACAAAATCAGTTATGTCGTGCACAACAGAAGGTGTCCCAACTTGCCCTTATTTCAATTAGTTACCTCTAACGGGTCACAATAATTGTTTCCTGGGAAATTGCTAATGTAGTCGCAAAGAGTCATGCATGTTCCTCTCTAAGACCAATCAACACCGGGCCGTCAAGGAAGAATGCTTTCTTTTTTTATGGTGAAACTGATATTCAAGGAACGTGCAGCTCTTTCCGATACATGCTGGTGCTATCTCAGAATGAACCTCGAGATGGAGCAGAGCTTAATAAAGTTACCATCCGCTTCTTTTTCTTTTTACCACCGGCTTCTAAACTTTTCTGTTGATTGAGAGATTCGAGAAGTTTGGCAAACTCGGCATCTTCCTCTTGTTTCGAAACGGCCTCTTCTGAGGTCGGGATCGAGGTACCCCAGACTGTCTTTTCAAGCTTGGAAGACGATGAGATGTGCTGTCCCTGATTATCTTTCACCGAAGTGTGGTCTTTCGCCGAGTCTTCAGACAGACGCGGACCCTTGTGTTGTCCGGCAAGAGAGTTTGCGGGGAGCATAGTAGGATCCGGTGAATCCCCATTCTCGCGCATGTAAAAAGCTTCTTGTTCCCGCTCCAGGCGCTTCTCATGACGTCGTTTGTCTTTGTCCTCACGTTGTTTTTTCCAAGCGGACTTCCGGCGCCTTGTATTGAGCTCAGACGCGAATTTTTGATACACCTCACTTGGCACATCTTCAACGCTACGCCAATCGACATCAACAAAAGCTACATCACTTCCTATAGGCAAATGACCGAAGTATTTGTATTTTTGTATCATTGATTCTGTTACAACCGAGCCATGATGTATATCCTCAACGGTTGCTGTCAAAATAGGGGGGAAGCGAGAATACTGCCCAAACGCAGTAATCAGAACTTTAACGTCTAGAGGGGACAAAAAATACCTGGTATTGGCCGTATGCGCTGTTTGATAAAAAAAGTAGGCATTTGTATCATGGTACCTCTCTAACCCAACCTCAAGTGACAGCTGTGCCAAGTTCGATGCTACATCTTTTTTTGGATCTTGCAATTGGGTGGCTTCCTCATATCCTTGGATCTGTTGCTTGATCTCTTCAATGGCCAGGTTGGGAAACTTACCACTCTCGTTGTAAAGCGCTTTATCCAATTCAAATTGAGCCTGAATATCGCCCAGATCCTTCTTGTACAAGTCAATAGCGTGGTAAGCGTTGCACTTCATGATACGCGAGTAAGGGGCCAGCTCTGAAAGCTCTGTCGAAGGGAAATGACCCAGGGACATTGGATCGATATTCAAAACCACAGGTAACGCGAGCATCGATCCGTGAGGTTTGCACATCAGTTGGAAGACGCTGCTGTGGCCGATTTGTGGAATTTGTGAAGAGTCATTCGGGTGGGCGAAAACGGCCGGTGCTGACTTTCCTTTGGAAATGAAAGTACCGCACAATGGGCACTCTTTATACTTCTTTCGTCTCGGCAATATCCCTGTAACCTCATCTGGGGTTGAGACTTCGCCCGCGGCGAAAAAGCTCAGCATACAAGCGTGGCAGAATAAATGGCCGCAACTGACCATTCTAGGAGCTACAATCTCGTCTGACAGGCATATAGGACAGCTCTGGCCCCTAGCCACCTCTACTCGAACAATTTTTTCGCCAGGAATGGGCACGTTGGGATCCAAACCTTGTTCCGCGCACGAAAACCGATCGTCGACCAAAAACTTGTAATTAGCATTGACAAAAGACTCTCCGTGCAAGTGGACGCGATCTTCCTGAGCTCTTCTTCCCTTTCGTCTTCCTGTGCTGCCCGAAGACAGCGTTTCCTTCGACCTTTCCGGCAGTTGAAATTCCAGCAAATGATTTATGGAAACCTGTGTTTTGCGACCTCTCGCCTTGAAATTACCATTTACCAGTTCATCCTGAATATTGAACTCAAAATCGTTATTTTCTGGCTGTAATGAGCTCTTGTCCTTCTGCTTAACCTGTTTCGATTTGCCACGGCCTGTCCCATGGGCACCACCTTTTTTTAAAGTGGCTTTTGATGGAGTTTGCTTACCTCTCTTTGCACCAGTATCTGGAGAGCCGCTAGTTTCCGGTGACATTGACCTATATCCTCATTGAAAGAGAAGAGTTCTTCTGGCCTTAGAAATGTAAAATTGTAGAGGTATGTGCCCTCTACCACTCATTTCTTTATTATATTTGATGAAATAATATTAATAGTGCACAGGTATATGATGAATATATGATACGCACAATTTCTGCTGAGCTCAAAACAAATCAGTTTTAAGCCTTGGCCATTCACACTTAGGGTGTAAGCAGTATAACATAAAACCAGTCGGATATAGTTACTGTTTTAGTTGCAGCATTTGAATTTCCAATTGCTCGGTGTTAAAATGAGCAAACCAATCAATGTTTACAGCACCCCAGACTTACGCCAAACTCTGGACGAAGCGCTACCTGCAACATTCGAAAGACTGGGATTCACACAGTCTTTTAAATTGATTGACACAAAGTTGTTTTTGGGATATTCGATCGCGTTGATCGCAGGAATTTCATTTATGTTGGATAAGAAGTGGACGTTTGAGGATGCTCTTACTTATCAGAAAATTTTGGTCGGAGCTTATGTGGTCCTCTCGGTTGTTTTCTGGTACTTCAGCAAGTATGTGGAGAAAGGTGTCAAATACTCTGGCAGCTCGGGGGATAGGACCGTTGTGGTGGCCACCAAGATGGAGAAGCACAGTGTCAATTACGAGGTGACGCTGCGGGACGATCGCGGGAAAGTCATCGAGGCCCAATTGGCGGCCAACACGGTATTCAACGAAGCCGGATATCTGCAGTCTGATAGGCTCTTCAAATGGTTCGAGGAGTTTTTAGGCTCCCTTGTCAAAAAGGCGCAGTAGAAGAGAGGAACAGTTTTTTCTCATCGAGGTGCTACATAGCGTGCATAATATCATCTAGTACTAGATTGAATTGAGAGAGAACTCCAGCCGCGATTATCACTGGCGAAGTGACCTTTTATCACAAGATTGCCATAGGGTTAGTGCGTTTTCTCCACGGGCAAACAACTGTCCATGCCAGAAAATTTGCGAGCAGCTTGGTTTATAGCATACGGCAGAACGCGCACTAATCCCATGAAGTTGGCATACATCGGAGCGCAGAGTTCACCGCGCTGGCCCGTTCTGCAACATTCTACGATGCGCTGAGCAAGTGCTTTTGGATCTACTAAGGGAGCCAAAAATTGCTTAGGAGGTGAAAATCCACTGAACATTGAAGTGTCTAATTGCCCCGGCATCACTAGCAGGGTTCTGAAATTGTTGTAAGGGCCTATTTCCTGAGTCCAAGCCTCGTGGAATGCAATTGTAGCTGCTTTTGATGCACCATAGCACGATGCGCGCGCCGGGGCACATGTCCCTAGTGTGCTGGCCACGTTAACTGTATAGAATTGCTGGTTATTATCATCTCTTGGGCTTAACTCCTGAATAAAACGCATAGGTGTAAAAACGTTGACCTGAAACACTCGATTCACGTCATCTTTATGCAAGTCCGAATAATTCTGGAACTTGGAACGAATGCCCGCATTATTTATCAGCACGTCGATTTTTGAATGGTTCTTCTTGATGTAGTCTAGAGTGCGATTTACGCTTGACTCATTACTAAGGTCGCACGGATAATAGGTAAGGCGGGAATTGATTATTTTGGGCGGAGCGATATCCACCACAATCACCTGCACATTTGCAAACCTCGTGAGTAGTTCATTCACCACTGCAGACCCCAATCCTTTGCTGCCACCAGTAACGACACAGGTGGCATGCCCCATTAGGTCTAAGTGCTGCCATCTCCCTCTCGTTTTGTATCGCCTGTTTAACCACCATAATGCATTGACTAGTACCGTATAGACAAAAACCAAGACATCGAACCAGCGAGCACTGGTACTAGTCGAGCTGTCCTCCCGAGAGATTTTTAGTACAAAATTTTGATGCCAGACATCTCCTGCACGATTGACCGCTTTGGCTGCGATACATACAATTTCGTAAAGGCGACCAAAACAATTGGAAACCTGAGAATTGGAACAACTATGATCTCGATAATTTGATCTATGTTCATAATTGTGAGAGAGGGCTCGTAGCTGCCTCAGCGCTTGTACAGCTGTGGTCAGTTCTGTAATTTGTGGACACTTCTTACGAGCTCATTGTATACACGTCGTCACAAATCCAGCAATCATTAATGCTAACTAAATAATCAATAATCAACACTTCACGAACAAAACCTTAGTACTTTGTTTCTATCTTGAAATTTATCTCTTCGGGTCGATGAATCTAGTATAGAATGTTTATCAAATAATGCCTCTTCTTCCTCCCTTCCTTGTCCTTCTATCATATATTAAACATCTCGACAGAACTCTAAGACTAACTGACGTCCTGCGATGGTGGGATGACTCAAAACTACAGCAGGATTTTGTTCGGACCGATCAGAGCTGAGATGCCGAATTTTTTTACCTTTGATAATTTGGACCGGTGTCAATCTGCTAAGCTTGGTGTTCAAGATTGTGCCGGCGTAGTTGAGATCGTAGATCTGAACAAGGTTCTCACCAAACAAGATCAGAAATTCCTCCGTGAAAGCTGCGGACAAGCAGTGAAAATCTAGTACCAATATGTCCGATGTCCAATTTGGTATTTCGGCATTTTTGTTGATTCTGATGACTGCCTCGTCATATATCATAATGAAATCATTGTCGCTAAGTTGAAAACAACTCAAACAAGCAGTTTTGGAATTAGCTATGTCAGTCTTGACGTATCCAGCCATTTTTTGTTTAGAGGAATCGTTTTTGGATAAAGCATCTTTCTGCGTTCTGAACGAGTGGTGCGGGAAATGGTGCTTGTGGGCATTTACTGACGTGTCCTTACTAAAACTTGGTAGAAACAGTCCTTCATCGTTGAAAGAATCACCAAAAAGTATTGCACCCTTCGCAGAACAGACGATGAAGCTTTTTGAGAAAACAACAATGTCCTTGACGTCTGCAGAGAGCAATCCGTTTGTCAAGCTCGGAAGTTTGTATTCCTTGTACAGCTTGAAAAACTTGAGATGCTTCGTAAGCCTGTTAAATTCAGGTGTTAATACCACAATAGTCCCTTTCCGCTCGTAAAACAGCTGCCGTAGGTTACCAAAATCTTCAGCCATCGTAAAAAATCCCACCTTTTCCTGAAGAAGGATACCTGTAACCTGAACGTCCGGAAGGTAATTCTTGGCACTATAGTAAGCGCACATTATACTCGGGATATTAAAATAGCAGAGTCTGCGGTCTGCCAAAACGAATAGAACATTTAGTCGTATGTTTATCTCCATGCGGGTCACTTTTGACAGAGCTAAGATCTTCTTCCACTGATGTTGACCTCCATATATTGTCATGTAGACGCCAAGACCGACAGCGCATAAGATAAAGTCCTTTCCCTCGAAGTGCAATCGAACCGTGCACCTGACGTCTGTTTGTATGGGGTACCCCGGCTTTTCCTCCACGTTATAGTAGGTTTCAAGAGCCAGGGCGATAGAACTTCCTTCGTGTAGAATGGGCAGATTGGTGGGTGCTTGCCCCTCCTCATAACTGAACTTATCCGTGAGACACGTTAGGGCGTAAATTTCTTTCTTGTTCGCATGATGTGACTTGAAACAAGCGACTAAGGTACTTACCCAAGAGTCTCGCTCCTCGACGCTATGAGTTGAGAATGTAAATGATTCGTTAGTAGCAGTATTCCTTATCTTGAAAGAGGCAGATGATTCCTGATGATCTGACCATTCGTTCCTTATCTGTATGACAGGGCTTGATAACTGCGTGGGTATCGGCCTACGTGGTGAATGTCCTTTGAAAGTAGGAGAACTAGACCCGCTAGTTTTCGCTTTAACAGAGCCCACTGTACTTTCTGAGGCGTTTTGAATGCTTAGCAGAGAAGGGGTTTGAGTGTCCGTCTTGGAAGACGAAAATCGTGGTAGAGAAAGTTCATCTTTGGCTTCTAAGCTCAGATAGTCAATTGGGATAGGCCTCTCAGATAGCCTATATTTTATGTCTGTGTTCTTCGCCACTACCTCTGTTATAAGTAGGTAGTTATCAAGGAGAACAAGAAATATTTGAGTATTTTCTAACCATAAATCTCTTTTCTTGAAAACAGTTCCAGCCTTAATAATTTTTCTAGATTTTTGATTCAATCCCAAGTCCAATTTCTCTTGTGTCGAAGAATGCTGTTTTCCTCCCTCATTGATATTTACATATCCCACCGTACTACTATTTGACCCTGAGCTCAGGCTCAGTTGTCGCGCAAACCGAATCACTCGTCTCTGGTCAACGGCAGCACCATGAACGCGATCGACAGTGGCATTCAATTTTTCGACTTCCCTAATCGCAAGTTTAAGATATTCATAATCCTCCATTGATGGATCTGAGCTTTTCAAAATGGAGTTTAATGTCACAGGAATGTTCTGTAGAGCTTTAAAAAAGCCTCCAAAAAAGATGACGTCGTGATATAGCTTCGACCTAAATATTTCAGGTGAGTCGTCAATTTTTTTGAGCCACTGAGCAAAAACCGTCCCTTGTTCCTTTTCCCAATTGATAACTTCATGCACAGTAGCCATAGATTCGGCGTATTGGATGTAAAGGTCTTTTGCAGCATTGCACCATTGTAAGTAGATCTTTCCAACGCCGTCAATAAATTTCCCTTGAGATGAAAGCTTCCAAAATATAGGAGTTAGTAAAAGTTCCTTATGAAGGTCTATCATAGGCTCGAATAGATCAAATGCTAGCTTTTTAAAATTGGGATCGTTTGGAAGAAGCGATGGATCAAAGCGTCGCCCATATATTTCTATTGCAGCATGGGCCAAGTTGAGTGACCGTTCTTCCAAAATAATCAAATCAAATATGAAACTTTGTCGGCTTACCTCCCGAGGGTTTATTTCTGACAGCTCCTCCGGGGAGAGTTTCCAGTACTCGCTCCAAAGACCAACCGATTTGTTTATGATTTCAGATAGCTTAAGTACAGGTCGGGACTGCTTCATCGACTTGAATGAACACCTTGGGGAATAGCAAGTAACATGCTGTTTAGCTGAAGAATGCTTTGTCTCGTGAGAATAACAAGGAATTAGGTTAGTAAAGACACCCTGAACTGATAATCCCGCTACAATGAATGTAATTTCATCATTAGAAGTATCTTGAGTAACGGCAGCTTCAAAACGCACTGCGCCCTGTAATACTAGGGATTCCATGATTTTGTCCACGTTAGAATCGATCACATCTTGATCACAGCTTGTTGGTAATTGGAACTCCAGAAGTAGTTGAACCATTTGGTACAACTCGAATTTTCGAAAAACGCATTCATTAAACCACTCAAAATATACTTTCAAAAGCCATTCGTAGACGTCTGACAACATATAGACGCTATAGCACTGAAAAAGCTTATTTTCGTCAAGCTGATCAATGTTGAAGGGTTGCATTGGCACCGTAACGCTTGGTACTTGTTGGAGAGGCCTGTTTCCGGCAACGGATTCGAAACTTCGATGTTGTAAAATTTCGTCGTTGAACGCATAATTTGAGTTGGAATAATAACTGCTGATGCTATCAGAAATTGCTCGGTTACCACTGCTCTGACGTGACTGGTCAGTAAAAGGGCGGAACGGCTTGTGCAGTTGCTCGTACCGATCTTGGGTGGCATTGGCATCCAATGACACTGAGGTCGGCTCTGTTGACGCCGTGTACAACCCAAAATTCAATCTCTGTCTACTCTCTTGAGACATCGGAGGTAAAGGAGGTAGTTCCTTGAGGGTATGCATCAAGTCAACATCGGAATATTCACTTTCGCCAGCAGTTGCACGGGTGGGAAAATTTCCGCCCGTTGTTCCCACAATCCACTGGGAGTCGTGACTCCCATATTTTCGTGGTACCAGCACACTCGTATCTCCGACGAATGGGGACCTGATTACTTTTGTAGGAGTGCTCGAACTTCCGCCCGAAACCTCCAGCTCTTCCTCACCAATGAAAGGTGATTTATAACTTTGTGGGGTCATTGGCGTTTTCAAATGTCCCAAAGAACTGGGGCTTGTGTAATCCACTGGAAATTTTAAGCTGCCTGCTTCCACAGCGCCTACCGACATCGGTGGTGGTGGCCGCCTTGTATGTCTCTTTCCGGATCCTGATTGAGACGCAGTGAGCTGGCCACCGGAGGAGATAGCACTGTCCGAGATACGGGGCGAAAATTTGCTTTCGTTTACTTGTGACCATCCAATGGCAACTCGTTCGTCATCCCTCTCCCTTCGTGATCTTTCTGGAGTTTGCATTCGATGACCTGTCACTAAAGGCGGCAAGGTCGGGAGCTTGGGCTTAGTTTCTCGCAGCCCATTTTCATTCCTTCGATATGAATTCGGCATTTTCGCTAAGCTCAAGGAGCTTCACTGCACTTATGTCGTCAAACTCTGTCAATTATCTCGGCAGACTACTGTTGACCTGGCTAATCGTGAGCTTCAAGAAAACACTCTGATAGTAGTCACGTGCATGCGCACTTATAAGAACACTACTGGTGTCAGCGAGTTAATTGACGAACAACGAAAGCGATAGTGAGTTGGTTGTTTTCATGTCAGAGTAATGATTTACTCTCTCTCTCTCTCCGCTAACTTCTTTTGCGGCCTATGATTGCGAGGTAATTTCAAGTCTTGTTGTCATTGATGAACATTTCAGTATATTTTTAATAATACACTAACGACAGTTGAGTACAGAATAATAGCAACTTGATAAATATTAAACAAATGGAGATGTACTCTGTTTAACTCTCACGGTGCAATATTTTTGGCTGGTACTCTTTCCTTGCAAGCTGATTTGCAAATACGTAGTATCTTTTAATCTTTGATTTTGCCATCATTCTCACACGACCACAATGGGAAACATGTATGCTGACGTGAAGTGGGGGCATGAATCCTGAGCCTGCATGGGATTGCCAGCTCCGATTTTGAACAAGCCTTCAATATACGACACATATCTTTCCGTCAATATTTTATCAACCAGAGGACGTATTCTAGGTATTCTCTCTAAGTTAGCAGGAGTGTTTCAAAAGGTGGCTCAAGAAATATTCACGTAATATATAGGCGCTGAAAGAAAAGCGGTGTGGGAGTAACGAACACCTTGCGTAAGGTACCCTTGAGCCATGATGGAGATTGATCACAGGGCCGGGATTAAAAAATTAAAGGACTCATTAGGTTAGCTCTTTTTCCACCATTATTTCCACCACCCGAAGTCTTCAGGTGCTCTCTGGCCCTGTCCCCAAACCTCCTTTTATATGTTTTCCCGCATTCTGAGGTAACCCTGGAGAACGTCATATCGATGCACGGGTCCGAGTCTTCTTGCTATCCTCAATAAGACTAGTGCCAACTGACTTATGATATCTTACCAGTGCCTCATGGCTATGCGGAACTTTCAAGTATCTTCTGACCATGGCCCGTCACAGTTCCTTTCGGCGTCGATGCGGAATTTTGCTTTTAACACCCTCCATATAGCGCTGGTAGCGATTTCAATCTCAGATAAGACTTCGTGGCCAAGCTGGTTAAGGCGTGCGACTGTTAATCGCAAGATCGTGAGTTCAATCCTCACCGAGGTCGTAATTTTTGAATTTCTAATTTTCAGCTACACTTTAACAAACTGTCAATCTACGGCATGCTCATTCTGAGCTCTGTGTTGTTACCTTGCTAAACTGTTCTGCCCAAATAGCACAGTGTCCTCTTGATCTGTTATATGAACCGATTACATAATAATGCAGCATGAGTTGGTCTTCTTTGCCTGCTTGTAAAACATACGAGAGCTGGCCGATAAGCTTTCAGACTTGTCGACTAAGTTGTCAAGTCTCTCACCTCTTTGCAAAACTGACTCGATGGTCTTATGCAGAACAATCTTGGTCTCATCCAACTCTTGCTGCACGCGCATGATCGAATCTGCCTGCGAGGGGTCCTGATACTTTGCGATATATGTATCGAGTTCCCGGAGTTTCAAAGAGTCATTCGTCGCCACAGCGTCCTTCCACTCCTGGGGAGGATGCGCGATCAAATACTCGTCTAGAATCTTGTTGAGCAGCGTGTACGCCGGTCTAACTGGATATTCCTTGTCTGTAATGAGAACACCACAGCACCCCTCAGATCTGCTGTAGACATGCCCTATGTAGTTGCCCTCTTCGATACTTTGCCTCTGACCAGCGGAGGTTCTAGCAGCTACAGTTTCCGAAAAGAAGGTCATGAACTGGGATACCCCATTCCTCTCAAAAAACCCAAATTGTGACAAGTCGTTCACAGACGTCAGCTCTAGCGCCTTTGCTGAGGAGTTTCTCAACACACCAATATAATAAATCTTCATAGGATAATCTATGTCGATGCTGATAGCCTGAGATAATGGGGGCCCGGCTTTCTCACTAGGGTATACCACAACTTAAGAAGGGTTCGACAACCATTTCAAAATGTTGACATAAGAAGCGTAATTTGCGTAAACGTCTAAAATGATACCACACGTACAACACGAGGGCTATCCATCACATGACCACCAATATGAGTCACATGACCTCAACTCGGTCGTAATTTTTGAGCTCGTTGGGAATTACCTATGTGGCATGGCAAAGTATATAATATCCATTCACTGAGAGCATTGGTAAGTAGCTCTTTTGAAGCAGATCTCGCTCATACCCAAGGCATCTTTACCTGGCTTCAAGAACTATAATTTGGTCCCCTTCAAGATGTTCCGTTCAAGCCTTGCCACTTTGCGCCGTGGCTCCCCTTCTAAGCTGTCGTCATTCTCATCGAGGCACATTTTCACTGCGTCCCAAAGCCCTAAGTTGACATCCAAGACGCACCTGAGGACCGCCGCTGTTGCTTTGACTGCAGGTAGTCTGCTAGGTCTTGTGGCCTCTGGTGCTCCCATTGGGCTAGACACCCAGGAAAAGAAAAAGGATACTGTAGACACCAAAACGGTTTCGCCACAATCCGAGTCTGCGAATGAGGAAGCGCAAGTGTCGGGAGATGATGAATCCAAACCTCAAGCTGCGTATGATCCTGATACGGGTGTAATTAATTGGGATTGCCCTTGCCTTGGTGGTATGGCTCAGGGACCATGTGGTGAAGAGTTCAAGGCGGCCTTCTCCTGCTTCGTCTATTCAGAGGAAGAGCCCAAAGGAATCGATTGCATAGAAAAATTCAAGGGCATGCAAGAATGCTTCCGCAAATACCCTGAGTACTACGCCGAGCAGATCAAGGACGAAGAAGAAGCGGCGAAAGCGGCCCAAGAGATGGAGTCTCAAAACGACCAAGTCGAGATGGTTCCCGAGGCTCAAAACGTTCACCCAGAAGAATCCGCCCCCGTGCTCCAGCAAAAGGCCGAATTCGAAGATGCTGCGAGACCAGAACAAGGGCAATCAAAGACCGAGGAACCTCTTGAAAAAGAAAATTGAGTTTGAGTCGACAACAGTGTGAACCAAGAACATCGAAGGTCATGATCCATAGTTTCTCATGTAAATAGCCACTATCCCAAAAGAAAGGATCATCATTTGTTCAATATGTCTCCAACTTGCCAGAGAAAAATCGGTTCAAAATAACCTCCCGTCCTCTTGAGCCATAGCACATCCTCATGGATTGTGACCTCACAAGTAGACTTGCCCGAGCTTAAAGTGAAAGCAGGGAGCAGAACCGATTTGGACCCACCGATAGGTAACTGTACATTCACATTGCCAGCCTTGCGGAACAAAATGCCATGCTCATCGCAGTAATCTTGGACAACATCTCTAAACATAACTGCCAGCCTAGTAAGCGGGATTGATTTGAAATTAATCTCATTCGACTTTTCCTCTCCCAGACCTAGCCTTTCGCTTATCCCAATGGACTCGTCGTGAATAGGCTCGATCGAGGGCTTCTCCAAAAATTGATAAGATTTTCGAAGTTCAGAGAGTTCCACTTCATTTGGGTACAAGAAGTATCGGTTTGCGATAGAATTGAACCAGAAGGTAGCTTCTCGATAAAAAGTTTCGGGGGAAAAGCAGTACCATTGAAATACTGTACGGTTTATATCATTGAAAATCGCTCTGGTAAACGTTTCGCAATGCTTTTCTGAAAAGAGTGTCTTACATTGTTTCATTTTGGACATGAAATAGTCTAAAGAATCGTCATCTGGCTCCTCAAGACTCAACAAGATGTCGAAATATCTGTCCCAAACTTGAGTTATAAATTTGGGCAGCAACATGTCTGCAACAATCGCATCGAAAGTCGATACTGAAAGAACTTCCCTCAAGAAGTGAAAGTCGCTAGGTAGGATGGCACTTTCTCTGTGATACCAGTTTTTACAGTACTCAATAAATCGCGCTTTCAGTTGGGTCTTAAGGGTATTGGTGTCTGAAGAGTCCATGAAGTTGCTAAAATCGAAAAACCACGAGGGTGGTGAAAAGATTGCAGAGTGGCCAACTTCCCACCCACTAATGGCGCGCTCTAAGGCTGGAACGATGAACCTTTTCATCACATACGAATTGCAGTTGATAAAAGTCAGTGATTTCTGGTAATTTAACAATAGAAGTAAAACTTCTCCAACTCTCTGCTGCGAGACTTCGAAACCCTCAAAGTACGGTCGCAGGCACTCAAATACGCAACGGTATATAACAGTTTGTACCCGATTTAAGTGAGAAGGTTTGGTATCTATGCGGTAAGATAACATATCGATAATCAAATCAAGAGTGCGGACCACCTCGCTATCGAAGTCTAGAGGGCTCCATGAGCCTAGGTTCTCAAATTCACATCGCAGTACATAGCCAGACAGCTTATCAACTAGTTCCATGTCATCTAAGACCAGTATCGAATTGATTTTTTCCACTATGTTCTTTGATGGGTTGTCCACTAGCCCTTGCAATTCTGTCATATCGCTAACCTCCCTTGCTGAGCTTTGCATCTCTATTTCAAGCTCCGTCAACCGGAGCTGCAGGCTATCAAGCCTATCGCATACGTCAATAAGCTCCTTCATAGTGCGATCAGCCTCAAGTTTTCGCCCAAACGACAGTGAGCTCGAACCCATGGCGTCTTCAAGTTTAGCCGCCAATTCAGGAAAACCTGCTCTCTTCAGACCTTTCAAGCTATCACCATCTACATCGAGTGTATTACCAGACGTAAACTGAATTTTGTTCGTCCTTGTAGCCACGTTTTCGTCATCTGAGCTCTCAGTCCCGTAACCTTCCAAATCAGCTTCCTCCGCTGTCATCATGCCTGGCATGCCCAATCCCATACCCTGGGGTCGTTCTTGCGTTTCTATCGGTGTTTTTATACCCTCATTGCTCTTACCTAGACCTTGGCCCTCCTTATAGCCCATCTTCGAAAGAAGTTTGGCGCCTATCCCATATCTGTTTACCAACGGCTTGGATAGCTCGTTCGATCTATCATTGGGCGGGAACTCTGTAGACTCATTCTTGAGACCTTCAACATCATCCGCTAAGTTATTCTGAGCTTTCTGGAAATTCAAAGCCATTCTTTTTATAGTGTGTCAAGGTGATTAGTCCATCAGCGTATTGTATATATTTTAAACTAATTAACAATCGCCTTAATTGAGGGAGACTCAGCTCATAAACAGCTAAGATGACCTATGAGTGACTTTAATATCGAAAGAGCTTCAGAGAAGGCAAGAAGGTTATTGACTGAAGCTCAGTCTATTTGTCATGAATCGAATAATCAGTTGTCATCGGTCAAGGCTCGCATTAGAGAATGGCAGAAATACCGATCAAAATTACACTTCGTCTTGGACTGTGTAACAGAGCAGTGTCAGTTCCTGGTGGACGTGTTACTAAAACATGCCACTGGCGGTAATCTCATCCAGAAACAGTGGCGACAAATGGTCTTAGAGGACCTGGTGGGCGACATGGAACGCTGGCAGCAAGAAATTCAAAAAAAGGTTGCCAAGCTAGATGGTGTCTCCAATGCTTTGGATCGAGAGCGGGACTCAAAACTGGGTGATTTTATATCCAGAGGATCATTTCATGCGCTTGACGAGAAGATAAACGAAATACCAGTCATACGGAAACAGGTTGAGAAGATATCTCGTCAATATCAACAGATGGTTGGCAAAGTACAAAGTCAACTCTTAGAAACTCGCTTGCGAAAGGTGAAACAACTATACGAAGCCAAATTCGGCGATAATTGTGACAGCAATATCAAGCTGGACGAGCACGTTACCGTAGAGGCTGATCAACTGGAACAGGAACTTACTGAATTTCTAAAGTCTCTGACTGACCACTTCGATAAATGCGACATTTTGCTGTCGAAAAAGCTGGCGCCTGAAGACATTAAAACCCTTTATGAAATTGTGGAACGCGATGACAAAGAGTTACCAGCCATTGGTAATGCACTAAAAGAAGCGGCGGATGATGTTGCCCACTTTGTCGAACATGCTAATAATCTCCTTGACGGTAAAGAGGCCGAGAAGGCACTGGTACAGTCAATGGTATTGAAGCTTTTAAATGAGCTGCGAAAGCATGAGGAATACATCTTGGTCTTTGAGGGTATAGCCAATCTAATTAGAAAGTTCGTGTTGTCTTGCAGGGACAGCATTCAGCAGACCAAGGAACTTCTCGATTTCTATTCCAATTTTGAGAAAAGCTACTACAGTCTACTTTCAGAAGTTAATAGACGCCGTGAAACAGCCGAGAAGATGTCACATTTACTTGAAAGTTGCAGAGAACAGCTCGAGCAGTTAAGTTCGACCGACATCCGCGAACGACAAAAGTTTTTGAGAGAGAATGGGGACTTCCTTCCTGAAACAATATGGCCCGATGAAATTGGTAATATATCTCCTCTATATTCATTCGATTTCCATGTTAGAAAAGTGTGAGTATTTACAAGTGGGTGGTAAGGTGAGCAAGTTATTGATAGTTTTGTTCAAGATCGACAAATTTTTGAAAAATCTCGTCTACTGACAAGTGACTGAGTTCTCTGGAGTCCCTAGTCCTAATAGCATATTTTTCGCTTTCAATTTCCTTTGCTCCCACCATTATCAAGTATGAAAAATTTCTCATGATAGCGTCTTTGATGCGGTAGCCTACAGGCTCTGCACGGTCATCGACCTCAACGTTGAAATGCAACGAGTTCATCTTTACAGGTTCAGTACCTTCGACATTTTCACCTTTTAGTATATTGGCTATTTCCCTTGACTTTGACACCATTTCATGATTTTTAGTATTCAAGGGAATTACCATGCACTGGTGAGGGTTTAACCAAAAGGGCCATTTTCCGGCATTGGAGTCAATAATCATAGCCATGAACCTCTCTAATGAGCCAAATACAGCTCTATGGATCATTATCGGCCTTTTGTAGACGTTATCTTTATCTTTGAACTTTAGATCGAACCTTTCTGGCAAATTGAAGTCTAATTGAATAGTGGCAACTTGGTGATCTTTACCATGATGGTCAGTGAGTAGCACGTCGATCTTTGGACCATAAAAGGCACCGTCTTTTTCATTGACACGCCATTCCTTGCCAGAGGTCCGCAGAATGTCACTTAGGACAGACTCAGCCTTATTCCACACCTCTATACTTCCGATAAAATTATCAGGTCTTGTAGAAAGACACAGGGAGTACTTGGTAGGGGTGCCATTTGGCCCAAGGGGAAAAACCTTAGAATAGCACAGGTCTACTAAATCCAACGACTTTTTTATCTCCGACTCGACCTGTTCTGCGGTACAAAATATGTGACCGTCATCTTGATGAAATTTACGCACTCGAGTTAAACCCGATAGTGCACCGGAAGCTTCATTGCGATGTAACGGCGAAAAATCGGAAAATCTTAGCGGGAGTTCAGTGTACGATCTCGCTGACTTTTTGAACATAACACAGTGACCAGGACAATTCATGGGTTTAAGACCATATTCCTCTTTGTCGATATCCTGGCCCTCAACTCGGAACATGTCTTCCTTATATTTTTCCCAATGTCCGGATTGTTCCCACAGGGACTTTCTATATATGAGCGGAGTCATCACCTCTTGAAATCCATATTTGTGTTGCTGCTGTAGCTTCATGAAATTGACCAGCTTGTTAAATATCTTCGCACCATTAGGAAGAAAGAATATAGAGCCCGGAGAAATGGGATCAGTAAAAAACAATTGTTGTTTCGTGGATACATTATGTGATACACTCGCAATCGTCACTTTGGCACTGCATGAGGCACAGTAAAGTCTGGAGGCAGCAATTTGACCAAACAATTTATACTCACCAGCTCGTCGTAGTGCAAGCATTCCTGTGGCTAGATAGCTCTTCAGCGTAATCTTGTACTACGCTTTTGCTTAAACTTTTCGAATATGCTTCGGGCATTCACTATATTACTGATCTCGATATATTAGTACATAGTGATATAGAGGCGAGGATGATTGATTACCAAATCTCAGAAGTTGTCGCCCAAAAACTGAACCAAAGAATCCCATTCTGGCTTACCGTACTCCGCCACTTTCCCCTGCCATTTTCCGCCTTTCTTCCCACCCCCACCTTTAAGTTTTTCCACAAGTTGGCCCAGGCTGGACGCAACATTTGCTATTTCATCAGCGGAGTCTGACACTATCATGACCACACCCGAGTTTGTGGCCTTTTCGCGGCCACAAATCACGAACTTGTAACCCTCGATTTTCTGTTCCTCGATCTTTGAGGTCAGTGTTTTTTGAACAAGACTCAGCATGTCCAAAGTGCCGAACTCATCTAACGCCAGCCAAGCTTTCCTCTTTTCCACCACTGCATCGAATAAAGAAGCTGCCTTTGAGTTCGCAACCTCTTTCATCCAGTATTGTTCTCGCTTGGATACTTTCTGAGTCATCGCGCGCTGCAGCTCAATCTTTTGGGGAATTTCGGCCTCGCTGCACGACAGCAAGGTTTTTGAACGACTAGTCATGGTGTGGGCAAACTTAGCATACTTCAGGACCCTGGAACCGCACATAAAATAAACTCTGGAGTTTGTGCCTCTGGCGCTTGTTTGGAAAGGAGAAAACAAGATTGATCCGATCTGGGAGGTATTCTGAAGATGAGTGCCGCAACACGGATTTGCATCTAATTTTCCAATGCAGATAGTCCTCATTGCGCCTTTTTCTGCATCTATGGCTTCAGAACCATGTTCCGTGACTGTGATGGGTTGATCCTGGACGGTAATATAATCGTTGCACGCGTCCGACAGCTTTAACAACTCCTCCTCGCTCAATTTACGACCAATTTCAATGTAATTGAAAAGCTCGTAGGGCTCCACTATTGGTTTCTTGTCGGTAGGAACTCCTCCCATAGACCACGATAGGGTGTCAAGCTTCCATTTATCGTCTAATATCGCACTAACCAAATGTTGACCGGTGTGTTGCTGCATAAAGTCCATGCGCTTCTGCCAATTGATCTCTAGACATACTTCAGTACCGGGTTCAACATGCTCGTTTATTAAATGCACAGCATTTAGACCTTTTCGAACAACCTGTGACACCACAATTTCGTCTTTGGAGCCGGCAGATCTAATAAGACCTGAATCACTGGGTTGACCGCCACCTTCCGGAAATAAAATGGTGTCTTGAAGGATCAATTCATAAACACTCTTCTTTTTGGTAGGTTCACATTGTACTACCGTAGTTCGGAAATCTTTCTTCAGAAAAGAGTTCTTCTGACAAGCTAGGGCGCCTACTATCGTGGGATTCCGTACAGTAGCAGCCATAGTGGCAACGTGTATATGTACCTTGACGTTATAATCCGTTGATCGTAGCCGGCGTGGTTCATTGACAGTTACCGAAGAGAGGCCTAAAAGCGATAAGAGATACCTACTATGAAATATATGTACAAATATACAATCACGTGAGATTGGAAGAGAGCTAACTAACCGCGAATATAGGTAGCGTCAATCTTTTGCAGTGTTGGACCCAAGTTGAGCACAAGCTTTCTCCGATAGCTGGTACCTGCATTCTTCTGGACGGGGTTCCCTTCCAGGTACACCGTTTCAAGCTCTGGCAAATCGCGGAGCTCTTCGCCGAGAGATTCAAACGACTGATCCACCTTGTTGAATGATAGCCAGAGATCTGTAAGCTTTGTGAGGTGCCTCAAATTTTCCACCTTGGCTATTTGATTTGAGGTAATATCCAAGGTGGTTAATCTAATGTTTTTCTCCAGTCCTTCAATTTTTTGGATGTAATTGTGTGAGAGGTAGAGTTCTTCTAAATTTACAAGCTCCTCTAGGCCCTCGATTTTCGTTAGTCGATTAGATTGTATAGATAGAATGCGAAGGCTGCGCAAATGGTGCAGATTAATCAGCCGGGGTATTTTATTTTTGCCCAACCATATCTCACGAAGACTATCAAGGCCTCGGAGTGACTCAGGACCAATTTCACTGATTTCATTGCCTCCTAGCTCCAGATTTTGCAAAGACTTCAAGGTGCTCAAGTTTTCAACTCTGGAGATCCTGTTCTGCACAAAATATAGGTTCTCGAGTTTCGTGAGCCTATCTAGGTTTTTGATGTGTTTGATTTTATTGAATGATAGGTCAAGGCTCTTCAAATTGACCAGATTGTTGACGTTGCTCGATATATGCTTGATCTTATTGTCGTAAAGATCTATGTCTTCGATAGTCTCCACTGGTAAAACTTCCACCTCACTCATACTCTCGATCTGGTTCTGTCTGAGGCACAGACTTTTCAAACGCAAAAACCTTGGTAGTTCCAGGTCCTCCATGGACTGAATACGTAAATGGACCAACTCGATGGCCTCTGTGTCATCGGGTAATTCGCTAGTCAGATCCACATCGGCACTTAGAAACTCGGTCCTGGGATCCGGAAGAATGGGAAACTCCTCAGAGTTTGCTGCTACTTCCTGCTGTGTTGCCTCTGAATCATTTGGACGGGAATCGATAGTCATTGTACGCTATATGTTTGTGTTCTTCGATGGAGAGTCTTCCAGTCGGTATAAAACAACAGGGTATGTTCTTTAATAAAAAGGACATTTAAACACTAAAAGTTAAGGACATATACATATAAAAGACGAACGACGGGGAAGGAGCGCTAGAGAAATGGTGAACACCCCATGCACTTGCTCGAGCCATTAGAAACTGAAAATCACTGGTTTTATTTCGTAAGAATATTCTGATCACCGAGCGCTGGGTCGATTGAGTGGCCGGCGGTGATCTGGCTAATAACATATACAGGATAGTAATAATAGATTGAGAACTATGCGTGTGCGAGACAATTCGCGCGTGGGGCGTTTCGGTAAAGAGTGAAGAGCAGCGAAAGTGACCAGGATCCCTCCGGGGAGTCCCAAGGAACTGGAAAATGCAATCACTCTGTCGCACGCAGCATCTAGTTGGCCTCTGGGTTCGACTCGATGTACTTGACGGCTGCTTCGACGGTCTTGATTTCGTCAGCTACTTTGTCTGGGATTTCGATGTCGAATTCTTCTTCAATGGCCACCAGCAACTCCACAGTGTCCAGCGAGTCAAGACCCAAATCCTTGGCAAAATGTGTTTCGTTTGTGACCTGGGCACTGGCAGTAGTCTTGTCAAAAGCCTTCACGACGTCAATGATTCTGGAACTGACGTCGTCCTTGTTTAGACCGGAAGAGTAAAAGCGGATTGGAGATCTCAAAGCTGGCGCAACAACAGCGGCTGGACGCACAGCAGATCTAATGGCGGCTCCCCTAAGGGCCACTGAGCTACCACGGAGTATAGATGAAAGCATGGCCGGATTATTGACTTGATAATTGGACTGGAATTCCTCTGATGCTGGTAAGATTTCCGTGACAAATAGGGCCCGGATAGAGTTCAAATTTTCAAAAGGCATATATATCCTTTTGTACGAAAAATAATTTAAAGCTTTAAAAATCGTGAAGCATGGTATACGGGAATGATACCGAGGCAAGTTGAGCTCAATCGTGAAGAAAGCTTAGAGAAACACCGGTGCCATCTGTTAGATGTAACGCGTTAACTGGCAAAAAAAAGCCCAACAAGGTACATAGGGCGAGGCTGTGAGGCGTAGCTGTTCTTAAGATACACTTATAAAGCGTTTCGTAAGGCTGCAATGAGGGTCACTACAGATGATTCCAAGCCATCCATGAACTCAAAATGGAAAGAGTTAAAGCTTGACAAGTACACAGATCCCTTTTTATACGTTGAAGAGGTCAAGGAACTAATTGAGGAATCACTCGAGTCTGGATACTTTGACGAAAAAGAAGACGCAGTACCAAAACTTATGGCAAGCTTCAGACCCGGCATTCCTTTTGACAGTGCACGTTTCATTACCTGCGATGTAGACGAAGTTCTAAAAGGCATTTACAACTATGGAGTTAATTATGGAAAAATGGGACGTGTCACTTGGGACAGAGTTGATCCAATGGAAAGTAAATCCAGCACCCTAAGATGCTACAAATGCAATGAAAAAGGACATACTGCAAATAGATGTCCAGAAGACGAAGTCAAGACCAATAAAAAATACGGATCCTATCAAAAGGACAAGACCAAGAAACGTCTTAGGCAAATTGTCAACAGAGAAAGTAACGAAGAGTTACAATAAATCAAAAGAATCACAACGTGTGCTAATATACAGTGGTGCATGTTTTTCAATTTTTTGTAACCGAGATTTTTTTACTTCTTTACACCCGATCGACTCGAACGATGAGATGTTCGACGCACAAGATCGAAAGATTGAACTCAAGGGCAAAGGAATTGTGGAGCTAGATTTAGGTAGGGTGGTAAGACTAGAAGCATACCTATCTGATAGTATTTTTTGCAACGTTATATCCACAGTACAACTTGAGGAATTTGAAATTTATCCTGATTTCCAAACACGCCATTTACGGGATCAGGATGGCAATAAGATGGCGAAATTAATAAGAGATCAGCGTGCCAACTGGCTACCCTCTGATTTGATAATAAGAGGGGAAAGTCAGACATACGACAAAACGTTGAGTGCAGTACATGGTAGGAGAGGTAAAATCACACTAGAGCAACTTCATGCATCATTAAGTCACATTAATCCAAGGTACATCAAGGACTCTGTGAAGTCCGGATTGATACAAGATGTGTCGATGAATGACGTGAACTGGAGACTAATGGAAGAGTTTGAATGTGTAACTTGCCTACAAGGCAAAGGAAAACGGAACAACCATGTGCCTAATTCACGAGAAACCTATCAGGGCAAATATACTGAGTTAGAGTTCATACACACAGACGTATTCGGACCGATGCATAAGATGCCTCCCGGAACTCCGAAATACTTTATTTCTTTCACAAATGAACGAACCAGATACAGATGGGTATTTCCACTCCAACATAAGGACGAGGATACCGTATTGGACTGTATTGAGAACCTAGTCTCCCACATTAAGAGACAACACAACATCAAAGTCAAGGCTTTCCAAATGGACAGAGGCAGCGAATATACAAATCAGTCAGTTAGAGACTACTTTGCCAAAAGTGGCATTGACACATATTATACTACTACGGCAGATTCAGCATCCCATGGGGCTGCAGAAAGGTTAAATCTGACACTACTAAATGACTGTCGCACACTTCTATCCGGTTCAGGAATGCCAAGACACTTGTGGTTCCATGCGATCAAAACTGCTTGTCACCATCACAACTCATTATACAACCCACGAATTGGCACATCGTCTAGAAACATGGTAGGATTAGCTCCGATTAGAGCATCCAAATTACCACCGTTTGGTCAACCATGTATGGTACATGACCCTGCTGCACTGAAGAAGAAACTTAACGTACGCAGCATTCCCGGATTCATACTCAGAAAGTCCGAAACCTCATTTGGCTGTCTAGTCTACATACCTAGTGCGCATAGGGTGGTAGACACAAGAAATTATTATATTGTTGACGACCATAATACGACAGCAACAAACGATATAGAGGCAACAGAGATTTACTATTCTGATGACAATGCAGAAACCGACCAAAGTGAGGTCGAAGAAGTCGATGGTGTCGAAGAAAGTAACGACACGGACGAAGATACTAATATGAGCGAAGATAATACCATCTCCGATCGGAAAACGCCGATAGCGAGAGCTCCGATACTGCAGACGAAATTAGTGATCATGAAGATTCACACCATAAAGAAAACTCCTTAGGCAGCTCCGATTATGAGGATCAGATTGTTCCACCTCCTTCAGAGCACAATAGCCTAGCTGACCAACCTGAACCTAGTGTTCAAAACATGAACACGAATCGTAATACTTCCAAGGGTGGTACAGAACGTACTCAACCCACCATCATAGTCCAGGAAATGGGACCTTCTCGTTTTTCTCCTGAGGGTGGTAGTGATAATCCTCCGGATAAGTTGAGAGAAATACCGACGGTAGGACAAGATCAGGAAGCAGATAGTGAATCAAGCATAACAGATTCTGGTCAGGAAGAAAACGGAGAAGTTGAAACAGATACAAAGTCAGATGATGAAGAAATCATAACAAATGAAGAGATGTTTGCAGAGCTAACTAGAAAACCCTTACCAAAAGGAAGTAGGAAAAGGAAAAAGCTCGAAACGGATGAAGAGCTAACGTCAACAACGAAAAAGAAGAGAGTGTATTATCTCAGGGCCATGAGATATAAACTACAGCCTGCAAACACAACAGATAGATCGCTTCAGTATAAAGAAGCGATCACTAAGAATACCAACACTAAAGAAAAGAATGAATACAAGGCAGCCTATGACAGAGAGATTGATCAACTCGAGAGGCAAAGAACGTGGGATTTGAGCAACCCAATAGACGAAAGTATGGTACCAAAAGATAAGATAGTAAGCTCAATGTTTATCTTCACCACAAAGAGAGATGGTAGAAGAAAGTGTAGATGTGTTGCAAGAGGAGACCAGCAGAAGCCGGATACGTACGACCCGGATGCCGAAACTTATACGGTTGCACACGAGGCACTAATGACGTGGTTGGCCATCTCATTGGAACAGGGATGGACCATAAGACAATTAGATATAACGTCTGCCTACTTATACGCTCCATTAAAGGAAGAGCTGTATATCAAAACACCACCGCACTATGGACTGAGGAACAAAGTATTCCAATTGAAGAAGTCACTATATGGTTTGAAACTGTCAGGCTCCAACTGGTATGAGGTGATCAAAGGATATCTGACCTCCACCTGCAAATTGATTGAAGTACACATGTGGCCATGCGTCCTAGTGAGAAGGGTAGGAAAAGATACACTGGTGGTAAATTTGTTCGTCGATGACATGATAGTCATGTCAAGCAATAACGAACTTTACGAAGAGTTATTAACCCATCTCCAGAGTAGTTTCGGGACTAAAGTCGTAGCAGATGGATATCCCGATAGGAATGGATTTGCCAGCTACGACATTTTAGGAATGGAGATTGAATATAAGGTAAATGATAGAATGCTATTGGGAATGGAAAAACCAATAGTGGATAAGTTACCAAAGTTAGGAATACCCTTGCATGGTAAGAAAGAAAGGTTCGTACCTGGACAACCAGGACAGATATTGGACGTGTCAGATAAGGAGTTACTACTGTCAAAGGAAGAATTTGACAGGAAAGTAAAACATTTACAAAAGATTGTAGGATTATTATCCTATATCACACAGAAATGCAGGTTTGAGATGTCATACTACGTGAATATATTAGCACGACACACACTGTTTCCCTGTGAGGAAGTTTTTGACCTAGCATCTCAGTGCATACAATATCTGTGGACAAACAAACACAAAAAGCTGACTTGGACTAAGTCAAGTAGCGCGAAAACTATTAGAATGGAAGCAATAAACTGATGCTTCGCACGGGTCTCAAAAAGAATTTCTGTCGCAACTTGGTTACTTTTACAAGGTAAATGGAAATTATGTGTTCGCTAGATCAGCCAAATCCACAAGCAAATGTGTATCTTCGACTGAGGCAGAATTACATGCATTTTTTAATTCGGTCCCTTTGCTCCGGAGCATACAGCGAATGGTTGATAGGCTGGATCTCGAAACTAGTGTAAAGATTTTCACAGATAGCCAAACGTTGATTGCATTGATAACAAGGACAAATGTTGTCAAGTTCAGAAATAGATTTTTCGGTAGCAAAGCGTATCGACTAAGAGAATGCTATGAAGGTTCGAAATTCCAAGTGGAATATATCAGAACCAACGAAAATACTGCGGATATACTAACCAAACCACTGGCCGTTAAAATCTTCCAGAAACATATTGAAAATTGGATGATATGATTATGGATTGACGCCATGGGTGGTATGTTGGGAATGATGTGAATAAACTGATGGTGATGTGCGCCTAATCGCATAATCAGCGTCAGTAAATATGTGACACAGTGGTACAGAATGATAGTACACAACCGAGGCCATACAAATAGAGCTACAAGCTAAGACAAACCGAAGAGAACAACTATTGTCCAATGGGATTGTCCATTGATAAGTTATCGGTAGTGTACGGCATTGAAGCCGTAATCCTTGGGTAATAGAATGATCTAGAATTGGTGATTAATAAATATGTTGACCAGAGTCACCGAGTGAGAATTGTATAAATACCAGGCTTTTGTTCAGGTAACTGAACCAGGTCTGATGTCTAAAATAATCACGGAGAGATAAATAGAATGCCCTAGATCCAAGTTACTCATCTTACAATGACTATGTCCGACTTACAAGACAAATTTAGTAAGCTTTCTACTGATGAATCAGATTCGCCTCAATAATAAATGTGCAAGATAGCAAGAATCTCGCCTAGATCCCTCTACGTATGACTAGTCACTAACCGATAAAACTTGTTGGGAATAATGTGAGGAAACTGATGGTGATGTGTCAGGAGGTATGTGACACAGTGGTACAGAATGATAGCACACAACAGAGGCCATACAGAGCGATTTACCATCTAAGACAAGCGGAAGAGAACAACTGTTGTCCAATGGGATTGGCCATTGATAATTTATCGGTAGTGTACGGCATTGAAGCCGTAATCCTTGGGCAATAGGATGATCTAGAATGGGTGATTAATAAATGTGTTGACCAGGGCTACCGAGTGAGACTATAAATACCAGCAGTTTGGTTCAGGTAACTGACCCAACTCTAATGCTTAAAATAATCACGGAGAGATGAATAGAATTCCTTAGATCCAAGTTACTCATCTTATAATGACTATGTCCGACTTACGAGACAAACTTAGTAAGCTTTCTACTGATGAATCAGATTCGCCTCAATAGCTTTCTACTGATGAATCAGATTCGCCTCAATAGCTTTCTACTAATGAATCCGATTCGCCTCAATAAGGTACCTATTCGACAGTAATTACTGTTTTGCAGCGCGACGCTCTTCAAGCAATACTGAATTACTACCACTCAGTGGTTCAGCTCTTCCAGTCCGATCACAGTATCTCGTGGTGGATGCGTTTTCAACGTAGATTGTCTAAGGATTCTGTTGAAGTTGGTACTCGCCAAGAACCCTAGTGCCTATCCTATCAGGGAAAAACATAAAACCCGGTTTTCGGCCAGTAGATCTTGTGTTCCCCCCTGGTAACTCCGTTACCCGATTGTTGAAGCTGCATCAAAATTCGTAGGCCACTTGCTGATCTAACGATAAGTTGCCAAAACACCGCAATTCCTGGATTGTTCTTAGTCTAATTTTTGAAGTGGATGTTGTTGAGGAAAGAACCAACTTTATAATTGATAGGGTCCACGGCTTCAATACGGGCCAGTTGAGTCAATGCTTGAAGTGCTTAAACTCAGATTTGGCTCTCATAGGATGTTTTGTTTCTATATTATATAGTTTCGGTTATACGCATGTCAGGGTACCTTGGATAATCTCGTTTTTGAGATCACAGCCCTACTTAATTGACTGATGTGCGAACTCCCATCTTGCGGGGTCACGCTCGGCGCCTTGGAAAGACGGAAAACTCTTTTTTGTTGCACAACGTTAGAGTTTATACCGAGTCTGTGCTGCATTTGACGACCCATGCTTCAGGCGTTTCTTGACACAGGCTCTGCGTTCTGTGTGCTTACGACGCCAATACTATTGTTTAAAATCAAACCGGAGCTGAGAGAAGACCCACAGTCTTATTACAGAAGTGAAGAATACTTATGCCAGCCTAACCCAGTTTTATCAGCAGAAAGAATATGCCTTTGATTAATGATCAGGAAGAGTATGCTGAAATCGTTAGCACGGCCAGTGAATTATTACGTAACAATGACCACAAATACACCAACAAATTATTCTAATCATTGGCACCCATGCAAATTCCGTTATTTCATCCCAGCAGACTGATCTGGAGGTTACTCGCGCTTGGCGGGGAAGCGCAGGGGTGGACCAAGTTTGTTTTCATTTTAAAGCATGCTTTAAAAGATGGCAGCGGGGGTGCTCATTCTTTCATGGACCTGAGAGACCATCTAGGTGCTATCTCATCTGCCTTGAAGCTAGACGGCGGAGACACTACATTCAATTATCATCAAGACCAAGAAATAGTTAAAAATATCCCACCGTCTATAGACCAAGTCTTGGATTGTGACCTCAGTTTCAGCCAGGTGGGACGTCTGGTGTTCAACTATTTGATCCGCACCAATCTTGGATATAGCTCGTCTGCACCCATAGGGACGCGCTGTGAAGAATTCACCAACGGGATCGATCAATCTCACAATTGTTTCATCAAATTAACATCAAGAAGGTGGAGAAGATTAAACCTAAGCTTAAAGGTAACGTGGGAGCCTTTGGAACTGTCAACTCATTTTTGCAATCCTCTTGGCTCGCGACTCTATTCAAATTCGGCAAAGTCTTCAATAATTCTTTGCGGGAGTGGGGTGTGAACGTTATGGTTGCTGTGTACATTGCTAAAATGATGCCAAATGAGGAGCTACGAGAGAACTGCAAATATGGGTGTAGTATAGGATGCACACAATCCAATTACCTCGTTTCGTCTCTTGCTGTGGGAGAGAGCTCCAAAAAGTTTTGAAATTTGGTGTCCTACCACCAGGACATATTTTTGAAAGTAAAGCTTGCAAAAAATATTACAATCAATTGGAAATGACGGCTTTAGCTGCTGATCGACTAGAACGAAGACCGCGCCAGGGTTGTCTCCTCCGCAATTTAGGGCTTTTCGAGGTAGAGAGAAAAACGCAGAAGAGCGCTTCTATTTGAACGACTTACTTTTTGTCCAGACGCTAGGATGCCTCAAGTTTGCAATCAGTCTTAGTGCCTGCTCTATATTAGCGCGAGTGTCGCCAAAGGAATTTTAACTGACAGGGCCAATGGGAAGGGCCTTGTATCGTCTTTATGTCGACAGTTCTGAATAGTTAGCAGTTAATGGGGCTATAATTCTAATTTAAGGGACACTTGCGCTTGAGCTACTTCATACTATCGAAGAAAAGCCAGCGTCATTAGAAGGCGGTCTGCTAATCCATTCAACTTATCAAAGGAAACAGATATTGAACATATAGTAGGGATCCGACGTTTACGTTAACACCTTCTCCAATTCTTCCAATCATCAAGTTCATACAACTAATGGACCCCATAGTTTGCGATTAAACAAAAGTCAAAGCTAGGTGGAAATACTCCACCAGGACCTTGTCCTTGTATCACATTTCGTTGAATTGTCATCCTGATATGTCAGTTATTTCATGACACTCGTACTATCACTCTGTACAGTAATGTCATGAAATATGTCTATAATCACGCCCACAGGAAGAGTACAGATAGATCGTTCTATAATTTACAAATAATAGTAAGACCTGACTAAGTCGTTAATTGAAATGATAGAAAGATCGCATTAGTAAGAGACGAGATATATAGCGTCTAGTATCATGGGGCACGAAGCTGTCCTTGCTAAGGGTGCCTGACCTTCTGTGAACTTGCTCGTGTATAAAAGCTAGCTTGGGCCTTGCATCTCACCTACATCGTTCACACCTAGCAGACCTTAGACAACTAAATCTAATCAATCAAGTATGTCTGATACTAAGAAATGGGCTAACGCGGAAGATGGGTCTTTCAAAAGACAAGTGTCGTCGTTTAGAGAAACAATCTCTCCATCGCATGCCATTTTCAAGCCGGCCAAGGGTCGCTACTGGCTGTACGTGTCGCTAGCATGTCCCTGGGCTCACAGGACCTTGATTACAAGAGCATTGAAGGGCCTAACATCAGTTATTGGGGTTTCTGTGGTTCACTGGAATATGGATGCCAAGGGCTGGCGTTTCCTCCCCTACAGTGCAAGCTCGGCCGACGAACTTGGCGACGTTTATAGTCCTGCCTCTGGAATCGCCTGTACCCCCACGAGCAGCTCCGTGTCAAGCGTAACCAATGACTCGCAGAGGCTGGGCGTTGATGGAACAATCGAACACAATTACCACTACAATAGGCTCAAAGAATTGTACTACAAGGCCCACCCCAACTACAACGCCAGGTTCACGGTTCCTGTTTTGTGGGACTTGGAGACTCAAACCATTGTCAATAATGAGAGCTCAGAGATCATACGCATTTTGAACAGCGGTGTCTTCGATGAGTTTGCCGACCCAGAAAAGAACCAGCTGGATCTGTTGCCCAAAGAGTTGGAAGCTCAGATTGACGAGATCAATTCTTGGGTTTACAATACCATCAACAACGGGGTTTACAAAGCAGGTTTTGCGGAATCTCCACAAGTATATGAAAAAGAAGTCTCGAGTGTCTTTGAACATCTCCAAAAGGTTGAGCACATCCTTCGGATCAATTATGACACAGCAGTCAGCAAATATGGTGCAGAGGGAGCAGTTTCGAAATTATTCCTGATCAACGAGCAATTGACAGAGGCCGACGTGCGTCTGTACCCTACAATTGTTCGTTTCGACCCAGTTTACGTTCAACACTTTAAGTGCAACTTGTCAACTATTAGAGACGGATTTCCTATGGTCGACTTATGGCTTCGTAATCTGTATTGGAACATACCCGCTTTCCGCGACACGACGAACTTCGATCATATCAAGTTACATTATACTCGAAGCCACCCAAGAGTTAATCCTTTGGGCATTACCCCGCTTGGACCGGTTCCAGCTATCCTGCCTTTATAAGTATGAATGGCAAGAAAGTGTGGACGAAATCGTTGAAGCTCGGTAAGTTTCTGAACGTACGTCGATCTGGCAGTTTGCCGATAAGTTCTGGAGATAAGTTGTTGGGATCCGCTATGGTAGTTTTTTATTGTAGTCGGTTATAATAGTCAATTATGGTAGTAAGATCTAGTTGTGTCCAGTTAAGGCTTATCAAGTTACAGAAAGCTTGGATTAAGTGGTAAGGACGATGCGTTTCACCTGTTTCCAACACGCGCAGTACAACCGACATACGCGCGTCGTAATTTGTGTTACCTTCACAAGCTAAGTTAGGGCTCAGCAGCAATATGTGTTTAGAAAATCAAATTATGTAAAAGGAGTTAGGACCACACTGATTTGTATTTCCCCGGTTGACGTTCTTCCGCCCCAAGGAATCGTTTCATGTCTTTCCAGACACCACCACTTCACGAAGGTTTTGGTTTGTTACTCTTGCCAAACTTGCGGTTTATCCCGTTTCGAATCAAGCTCAATTTAGAAGACTGCACTGAAGTTCGTGAAGTAGTCTTAACTCCAGTAGGAAGTGGTGTAGAGCTTTGTGATGCATTTTGGGAAACAGTTTCCGCTACTGAAAGCGTTCTTACGCTCTCTGACGCTCCAGATTCCGATGAGGTAATGGATTGGGCACTGGAATTCAGAGGTTTCATGATTGGTATGTTATCAACTGTTACGTCAGGCAATCCCTGACTGGCCGCAGTGTCCGTCGATCTCGAGGTCACTCGGCTCATGAATTCCAAGTCGCCTTCGCTCACCACAATGCGATTGCGCTTGATCTCGCCCGCGAAATTTTTGTGAAAGAGGTTCAACAACATTTCGTGTGACTTCTTCAGATGTCCATGACATAGTTGGCCGTGTAACGTCAGACATCTGCTCAATGTGGTCGCGAGCTCGTCAAATGTAGATCGCAACAATTCCAACTGATCGTCACTGCACGCCTCAATGTTCGATTTAGTGAAGAAATCACGGTACTGAGAAACGCCACCATTGACGGGGGAATCGATAGTACCACTAATGTTTCTGGATAACTCAGGGAATATAGCAGAATAATCGCCGTTTTCTTTCAAAAGTTTATATGACGTGACTTCGAGCCCTGTAAGATCTTGTATTTTCAGCTGCATGGACCATATGGCATTTTGAACCGGCGAAAGAGTCCGGTTGTTCGTGCTCGTAACCTCTGCTCTGTTCATCAGTGTGGGGAAAGTCGAAGAAGTGTTATACGTGATTTCTTTCACCCAGAGCTCAGTGGCTGATTTCCCCCCCGGGAGCATCCGATAAGTTGAAAACGTGTTCAAGTCTCTGTTCTCAATATAGAGTCGAATTTTATTGTTAGCATTTTCTTTATTGGTGTTGTTTGTGAATGCATCCGAAATCTCTACCCGAGGTTCAACCGCAAGAACGTGTACGAACTTGCCAATTGGGGGGTTCACAAGCAAATTGTCTGCCTCTTGCTGAGATCCCACCATTCGAGAACCCGGGTGAGAGGCTAACAGCCTAGTTTGCATAGATGTGATATGTTCGAAAGGAAGACCCTCGTAAATAAACGTCTTATTTCTAGTGGATGATGGAAATCCAAATCCAGCAAAAGAAACTTTAAAATAGGTCGGTATCAACCGGTCAACCGTTTGCAAATCTCCGTACAATTTGGAAATGTTACCATGGACACTGCACAGCCCTCTTAGGTCGTAGTTAATCTTTTCATATGCTTGAGCCAGCTCCTTGTAAACTGACAAAGCTTTCTCAAGCTTCAGTCCTCTGTGGAAAAGCTGTGCGGCCTCCTTATAGAGATATTCGCGCCTTTGAAATGAAGATTGCTCTGGCAAAGCTGGAAAGGTAACTGAGGCAAGCATATCATTAGGCTCCCATTTGTAGGTTCTAGCAAGCAACTCTAAGCTCAATGCTGCCTGCACGTAATCTTTTTTTTGTAGGTTATAGAGATAGAGATCGTTGATGAGCTTGTGCAATTCTTCTGGCTTTTTAGCATCCAATAGATAGCCAAAAATAGTAATTTGGTGGGCAGTTCTGTCGTCGTCAAACTCTTTGTCGTCCGGTATCTCACTGTATTCGGTCAAAACCGTTAGCAAATCACGGACAAGTTTCAGAACTTTAACCAGCGCATCAAGCATTTCATCGTCTTGTCTTAGACGAATTGTGTAAACCAGTGCTTTCAGGTAATTTTCTGACTCCTGGGCCGTCGGGATAAATCTCTTTGATTGATGAGCAAAACAAAGTTCAGAAGTCGTCTGCAATATTACGGGTTGCAACGTCCCGTATGCAAACCAGCAATTTGCAGAAGTACCCCAAATGACTTTGGCGCCCGTTCTGCGAGCAAGCGTGTGTCGTTGTAAAGTGAATTCCATTATTTCTCTTACGAAGGTCTTGTCCGCGCGAACGAGATGATTTTGGTAGCCTTTGGCTCGTTTGATACCATACTTATCCCATACCTCTGAGCCGGATGTATCCTCACCAAGAGCATCCCAGCATTCACCCAATATGAGAGAAACTTCGCGTCTGTAATCACCACAAATCAAATGCAGCGCTTTTCTTGGAAGCTCTGCAAGTGCTGTTGGGTTGGAAGGAATATGGTTGCCCAACGAAATCAACACTCTCATCCATTCACTCCACACTTTGATATCTAAGGGGTCATTCGAGCCCACTGCAGGAATCGTGTACCTTACAAGAATGTCCTTGCTCAACCTGAATAGACATATAGAGCTCCTAACAAACACCTCAGTCATAGAAAACCATTTTTTGTTGGGGAAAAATCTCCCCTTCATTAAGAGTTTGACAGTGTGCACCATAGTTAAAATGTCTTCCCTTGCAAAGTGCGTTGTGTAGAAAACAGAATTGAAAGGTGCATCCTTAGAGCATAGTCCCACAATTTGTACGAAGGATGTTGAGTTCTTGAAGGTATCCTCAGCCATCGAGGTGATGGATGCAATTAAAGTTGCTAGTTCCACAAGCACCTCCACTACCATTTCTTCCTGAACGATGGAGTCAACAGTAATCTCGTCAAAGGGGAAAGTGATGGGGAAAAGCTTTGTAAACGTTCTTTTATATTTGAAATGGTCTTTGTCCTTGCAGTACTTTCTGACTAAGATGAAAAACCTGCATAATGTTGGAATAAGCCTGATTAAATTTCTTTGAACCGTTGGGGATGCATGTTGAATGACACTCAAAAGGACTCCGTTAGCAAGTCTAATAGTGGTTAAGTGCAAGTTGTCGCCGCTATGATTAAGGAACGGGTCGAAGGACCATTCAATCAATTTGGCAACAAAAGTTTGCTGATGGACTCCATCGTCCTGAAATTCAAGTAGCGTCTTCCTGACGACGTCAACGCCAATCAGACGACGCATAACCAAGAATTTGGAAGCCACAAATTTCTGCTCCCGGACCGAAAGAGGTCTTCGGTACATTCCGCTCGCCCGTTCCTTTTCTGCGCAAGCTGTGAATAGCGCTATTGAACCATCAATCAATCTTCCAGGATCGCAATGCGACGCTAACACTAAAACCCATGTGTCAAGTGCATCCAAAATTAACACTTGGTCAACAAGTGAGGATTCCTTCTTAAGCCTGAAAAAATGTGAGACGCCCTCGAAGTAGCTATCCAATGCATCTTCCAAATCTTGATCATGTGGATCAGAAAGTAGGACGGCAAGTTTGAACAAGTAAACTGATACGCGGCACAGAGTCCTTCCCTTATGATCCCATTCCTCATGTGAGTTATGAAATATTCTCGATGCGCACTGAATTAATTGTACTCCAACCCGTGGAAGCTGTCTGTTGCTGTTCGAAAAAGAATTCACAAAATCATTGAAGAGGTGTCTATAGTTTTCTTGACGTGCAATGACCATATCCAGAAAATGGATCAATGAGGCGAAAGAGGCATTCATAAATGCAAGCGAAGAACTTTGGGCCTCTTTGACATTCGCGATATGAAATACATCTACTAATTTGGTGAGAATTGAATCAAAAGATTTCACCAGTTCATCCGCAGGGGTCGGCTTCATCTCTGTTAATAGTTGGATGCAAGTCTTTTCGAAGTACTGGAAAGGATTTCCGAAGTTGTATGAACACTGCAAAAAGTTTCGAACAGTAGAAGCTACATTAAAACTTTTACCCACGTATTTCGTGGTCAGTTCAAGATCAACCAGTGGTTCGCTTGTGGTAGACATCAGTTGGAATACAGATTTTTTGGCATACTGGATAATTTGCTCATTCCTCTTGATATAAAATTTTGATTTCGCCATCAGAAACCCGTTGAGATAGGCGGACAACCTTAACGTTTCATCGTTCTGCATTGCCGAAAGGCCATCAACGCGGACCGTTTCGCCAATAACTTCGTCAGGCTTTACTGATACAAACATCCAATGCTTCTGAGGATCATCATTCACACCGTTCCTGAAAGTAACTTTAGGGTTACTAGAGGAGATACAAATGGCAACACTTGTGATATTAGTATCAAGTCTTCCAAATCCACAGAGCGATGTTTTGCCCAAAGTCAGATAAATCCTGTCATCTGGAGTTGACATGGGGTCATATGAACATGTGGGAATACTTTGAATGGCAGTCATATTATTTTTCAGCGTCTTCGAGTGACCACTGTCTCCCTCAATTTCCCTTACGGTCACTGCCAATGATAAAATCCGTGGGTTGACGGCAATACCCTTATTGGCGTCGCCAATTATTCTATCTACTAACTCACCCCAACCATTATTTTCTTCACTTTTAGCAGCTCTAGCCAGAGCTGCAGCATTTGGAGAAATCGGGGAATTTACTATTGCTTGTGAGTCCGATTTATCTTTGGATTTGGTAGGAAAATAAGAACCAAAAAGCTCAACGTTGAACTGATGTGCGCTTCCTAAAAGTTTATGCTTCTTCTTACGTGTTAAAAGCCTAGAAATGTCGATCACACCAGCGGCAAGTCCCTTTCTAATCTGTGATAGTTTATTATCCGTCCCGGTTAGGAATGGAGCAAAAGGCTTCTTGAATGTTTTGTTGGAATCCGGTGTCATAAGCTGGACGTCGATCGTTTCTGTCAAAACGACCACAAGATAAATTTTGTTATTATCAATTTCACCTGGAGGAATGTTGTTGAACAAGGCACCTGATATGTTGTTAAGCGAAATAACTGCATCACGCTCCATGTTTAAAACGAATGGCTCAGTCAATGCAGTTTTCCCACCTCTCAAATACATAATAGCCGAGAGGTTTTGAAAATTGGGATTCACCGCTGGATCACTCAAAGCATCTTTCAAATCGACCAGGATATTCGTGGTTTCGAGAGAGTCATAGCTGACATTCTTCAAAGGCACCATCTTTAGTTGATACACACTTGTGCTGGGAAAATTATTGCTCAACGCGCTTAACATTGTCATGGTGGCTACGAGTTGAGGACTGGTCTCTCCCGTCTTGTAAAGCTTTCCAGAATTCATATCCCGACACAAAATGCCACCATAGCCAGAGGAGTCAACCACATTTGCTAATTCGTCTTTCAGACTCGCGGCATTCAGAGTTTTCGAAGAAATGTACTTAGCAATCTTGTATGAGGTAGCGCACATATCTCTCACAAGTTGAACATGTTCCGCTTTAGTTGCCAGGTTATATTTTAGCCGCAGACGTATATCATCGAGCTTGTAAAAGAGGTCAGACATGTTTTCAGCAACGTCGAATTCACCAAAGGAGTACATCGAGTAAATGTGTGAAACTAACTGAGAAAGCATTGGTGCTAACTCCTCGACCACATCATAGTCTTGAAGACGAAAATACGGAAAGGGCGGACGACGAGCTTTCCCTGCTACAGACCCATTGAGGGCCAAAATTTCCCTTTCGGTTCTGCTAGCGGTCAGTTCGTTCAGCGTGGGAAGATTTGTGTTCGTATCGGAAGTGATGAATTGGGAGATGTCAGACGAGGCCAAAAAAGGCTGCTCGGTAACATGGTCATCATAGTTCAAATGCACAAATTTTTGTGGAAAGACCACGACCTTGAATTTTTGATCCGGAAGCTTTTCGGATAAGGAGCTTTGACGGCTTATAAAGTCCTCGGGCAGAGGTTGCCAGCAAATGTAGCCTCTGAACCAGCGGCCATCCGCTGTTTCTTCAAAAACGTATACCTCATCGCCAGGATAGAGGTTGGAGTAATTGGTATTTTCAAGCCCCAAATGAGGGAACCTTTTTAAAGGTAAGAACTTGGTGATGATCCTGCCATGGATCAACCGCTCCGTAGGAGTCCACTTAAAGCTTGGCGGCGGAGACATGATGAACACACGCAAAGACTCCTTATATAGGCCTTAATAGCGTTGACCTTTACAATTGCTAGAACCCACTAATGTTGTATGAGGGCCAGCTGTAGGATGAAGTAGACAGAGCTACGATGTACGATATAACGTCTATTTGAGGGTTCCATGTCATTATCGACGTGGTCGAGATGCCAGCAGCCCACGATCTGATGGAAAACGCCAACATGACTTCAATTAAATACTCTACAATGCACTTAGGGTTGGTTCGACCTTTTCTTCTTGGTCTTAGGTTCGTCAGTTTCTTTTTGCTTTGTTGGTTGTGCTCCGCTGGGGCTCACTAGAGATTTTTGGTCTGTGGCTGGGCCCACCTCTTCCTTGGTTTGTCTCTCAGCGTGTGTTTTTTCGAGCTGTTCTAGCAAGAACTTAAGACCGTGAATGGCAAATTGTTGCATGTTGTAGCACCTGTCTTCACTGCCCGTATCGTGGGTGGCTGAAATGTCTTCGTGAGGACCGGAAACACCATAACAAACAACTCCTACATTTTGTTCTCGATTTGAAGAGGTTAGATTGGGAGAGCGCGAAGCGTATCCCGTTTCGGACAGTGTGTAACTGGCACCGAGCTCAAACTTCAGATTTCGAGCCAATCGCAGGGCAACGTCCACACTGGGGCCCGTGTAGTCATGAATATCCTGCTCGCTCCAACCACTAAGCTTCAGCCTGCTTTTCAAACTATATACCATAGTTCCTCCATGGAACCACTGCGACGCGCCAGGAACGGAAACCAAATAGCTGGAGAGTAGGCCACCACAGGCGGCTTCACTAACGGCTATAGTTTCATTGCGAGAAACTAGAATTTCAGAAATGCGTTGCACCACACGGGTAGCCTCCGATGGTGGAAATTCAGCCGTCATGGTCACCAAAGCTGTATGCCATTCGATGTGACAACGCTTTTAGGCGACTGACAGGTAATAATATAATACACCCTCTCGTCCAAGATTACTTCTTAACTCATTCCTTCATGTCTTGTCGAGCAGAACTCTACTCAGGAGCTGATGACGAGGCGTTGGGTGCTACTGTAAGTTATGGACGTAATTTCGTTGGTTAACATTATTTTTAGAGTGCTTCTATCGACATTTTCGCTTCCTGGGGCCTGATCGAGATATGAATGTTACACCAGTCACGAATGCTCATCCATGCGACATCAAAATCTGAAAATTATATCTCATATGTATTTCTCGACAGTTTCGTTAGCATCGCAGTCTCAAGCAATGTCCTTATAGTTTCAGCTACGTTTCAACTTTTTTGGACAGATCTTCTTCTACTCTGTAGATTATTCTTCTGCGATAATCAAACCCACGCATCCAACCAAGTCTTAACAAACTAAAACACACTGTTCCGATGGTCCTAGTGCCTTTCAATTCTCATCGCATGCTCGTGACTTATGAAAGTACCAAGCCGGCCGCTCTTATCGCTGGCCATCTATCTAATCCCAGCCCGACTCGATACATACTGCTACGGTGCTGTTGTCCGAACTCGAAGTGTAAGTTCGCTTCAGTAGTACAAATACTGAACTTTATAATTATTACGACAATGATAATAAGGGCATCAAAATCAGCAGTCTCCTTAATTAATGTTTAGCACCCCTTAACAATGCAGCAATATCAGCACCAGAGCCTTGAAAAGTCCAGACATCTGAAAAGCAGTGCTTGAAGCTCGGTGTGTGTCGGCGATTTATTTTATGAGATATGTAAATTATCGGGGTGATTGAGATAACCCATTTTTGGCACTGAAATAGATCAGAAACCCGTGGATCAGATTGAAATCAAAATAACACAGAGTGGGTGCTCAAGGTACATTTATACGCCGTAGTGACGGCATGGAGCCTCAAGGGTGATGTGTGTTTCATCGCTCTCCTTTTCCTGTCGCATAACTTTCAACTTTAGACGCCTGCATCTGGCAAAAAGTGCTTGAGCTTGAAGATTCACAGCTCCCTGAGCTATGTGGCCACAGCCACCGTCAGTTAACATTTCAACTCGAATAACAAGCCCGACGCTCTTCCTCTTAGTAATCATTTCGTACTATTTTGTCACCTCAAATTAAAGTAGCTGTAATGATCTAACTATGTCAAGAAGGTGGCAAAACCAACATCGAAGGCGGCAACAAAACCCCCACGACCCCGTGTACAATGTCAGAAATCTTCAAGTTTAGAGCAGGCATTGCCGATTTTGATGAAAACTCTAAGGTTTGTTCACCTAATCCAATTAAGGGAGAGATCGTTGTAAAGCACTCCGAAGAGGCGGAGGGATTTTACGATTTTGAGTGGAAACCAACTGAGAAAGTCGCATCTGGGAACATTCAAACGATAGAGTTGATTTTGATCCCGGACACGACAAAATGGGTTCACATAAAATCTTCGAAAAACGGGAGAATTTTCTGCTTGGTATTTTCGTCTGAGGAAAAGTACTTCTTCTGGATGCAGGACAAACATCAGGGTTCCGAGCAGCTCAATGAGTTATCTGAGGCCGACAAATCGATTGTCAGGAAGTTTGATGAACTGCTAGTCTCGGAGGAAGAGGATGTCAATGCAGAGAGTGGAAATCAGGACGAAGACCGAGACGTTGAGATGGATGTCGAACAGCCGTCTAACCAGTAAGTTTTTGTGAGGGCTTTGGTACCCATAGGAGCTCATTGCAGTATATTTGAATACTAATCTTTCTAGACCAATCGCTCACATCAATGATTTCTTAACGAAGCAACTGATCATTGATCATGTACAAAACATGGATTCTGACTCACCAAAGCTTTTGCGACTACTAGAGCACCTCCCCGCGGATCAACCGCGCGATAAGACTACTCTAATCAATTGTTTACGCGGCCCTTACTTTTATCAAGCAAGTGACACGCTTTCCAGAACTCTTCTAGAAGGTCTTGAAGCATCGCTTACTATTTCTCGAGGATTTGGGTACCAATTCTCTGGCGACGATGGTGTGCTGAGCTTTATTAAGGGCGCTAGAACCAAGGGGAAGGAAGATGATGAAATTGATCAACAGCGTCAAGGGGGCAATAGTAAATAGAGACGACGAACAACGACGAACGTGTTTCGTATAGCATTAAGCTGCCATATACTATAAATCAAGTTAGCTGCAATACGTGAGAAGAAGATAATGATCCTACTTAGCCCACTTCGTAGACCATTTTAGAGTGTCACCCGCTTTGAATGGTGCAATCACAATGTCGGATCCATCGCCTATCGTTTCTGGTACGTGTTGCTCTTTGCGGAAAAGAATAACTTCGTCCAGACTTTTGAGGTCACTTTTCTTGACACCGTAGAAGGACAACCCAAAGTCAGATACAAAGCACTTCAACTTGTCCAATGAATCTTGGGTGTCGAAGATCTCGGCAACATACGGTATGGCCAGAGACTGACTGTAGACCCCAGCGCATACACCTACGTGTCTGGCCTTGTTGCATAGAGGATGGGGAGCAGAGTCTGAACCAAAGAAGAAGTATGGTTCGCCAGAGATGGCAGCTGCAACTAGAGCTCTTTTGTCCTTGGGCAACTTTGCCACGGGCTTGCAGAAATTTATTGGGTTTCCAGCCCAATCATCGATGGTCAAATATAAGTGGTGCGCAGTGATGGTAGCCGCGACCCTAATGTCCGCAGGCTGTGCTACGTTCTTATTGATATCTCTGACAGTCTCGATAGCTGCTGCCGTAGTACAGTGTTCCAAAATGATTTTCAAGTTGGGAAAATCTGCATGTAGCTTTCTTAACGCTGGCAAAAATGACTCTTCGGCATTCAAGACATGAATATCGTTGCCCTCCTCTCCCACAGAGGGCTTTTCCCCGTGCAAATTTAAGATCAAGTTTTCTTCTTCCATGGCCCTGAAAATTGGGTAGAAGTCGCTAAAATCATTCGGATCCACACCAGCTGATGAGTTAGTAGTTACTCCCGCTGGGTAGCACTTGACACCCTGAATAGCGTCCTTTCTTGCAGCTTCGTGGATCAACTCGGGACTTAGATCTTTGCACAAATAAAAGCTCATGAGAAACGTAGTTTCCGGTGCTAGCTTCTGCAATTTCTGCTTATACTCAATGGCTCTTTCCAAAGTTGTCACTGGAGGTTGCAAGTTTGGCATAATGTAGACCACAGAAATACCTCCTTCTCTGATTGTAGGTGTAACCAACTCGCACATGGCACCGTCCCTTACGTGAACATGCATGTCACAGGTGACACCAAGGTTGATTTCATCCATATTCAGAAGTCTTGTGTAGAAAATAGCTTCTTGGAATGCACTAGTCGAACGCTAATCAAATCTGTAACCTTCAAAGGCAGTCTCGCAAGCCTGGCCGTCTATATTGAATAGTTTCAAAAAGTTAATTGAAAAATTACTCGAAATCTATCTCATCTCATCTCATCGCGATTATCAACAAAGCTAACAGAAGTCACAAAAGTGAGCTCGCACTTCAATCTAAGATTGTTTTCCATTCTGCTTATTGACAAGCTTGTGTAAAATGAACGGCGAAACAGTGGTGGCTCCAGCCCTCTCGACAACCCAAGCGGAAGAAACTTTTAATCTCGGTCGAGTTACTGACACCGTGAAAGACAGACACAGTTATTTAGGCTGTAATCCCACCACACACGAAGACCTGGTGGTCCATCTGCGAAACCATTATAGGGTAGATGACATCGTGAGGTTCTTGAATGAGAATAAGCACTTCAATAAAATAACATTGCAGTTCCCTGATAGTTTGGTTCAAGATGCCGCAATTATAGCCCAATTACTCCAGCAAAACATCCTCGACCACTCTGCGGGTGAAAGTGCTAACTCAAAATTGAAATCAGCATGCAAAAGCGGCGATCAGGCGTCGGGCTGTTGCCAAAAGAGTTCTGACGAAGGATTGCAATCGGAAAATCGAGCCAGGCGGGTTTGGATTCTCGCAGATACAGCATACAGTGCGTGCTGCGTAGATGAGGTGGCTTCAGAACACGTCAATGGCGACTTGGTGATTCATTTTGGTGATGCCTGTCTCAATGCAGTTCAAAAGCTGCCTGTTCTTTACTGCTTCGGAAATCCATATCTAGATTTGGAGGCTACCGCTGTCCAATTCCAAAAAGAGTATTCTGACCTTAATGAAAAAGTGGTCTTGATGGCGAATGCTCCTTATTCGTGCCATTTGAAAGCTTTGCATGAGAATCTGAGGTCATTGGGCTATTCCAACGTTTTATTCAGCAATATCAACAAAGACTATGCGGGTCCCAATGCATCTTTTGTTGGCCTCCAAAGCCACGAAAGTTCCAGCAATGCCCCAGTAGTTGAGAATAGGGTCATACTTGGACTCGATGAAATCAGCGGCATTAGTTCAGAGGAGTTTCAGAGTGATTACAGTTTATTCCATATAACAATCCCAGAAGATCCAAGACTACTGTTTTTGACAACCAAGTTCAAGTCTTTGAAGGTTTACGATCCCGTGGATAACACCGTATCGGGAGGGCCCTTTCCCTCCATGATGAAACGCTATAAATTCATGCATGAGGCCAGAACAGCAGGTACAATAGGGATTCTAGTTAACACCTTATCACTCAGGAACACTAATGAAACTATCAAACGCGTAGCGAAACTCATAAAGGAAAATGGGAAGAAGCACTACATGTTTGTTGTTGGTAAACCAAATGTTGCCAAACTAGCGAATTTCGAGGCTATTGACGTCTGGTGTATCCTTGGGTGTGGCCAAAGTGGTATCATAGTGGATCAATTTAACGAGTTTTTGAAACCCATCATCACCCCATATGAACTGACCCTTGCATTAAATCCTGAAGTTACCTGGACAGGGCAGTGGCTTGTGGATTTCAAACAAGTTTTGCAGGAAATAGAAAACGAGGATGATGATGATGACGATGATGATGATAGGGGAGAAGAAGGAAAAGGAGAAGGAGAGAGTGAAAGAAATGATACGCCTTTGGCAGAGCACAACAACGATAATTTCGAGAGTGAAGCGCCAGAATTCAACGCTGTAAGTGGGCGTTACGTCAACAACTCCAGACCGCTACGTAATTTGGTACATGTGAATATTCAAAGTCCTGAGGAACCAAAATCAACGAAATCCAACCAATTGGTCGAGAAATTCTCTGGGGCGGTCACGATCGGTAACACTTTTTCTACTTCGGCTAGCTATCTTCAACAGAGACAGTGGACTGGTTTGGGGAGTGATTTCACGCCAGAAAATTATGAGGAGGAAGGCGCTACGTTAGAAGAAGGTGGGAGCGGTATTGCAAGTCAATATCAGTTTGATAAACAGAATAAAAATTGATCGAAACTTGACATAAAGACACAAACGGAGGGTTCGCAAAATAATCCCTTATTGAAATTCTGAGTCTAACAATACCTCAACGGTAAGAACGGGCTGCTACCGAGAGCAACGATGCCAAAATATGGTTTAAAGGATGTGGGATTTATATCACTGTATACGTAACGAGTATTATGTCGAAGGCACACTATTAATTAGTGTAAACTGAGTGATGATTGAACCTACAGGTCCTCCAATCACGAATTGTTTGGACTGCAATCAAGAGCTATGGGATCTGGACTCTCGAAGGTCATGGATGACCTTCTTGAGGATACTAATTGTATGTGAACAAGAGAAAACATCGAGGTCACAATTGGGAAATGCTAACTATATTCGGAATCTAGTTGATAGAGATGAGATTGAGAGACTTAGGAAACGATTCATGAAGTTGGACCGAGACAGTTCAGGGTCAATAGACAAAGCCGAGTTTATGTCGATACCTGGGGTCTCATCTAATCCTTTGGCAGGGAGAATTATGGAGGTTTTTGATCAAGATAATAGCGGAGACGTGGATTTCCAAGAGTTTATCACCGGTCTTTCAATATTCAGCGGAAGGGGAAGTAAAGATGAAAAGCTTAAATTCGCTTTCAAGATATACGACATTGATAAGGACGGTTTGATCTCTAATGGAGAGTTATTCATAGTGCTGAAAATAATGGTGGGGAATAATCTGGAAGACGAGCAATTACAACAAATTGTGGATAGGACAATTCAAGAAAACGATGGCGATGCTGACGGGAAACTCGGCTTTGAAGAGTTTAAGAAAGCAGTAGAAACTACTGAGGTGGCAAACTCGCTTACTCTTCAGTACGACATATGAGGGCCGAATCTAGGAAAGAGGCGTCCTTGAAAGAAGCAAGGCACTATAAGCTACGCTAAATATCCTACTTTTGCGCTAAATACACTTAAAGGGCTCGTATTTGGCTATCTGGAGTGCTCGCATTTCTGTGGGCACATGAGTTTAACTAAGTCATATTAATCAGTGGTGAGTTTCTAGATTCTCACTTCCAGAATAAATCTCACGCCATGTTATGTTCCATCACCTTTCTATAAGTAAGATGTAAGTACGTCACTATATTTCAAGGGTGTGCTATAGTGTAAATAAAGTTAGTCAGTATGGCACTGGCGGGAAATGGCATAGCTCATATGTCATGGGCTACTGGTGGCTTTCGCAAGCTTTTACTGCTACAGAAGTCTGCTATTTCTAAGAACCATTGGAGGGTTTCAAACGGGCACCTTTGCCTCAGCTGGCTTAAAAAAGTAGACTGAACTTTTCCGCCAAACGCGAAATCGTATCTTCCAGCTCCCTTGTCAGTTTTGGCAGTTGCCGCATAGCGAGGAACCATCACAAATATAACCTGCAGTAAGGAACAATTATCCATCTAGTGCTTGCCTTAAATGGGTAGTAGGGTACGGACAAGCCGTTTCTTCTGGTGCTAGCAAGTCGCAAAGTAAGCCGAGATCTTTATTGGTATCCACGGCCAGCCAATTCTTTTTCTATAGTGTTCCAGAAGTATCGTAAAACTTCAACATCTCTGAACCGCTTATTCTTATCCAACTCAACACGTTGGACATTCCACTGTTCGACATGCTTGGGCACTACGTCGCCAGCGAAGTAAAAATAGTAGCCTTTGCATTTTTGGAAAAGCTCAGATGGATTTGACCATTGGTAGTTATTAAATTGCCAGGCATGGCCGGTTGTAAACACTGCCACAACCCTGTCCCAATACTCTGGCTTTGTGAAAAGACGAGTGTTACTGGCGATCATAAACTTGATAGGTTTCGCGAACCGATCGAGCTTCTTCGTCACGGTGGTCACGTCGGATTTGGAGCCAGGCATGTCTCTGGGGTGTACGTACTTGGACTCTTCCAAAAACTGTTTGATATTGGATATAGTAAAAATTGATGATGCCGCAGATGGAATCAGGATGATTGGATCCTTCTTGGCTGCAGCCTTCTTGGCGGCGTCTGGTTTCGACACCCCACCGCGCTCAGCTGCCTTTCTGGACTTACTAGAGCCCTTGAGGGAGTGTACCAGCTTCAATTCCACTTCTTTTATAAGATAGCCAAAATTGGTGGGCTTTGAACCCCTGAGCGATGAGTTGTGGTCCAACAGCACTTTTTCATGTGAAAGCGCTTCCAGCAAAAGTGGGTCCTCATTGGCCGAGGACGATGCTTCCCCAGACATCTGAGCAGTCACCTTCGCTGCTAGCTGCTTTTCCGCCGTATTCACAAACTTGGAATTATCGCTTTCCCCCGAAAGCCACGCAATCAGATCCATTCTTTGCAGAAATGAGATGTTGGTGATGTTGCGGGTCTGACAATCGGCCAAGTAGTCCGCAGCGCTAGAATCCTTGTGTTGCCAGCAGTGGAGCACCACTCTCAAGGGAACATGACTGCCATCGACTTGAAATTCTGTCTCTTGATCCAGCTCTAACGGTTCATTAGTCTCATCGTTTTGTTCCAATACTACTCTACTGGCCGCGGAAATATCCTCAGTTTGTTCACCTGCTGGAGTTACTAGTGTCACAGCTTTCGAATCGGAAATATGAGCTCGGAGTAGCTCTAAGTTGGACATTTGTGTGAGCCTTTACGTAACTTATCCTTCGGATGTTCTTTGTTATATGGTAAAGTTTTCGATGTCAACTATTAAATAAGCCTAAATAAACTAATCATCAAACATACCAAAGGCCATCACCAGTTGAGATAAAGAATTGACGTTCTTACATAGCATCATGAGCTCGAATTTGGATGAGTACGAGGATTTGGATGATTTGTTAGAGGATCCGTCAAAACTTGACGATGAGCCAGCCTCCGCCTCCAGTACAACAGCTGCCAAGGATGAATGTGGCAGCCCGAGGACGACAAAAACGGATCCCGAGATCGCAGGTGCCATGGAAGACCTTCAGGGAGAGTTTGCCAAACTTTTGCAGAATAGCGATGCGGGCTCCCAGGAAGAAAGCAAAAGAACAGCGGACGGCGTCAATCAGTTGCTGAAAGCATTGGCAGAAGCGGGGTCGACAGAGAAGGAGAAGGAAAAGAGCCCGTCGCAGCAATTGAATGATGACAGCAGGGGGCGGGATAGACCGAATGGCTTCAAAGACGTCGTGTCGAATACGCTTGACCGGTTGAAGGAAAGCGGGACAAAGGTGGATGCGAACTTGCGGGAAGAGCGGAAGAAGGGCAATTCTAATGACGACGTGCTCTCGCAGTTGCTGGACCAACTGGTGGACGGTACCGCTGACGATGACGAGGAAGGTATGGAGAATGCGATCCAGAACATGCTGAACCAGATGTCGTCGAAAGACGTGCTTTACAAGCCCATGAAGGAGATGCAGACAGAATTCGTAAGCTGGATGGCAGAGAACGCAGACCGTGAGGAGCACGCGGATAAAATAGAGTGCTATCGCAAGCAGGTGGTATTAGTGGATCAAATTGTGGCAACCTACGAGCGACCAGACTACGAAGACGGTAAATTCCGCAGCGAGATCGGCAGTTTGCTGGACGGGCTGGAGCAGCTGGGTGACTCGCCTGTGAGCAAAGGGTTCAACAGTGCGGATGCCACTGGGGGCCCCGATCTTGAGAAGTTGCTCGAGGTGGATGGAGAGCAGGACATGGGTAATCTCGATAAACAATTGCAAGATGCATGTCCGCAGCAGTAGCGGTAGTACTGGTGGAGCGCTCTACGCGGAAGGATGGGGGACCGTAGTCGTAGCCGTAGTCGTATCACTTTGACCAATAAAGTCGTCGTCCTATTTATCACGTGATCGTATAGATTTCCGTATTAAATGATATTGGGATATTCTGTTTTCGTTGATCGTGATCTTTGTTACCGTGTGGTGTGATGTTTTGATTTTTGTGGACCTTTCGAGCGTATTCTGAGCGGAAAAGATAAATATAGTTTTCAGTATGTATTGGTCTAAAAAATTTTGAGACATCCACAACCTGAGAGTTTCACCACAACAATCTTTCAGATCTCGTTTTCGCTGGTTTCCCTTTGATTGAGAGCTTTATATCCTTTTCCGATCGACGTCAGGTATTTTCTCTGTCCGTTTGAACCATTTCCATCGCTTGAATTTATCGATTTACCCAGCGAGGTCAAGAATCGAAAAACACCAGTTCCATATCATTCAATCTCATAATGCGTGCCAGTATTGCCCTTTCTGCTGCCCTCTCCGTTGTGGGTTTTACGTCGGGAGTTTTGGCGACTCCTCCAGCGTGTCTTTTGGCCTGTGTCGCACAGGTGACGGACCAATCGTCGTCGTGTGATGGCCTCAACAACGTGCAGTGCGTTTGCAAGAAGGACAACGGCGACTTGAAGAAATGCCTAGATTCTGTTTGCCCCAACGATGAGGCGAGCTCCGCTTACTCGTCGTTCAAGAGCTCCTGCTCGGAACAGAAAGTCACTGTTGGTTCCGTGAGCTCCAGTGCCTCTTCCTCTGCTTCGTCGTCTGCTTCGTCGTCTGCTTCGTCGTCTGCTTCGTCGTCTGCTTCGTCGTCTGCTTCGTCGTCTGCCTCGTCGTCTGCGTCTTCCTCTGCTTCATCTTCAAGCTCTGCTTCTTCATCTTCGAGCTCCGCCGCTCCATCCTCCTCCTCTGCTCCATCCTCCTCCTCTGCTTCTTCCTCAAGCTCTGCCGTTCCATCTTCCACCTCTACTTCCTCCTCAAGCTCTGCCGTTCCATCTTCTACCTCTACTTCCTCCTCAAGCTCTGCCGCTCCATCTTCCTCCTCAAGCTCCGCCGCTCCATCCTCCACCTTTGCTTCTTCCACAAGCTCTGCTGCTCCATCCTCTGCCGCCTCCACACTCTCTACTCAAATGACGACCTCATCTACCTTCTCCTCTTCCTCTTCATCCGTCTCCATCCTTACTCAGACCGGTGCTGCTAATCTGCTCGAAGCTGGATCGGGCTTGGTTGGTGGTTTGATGATCGCCGGTATGATTCTATAAGCACGCTAAGCGCACTCCATTACTCACGATACCCTCGGAACGTTTCCTGTTCTTTTGAACAATCTCATTAATCATATGATCCTCCAAAAAGGCTAGCACATCGGTGCTTTAACAAGCATGTAGTTAGACGTTAAATCTTAAATATCAAACTCTATCATTTTCCACTTTGTCCTAAACAGTAATCCTGGTTGTGTACAACCCTGAGCTTTTTGTTTTGCTGCTCTTCCATAAATTTCTGATACTCGATGCTCAGCCAAGCTGAAAGAACCTCGACCTGTGCTTGCCACTATTTTTGCTAATGGTCTAACTTAGAAAGATGCTTAATTTGGAGTGAGTGAAAACTCGACGTTAATCACCTTTTACACGCTTTAACTAAATGTTTGAATTAACCTTATGTAACCTGTAGCTGTACGATATACTACTTTTGCCAGAGGATGTATTCTCCATTGAACTTGTGAATCCCATACTCCCTGACATCCATGGGGGTTGACATATCACAGCCACCTTGCTTCGTTTGAATTAAATAAAAAATTTACCCATTGAGATTCAAAAAGGAAGTTGACAAGTTGTTCGAACTACCAGATGGCAGTGCCCTGGTGCTGCTTGAATAGCATTAGGTTGCACAGCTAAATACAATAGCTAGGTGTCATAATGGTACAAAATGATAGTTGAGATGTCAGTAAAATAGGAATGTATAAGAGATAATATATATCTCTTGGGATTTCGCGAAGTAGTGGTTGGGTAGAGATGTGCTGGGCAGTAGTTTGAGTTATTCAGCAGCCAAGAAAGTCGTCTTATTGTGTTCAATTACTGGATAGCTCAGCTCTAACTGCGCACAGATTATCCTCCCGCAAGGATTTTATATAAGAGCCAGCATCAAGTCCCAGATATGGAAGAGATTTATAGTTCAAATTAGTACAAGAATTACAATATGAATGCGGCTTAGAAGCCCCATATATACTATCATTAGCAAAGTAAAAATCAAACAAACAGGTCAGCAAGTTAATTACCGCCGACGCTGGCTCACTCTTTGACATAAAACAGAAATCTATGCTCACGTATTACTACTTGTGCTTAATGCTTACAAGCTGTAGTCTTTGTGATAGCCATAGATATCACAACCGAAATCATGCGTCGTCAAATTTACATCCTCTTTTGTACCGCACATGTCCTAACATCCTGGTTATGGTGTTTTGCATGTCCACGCAATTCAACTTCCCTTCAATTATAAGCTGTCAAAGAACTATATGGAAAATAGTCTCCTCTTTCTTCCAGCTTGGCAACTTCGCATCCATTTCGACCTAGTGACACAACCCCTCGCTAGAATAATTGCATCCACCCAGGTCGGCGAGTGTTGCTTGGCTTTATAATAGGGCCATAGCTTGTGGGGCTCCCAGCTCCATTTGACTCTTTTTCAGCCGTTAGAGTAAGCAGGAGGGATGTCAATCATCCCATACTTGGGTAGTTCTTCAATACCCATGGCTGAAAAATACTCGATATGACAGAAATTTGTCAAGACTTCCAATTCTGCCTCCCTTCCGTCTGCTTCAACTGTGATAGCTACACTAAATTTAAATTCTCGTTTGATGTTGCAGGTGGTGAAGCTGTAGAGTCTGTTCTCGCCGTACGACATATTCTTCTCGTTGAATTTGTAACCTGCCAACTTTCCCGCCCGCTGTAACCGTAATGGCAACTCGATTACTCCACCCGCTTCCGCCGTTCTTTGTGGAATGCTGAGCCGTAAGGACAAGTCTGTCTCTAAGAGTGGAATATACTCAGTCGTCCTATTATTCCTCCCCAGGGGATAGCAACTGAGAACCTGCATCAAACCTAGTTTCAGTTTCTTTATTTCGAATTCAGTAGCAGTCATAGGGTATTTATTCACAACCAAGGTTATGTCATCTAGCTTCCCACTACCAGGCTGAAATATTTTATCCAGACGAAACACTCTGTCTAGCGAACTGGCTCGTATTTCTATCCACGCCCTAAAATCGACGCCCATTTCCAGACAGCGCTTGGATCGGAAAACGGAACAGAGCCCTGGGCTCGTCCGCATCGTGACCGAGCTGTCCGGGAGCTGGCGAGGCATGTAATTGAAGCCTTGGAACTCCCACGCGACACACGTATTATCCCGCATGGGAAAACGTGGTCTGCGGATTTCAACAGCAGCCTTGAGGTAGTAACTTATAGCACTGGACTTGTAGAAGGAATTCATGCACCTTGCCAGTCCCTGATTGTAATCCCCGCTGTTGAAAGATGGTGGCAGCCGCAAGTCTTCTTCTTCTTGGTCTCTGGTAAACCCAGCCAAGGCCATCCCGTGGTCTCCCACGCACTTGGGCCTGTTAGGAATCAAAAACTCAAAACAAAACCTGTGCTCCCCGCCTGACATTTGGAACCCTCGATTAGGATCCATCGCGCTGTTTCTGACACTGCTCGCCGGGAAAAGCTCTTGTTTCAAATGAACCAAGGTATGATACGATTTAGTTCCGCTCGGAGTTCTGATGCTGCAATCATTTGTTTGGGTCTGAGCCGTGCCGCGCAATTCGATGGATATTGCAACGATAGATGTAGGACCCTTCAGCTTCAATACCACAAACCCTCTGATCGGTTCGTTGGAGACAAAACAGTCGCCATTGATTGGTGGATTTATCTCGAACTCGATATGGGGAGGCATGTCCAGGTTCTTTCTGTTATTGTCTAAGATCGCTGTCACCACTCACTGTGACACACAGAGTATAATGAGTACTATGTTCAGGGTCCACAAATACCAATTAGTCTTTAAATCCAGTCAAACACTAAGGGTAGATATAAACGATTCAACAGCCAAAAGTAGCATTCTTGTTCAAAGCGGCAAGCTCTTATGTCTCACTTTCCGGCTGCGATTGAGCCTTTCGTCTGTCAGCTATACAAGAAAAGATAATTTCGGAAGGAAAGTTTAAGATTAAGGGTAAACCAGTCCGGCTAATGCTTCAATGCCATTTTGCCGCAAGGCTGTGATTATCATTAATCCATTAACGGATTTTATGTCATGAGTTAGTCTCAAATGAATTCAAACTGGCCATGTTTTGATTTTCAGTGATAAATTGATCATGACTTTTAAGTCAGTGGTCTTGGTCGAACTGACAATCACACATTCACTTACTTCTGTGTTGAACAATATGAGCCATTTCTCAAGACGGTATTTAACCGGCTCTGCCAGCTTGCAATTTTTAGGCAGACTTCAAAAACATCTTGCCAACACAGCACCCAAAGAACATGTTGTGAAAGAGCTTGTACGACCCATCGGTCTGGCAAGCCCTCCGGAGCCACAAGTGAAGTACAAAGAGGGCAATAGCGTACGTGAGTTGTTTGACGACGCTAAGACTACGCAAAGAGCTCGAGAACTGGAACTACAATTCAGCAAAGGAGGGCTTTACGATGTGTATACGTTTCGCAAGACCAACGGCAAGCTGTTCCTTTCTCCTCCATCATTCTGGAAGCAAGAGAAAGCTCAGTACTTTCCGCATTTGGTTGGCCGCACACTGGCCAGCTCGCAATTTCAGGATATAGAGACCACCTTACTGGGCAAAGTTTCCGTGGTGCGCATCTTCACCAGTGCGGCCGGAGACTCGCTGGGGAAGTCCTATTTCAAGAGCGAAGAAGACGTGGACTATTTGAAGAATGAGTCGCCATTGAACTCAACTCCAGGTACCGTGCAGACGCAAATAGTTGAGATCAATTTCACCGAAAACAAACTCAAGGCGCTTTTTGCGAGACTGGCCATGGGGCAGCTTCGCTCGGGCGTACCCGCAGAGCGCCATTCCCGTTATTTCCTTGCGGATAGAAACCAACTGCCTTTTGGAATCCGCGAACAACTGCAAATCAACAACCTGTACACTAGCTATGTGCTGGTGGTGGACCCTCAGCTCAAGATCAGATGGATGGGGTGCGGTGGTGCCGATAAAAAAGAGTTCAACCTACTGTGGAGATGCGTAAGGGGCCTCCAGAAGGAAGAATCGATTGCCCAGTAATGATTCGGTTTCCCTGTGTGCAAAGGACAGCCGTGAGCGTCTCTAAATGACGAAATGATATTCATGTATAGTTAGTTATATGTCATTTGTGTCAGAGCTGACCACGAGTCCAGCCGTTGTGTTGAAAGTCCGCCTATGGTGTTCTACCCAAGTCTACAGTTCTGCCCAAGCCTACAAGCCCAAGAATTCTCCGCCAGTGTCGCACGATTGTGTTTATGCTCGTTAACAAACGAGCAACGGGCAACGTCAAAATTGGGCACACAGATTTTACATAACAAGCATTGCTTGACCACATGAAGGGTTCCATTTGGAACTTGGGCTGTTTGTCTCAAGCCTTCGCGGCCCCTTGGTTCGATTGGTCTCAGTAACAAGTCACTACTCGTCAAATGGTGTCGGATTCGAGAAACAGAGGGTTCGTTAAAGGTGCTACGTTTGGCATATTCCTAATTCCTAGTTATAATAATCGCATCATTGGCTCCACTCACTATTTAACCCAACGTGAACGGCGTCTAGCAGCTTACAGCCCGAGCCTAGCACTCCTTTCAAGACGACGGGTCAATATGAAAACTAGCGCCATGCTCCGAAATGCCCACCGCTCGCAGCCTTCTCCGCATGCCATGCTTTATCGACGGTGGGCGAAACCGGTGGGTAAGTCACTGGCTCTGTGTGTAGGTAGCTATTACGCCCTTTATTGGGCCTGGGAATGGCTAGAGAAGGATGAACAGCGGTATCAACTGGAGCAGAGGAAAACCGAACTCGCCAAACTGACGTAGTGTTCTAGGAATTTAGGTACTTCAAAGAAAAAAGAGCTATAAAGACAGGAATGAATTATATGAAGCAAGCGTAGGAAAGGGTGGGAGCGACTATGCTGACGACTCGATCTCCTTCTTGAGTCTCTTTTCCACGGCCTCCAAAAACTCGTCAGTGGTTACGTACGCGGAACGCTCGCTATTGCCGCAAGCAATGGCCAGGTCTTTAGTCATGATCCCATCTTCTTGCACAGTCTTCAAGGTGGCCTCCTCCAACTTGTGGGCGAAGTTAGTTACCTCTGGTGTGTTGTCCAGCTCACCGCGCTTTGCTAAGCCGCGAGACCAAGCAAAAATGGACGCAATGGAGTTGGTGGAAGTCTCTTTACCCTGTTGGTGTTGTCTAAAATGTCTAGTGACAGTGCCATGGGCAGCTTCACTCTCGAAAGTCTTGCCGTCAGGAGTGACGAGGATCGAGGTCATCAAGCCAAGCGAGCCGAAACCTTGAGCTACGATGTCGGATTGGACGTCCCCATCGTAGTTCTTGAGAGCCATGATGAAACCGCCCTTGGATTTGATCATTTGAGCGACCATGTCGTCGATCAAACGGTGTTCGTAGTAAATGCCCGCGCTCTCAAACTCAGATTTATAGTGCGCTTCGTAGATCTCGGCAAAGATGTCCTTGAAACGACCGTCGTACTGCTTCAAAATGGTGTTCTTGGTCGACAAGAACAAATTGAGCTTTTTGGAGATTGCCAGTTTGAACGACGCGTGTGCAAATCCGCGGATGGATTCGTCGGTGTTGTACATGGCCAAGGCCACGCCGCCGGCCTTGTAGTCATAAACCTGCATCACCTGGGGCGCAGACCCGTCCGCTGGCTTGTGCACAAGCTCCAACACACCGGGTTTCTCGATCACGGCGTCAGTGGCCTTGTATTGGTCGCCATGGGCGTGACGACCGATGATGATCGGTTTCTCCCAGCCGGGCACCAGCCGCGGGATCCTGGGGATAACGATGGGCTCCCGGAAGACCGTGCCGCCCAGGATGTTGCGGATAGTACCGTTGGGCGACCTCCACATCTTCTTCAGCTTGAACTCTTCCACACGCTGCTCGTCGGGAGTGATGGTAGCGCACTTCACACCCACTCCGTACTTAGCGATGGCATGCGCCGCCTCGTGCGTCACGATGTCGTCCGTCTTGTCCCGGTTGGTGACCGACAGATCGTAGTATTTGAGGTCCACGTCCACGTAGGGCAGCACCAGCCGGTTCTTTATGCGGTCCCAGATGATGCGGGTCATTTCGTCTCCATCCAGCTCCACAATCGGCGTTTTAACTTTGACCTTGCTCAGCGAGGCCAAGTTCCTCTTGAAAATCATGTTGATAGCTGACATAACGGCGAGGCGAGGGGCAGGCGCTTACGATTGATGCTCTGTAAATCAGAAAGGATCAATTTGCCAACGGGCTGTGTATGAAGTTTGATGTTTAAGTATGATTAAGAGCATGACTCAACGTGAGCCAGCTTTTTTCCATCTTATTATATAGAGGCCCGATAAGTGTGTCATTCAATATCGGCGTAGTGCAGGGTGACCACGAAGACGCAGAAAACGGGAAAATACCGAGGGATTCTAGGCGAGTCCACGCCTGAAGCTTTAGGCAGAGTAGGAAGCAATCGCGCGCTGGTACGTACGGCGTGGACCCGGCTGCCTGCGACGGGTGAGAACCACCATACGTTGCGGAATCCGAGTCGCCGCATGTGGTTTTCGTTTGCAGTGATATATAAAAGTCACGTGACATTTGCCTGCGAGTGACGGGCGGGAGAAAAGTGATCTTGGACCATTGGCAGGGGCCGTGGGTTCGGGCGACTGTCCCGGCCAGATAGGATGCTCCAGGTGCAGTTCACCAGCCGTAGGGCCTGGGGAAGTGGCAAAGTTGCAATGTTGCGCCTAGATCCAGCTGGCTCGGCGCTGGCTTCGCCGTTTCAAGCTACGTCGAGCGCACTCGCCGGCATGGAGTCTCTCCTGGTGGTGAGTGTGTGTTGAGAGGTGCAGCGCCGGGGCAGGGCAGGGCAGGAGAGAAACGACCGGCGCCCGCTTTGAAATGCTGCTCGCATAACGGTACGTCACGTGCCTGTGACAGCGTGGTACAGAGTGATAGTCCCGTTGCGGAGCTGCCCTCAAGCAGCCTCTTTGGCCGCGCATCTCCCCCCGCTGCTCTCGTCCTAATGTTCATTTATTGGTACAAAACGTACATGCTACTTGGCTAACGTGCTGATTAGATATAGTCCCCTACGGCGGCCCCGCCCGTGTGGCCCTCTAGTACACACCAGACTTCTTCAGCTGCACGTACGATGAAATGAAGGGCACCAGGAACCCTAGCCCGAACCATCCAAAGTGGATCAACGCAAACGGAATCTTTCTATTCTTGACCTTGACTGGGATGTTGGTGTACACACCTTCCTTGAAGTGCGCAGCGGATTGTCTGGCGCTGGCGGAAAACGCTCTTCTGGAGGCCACTCTAGCGGCAACTCTGGTTAGTTGTGGGAATAGCATGGATGAGGGAGAAAACTATGACGGTTTCGGGCTATAACAAGCTGTCTAGTTCAATGCTTTTTGACAGTAAGTAGTGTAATTCACTCTATCAGCTTGTAATTTTTCACCAGTTTTAGCATTAAAAAATTGAAGGAAATAAGCATCTGTGATTGGCTCTCGATCAGACGATTGTTAACGAGTAGAAAATTTGGAAAAGCGAGTTGGAAAACTAACGGAAGGTTAAGACAAGTGAAGCCAACTCAAATTAAACAGAGCTAGTGTTAGCGGATTCGCCAGATACACCCGAGCTTGTTGTTTATTTATTTACGATGTCTGCCATTGCTCCTATTACCGGTACACTAAAAAAGAGAATTGCTGCTGATCTCACCATTGGGTTCGCCATTGGTGGTGTTATGGGCAGCTACTACTGGTGGGGATTCCACAAGAACTTGATTGCCAAAAGAGAGGCTTACTACGCCAAGTTGGCGGCTGAAAAGGCAGCCGAAAACTAGGTGGGTGGCAGAAAACGCTACTGCAGCGGAGCAGAGCAGAGCCAAGCAAAGCTTGCATTCACCACGGAAAAGAGAGGAGAAGGAGCCCGGCCGGGGTTGGCCTTCAGCCGTTTCTATTGCATGGGTCGGGCGCCTGGTACGCGAAGTACCCCCTCCGGCCACAAGTATACGAGATCTAGGTAATACAGGAAACTGACTATTATTTTCATTGTTATTAGTAGAGTTCTATTTTTCTTGCAAAAACATGCGCTAGCTAGACGTAGGGGCCGCCACTGCGTTTCCCAGGAATCTTGGTCCGCCCGCTATGCCGTCGGCGACCACGATGAAGCGCTTGTAGATGCCTTTTTGCCGCAGTTGGTCCGCCAAAAATTGCAGCGTGGCCATCTCGCCGACAGTGACACCACCAAGCACGGCCACCAACACTGGGTCCACCGCGCCCTTGGCCGGTTTGCCGATGATCTTGGTACGCGGAGACGTCGACCCGTCCCACACTTGGTTTCGCAAGATGCCGGGCCCGTAGTGCTGGCTAAATATCTCTTCCAGACCGCGCCATGAAGGGCTCCTCGAGATGATGAACGGCTGCTGCGACGAAAACGTTTTGGTGACTACCGAGCGGTCGAACAGCAGCTGTATGGCACGCGTCAGGATCGGCACGGTTCCGCAATACGCAAACGAGCTTTCCGAGGGGTTCCCGGGATCTGTCTCTTCTTCCACCTGCGGGATGAGGTCCAAATACTTTGCAAACGAATCAAAATCCCGCCACGGAGAGTACTCGGCAAAAAGCTGTTTGTTAAGCAGCATCCCCGCTCTCGCAAGCCTTTGTAAGTCAAACATGCTTTCCGCCCCCCAGGCATCCACAATTTCTGTACGCAGTAAGCCATATTCGCGATCACGAATGCCGTTTCGTGTTAAAGAGAAGATGCAGCATAGTTTTACAATTGTGCGATACGACACTTGTCCCTCGTGCAAAAGTTCCAGGATTTTTTCACAAGTGGAACGCTGGCTAAGATTGCCCGCTATCATGTCCTGTTCTAATTCTAAAATGCGATTGAACATGGATTCGTCTTCACCGGCGTCCTTTTCGGTAACTTCACTGACGACTTTTGAAGACAAAGCGGTGTGCAGCTTCAAAAACTTTTGACGCTCTTGAAGACTACTCAAGTTTTCCACAAATTGCTTAATTTCGCCCACACTCTCAGCCTGGTGTCGCGCATCGTACTCCGCTTGCAGCCCACGAGCCATTTCATTGAGACGCGGACCCAAGGCCCCAAAGTTCTTGAATTTGAGCTCGTCCCACACTTCATCTTTTGTATAATTGAGCGATATGACTTCCACATCCGCCAAGTCTGGTGCATTTATCAAAGCTCTATCGTTTATCTCGTAAAGGTCATCCAAGATGCCACCGTATGTTAACTGGGATAGCAGCGGTGTTACCAAATCCATTTCCCTTTCGATGACTACAAGATCGCATTGTAATCCTGAATGTCGGGCCCCATACATCGCTTGATCAAGAAATACGTCTGTTTCTGTCTTGCGGCTATCTACATCCCTTTTCAAGTGATCGACCAGCAGGTGCGAGTCTTTGCCAAATGAACATGCGTGTGTTATAGTCAGGCCGGTTTTTTCTAGTAGGCTTTGTAAGGCGTTCGACAAGTTTTGCATTAGAATGCCACGGGTGGCCTTTTGCATTGATTTTAACCGCGGCATGTACAAATTCTCGCCGTCTGAATTGTACAAAACACCAGCCATAAGCAAGTTATCGTCAATCATACAAGTTGGCACCACAAACCATGGAAGGACTGTTGCCGCTCCTTTCAGTTGAAGACTTAAAAAATGCGGCAGTTTACTTGGTGTATTAGAGGGCTCCGTTTCCCATGTAACATAGAGCAAATGGGGAGCTTGTGCGTCCAGGCTTTGAATTGTCTCACAAAATTCGGATGGTAGTTGCAAGTCCGATCTGACATCAACAGCAAATACAAGTTGATACTTTGTCTCCGCTATCAGCTCCTCTAAATTTGCGCGACAGCTCGAATCATGAACCACTATCTTCGCAACCGCCGTCGAGTCTGTTAGCTGGCTGAAAGTACACAAGTTGCTAACATAGGGTACTAGGTGGGCCTGTAGCACTAAAATTTGTGGGTTTTCGCCATTGGAAATCACGTTGAGCTTTTTCACCAGTTCATCTCGGACAATCCGTACAAACTTTCGCGTATTGACAGTTTGGCTCATCAAGCCGGCCCTATTTTGGCTAGACGACATTCACGTTGAACTTACTGAAGGTATGAATGTCTAAGACAAAGTTGAAGGTTTTTCGTCCTCAGCGACCGAATGCGATGAGATGACTGAAGATAAGATGAGAAGAAGTCCCAATTGAGCAACTGATATCAAGCTGAAATGCCACTGCGTGATTGAAAATCGGCATAGTAGTCCAGCATCTCTTGATTGATGCCTCGGGAGATTCCTTTGATCGCCTTTTCAAAATGCCTTGCTTCCACATGGTCTGCTTCGAGATTCTCCATTATTGCGGCCAAACCAGCTTCCTGACACAGTAGAACCACCTCCGCACCTGAACATCCTTCCGTCCTTTGTGCTAGGTCTTGCAAGGTCGCTTTTTCGTCTTCAATATGAAAGTTCTTGGCGTTTTTCTTGAGAATCTGGAGCCTGGCGTCAAAATCAGGAGGACCCACGTAGATGTGACGGTCAAGTCTTCCAGGCCGCAGCAATGCTGAGTCTATTTCATCAGGCCTGTTTGTTGCAGCAACTATCACAACTCCGTTAAGCTCTTCGACACCGTCAATTTCATTTAGCAAAGACGTTAAAACGTGGTTGGCTGCAGAAGTGGAGCCTCCAGCATCCCGATCAGGAGATAGTGCATCTATCTCATCGAAGAAAATAATACTAGGTGATGCCGCGCGAGCTTTCCGGAAAATCTCTCTTATTGCCCTCTCGGATTCTCCTACGTACTTGTTGAAAATCTCAGGACCTTTGACGGCGAGGAAATTGACCCCCGATTCGGTGGCCAAAGCCTTTGCGGTCAACGTCTTGGAGCAGCCGGGTGGGCCGTATAGTAGCACACCTTTGGGAGCAGATACACCCAGTCTCGAAAAAGACTCCGAGGCTTCTAAAGGAAGTTGGATCATTTCCTTTAGTTTCAGCTTTAGGTCTTGCTGGCCACCTATATCTGACCAGTAGACCTTTGGCATCTCGAGAAAGATTTCCCTCATAGCGCTTGGACGAATCTCAGCCATAGCCTCTTCGACGTCCTTCAGCACTATCTTGAGAGATTCTCTATCCAAGTTTTGAGTAATTCCTCTCTGTAGCGTTTTCATTACCGCTTCTCGACACAAAGCCACTAGATCGGCGCCAACGTAACCGTGCGTTTTGGAGGCCACTAGCTGAATATCTTCGGCATTCAAAGCGTGACGTTTTTCTGAAACTTTGCTGAATTGTCTAACTAGAATATCGTGTCTAGCGTCAACATCAGGAATGCCAATTTCAACCTCTTGATCAAGTCTTCCAGGTCTTCTCAAAGCCATATCTACAGAATTGGGTCTGTTTGTAGCTGCCACCACAACTACGCGGCCAGAACTCCCCATACCATCCATAAGCGTCAATAAAGTTGCGACAACCCTGCTCTCAACCTCGCCTGCATCGTCACTAGACCTACTGGGCGCCAGAGAATCGATTTCATCGATGAAAATGATCGACGGTTGGTAGAGCCTTGCCTCGTTAAAGATATCTCGCAGTGCTGCCTCCGTTTCCCCAAGGTACTTCGAAACAATTGAGGGCCCATTGATAGTCAATACATGAGCATTGGCTTCTCCCGCGACACACCTGAGTAGCATTGTCTTACCTGTCCCAGGAGGCCCGTGTAGCAAAATTCCTCGAGGTGGGCTTACTCCAAACTCGGCAAAAAGGGTTGGTTGATGCAACGGGAGGTCAATTGTGCGCTTAAGCAGGTCGATTTCCTTGGATAGTCCCCCTACGCTGTTGTAGGAAACAGGCTGAGGAAGCCCGTACTTCAACGGAGGGGCAGTCTGCGTGGCAAAGATGATACTTGTGGAACCTTTGCGGAAAATTCCAGGTGGTGAGAGGTAGAATGTCTCACTTTCTGGATCAGAAGAACCTAAAGTCAATTTAGAGATGTTCGGTAGTTCATCTGCACTCAGATCATTGATTTCGATGACCACCAAGTCTAATATCAGTTGGTCGCTTATTCTGCGTCCGGGAAACACCATCCCTGGCATGACCAATCCACACTCGTCGATCAGTTTTTCAGCCGCCTTCTGTGCTTCAGCCGGAATCTCAATACCTTGCTTAGAACCCAAAGTTACGCTCGACGCGTAATCCGGTTGGAAAGCCACTTTCTTAATGTCCACACGGTCGCCTAGCAGAACATTCCCTACCGACCGCAGAGACTCCGAAATTTGTATAATGTTTTCCATCATCGAATCCTCTCCCGTCTGAGCGATCGCAACAATCCCATTTTCGCTTAGTTTTCCCACCACGCACATACTACCGTTATCGAGTTCCAAAGCCTTCATAACCTTCTTGGCCATATAAACATGGCTGATGTTACGATCATCTATCTTACTGCTAGGCCTAACTATAAAGGTCGATGGAAGTTTGAACTTGGGCACTTTGGCCTCATCACTGCTGCCCGAGCCGACCTTTTTCTTGCTGGAGGAACTAGGTGCTTTAGGAGCCATTTCCCGATAATACACGAGCTTATTTTTCCCTTGACTGCTCTTCTTAAGTTCTTGCAGTAATGCGATGAGATGAGATTAATCTTGAATAATTAAACACATTTCTTAAATTTTCAAGATGCACACGGCTACAACTGTCCCATCGTAGCTGCCCATCAGAAAAGGAGCGAGCCGATTTCAATTTCAATGCCAGGCTCAAGTTGTTTATTGTTTTCGCTGCGACAAACTCATCTCTTTCGACCAAAAAGTAGGATGCGATGTTTAAGATTGTACGGAAACATTGATAAAAGGTCGCATAGGCAACAATTAAAAGACGAAGCCAAGTTGAAGGTAGTGAGGGAAAATCTTGGTTTTGATTTGCATGGCATTGCGTATGGTGAAGTTCGAGAACTAGCCAAGTGTTTGTATCCCAAAGACGATTGCATGGTAAGACTGCCGGACGGCAAAGCGCACCGACTGGGCCACTTGCAGGTACTGGGTAATAGCTCCTTGCAATTAAACCTTAATAGAACCTTTCTTGATGTGTTCAGGAAGAGTAAACAGGACATAGGTGGTCTGGATTTTAATTATGAGGCTAAAATGTCTCATCTGAGCTCGGCAAAGAGGTCCCCCGACAAGCTACTGCAACGTTTCATACGACATCGGTACGATAGACTAGCCCGAATTCCCATGCCCGAGAGTGCAGTGCCCATTCGAATCCAGCGAGTATTCGATCGGCGATCTTTCCACGCGCTAATAGGCTACATCAGTTTGATTAACGACCAGAAAAAAGTTGCTGCATTGCTGCACGATGAGGTGTCAAGGCCTGTTGTGAAAGAGCTGTTTGGACACTGAAAATAGGAACGGTTGGCTGGTTTGGCTTTCATTTCGGCTAACATATATCTAGCACATTTATAAAGGTTAACGTTAATATGTCTCTAAATCACAAGTACAAACTGGCGGCAAATACAATGTCCCTTTTGATCGCCTCTTGGGCCTGTGACATCTTCATGTGTAATGTCGAGTTCCCAATAATGATGGATGCAGTCTTCACTTCCCGACAGATTTCGTCAAGCCTTGTTATTACCCTCACGATTGTTCCTTCAGACTCGACGCTCATCTCCATGATTTCTTTGAACGAGAGGCCTCTTGCCCATTCGTACACCACGTTCATTAGCGCAAACCGCTTCTTCTCCAGGAATTCTGCTTCATCCTTAGTTAGAGGGACCTGATGCTTTTCATACACATTAAGCATGGTCTGATAAATCTCCTGTATTCTAGCTTTACCTTTTGTGAGGCGAGGAGTGATAATCGCTGGTTCTTCTTCTCTAGTCCTTCCTTCATAGACAAAAACTGAAAGCAAAGCTACAATTTCCTCCGGTTCAAAATCTCCCAAGAAATTGTCCAAGATCAATTCAGTTAGCACCAGTTCGTAGCCGGAATTGATCTCGCATGCCACTCGTCCCTTAAGTAGAACGTTGTGACTTTGATCAATAAATCCAGCATCTTTTAAGACGGAAAGGCGCTGTTCGTAGTCAGGAAGTAAAGACAAGTTTTGCTCGGACATTAAATGGTACAAAGCCTTAATCTTTTTCTGGACCTCAAATTCCCTGTACTTTGGTAAAAAGTGCGTGGCAAAATTTGGAGACCTCAGACAGCTATAAGAAGCTAGCTCCGTCTTTATCTTTTCCCGATCCAGAACAGCTTGATGAACTTTCAAACTGGCCTTCTTTTCATATTTGGTTTCCTTCAGTTTGCGCGAGATTCGCAAAATAAGAGACACCTCACCGTTGAACTTCTCTAAAACTTCCGGTTCCTGTTTCATTATATCCGTCATAGAAACATCAAGCGTGAATGCACTGATTAGTTCAATGCTTTCAATGACGATGTTTTCCATGTAGTAATCTGTCTTCTCAAATTTCTTGAAGTTTTTTGGTACAAAATCTGTGACTGTGGATAAGTAAGGCAGATGATTAGGTTGACCATTGTCAAGGGTATTGGGTTTAGTAACCGTCATGACAACGACCTGACCCTCTTTGGGTAAATTTCTGAACACAAAACCTAGCTTAGCGCAATCATTTTCGTCTCGGAATAAGATAAGACGACCCACATTAAGGATACGGAACACGCTGCTTCCACTAGCAAGCTCATTCATCATGTCTTTTGTGCACTCCTTGTACCTTATGGTGGCGTCAAGCACCTTGTCTAATTCCTCTTGATTGGAATCGTCGTAAAACTGGATGCTTTCCAATTGAGTTTGTAAGTTTTGAATTTCCTTTTCCTGCTCCGGCAATAAAGTCTGCTTACTGTTTTCGCTGAAGGAATACTTTATCATTTCCTCCACGCGTAGAGCCTCAATCCTCAAGAGATTAAGAATCATGTTGTAAGTCAATCTGAACTGAGATTGCAATCTTGTTGGAACCCCTAGAGCAACTTCCTTAAAGGAGGCCTGTTCGAGTGGTGATGTGTAAGCCATCACAATGACGGTACCTGTCTTGTCTAAACCTCTACGCCCCGCTCTTCCCGCCATCTGGGTAAATTCACCAGGATTTAAGTTTCTCAGATTATTTCCGTCATGTTTCTGAATCTCACTGAAGACAACCGTTCTGGTGGGCAAATTTAAGCCCATAGCGAACGTTTCAGTAGCAAACAGTACCCTTATCAGCCCCTTGGCAAAGAGCAGCTCAATAAGCTCTTTTACAATGGGCAAAAGACCACCATGATGTACAGCAATACCTCTTTCAAGCAATGACTTCATCTTCACAATTTGAGGAAGATCTCTATCTTCCTTTTTTAACCTTGTTACAGACTTGTCAATGAACATATGGATTTGTGACCTTTCTTTGCTCGCACAGAAGTTGACGCCATCTAGCCAGTCTGCGTAATCTTCACAGCGCTTTTTGCTGAAAACAAATATAACGGCTGGTAGTAGGTCTTTAGATTTAAGATAGTTGACCAAATTCGACCAGGTTTTTTTATTGGGGCCGCTTCTTTTGAAAAAATCACTTCTGTTCGACCCTACAGCACCTGCTCCTCTAGAACCACCACGCCCTCGAACTAAAGCACCACCCCGCCCAGCACCTCCACGGCCACGACCCGGGTTAGCAACCTCCTTCTTTGCCAAGGTGGAACTCTTCCCACTCACAATTTCTTTGTGGAGCTTGAAATTGGCCTCCAAAAACTCTCTCTTCTCACTGACCACTGGCAGTAGTTTTTCTTTTGCCCAAACGTTAATTTCAAGTGGAACAGGCCGCTTAGGAGTGGAGATCACGTAGATGTTTTTCTGCTTGGTTCTTCCAATCCAATTTGCGAACTCATATGTGTTGGGCACTGTCGCTGACAATAAAATGAATTTAACATGTTGAGGCAGCATGATAATCACTTCCTCCCATACAACACCACGATCTTGATCGTTCACGTAGTGCACTTCATCAAAAATCACGAACTCTACATCCCTGATTAAATCGGCACCACGATAAAGCATGGATCTCAAAATCTCGGTTGTCATAATAAGGCAATTGGCCTCCGGGTTGATTTGGACGTCTCCTGTGATCAATCCTACATCAACGTCTTCAAAGTTCTCCTTGAAATCTCTAAACTTTTGATTAGACAAGGCCTTAATGGGAGACGTGTAGATGGTTTTGGTCATGTTTCTTTTGGCCATCGCGATGGCGTATTCAGCCACGACAGTTTTACCAGCCGAAGTATGAGCGGCAACAAAAACCGAGTCACCCTGTTCCAGATGATAAACAGCTTCCTTTTGGAAGACATCTAATTCGAATGGCCAGGTTCGGGCAGGACTTGGCACGAGCTCATCGAAATTGTCGATCTTGTGGTTCAAGTCGACAACATGGGCCCATTCCTTTCGTCCAATTTCTTCCTTGGTCTTACGAATAGTACGTCCGAAGTCTATTCCTATGGGAAGTAGATCATCAATTGCCAAATCTGGATTCGAAGGTTGTTGTTTTTGGGTTAATATCTGTGTGGAGACTTCTTGTTCCAGTAACTCCTCATCCCTTTGGCGGTGGTCTGCAAGCTCTTGTATATTCTCTAGTTCATTGTCAAGTTCATTTAATTCGTTAAATTCATCAAACTGATCGGCTTCACTGGAAGCAGGAATGTCTTGTGGAATAATACCGCGTTCCAAGCCCTGGGGTACGTCAAACAAACCTTGCTCGTCCCTGTGTAGGAGTTTTACGGCAGAAGTCATCGCCGAAACGTCAGAACCATGGCTCAAAGCCGACATAGTCAAACCACCGGGAGCAAAAGGCAATTGACCAGTTGAGCCTCTTATAACATTTCCGTCAGTGTTTACTTTTCTGGAAATTGATAAAGAGTTCGAGGCATTAGCGTTGGCAACTTCATCTAGCTTCACAGATTCTTTATAAGCGTTGATTTTACCCACAATGCCTTTCCGCTTGAAGTGGTAAGCTGTCCTCTTGCTGAAATCAGGAATCTGCAAAAATTCCTTGTAATCGTAATCAGCGCTCTTCGACGAGGTGTTATCCCCCATGAAGTTCTGTTCGGGTACAGTCTGGATAAGATCGAGAAGATTCCAAGGCAGAATATCAGACGGTTGGAGGAACCTTTCAATCACCTCTTTGCTATCTGAAGCTGCTGGCGAGCAGTCAGTGGCTGCTCTGGTAGTCAAGTCCTCGAACTTTTCTGGCACATCGTTTTCAACTTCTCTCAGGTGTTGAAATAGCTCATCCACTGACAAGCTAGAGGATGTCATCGTGATGTTTCCAGATAGATTGCTGTCTCGTTGTAGCGCTGTCGGTTATGTCAAAGCCAGTTCAATATTAGTGCGTGGTATTTCGTCTAACGGTATCACAGTTGTTGTAGTGGGGTGGGCACCAGAGGAAGTGAAGACCAGTGGGTTTAGAGTTTGCTTGTGTCATCTGCATTACTATTACCTGGATCCTAGACTTCTGCTAATACCAGTACACTCTTCTTGCCCGGTGGCATTCCAGTGCAGTTCATTTTCGATCTCGGCGCTTAAATCTCTTCCCGACCAAATGGTGCTATGTTCGATAAGGAGAAATTGAAATGAAGTGCCTAACATAAGCAGGCAGTTAATGTTTAAGAAGCTAGATACAGTAGCTTTCCGGGAGTAATGAAAACGGGCTCCAGTTGTCGAGAAATGTGTATGCTTTAGTGAAGATCGACAGCGGCCTGCAAACGAGGAAACACCATTCATCTCCCTTAAACAATCATCTATATTTTATTACTGATCAGTGGTTGAGGGAATGTACAGGAATTTTCTGGCATGCGTAGCTACGTTACTCATTCATTGATTGCAGAGTTCAGGAATTTTAAAGTTTAAGAACCAATCTTGTAAATTCAAATCATAGAAAAAAAGGACCCAATGTACATAGTTCTCAGACAAGCTTTCTATGAAATACCAAACCTGTGAGTTCTAGGTTGTTTACCCCAGAATGGAGCCCGTTCAAGTCCCCAACTGGGTCGTTCAAACTTAGATTTTGTTTCAATGCTTATCTGTAAAATACACGAGGCATAAAATCGCCTTGGATGCAACTCCCGACCACCTCCATGCTATATAAAATTCTGTAATACTAATTTCGATTACCTGGAAACTGGGATTAAAGAAGCTTCTGAACTCCGTGAAACATCCACACGACGGCATTGTGTGCCTGCTTAGTGAGCTTGGACAGCTTGCAACAAAGTCCCTTGTAACAAAAATGGAAGGAGAATGCTCGGCCTAAGCCTAACCTTGGCCTGGTTGGTAGAGAAAAAGGCCATTTACTCTTCTTCGCTTTCACTGCTTAAATCATCATCATCATCATCATCATCACCATCGGAGGAGTCTCCGCCCCCAAGAAGGTTGTTAAACGCATTTGAGTTGGTGGGGGAAGTTCCATCCAATAAGGCTAACTTATTTTTTATCTTTTCGATTTGTTTATTCTGTTCCTGTTCGCTCAAAGCCTTACTTCTTCGCCTAGCCTTTTTAGAGCCAGAGGAATTTGGAGATAGCGAGTTTCTGGTCAGCAGCGGATCGTCCACTGCGGTGCCATTACCGTTGCTGACATCTTTAGCGTATTCGCGGAAAAATGTGTTGAAAAGAGTCAAGATTGTGGTATTGTCCAACATATCAATATCCAATTCGACTTCATCGTCTTTACCAATGTCCGGCATCGATTTCCTGATCAATTCGACGGCTTTTTCCAATTTAGAAGCCGGCAGGTCATTGATTTTCTCGGAGATGATCTTCTTCATGTCGTACGTGACGACGGTCTTCAACTTGTTCTTCTTGCGTTTACCGCTACCACTGCCGTCAACTCTAGACCTCTTGCGCCCAGTTCGTCTCTTACGAGTGCCTCGTGCCAGCCTTCGTTCTTTTCGGATGCGGTCCAACTCCTGCCTCTTGAGGTTTTGAAGTTCTACCTTCATCCGTGCCAACTGCTGCTCTAGATACTGTATGGCAGGGTTGGTAATAAGACTTTCGTCGATGTCGTTATCATCGTGAGCGCCATTCACCCCGCCAGATCCACCAACCCCGTTTCCGTTGAGACCCATCCCATTTTCATCGCTAGAGTAATCAGACTCGCCTTCTTCGTCGTCGTCCTCGGAGTCGTCGTCCGCCACAATTGGCCGGTCCACCCACCGCGATTTGAAGACGTCTTCTAAACGATGGCCCATCATATTTACGATCGTACCGTCGGGATTGAATGCATAGCAGTTTTGAAACACCAACTTGACATCGGCCTCTACTTGTTCGGCACTTTCGTACTCCCAGTTGCTGAGCTTGCGACTCACCGTGCCAAGGTCCATGGGCTGCTTAACGTAGTCAAAATACGTGGGACAGTTCAAGGCAACTGGATCCACCGGTTCCAGAAACGGATAATTGAAAGAGCTGTATTTCTTGGACATGAGCTCTTTGACCAGTTGCTGGGCAAATTTGAGTTCTGTTTGAAGCTTTTTGGAACGCGGTTTAGCACTTTCGTAGGGGTAAATATCCTTGGACTTCGGAGGGTGGATCTCCCGCTTGGGCCTTCCATTGTGCGATTCTGCGCGGCGGATCACCACAGGCGTCTCGAGCTCGGAGCGCCGCCGCTTGACGCGCGGACGAGGAGGCTCATCGCGAGCGGGCATGCCAAGCATGTGTTTCTCGAAGCTTGCCTCGATGTTGCGGCCCATCTGGGCGATCGCAGACGACTCGCCATTGAAACGCGCGCAGTTCTCAACCATCAGCTTGAAGTCCGCGGTTATCTGTTCCGGCATTTCGTACGCGTTGTGCTGGAGCTTCCGCTCGATAGTGCCCAGATCCATGGGCCGCTTGATGAAATTATAGTACAGCGGCACATTGAGCGCCACTGGGTCCACGGGCTGCAAGAACGGACGTGCGTCTTTCAGGCGCTTGACGGCCTTGATCGCCGTGGTCGCGTGTTTGTTTTGGTGCTTGGGAAGCGGATTCGCTGGCAGATTGTTGAGATCTGGCTCCGACGGTGGCGCCGGCACGGGCGTTGGTGCCGGCGTCGCTGCTGCAGGGCCTGAAGGAGTTTCCTGAGAACCAGTTCCCTCGTTCTTCTTGCCCAGTTCATGCTCAGTCTTGACTCCACCGTTAACACCGCTAGTACCGCTAGCCCCGCTAGCCCCGCCAGCCACCGCCGGTTGTGTCGCTATCTCCGCGTCTGTCATGTGACTATTAACGTTTCAGCTTACCCTCCCTTTCAACTGCTCGCTCAGGTCTCTTTGCACGGGCCAGAGCTGAAATTTTTTCTTCCCTCCTCTGCTTGTGGGCTGTTGATCTTTTGCCCTTTCGCCAGGGACCTGCAAAAGCCCTCGTGCTTAAATACCCATGGCCATGGGAGAAGAAAAAATTATCCCGCCAACGGCCCAGATTGTGCGCGTGTACGCGTGGCGTTCCGCGCCCTACAGCGACACGTAGCGAACTAGAAACTACGCGCCTTCGTGAGAAGGGATATCAAATACAATAATATATAGATGCCAGGCTGGTCTCTGCTGGCGGGGAGGGACCAGCGCCCAAGATAAGGGCAGTGGTGTAGCGCACGGGCAGGGTGGTCCTAACGCGCTGGGGAAGGAGGAAACAAAGGAGAGTTGCCAGAGCATCGATCCTTTCAGCGTTTAGACGCGTCGCTTCTGGCAGTCAGAAAAGAAACACACCAGGTCGTCGGTCGCGTGACCTGGGTTACCCGACCTGTAGCCGAACGGTCGGGTAACACTCGTCAAACACGACAGACGGAACACCGTCAGGTGACTGCCGAGGCAGCGGTGGAGAAGGCGTGTGGTGTAATCAAGTAAAAAGCTCGTCCCAGCGGGCCGTAACATCAGCAGTAGCACTGGTGCTTTCAGAGCCATCGCACAGTGGTAGTTACCTGGCACAGTTCTCTGGCGGTGCCACGTTGCGTTTGCGACGACCGATGCTATTTTTGATCCGCACCAATCGCACTCCGATGGTGTGCCAGCTAACAGGCTTGGAGCGGCGGAGTTGTAGTCTCTAGCGCATTGTCTGCCCAGTGGCGTTTGCCTCTTGTACTGGTTGTCAGGTCAGTTGAGTGCACTGTGTGCCGTACGTGAACGGTCTGTCCAGAAACATGATATAAGAGGCTAAGAAGCGAACCGGCGGAGGTCAAACATTTCATGACCCCATACACGTGACCGTCACACCACCTTAGTATATAGTGATAGAACAAGGCGTTCCTGCTAGTACAAAATGACAATGTCCGTGTGTTTCGGTCGCGTGACTATCACGTGCGACAGACGGTTTTGCCCTAGATGTTGGTTTCTTAGCAAGATATCTCATACAAACTAGCTGTTTTGCCAGCTGTCCCCTACTTTAGCTTCGAAACTACACACAGATCACACAATTGCCGAATAAACCCCATGACGCTCTACTACACATTTGTATTCGGAATCCTGGCCTTCGAAATGGTCATGTTTCTGCTACTGGCTTTGCCTGTTCCTTCCAAATATCGCAAGCCAGTCACTATGGCTCTGATCAGGCCGTTTCGCCTGACACAGGTTCAGGTTGCGGTCAAATGCATCTTGGCATTCATCCTCCTCCTATTCGTGGACACCATAAACCGCGTGTACTCCGTTAATGCAGAGCTTTCACAGACATCTTTGGCATCTGGAGTTAGTGATCGCAATGAAGTGCAAAGTCGCAAATTTTACGCCCAAAGAAATATGTACTTGACTGGTATCACTTTGTTCTTGACGTTCACTGTGTTTAGAACGTATGGACTCGTGTGGGAATTACTGGAGCTCAAAGAAAGCTATAGAGCCGAACCGGAAAACATGGACGTCGACGATCTCAAAAAGCAGATCAAGGATGCCGAAAAAGAGATCCAGTCTCTAAAGGAACGTGCTGAGGGTCTTCAGGCTGATATGTAGCATTACGTACTAGATCGGGGTTAGAAACCTGAATGAAAAATAGTAATCATAGCATTGGCGATTGGGGTGGCCAACTAACGACTGGCGACCAGTGGTTTGATTTCGTTCAACTACCGCGACCACGATTTTACAGCGGAGTCCTCGAGATTCTAAATAAAATTTGAAGCCCAGCACCACTGACCATGCTCGCAGTGCTATTTTCCAGTTACTGTGGCCGAGACCACAAGGTTGATAAACGGCTCGGGGCTGCAACGAGACATCATATGACTCGCCCAATCTATCCTGGAGCCTTCACTCGCCTCATTTACTCTCGTAGGTGTTCAACCTAGTTAGCGAATGAATTGCTCTTGTGCTTTGGCAAAAACACGAAGTTCTCGTCAGTTTTGCCGAAAAACATCTCGCTCAACTTGATCCAATCACTTACGTCGTTACTTCCCATCAACGTCTCCAAGTCATTTCTACCCTTCCAATTCGGAGGCCTTTCATTGAGTAAAACCGGAAATCTCTCACAAATACCCATGGGAACATACCTGTGGAAAAAGGACATGAACTCGCAGAAGAATCGACGACTCTGAGATATACCATATTCGTCTGTCCCCCAGTGGTCCATGGCAAACCTTGCGTAGTCCTTCAGAATTTCCAGCCTCTCCTGACTACTCTTGTCCAAGTGTTGCTGGGCCTCTACTTCTTCAAATATCCAAGGCTTTACCAGAGCACCTCTGGCCACCATCACACTATCCATATTTTTGTCCTCCATGTGCCGGTACCAATCTTCAAAATTATTAACGTCTCCATTCCCAACAAATTGAATGCGATGCTTGGACTCTCTCTTGTCCTTATTTTTTTCCTGAGCGTCGAACTCTGCTTCTCTTAGAGTAGCAGAAACTTGCTTAACGTAATCCCAGTCGGCGCTTCGTGTGTAGCGCTGTTGCCTTGTGCGTCCGTGTAATGTAATGGCGGCAACATCAGTCTCACCAACCAAACGGCGGACCAGTCCTTGAGCAATTGGGTGTCCGTCTTTAGTGCCTGTACGGATTTTTACACTAACAGGAATGTCATTAGAAACATAGTTCATGCTGTTCAAGCATCTGATCATACGAGCTGGGTTATCTAACAAGGCACTCCCCGACCCTTGCCTATACAGCAAATCTATCGGGCAGCCCGAGTTAAGGTTGATTTCGCTTATATCTTGAGCATGAGCTGCCAATGCCTCAGCAGCTTTAGCGGCCTGCCATGCCTTCGCACAAGCAATTTGCACACCAAAACCTGGAGTTTCTGTGACATGAGCTTTAGGCAAGGCCCACTCTGAATTAGTACCCTGGATCAATGGTATCGCTAGAGCCATTTCAGAATATGTGACGTCGGCTCCGAGTTTGCGCATTAAGCGACGGTATGGTAGATTTCCTACTGTGGTCAACGGAGAGACTATCTTCTTGTTGTTGAGATCCAAAGGCTTTTTTTCCTGTGCGAAAAACCTAGTGTCTTTATACTCAAGATATAAATCCTTTTGACGCTGCCTCTTATCACGCTGTTCTTGTTCCCTTTGCAAGACCTGTGGGGCAACTTGTTTCTCTTCAGATGCCGCATTTTCTTTGTTGCCGTTTTCTCCAGCCTTCTCAATTCCAACTTGTTTGAGCTCATTTAAACCCTCTCTGTATTCTTGCTGAATGGCGTCTATAATCTCAAGCACGTAGTTACTCTTGTCAAAGGGAAACCGCTTTTTTATCAGATCTAACTTTTTATCAGCGGCAATGTGATTGACCTCGTGGTTCGCCTCATAAAGCTTTTGAGTCTCGTCTTCGGATTTAAATTTCAACTGCTTCGTCTCCGAGTTGTAATGAGAAGACAAAAATCTACATTTGAGCCCCATGGGACAACGACCAATGGTTTCGAAAACTGGGCATACCCGAAACTGCTCACTTTCAATTTCCGGTTTCTTGTGGGAAAGATATTCGTCTATATCGTGGACATAGCGGCATTGATCTCCAAACGTACATTCGGCCCCATTGCCGCTTCCCATCACCAGTTTGGAGCACAATTGGTATTGTTCTTTGACCTGCATAATATTGCGATTTTTGTTCTGACCTCTCTTTTTTTGCTTCGTCTTCTTGCCACCATTTTTCCCAGTAGCCACTCGGTCAGAAACCGGCTCTTCCTCTTCGTCAGCGGTAGAAGGTCTAATCTGAGAGGAAATACTAGTGGTAACTATGAATTCCGGCTTGATGTGCGCAATACCAGCACTATTTTGCTTCTTGGAAACAGATGCGTCATGCTGGCTTGATTCTTGTTCCAAAGATCTCTTCTCGGACATGTTGCCTTCGATAACTGTGCGCTGTAAGCTTTAACTTCTCAGCTCATCGCTTGCTTCAAGAAGATCACAAAATTTTATCGATGCTGTAAAAACATGTGATCAATAATTCAGAGTAGAATGGTACAAAGTCATGTAATAAAGTCAAGATGTAAACTTTAATCTCTACTAATCCTTGAGAACGGTTAGTTAGAAATAAACTGATCTATCAATAGGCTCTACAAGTGCATTTGCCGATGCACCGCAATTAGGTATAGGGATAACTCGATAAGCCTAAGAAATGATAGTTCTTTTGGTGAATTTCGATATTTAGCCGCCCAGGTGTTATAAGAGTCTTAAGGCGTGAGACACACGATATCAGCAGTGAAAACAGGCGTGGGGGACTGAAATATAGAAGAACAAAGAAAGATTGTCGCTGATTTTGCCGTGGGATAAATTTGGAACAACTTGCGTTAATACCAAGGGAATTACTGGCGGTTCGCGTGGCCGCTCTGAATGAATTAAAAGTACTGTTGCCGGCGAACTTGCTCTATTTTTGTAAGCGATGGTGGCTAGGAGGAACACCAATTTTTGTTGTCAACGGGCATAGAGACCTGTTGCGATTGACCGGAAAGCTGGAAAGTGAGTGTCAAAATGCCAGAGTTCTCCGTTGCGCATAAAAAAGACTGATTCCCTTTAGAGTGTCTTTTTCAAAGCTCATTACAAGGACTCAAAGGCTACGGATATAAATCGTCTAAGTTCACAACCGCTATACTTTCTCATTTCATGAAACCACCCTTACTTACTGGTGATTGGGGAAGTATTGCAAGAACGAACACTTCGAAAACAGGAAGGTTTATAGAGCTGCGCTTTAAATTATTCACCGATCAGGCGACCTGCACCGCGAACGATAGTTTATGTTCGACAAGTATCCGCTTCGATTGGTGCCAGCAGCTGTTCCGTAAATCTGCAGAAGAGTGCAGACAACAATGGTGACGCAATCACGGGCACACTGGTCAATTTTGGCCCGTCTTGCCTCAAGCAATGGACTAATACCCAAAGGTATGGGTGTTCTAAACCACCCACAAATAGGCCCAGTGGGCCTATTTGTGGGATTGGGCAAAGGACACAGTTTTCTACAAGGTGAATGTACGGCCAATTCCGGCAATCCCTCGCGAGTGGCAATTGCGTTCTGCGCACTATGCAGTTGGTACGCAAAGGTGGATCCGCATCATTATGAGATGAGAGGGTGTGGTAAGCAGCTAACGTTTCGCAAATCAGCCGCATCTGCAAGCTAGTTGGCTACTGCCCAGGTGACCCATGCGGCGACCCACAACTAACCGTCTCGACAACGAGAGAGGCCGAGAACGGGAAGGATGTCAATGCCGCTGGGCACGCCATGCGCTATAGTGTGCTACATCAGACACCAACGTGAAGAGTGATACGACTGGTGTGCGTCGGGAAACCTTTCGTCCAATCCAGCTGGCCTTCCCATTGACCGGGCTCATTGAATGAAAGTCAGTTTATGTCAAGATTTGGGGAGGACTTACAGTCGTTAGTCAACAAAAGTTCAGACTCCTCTGACATTTAGCAGTATTAGCCTTCTGCTGACCATAGTAGCGCGAGGAGAGCTAGACTTGCCCAACGGTAGGGTTTGCTTATCAACTTGACAAGTTAACGCGGGCTGACAAATAGAGCGTTTCCATCTAGTGGCCATCTAACCATAAGAGATTTGCTGAGACTAGTGCTAAGACCACTACAACTACCGGCGCAACAGCTTTACTTTTCAAAAACCTCCTGTGCACATCACTCTCGCAAGTACATTTCCGTACTCGAGTGTTTTTCTGGTTCTGGGTTTAGGTTGTTCGCTTAAATCACACGGAAGTCACATTTCGCACCTTTCCAGTTAATCGTACTCGGTGTCTTGGTTATTGGTCTCCTTTTGAAGTGCAGTAATAGCTCTGCTACGCCTTCGATCAAGCACGAGGAGAAGCACAAGAAGCGCGAGTTAACGAACAAGAAGCGCCTGAGCAAACCGGTCTTTCGGATAGTTTACGCTCTTAAGTTATTTCATTAGGTTCAGGCCAACTGCACGCCCACCATCTCTTAGCTGCAAGATCTGCTGCCCGCGAGCGTTGAGGTATTCAGTTCAGTGAGAACTCCAGTCAGGATCTACCTTCACCAGGTCACAACTGCGTACAGTCATGGACGTTTCTTCGGCTGCTACAACCGCAGCACAACCGGTAAATGCAACAGGACCCACTCCAGGGATCCTCATCAACAATAATCAGTCATCGGTTTCCTCGCAACATGGAGGGATGACGGCGAATGCGTCCAATATGGCTAAGCTTAGACGTGAGTCTATTGCGCATTCCCAGGGAATGGGTGGAGTTTCATGGGGGTCGTTGACAATAGGATCGTGGCTTCGCGATGAGGTTATGATCCACACGCACATGTCCCAAGCTCACTCAAACAACGGCGGGCTAATTCAAAACAATAATGGCCAAAATGTACCCGCCACCGTGAACCTAGCAGCCGGAAACTCGTTTTCGCCACCTGGCGCGTCTTCGGCGTATTTACCTAACTTGGAGAAACAGTACTGTAAGGACTACTCATGCTGTGGTCTTCTTCTACCGGGGCTTCACGACCTTCTTAGACACTACGAAGAGGCGCATATTTCAACGTCCCCAGGAACAATTAACACACATGCATCGACAATGGCCAATATCCCAGTAAGCACCGGTGCTGGTGCCTCTGGTGGGATTCCTGGGATGTCAAATGCTGCTGGATCCGGTTTTACTGGTCCTAGCGTGGGACATGCGGCCAACAACAATGCTTTGAAAAAGCAGAGAATGGCCGCGATATACCAGCAGCAACTACAGCATGATCAGCAACAGCGCCAGCACCACAACCAGCCTGGCCTTCAGCAACGACAGCAACAACAATCACAACAACACCTTCAACAGAACCACCAATCTTCCCAGCATAGGTCACTCAACGCCCAGCAAGAACTTCAGCATCAGGCAAACCCGCATTTACAGCATCCCCTCACTGACCACCAACAGCATCAGAACGCTCAATTCCAGCAGTCCCCGAAACTGTCCCAGCCGCATAATGACAACGGCCATCTGCAACAGCAGATGCAAAATCAAATGTTTCATCAGGCCATGCAGCAGCAGCTACATGGTGTACCACACAATGCGGGCGCCAATACGACCAGTAGTGTTCAACAACTTCATCTCAATGGGAACTTGGTAGACGCGGTTTCAACCAACGAAGTCTTCCTCCAAACAGGCGCGGGGCAATCGGGTAAAAGGGGCCAAATGGTTAACCAGGCCGTCAGCAACGGCAGCTTCAATAACCATAATAAAATGCAACCCGGATTCAACAACTACTCATTAAACATGCAACCGCTTGGAAAGCAAGGCATGGACTCCTCGACAATGCAGCAGTTTCAACAAGGTCAACACCAGCAAGGGGGCCTTCAACAGCAACAGCACTTTCAACAACAGCGAAAGAATGCGCAGATCCAGCAGCAACAGCACCATCACCAGCAGCAAATACAACAGCAGCAACATCAACAACGCTTGATGGGCAATGCTTCAAACTCGGCTCTTAACAGAAACCAATTCACATCTCAAGTTGGCACCGCAGGCGCCGGAATCGATCTTGATTTTATGGACGCAGATATGATCGACGATCTTCACGACGGAAATGCGATAGTTGGAGGTGCTCCCGTGATGACCCCAGAGATGGCTAAAGCCTGGAAACAAATGGAGGCAGGCCAAACAACTAAAATGTCGTCTCACCGGCCGAAGGTAGGAAATGGCCACGATTCAGATAGTAGTCTGAGCGAAGACGATGAGGAAGACGAGGTGGTGGCCACAACAGTTCCAGCAACGGCAGTTAACAAGCGCAAACAACAGCCGGGCTTTATAGATGATCCTGCGCGTCGGTTGTACGTGATGGATCATGAGGAACACAAACCTTTCAAATGTCCCGTTATTGGTTGTGACAAGACGTACAAGAATCAGAACGGGCTGAAATATCACAAGCTGCACGGTCATCAGAATCAGAAATTGCACGAGAATCCAGATGGCACTTTCAGCATCATAGACCCGGAGAGCAACGAGCCCTATCCTGACGGGATGGGCTTTGAAAAGGACAAACCGTATCGCTGTGAGGTATGCGGCAAGAGATACAAGAACTTAAACGGACTGAAATACCACAGAGGGCATTCTACGCATTGATGTCAAAGCACTTTATGTAAAATGTATGAATTGTATTAGTATTGAGACTATCCATTGAGACTAACCATTGGGACTAAGACTGTAAGTTTCGTAGCTTTGATGCAATTTCCTGTCTGGCCTGAGAGTGAGTAATGAATTTAGTTATTCATGCTGATGATGGTGTGGATATTAGGTATTCACTGGCCTCTTTAATGGTGCCGATTTATAGGAGTTTACTTATATCGTTTTATACGTACACTACAATTGGGAGCTCTAGCTAAGGATTCTTTAACGAGAGAATTGGTGCTCTCTCCCACGCTGGCTCGGATAATCGTCCTAGCCACCGGTGTCCAGTCAAACCAATTTATATTGAAATCCCAGGTTTTTAAGCATAACTTCCTTTCCTGAGTTCGGAAATTGATTGTTCTTGAAAAATGGCGTTCTCCAGAGACATCATCTTCCTATTCTCTAAGTAGCGTTAGATCAGTTGGCACTCGCCACATAAAAACGTCGCAAGTACCCTGTGAGAGTCCAAAGACCTTAGCATTGCTTTGCCACTTTGGCCGATTTGAGAATAAACTCATTATCAAGGATGCAAGTAAACATAACATTGCCACTCAAGTGGGCCCAATGCTGGGGTTATGTTCTGATACTAATGTCTGTCAACATTATGCTGATTTTTCCTCTCTCGGCGTTTCTCTTCAGCGATTTTTATTCCAGGTTAATCCCTGCCGATTCCGTTCAGACTGTGCCGTTCGCCGCAGGGCAACAGCTCGGTACTGGGTGGAGCGGTGGAAAAGCTATTTATGCCTTTAAACTGAAGCGCTACTCGACTGAGACTGCCGAAATTCCACAAGTAATACCGAATGGGTTTCCTCAAGGCGTCCCAATAAGAGCCGACATTCCTTATAATGTTAATCTCGACTTGAATGTTTTCTGCCTAAATAAGGTTACAGACCTCAGCATAAGGGATGGAGAAATTACCCTTAGTGTATCAAGACATGGCAAACCAGCAGAAAATGTTCTTTTCCGCAAGACTCTGTTGATGACTTGCGCTAACACTAGGGATATCCCTACGTTGGGGGCAAGTGGAAAATTGTCGCCCACCTTTGCTCGCAAAGTCCAGCAAGAGCTAGTGAATCACATACATTTGGAAAAGCCTATCATTTTACAGCATGATGTTGAAAAGCTGGAATTATCCCTCAAGTTTGCTGGAAACGCTAATCTGATCGTAGATACGAGCACTTCTTTCATCACATTATCGCTGAATTTTGAACATAGCTTGAGAAACCTTATGGTACGGTGGAAAAAGCTTACTCACGTTGTTGGAACACTTCTCTTCAACGCAATCATCTCATTCTTTTTCTTGGCAGCATTTGCGATCAGCTTCTTTCGTGCTGGTCACGTAAGAGGCTCGAAGATGGACTAGCGGGCATAGTTCCACATTAGTGCCGGACGTCGATACAAAACCTGCCCTTTGTTTTTGGATGGGAACGCCTGGTTTTATGTGTCATAAATTATATTTACAAATAAGTAATGCTACAAGTACTCAATCTGAGCGTTGACGAGATTCTTACCGCTTGATTGTGGACCACGAAAACTGCTAATCTCTGAATCCAATATAACTTTATCGCGAGTGTCGTGCATCAAATTGAGAAAGTGTGTTCGCTCGGCCACGGTATCATTGTAGACATCTAAGAGTTTTATCAACTTAGAAAGTTCAGTCTCTTCTCTCATTATGCCCGCTGTTCGTTTTGTAAGTTTTACACCAGAATCGGTTCCGCGCAGTAGGCAGTCCATTGAATCTATTGGCCGCTCTTCGATAGAGTCGAACGTGATCGTTCGATCGTCGAGATTAGTCGTGGGCAAAGTTGATGATATGAGCCCCAGGCTACCCAGATCAGGATATGGAACCTCTGAGGTGTTGGAGGAAATGCTATTTTCATATTGTTCTCTAGATTCGGCCATGGGCTTTCCAGAAACATCCAGGTCTTTCATACCAGCAGTAACGGAAGACACGTCAAAAGTGTCATCAAGCTCAGTGTTCAGATTGTTAGCAACTGTTGGGGGCAGCGGTTTATCATAAGTTCTTGCGCTAAAAATTCCCCACCGATCATTCGCTTCTTGCACTTTGGCAATGGCCGAGGACGAGGAGCCTGACATGGGCGCCGTAACCAGGCGAAAAAACCACTGAATTGGTGTACTATCACTAACAGTCTTCGAAAATTTAAGTTCTGATGGTGCCAACAGCTTCTTCTTCTTCTGTGACGGTGACGAAGGAGCTTCGCTTAGCTCCTCTTTAACACCTAACATCCTCTGTGCCAATGAATCTGACGAAATATTTGACTGCTGAGTGCGCAATTCTAATGATGAGCAGCTTCGATTTGCCGATAGAGAAGACGTCAAGGATAGTGAAGAATACATCGACATGATCTCAACTGACTCACTGTCCTGCTTGGTATCAGTGCTGAAGACGCTGTCGGAAGCTTTTCTATGCTTCCCGTAGGTACCTCTTGCTAGTCGTTCAGATAGCGAAGCTTTCGCTTTCTTGGACGTAGTTGAACTTGAGTTTCCAAATTTCGAGAGAAACGACCCTAACGCGCTGGCTACCGAGGTTTCATCATCTTCTTCAAGAGCAGATTCATTCGTACTTTTACTGCTGATACTCGTGGAACGGCTTTTACTGAACTGCCTGGAAAATTTGGCATCTGCGACCGCGTTCTCTCGACGTTGCTGAGCAGCTTTCCTGGCAGCCTTGAGAACCATCTCATCTAAAATGTCAAAAGGGTAGCGACCTTGCGAGATCAAGAAAGAGGGCCTCACGTTTGTCACAGCCAAAACAGAAGGAATCAATATCTGATGTTTCTTATCCGTACTTTTCTGACTAGTTTCATAGTCGCGAATTAAGGTATCTTCATTAACAGGGTCAACTTTTGACAGAATCAGCTTTTTGTTTATATGGAAAATGAGGGAATCCTTGGTGGCGTTCGGTTGTACCTGCTTAGGAAGTATCTCAGCAAGCTGCACAGCCTGTTGGTAGCATCCCAGTAGTTTGTCAGCAATCTGATTTTTCACCATACTGTTATCCCAGGATGAATCGTTCAATAAACGGAAAACTACGATTTTGAAAAAGAGAATTCTCACGACGTCGAAATACGTATCTTTACCCAATGAATTCCACATATCCACGACCAGTAAAGTACTCATTTCGGCACGCAGGTCATGCTGCATCGGAAGGAAATCCCAGATATTGAATAACGACAACAAAGCCACACTCTGGCAATTAACATTTAAACTTTCAAGCATACGCCTCAGCCCGTCGCTCCATTTTCGCCAATCAAGGGCCATCAAATAATGATTCATAGTTTCAAATTGGAATAAAATGAACTGGAGTATTCGGTTATACATGAGATTGGCCAGCTGGTAGTCATGTGCAGGTATCTTGGCAAGCCTTTTAAGATGCAAATCGTCATGCAGCCTAATCAGGCTGCAAAGGAGCTCGGGTATTGCGGGGTCTAAACATCCGACTAATGCTCTCAAACATTCCCAAAGCTTTATGGTTTTGAAGTTGACAAAGACGAAATTGTTCAACTGCTCACTTGTCAACGAGGTAGTTTGACCGTTCGGACGAGTATGCAGAAAACTATCGCTTTCCTGGGATCTAAGAAAACGAGTAAATGCTGAGATATCAGTGTCAAGATTCTTGCTAATATAACGAATCAGAAGCTTGCATCCTGGAACTGATTGTGGATCAGTTTTTCGTACGTTCATCGCAGAGAGCCGTGTTAAGGCTATATGCCAGTAATGCCAGTAAAAACCCATGAAGATGGCATCGTTTTTCAAATACGATATCATAATTCGAAAGATCTTTTTATCCTGCTCCTTTATCTTTTCTTGAGGATTAATGTGAATCTTCTGGAAGCCAGGTTTATAGTCCTTAGTTTTCCAAGGAAATGCAGTGAAAGAGCGGGCTGCGGGGTAAACGCCTGGCTCTAGAAAGTCGAGAACCAAATAATCGTAATAAAACGATGCCTCTAAATAAAAAAAGGCATACGCCATCAACTTGCCCATGAATGAATTGAGAAGAGTGTTATACTGAGTCAGATGGTTGAGTTGCTGTTTCACAAAGGCTGGAGCCAACTGCTTACTAGTCACCATCACTTTGCGCCGCTTTGTGTTGAAAATGAGTCTGTTTGTGACATAGTGGACCGTCAGAAGGGTGTGGTAGGCCACTATTTCCAGTTCTCGTTTGGATGTGGCGGCAAGCCCTGTGAGCGTCAGAATCCGGCTGACGCATTCCAGAGCGACGGAACATACGTCAGTGCTAATAAGCGGATGCCCTGAGTCAAGCTCTTGGCCACGACAGTCGCTGTTGAGGAAGTTGAGTAACGTTATCCACCACTGTACCAAAATGTCCCTCTCTTTCGAATCCAGCTTTTTGACCCCGTCTGCAACGGAATGAAAATGTCGCAGCTGTGAGAGGAGGTTCAGTCGAAGATAGTTTGCCGCCAGTTTCGAGCTGGCACTTGTAGAGGTCTGGGACGAATCCTCTAGATGTGCCAGAATCCCGATGAATTGGTTCAGAGATTGCAAGAGCCGAGACTCTGTCTTGGACTTGCAACTTTCCATACCTCTTTAACATCCAATGGTTTAGCAATTAAAACAGAAGCCCAACTTACAGTCGATCGGCCTGCCCTTTGGCTCGCTCTAGAATGCCAAGGGCCTCTATGCACAACCAAAATTTCCCGGTGTTCTGACATCTAATTGAATGTTATATCATTTTGTACTATAAAAGTCTAAAAATAAGAACTCCCGCGCGAGCGCGCGAGCGCGCGATAAGCGGAGAACGCGTTAGCACCTAACTCGGTGCTTGGCAGAAAGAAAGTGCCAAAACCCAGCTAGCTCTTGAAAAAAAGAAGGTTTAATAACTGGATTTTGGTCAGAGACCATCTGTTTGAACAAGGACATTGCTAATTCATCTTTTAGTTGCACATACCAGGATACCGACACAGAACTGGATAAGTTGGGTGAATAAAGTCAGATGCGCAGGCGGAAATATCTTATCTGTATTATCGTCTTCTCACGGGCTATATTTTTTCAATCAGACGTGACATAGCGAAGAGTGACATTATAGTATAAAATGACAACAATTAGTTTATTCCACTGGCGCTGGGATCAATGTCGGGAGAAGTCCATGTGCTTGCTTCTCGCCTAGCGTGTTTTCGCACTATTTCTATAGTTGATATAGACAGACAGCTCATCTCTGTGCAGCATGTGTGGGTTCTATTGTTTTAGACATTGCTTACGCTTATCCTCGGACTTGCAGAAGGGCTCACACTTTTAAAATCATCATACACTCTGGAAGCTTATAATAATTCTTGATAGCTTGTGTGTCTGTTATACATCTCCAGTACTCAATGTACCGAACTCCAGCGACATTGTCCCATCCACCAAAGAAAGCAAAAAGCTACCAAAAAGCTCCCATCATTGACTACGCTCCAACAAAGCCACGTGTAGCCAGCTATGCCAATCACACGTACATTTTGGTCTTGAAATTACCAGCACTACCAGGCGGGAATACTAGGTCGTGCTCAAATAGCGCCCAGTCCAATGAGAGGCAGCATCCACATAGCGCCAGAATAGTATGATGTGATACGGATGGCGCCAGTCTCTGGGACGCCTGAGATGAGAAACTTCTACCATATGAAATCTATAGGCATGATGGTTGCACATGTACGAGCTGACCTTCTATTTTGATTACCATACAGCCCAACAAAAGGTAGTTGCGAGGCATTGTTGAATTATTTAGCTTCAATCGTGCTCATATTATCATTTCCTGATGTATGCATGAAAGGGGCTGCATTTTCTGAGAGTCAAGGGAAGACAAAAAGAAGTTCTTCATAGCTGCAGACTGGCTGTCAGATGTTAATATTGTCCGCATTGTTTTTCAAAACCTTTAGTGAACAATTGTTCACTTTTACTTCAAAAAAAAGAGGGACCGCTACTGACTCACGCCAGTACTCCCTCGAGAAACTGAATAATGTTTCACCTGTGCATGTGCACACTTCGTAATCTATCTGGCCTTTTGCTAAACATATTAAGCAAGCTTGCTGAGTTGAGACTGGAAGACACTGGAAGCGTATGCCCAGTGGCTTCACAAACTCCCACTATCTAAATGTGTTCGTTGAAGTCGCTGAATAAAGCTAAAGGCTTGATGGGGACAGCGTCAGTGAGCCACAAGCGTTATTCCTGAGATTCTCAGCCAGTATCCCTCTGTCACTGGAAACGGTAGCTCGTAAGACTACCTTTCTCTCTTATTCTCGGTTATGCTTTCTAATCGGAGCATTAAAAGATACCGTGGTGACTACAACCGGTGTCCTATACATGAAAATATGGCAGTGAAATCGAAGCTGATGATCTTGGGGCCCAAGCTCCAATTTTGATCCGATAGGGGTCATTCACCGGGCTTGTAGGGCGATATACATCGTTGGTGCATCAAGGTCAAGCCGAGCCAGGACAAAAAGGGCCTAATTTCGAAGCCAAAAAAAAAGATCTAGGAAGGTCAAACGCACTGCAAGAAGACCCCACAAACTGGCAATCGGCTGATTCAACCAATGCCCGCTGTTTGTGGCTATAATTACCTGCCCTGAACTCAACTTCTCGGAGATGGATATAGGTGATCCAGATAATTATCACCACACACGGAGAGGACTTAAGTAGAGATGGGAAAAAAATTGGGAAATCAGTAACTGAGGAAAGAAACTCGGTATTCGCACTGCAAGGAGAAGTGGACAGAATAAGTAAATACGAGTGTTTGAGGGTGACAGTGTGCTAGGTTAGTGATGTCCGAGGAGCCCGCTACCAAGAAAGCCAAAGTAGCGTGGAATTTGACTGATCCAACGGAGCCTCTTGCTCGCAAAGATGTGATCGCTTTTCAGAAAGAAGCTCTATTTCGAGCACTTAATAAGCACCGCTCGCGCGCCGAGAGTTTTGAGAAGCAGCTGGCTCAGGGACATGAGGATCTGTTGTCTTTGCGAGAGCAATTTGCGCGTGTGTGCGGGGCGCTGGCCGTCGTGGCCGCCAAGTTATCTGACTTATGTCGGGACGACCCTGCTGCCTACAAACTGTGCCAAAGCATTGCAGAGGGCGTGGAAACGGACGTATCGGCAGTAGGGGACGAATTGGCAGTTCTGGTAGACAAATATGTGGGTCGGAACTCCGCAGACTCTAGTTTAGCGTCGCACCTGCATGCTTCCGAAGTTGCAAAGAAATCGCTCTCGACACATAATGAACAGCTACAGAGGGAAGTGGAGGCGGTTCGGAGCTACTACGAGTCACTTATTCACAGTTATGATCGCGAAGATAGTGAAACGATCAAGCGGATTTTTAAGATCAAGGACGAGGACCACGAAAGCGAATCGAAGCGCTTCAAAGACTCTCCCGAGTCCCAAGCTGTGCAAATCGTCGCGAAGACAAACGATGAAGTAAAATCAGAAGCGTCCGAACGTACAGATGTGGTTACAACTCTCGAGCACGAATTGCAACTAAAGGAACTCAATGATCAGATCGACACCCTGAGGGCCACTATTGAAGAGCTAGAGAACTGGAAGACACAGCGTGAGAACGAGATCACCAAGCTTCGAACTGAACTAGCTGCTGTGCCGAGACCCAGCCATGGTCACCCAGCAGATGGGGAGCCAGATCGGGAGGAACTTCTGCGTCGACTTGAGATGCTCACTGAGGAAAATAATGCGCTCACTCAAACCAACAGTGCGTTTTTAAGCAAATTTCAAAAACTGGTGCAGGAGAAAGAGGTCTTCACTAATAAATTGACTAATGAATTTCAAACTGCGCAAGAAGCATTGAAAAAGCACAATGACATGCTAGAGAAAGATCTGGTCAGAATAAGAAGCACCAGAGACGAAATGAGTGGCAAACTGGCGATACTTGAGAGTCAAAAATCCAAATCGGAAATTCTAGACGATCTGCAAAAGGTAATAGATTTACAGAAGGAGCGTGTCATAAAGCTAGATAATAAACTGGAAGAGCCTTCCAAGGATGCACTAACTAAAGAATTACAAGATCTTGAACGTGCTTTCCGAGAATTATCCCAATTCGCGCATAAGAAGTACTCTGAACATTTAACTCAAGAGAATATCGTCTCTAAGTTAACAGTGGAGAAGTCTAAGGCTGATCAAAAATATTTTGCTGCTATGAGGTCTAAGGATTCCATTTTGATCGAAAATAAAAATCTCTCCAAGAACTACAGTAAGTCTAACGAACTGATTGCACAGTTGAAGGACATAGAACGCACACTGCAGAGCAAGGTTGAAAGTCTCAACAAGCAGATTCATTTCCATGAAAACAATGAGAAAAGACTTCTTGATGCCAACAAAAGTACATCTGCTAAACTCATGGACTTAACTTCTGCGTTAGGTAAGTCTAAAAGAGCCAATGAGTTTTTGTCACAGGAGAAGGCCAAGTTTATTGGACAAATCGCTGCTTTAGAGTCACAAAATCACTCATCCCAGACTGAGTCCAAGGCTTTGAAGTTGCAGCTTTCACAGGCGCACGCCAAAGCCGCGAAATTGCATAAGTTCTTGGCGTCCAGCGGAAATAGCGATAGTTCCGTACTCACAGAGGAACTGGAAAATTTCAGAACCATCGTTTATTGTTCACTATGCTCTAAAAACTGGAAAAATACTGCCATTAAGAATTGTGGCCATGTGTTTTGTGATCAATGCTGTAAAGAAAGACTAGCAGCTAGAATGCGTAAATGTCCGATTTGCAGGACACCATTCGGTGCACCAGATTTATTGGATCTTCATATGTGAGTCACCTCCAAAAGACAGGTAGCTTGAAAACCCACATTTTCAATTCATTAAGATTGATGTTCATGAGTTGCTGAATATGCGTGCACATTTTGTAATTTAGAATTCGACATACATAGCATCAAGTTGTAACAATTAAGAAACTATTTCTAGTCAAATTGTTTGGTTGGATTTGGTGACGTTCTTGTATTAAATGATAAAGAAAAATTGTCAAAAGTACGATCAAGTTCGGCGCCTGCAACTAAACGAAACTAGATTGACAAGAAGCTACACTTGTTGACGGATCTATATCGATGTCAAATACGTACCCACAGGCTCGGATCCTGACTAAGATAAATGATCCGCTACACATTATAAAAACAAGACAAATAACCCATAATAGGCCAGTTACCATTGCTGGCCCAATGGTTCGATACTCCAAACTGCCATTTCGCCAAGTGTGCCGGCACTATGACGCTGACATAGTTTATACACCCATGATTCTGGCTCGCGAATTTGTACGTAACTGCCACGCGAGGATAGCGGACTTCAGCTCAAATGAAAGTGATTCGCCTCTCATTGTCCAAGTAGGAGTAAATAATGTTACAGATCTGCTACGATTCGTGGAAATGGTAAGTCCTTATTGTGATGGGATCGGAATCAACTGCGGGTGCCCAATCAAGGAGCAAATAAGGGAAGGAATTGGTTCGGCTCTCATTTACAATCCAGAGCTTTTGTCTTCAATGGTATCCGCTGTGAAGGAGAAATATGGAGACAAAGTAAGATTAGAAACCAAGATTAGGATACACGATGATTGGGATCAGACGGTTGATCTTTGTCATAAGCTCTGTGATGCAGGCGTCGACTGGATCACAATTCATGGCAGAACTAGAACTACGCGGTCTTCTGTCCCCGTGAACCTAGATGCAATCAAGTACATCACAGACAAGATTAAAGCCAAAAGTAATGTACCCGTTATTGCAAACGGAGACTGCTTTTCGATGAGGGATTTACAAAAAATTGTGGATTACTGCGGTGTCGATGGTGTCATGGCTGTAAGGGGCCTGCTAGACAACCCAGCTTTGTTCAGTGGCTATGATAAGTGCCCATGGGGTGCTTTAGAATTATTCTGGCATTACGCAATGGAATTCGGAGGTTTACCACACCAGCTGTTACTCCACCATCTTCACTGCATGTTTGAAAGCATGGGATTGGAAAAAAGCCTCCACAATGAGCTGATGAACATTAGGACCACGACAGAACTCATAGAGTGGTTTGATAGCCATTTTGTACTAAAAAGGTTTGGAGAAATCGGATTCTCTGAAGCAGTTGATATTCCTTTCAAACATGCCTCTAAAGTATAATAAACCAACAAAACCTGAATAATGCAGCTGTATTGCGTTCGATATGGGAGGCAATCAATGTCGACCTTTTCTCAGGTTCAGGCCCTTGCCCCAGCTTGACACAGGTATTTTGAGCCGGTTATCTGGCGCCGCCGGGTAACTTCAATTTACAATTGGCAGGACTGAATAAATCTGAAAAATTTCAGTGTGTTTTCCTACTTGTATGACACTTGGACCCACACAAAAGACGACATAGGGAACCAAAAAGTGGTTTATTTCTTACCAATGAAATGATTGTATGTTTTCAAAAGAAATTGCCTTCTGGGCCCACGGATTGCGGATGGAGATCCGCCTTCAAATTTCCGAGAGTCACGCATTTTATGATGATAGTTTTCAATTTTTGCCAGCCTATTGAGAGCAGAATGTTTCCGCAAGAACCATTTTTAAGACCACCCCGTGTTTATTCGCGTCTCCGCTATTTGGTTTTGATTTAAGTGCCGTTTTGGCGCTTGTTTCTCTTAAATCGAATCTTGTGGGAATTGGGCGTTTTTTAATGCAATGAGTGGCTGGTGTTTTTTTGTCATAGTTACACTGAGAATGTTTGTGCTGTAAGGAAAGATCTTAGAAGTGTGTGTGGCCCAGCTTAACGGACCTCAGATTTACTAACCGTTTGTTTGATTAGTGATGTTTAACGGGTATAGGTGATATAGGGTAATAAAGGTAATCGGCGTTGTGCAATCGCGGAATGATAGCTCGCAGGCGGATGCTGTCATATTCGACTGAAGCTCTGTATAAATCACCCTTTGGGCGTGTAGATCGAGTTGATGGATTAGGAACAATGACTTACTGAATGACCGTTCTGATATTATTATTGAAACGTTTTTTAGGTTACATAAAACTTAAACTACAGTTGGATTCTCACTGATATGGGGGAAATCTGGTCTACCGGGCACGCGGGCTGTAGAGCTTAAGCTTCATCTTCTTCAACAACAACGGTGTGCAAACCCTTGGCGGAGGCGACGGCAACTGGCTCGACGTAAGAGAACAATGGGAACTTGGCGTTTTCCTCTTCGTTTCTCTTTCTGGAGATTCTCAATCTTAGTCTGTATTGGACACCTTGGACACCTCTCTTCCAGATCTCTTGGTTCAATCTTGGGTCCAAACGAACCTCCTCGGTACCCATGTGCAACTTGGCGAACTTCTTGATTTCCTTCACGGCTCTTGGAGCTCTCTTCTTGAAGGAAACACCATGCAACTGTAATTAGGAAAAGTTAGTATTTGGGAACAAACCACGGCTGAGTGGTTGTGGGTTTCACGGAAAGAACAGATATTGGCCACCGCAGAAGCCACTGCTAAAAGAGCCTCTACAACAATTACCCTCGCGGTGATTCGCATTTCCGCCATTTCTCGTCCGCAGTCGCTGAACTGCCACTGGCACTTTCTCAGCTGTTCAAACAGCATACGCCGCCACCCCTCGCGAGCTTGCAGCGGTCCTCATTAGAGCACACTGTCCAAAATCTGTCCTCCCAAAAACCCACATAAGTCCACTTAGTGTACCGGGAATTGCGCGCCTGGCGCACTTATTGAGCACATACCCTCTTGTGCATGTTGATGGTGTATTCACGAGTAACAACGTCTTTCAAACCGGCCATTTTTCGTTTACTGGAGATGCTTCTGCTTGTGAATACTACTATGTGCTCCTGCGAAGCGATTGATGAATTTTGTCAAAATTCAACTGGGTCCACTGGGCAGAGAACCACCTGCACATTCCGTGCCAAGGTACCAGTGGTGTGTTCGAGGGAGTTGGCGAGGAGCTAGGCTGGTAGCTACCACGAGCCAGGCAGCGAGCTACACAGGAACCGCTGGATCCCGGGCCGAGAGCTACACTGCCCTAGGCAGAGCTGACGCCTGCTAGGCGGACTGACACTCAGCCCACCTCCCCGTCCTCTGGTAGTTGCGTGCGTGTCTCTCGGTAAATTCAGATTAATTTCAACTTCATAATTTTCACCCACTCACTAAAAAATTTAAAAGTGTAAAAAATTAAAAACAGATGTACGGATGTAGCAGTCACAACAAAAGTCAATGTCCCTGGTCTCGTGACCGGAGTCCTGGGTTTGTGATCAGAGAGCTATAGGACAAACAAAGATCACCAGGGGAAAAGACCCGGAGAAGAACACTCGAGACATGGAAGAGCGCATCGCCGCTGAAGTATAATATCCAATAGGCTCTGCAAGATCGAGAACTTGGCCAGTCACAGCATCAGGGACTCGATCACATTGAATCACCACATACGTTGTGAGAAGCGCAGATCTCAATATCTAACTTTAAAGCATTATATATATAAGGTCGCGGTAGAGCACACATCGTGGGCGGCGTTGTTTACACCACCGAGGGTGCACCGTGGGTCTGTTTGTGTTATGAGCACCGCTCACGATCCCAATGAGGCGTATCGTCAAACCCAATTCCAGATCTACAACCTACAACAGACACTTTTGAATTCGTCCAAGAATGGTACCAGCAGGGGGGCCGAAAACCAGACGCCATCTGCAACTAGATCAGACGGGCAGAGAAGCAAGACCACCAACGCGAAGAACAGCAGTGACGCAGCAAACGACCAGTTCAAGCCGGGCGCGACTCTGCCACGCACAGAGATCGACTCCAGACCCGTGCTGGCTGTGGTGGATCAAAAATTTGGGCGTGGCCACCCACAACTGGGGACTCTGGCATACGATCCCTGGAAGACCGCTCGGCTGGAACCGCGGCAAAGTTTGGACGGAGAAGTGCGCGCTTTAGAGGCCGGGCTCGCCTTGCCCCGGCCGTTTTTGCCTGCCTTTGGGCTTTCCGCCGTCAATTCGCTTGTGGCTGTCGATCTGCGCTACGAAAACATCACTGCCGCCTTGCAGGACCCTTCGGCCAACACGCGCGTCGCCAACAATGAGCTTTGGGGCTCACACATCTACACGGACGACTCAGACCCTCTACTTGCATTGATTCACTGCGGTGTGCTGGGCCCCACAAAAACCACCCCGGCGCCTGCTCAAAAACCCATGCGAACGCCGGCCAACCTACGCAACACGGACAACGTCGTGGGCAGCTTTCCGCCTGGTGCAGCTGCGTATGACCTGAAAGTGGACTTGTTGCTCCTGCCGCCGCTCCAGGCCTATTGCTCTACGTACCAGAACGGCATTCGGTCCCGTTCCTGGGACGCCCTTCACGACGGCTTGAGCTATGGTATATATGCCGTCGAGATCATACCCAGAGACCACTCACTGCGCGATGTCGACGCCCAGGACCAGGTGAAGACCGTTGAGTGGTAATCACCTGATATGGACCTGTTTCAAAACATCACGATAAACGAAATTTTTGAGTTTACACTTCTAGACCCATCGGAAGAGGCTAATCTTTTCCGCTTCAATTGCAAGACGAATGCTGTCTGTTGGTTACAAATAGGCTGTGTTACGAACTCTCACTGGACATTTGTTCAGGTAAGTGTTGGTGCAAAAGACAAATGATATCGGACCAACGCAAGTCCAGTCCTAATGCATCTACTAGCACATCCGCTACCACATCTGTAAAAAGTTCCATCCGTCAGTTCCTGCATAAGTGTCGCACTGGGCTCCATCGCATATCCAAGGAGGCCCTAGAAAGTGACTCTGAAGAAGACGAGGGTCATTTGGAAGGCCTTTTTGACAGCGATGCGAAAGACAGCGGTGTTCGAGGTTTTAGTCGCATAAGCGAGGAGCGGAATAGTAGTACCTCTGTACCACTGACGCGGGAAATGCGGCTAACTGATGACGAAGAAGAGGACGAAGATTGTAACTCTAGTGCCGACAGCAGCAGTGGGCCCAGCTCCCGTGAAGTGGCGAGCTTTTCAAAATACGATGCCGTGCATGAATGTGCCAAGCTGCGATCCAGGGTGGGAGAACCGTTTGTGCAGGCGGATCAAATATGGCGTCGCCGGCGCGACCTCTGGTGCAAACCTGTGCAGGGCGACCACGATCGTGTTGCCAGGGACGCTAGAGAGTGCTTTAGCGAACTTTCTCCCCGACACTATGTACGTGTTTACAGGAAGCTTGTGGTGGAAGGACTTCCTTTAAAACGGGCTTTGAACCTGCAAGACGCCATAAAGGTTATCAATGCCGGGTGGGTAGAAACGAATAAATGGGAAAGAGCTGCTAGCGGGCTGGCCTGAAAATCTTTGAACTTGGAGCAACAACGTAACGACCAGTAGCAGCTAAAACGACGGACTAAAAGCCTGCAGCTTCTTCTTTGATTCTGGACGTTTTGGAAAATGACAGCTGTACTTCACATAATAATTCGCTTTATGAACCCTTTCTAAATTATGTACAATAAATTGAACACACGGGGATTTCAGCACGACCCAAATTCCTAAAATTTGATTGCGCTCGCCGCTCAGTCAAACCCATCCTCTCGACGATTATCCCATACCCTTTCTATTGTTGCCTCAAGAACTCGCAGATCACGATCTATCAGTTCAGCCCAATTCTGAAGATTTCCGTGTTGCAAATTGAACTGACTATATTTGTCGTATAACTTCTGCAAGGGGACACCGCATTTATGCTGTAACACATCATCATGTAAGCCGATCAGCTTTTTTAATTGCTTGTCATTAATGTATGCGTAGTTAGACTCAATTTCCTTTTGGGCTTCTGAAACTGCAGTATCTGAATGCGCTTTTATAATCTTAGCTATTTCGGTTTCCAATTGTGCCTCCAGTGAAGCCTTAGACATCTTTAAGGGCTCTTATTCTGCTTGTCAGAATGCTAATACTGTGATCTGAGAGCTACTCAGGCATCGACACTTTTGCACGATTGTAGAGGAGATATGTACGAAGTTAAGGCACAGAAAACTGGGCCGAAAACGACTTCTAAAGATATCGTAACCCTCGAATGGCGAGTATTCGGAAGAAAGCTTGCAGATTTTGAGGTCGTCTGGTCACATAAACCTGTATCATATATTGTAGATACCATTGAAGTCTGCAGCGAGCACCTGTCATGAATCACGGGAAGTTTTGTTTGGAAACGGCCTTGATGGAATATTTACTTCACACATACGATACCACCGACGGCTCAGGTTAGTCTGTTCGCCGATGCTGAGTGCTAGATTACTTTCAACTACTCAAAGTAATGACATAACATCAGTACTAGCGGTAGCGGAAGCTTCCAAGCTTCTTGTCTCTAACAAAGACGGACATGTCCTGGTATATGCATTTGAAGGACTCTCGCTCAGGCTAACACAGACTTACCACCACCTAATGAAGAATAATGGAGGTGACGCAATTATTCAAGACATGTTATATGCGCATCAATTGGCAACGGTGTTTGCTATTTGTGGGAAGAGCATAGTTTTGCTGAATAGCTCGAATCTGAACCAATTCGATAAAATAGTGGAAAAGAGGGGTATAAAACAAGCTTGGGTCTTCGAAGAACCTTCAGAAAAACACGGGGCCACAACCGCGCTTTTAATTCAACCGAGCAAGACTTCAAAGCTAAAACTTTTCCTGTGGAATGATAGATCGTTCAAGAACGTGTCCGAGATGGATCTCAGCAGCCGAGACGAGCGCATAATATCCCTTCATATGAATAAAAATGGGGTTCTAATTGCCACTAACGTGAACAGTTATTTTTGGTGTTTGAAAGACCTGGTGTTAGTTAGACTGTCAAGAACGACAGCTCCAAAATGGCCCCGCAATATCAGGGAAGCACTGATGGAACTGGGCAACCATCAGGCGGAATTTACAGGGGATCTTGAGACAGCCTCAATTTCCAGCGAATCGGCCTTGTCACGAAAACTAAGCCTGGGCCACTTTTTTCAAGGAAGCAATAATCGCGGAGCTTTGCGCAAAGAAAAGCTCATTTTTCAACCTACAGATAGTACTTTTCCGGTAATACTCGATGGTTCATCTCAAACATTACGCTCAATTGCAGTATCCGGCCATGAAGCCCCCCAAGTCTCGGTTCGCCCCCATCGACACTTTTTTGATGCAAATGGTGACTTTGACCAAATGCAGCACCTGTCTGCGCGCTTACTGCTTCTCAACAATAAAGAAGGCTTGCGGATTGTGGACTACCAATACAATTTTAATTACTTGGAGTTAAAGGTCCCGGATGGTATCAAGGAGGTAATAAAGGGCCAAGGTTCTTCTTTAGTTATCTGGACTAATACCGACAAGCTTCAGTTTTATAACCTTGTCATCGATGATGAGCTAGATGAACTAATTGATGGAGGGGATATTCCGCACTTGGGGGAACGTGACACCGTTCAGTACCTACAGTTGATCGTGTTTTATGAGTCGATACTCTCAAATAACACCCAATGGAACTTGTGCGAAAGCTACAGATGTGCTAACCCTGAGCAAAATCTCGAAATCTGTGCACTAAAACTCCGAGACCTTGTCGTATTATGGTGCCTCGACAGCTTCGAAAGCTGTCAACGATACATTAATGACGCTCGACAAATGCACAAAGTCTCGGATAGAGCACTCAAACTGCAAGAATTTATTGTGAAGAGTGTTTTCGAAAATTTCATCAAATTCATGGCTCCACCTGAGCTTGTCATTGGTCATTGTCTTCCCAGTTTCTTGACGAAAACATTAGATGGGAGCTTTGAAACCACCATGAAGATGCATACCGACCGTAACACGAATAACATTCCTGCTACTATTATGAATAAATGGTGTCTACCGTATCTTACAGACACGAGACGCATTCTTTATAACCTAGCCAAATACGGGACTGTGCAGTGGAACTACGAGAGCCTAGGCATTTCATTCGATATCCAATTCTTTCTTCTCAACCAACACCAAGAGCACAACATACATTATCTCCTTGATTTGGTCGACACCTCTATATTCAAAATTTACCTTGAGTATAACCCTGCAATGGTAGGTCCTTTTACAAGAGTACCAAATTATTGTGATTTTGAAACAGTCGTGGAAGAGCTGGGAAGCCGAATGAAAATTCAGGAGTTAGTGGATTATTATTACATGAAAAACAAGCACGAATCTGCATTGAGGGTTCTTACTGAATTAGAGGGAAATATCACGTCAGTTGACACTAAGGACGTCTCAAATAGCATAAAGAAACTCGTGGTTGATTACCTGAAGAAACTTCCACACTCCGCATCGGATATTTTGTTCAAGTACACCAACTGGCTAGTCGAGAGATTTCCCGAGGACACAATCATCATTCTCAATAGCATTTTCATTAATCACAATTTAAATTGTGCCGCACTTGATTTCGTTGAAGTTTACAATTACATCGACCAATTTGATCATGAACTATCGATAAAATACTTGGAATTTGTCATCGACGACTTGGGTACCACCAATAAACTTGTTTATATGAAATTAATTGGGCGATATCTTGAGGATATTCAAAACAACCAAACAGTTCGGAAGTTAGAGGCCATAGTCAAATCAACAACTTGTTATGAGCCTCGCAGCTTGGCGAGGCTTCTGGATAGCGCCTCTGAACTTAATGGAATAAGCCTCGATACTTCTCTCACTCTGAAGCGGCTTAAAACCTATCCTTTGAAGATCTTGAATGAGCACGAAGAGTCTCTCCACATTTTATTCGAAGAACTTGCAAGCTATAACTATTGCGCACTGTACTGTACTCAAGTTTACCAAGATAGTTCAAAGACAGGCCTGATGCTCTTCAATACTTGGTTTGAAATGATCATAAAAAAGTCTGAGAAGAACAGAGACACGAGAGTAATTCTTCGTTTTCTTGAAGAGTTTGGTTCCAGGTTGGAAAGTGCGGAAGCTTTGAAGAAATTACCGCCAACCATACCTTTGAAGGATCTTCAACAGATACTGGGAAAAGGGATCGAGGGCTCATCGCTTAGGAAAAATCAGGTAAGAATGAAGAAAAATCTTCTACAGGTAGAGCTAGTCAATAAAACATTTCTACTAAACCAAGAGTTAGGCAATTACTGTGTTATCGCGGATGAACAAAAATGCTTTGTGTGTCACAAGGTCCTCAACAGCAGCCGAGGAGAAATGATTTTATGGTATTCTACACCCGATGGAAAGGTTCTAACTCACTATAGCTGCAGGCAAGTTATCGAAGAGAAATTGTCTAGAACTGATCAATGAAGTTAGATAAAAAAGAATTCAGGTTTACAGATCTATTTAAATAACATGCATAGCGCTTGAGGGAAACATTATTCAAGTTGATGATACAAAATTGGCTACGCTTGAACAAAATTTAACAATTTCATCCAATCTTTTATCGTGATTATGAGCATCCCCCCAAGCTTTGAGTGCTGCGCCTAACGCCTTATGATCGGCGTTGGCATGAATTACGTCGCCGTGGGCTTTGAACAACAGGCTCATATAAGCTTCATACAACTCAAAGTTTTTGTTTGAGAGAAATCCCTCGACCAACGCTTCCAAAAACCACACCAGCTCGTCAAATGGCTCAAATCCATTAAGAGACCTAATTTCCATGTCGACTGAAGCTGGAGAAAGGCCCACAAGCTGGTCCAAAAAGGCCGAGTAATCTGAACTCAAGTTACCTTCGCGTAATAGTCTAGTAAATCTAGATTCAAAGGTGGCAGCACTTGGCTTGTGTTTACGAAGTTGTTCTTCGGCTTCCAAGGATCTTTTTTCCAGTTCTTGCTGCGCTTTAATATTTCCTGTGTTTGAGGTATCTGCGCCCTCTCTGACTATAGCGTCGTCACCAACATTTTGACCTGAAAGCTGCAAGAAAAAGGGTGCTTTTTCAGGCTTCTTTGGGGCTTCAGTGGGCTTGGATCGTTGTCTTATCACATCAAGGTTCAAGAGAGTTTTTAGTTTACTTCTCGGTCCTAAGGAAAGTGTCACTAGTTCAGAATTAACTTGATCTACTGACTCATAATGCCCAAATTCTTCATCGCTATAGTCAGTCGAATCTTTAGTCTCAAAGGCACCCTCGAGCATGGATGAAGCCGCATTTCCAAATGATGTCAACACAGAAACCTGAGCAAAATCGCTTTCGTCTACTTGACGAGATGGAAGTGGCTTGAACTGTGCGCGGTTAGTCCATACCAGGATACCATTTCCGGTTACATGAGACGTGGCGACGTAATCACCATTAGGTGAAAACTTGATATTAGTTGCAACGCTATCCAACCTCACACCGTCAATACAGGAGCCAGTTGGTAAATCCCACGTTCTGATGACTGCATCTAAAGAGGCCGAAACAACCCACCGGCCGTCAGGGGAAAAGTCAAAAGATGTAATCCTATTGGTATGGCCCCACAACTGTCTAACAACTTTCTGAGTGACTGCATCTACGATAACAATCGAAAAATCATCCAAAGCAAGTGCAAAGAGATCGGAGGATCTATGATAAACCATGGATGTGATGGGGGCATCAAGTTGTAATTTGCCCAGAAACGAGGATTGGCTAAAATCGTAAAATCCCACGATCCCATCGAGCCCACATGAAACCATCTTTCTGTTCATACCATCAACAGCAATACCGGTAACTGTTTTCTTATGCAGCCTATATTTCTTTCGAGGTAGTCCACTTTGAAGGTTGTAAACTCCAATTCCGCCTATGGAAGAACCAACGAAACCAAAATTACCACAAGGTGATATAGCAACGCTCTTAGCTAAACCACCGTCAATGGTCTCTAAGGTCCACCTGCCCACTCTTTTCGTTGCCAAACTCCAGGTTCTTGCAAAGTTTTCATCTTTATGCGCGGTCAAAATATTCTCCCATTCCCTTTGCCGAGCGCTCTCGATTGCCATGCATACGATCTCTGGAAACTTTTCCTTGAGATTGTTACCAGCAATTCTGCCTCCATCTTTTTTCTTATGTAACCGTTGTGACAACTCCTGGGATTGGGCATCTTTTCTAAGGGAAAAGCCCCACAGGGATTTATCACTGGAAGCAGACAACAAAAAGTGTGATTGATCATCGGCAAAAAGGATTGAAGTTGGTGGCTGGGAGTGACCGCCTCTGGATCTCAAAAACCTGGGAGGTTGCACGACGACTTCGGCACTATCTTGAGATAAAGAGGGATCAAAGACGTACTCTTTCAATTGGTTATCATCACCTGAGGTGACTACGATAGGCTGACCGTTGAGGAAGCTGATTTTTGCAACACCTCCAAAGGCCTCCCGATGGACGTTCCTGAGGACATGGATGCGGGCGCGGCGGTCCAAGTCGTAAAAGATCACATCGCCATTAAACGACCCAACAGCCAAGTGAGCAGAGCCGTCAGTTCTGAAAGAAAGCGACGAAACCTTAACTGGTGTCTTGATCGTGCGCACTTTGCGGCCCTTTTTGATGTTATACAAGACGATCTCGCCTGAGGCAAAGCCCAGTCCGAGAATATCGAGGGCCGGTGCACATTCGGCAGCAGTGATTGCATCAGAAAACTCATCTGAGGTGAAAAGAAGCTTCCCAGATTTGACATTGAAGAGTAGTACATTTGACTTCGTGACCACCACAATTTTGTTCAGGTATGTGGGCAAGTGTACCACCGAGATAATTTCTGAGCCCTGAAGCTTTGAAACTGAAAGTTTGCAGTAAAAGGCCGTCGCATATTTCTCGCCAGCAGCTTGCTTGAAGACATAGATGGAGTTGTCGCTGCACGACGCGCACAAAAACTCTCCAAAAACACATATGTTAGCAACCACAGCGTCTTCGACCGGGAGATCCAGTACACTTTCCATGCGGCCCCTTCTGAAAACCCCCACTTTGTTGCCAAATCCAGCAAAGACGTACTGGAAGTGCGCTGCCAAACAGGTGATAGAAGAGCCGGTTTCCTGGTCGCTCACAAACAAAAGGTGCAGATTATTGGCGTCATAAATTTGGAAGCTTCTGCCAACGCTGGTCACAATATAGAAAGTGTTTCCCAGTGAACCCACTGCGAAGGGAACTCCGTTTGAAACGTTACCAACGATTCTAAAAGGTGACAGCACCTTTGATCGAGAACTTTTACTGGCACTGACACCGTCTGGAACAAGTTTGCGCTTTTTGTAAGCCTCGCTCATCGTCATGACTCGCTCTCTGAACTACGGTCAATAGTAATGAAGATGAGACCAATGTCTACTGCTCATCGATGATGTGTGAATATTTTTGATGAGGAAGCCAGCTAGCTCATATATCTCTTTATACGTCAGCAATGTAATATACTCAAAAAAATTGGATAGAACGTCTTAATAAAAACATCACACCTACGATTCTCGGCGGGTATTTGATCAAGCACCAAAGAGTATCGAATGGGAGCTTCCAGTGGATACTGACGCAATTGAATATATATGAACGCGGTATCAGTGATATTTATGCTTTTCTTCACGCTTGCAAATGATCAGCGATAGAAAAGTCTGCGTTTTGTAGTATTAGTTTTAGGTGTAATTCTGAGGGATCTCCCGAAACGATTAGTGATAGGGTGGTCTAGAGTGGGGTGCTGGTTTGTTGCTGGGCGGCCACTGGGATGTGTGCTTGTTGGCACCAGAACGTTTTCCAAAATAATAGGAAACAGCGGCGAGAGGTCTGGAGGAGTAATCTAACGGCTTATGGAACTCTTTATCGCTGAATATACGAACACCCCAGTGAATGAGGGTGCTCGGCTTGATGGCTGAAATAAGTCTCATCGTATCAATGGCTCACTTTGCGGAATACGGGCGCACAAATCTGCAAGAATGTACATTTGTACTTCCAACTACAACAAGGGTTAGGCCACAATAGCCGGCTGTTCTCCTTTGATCTACGCTTTGGAAGACGACCCAATAAAGCAATCTTCGAAGCATGGATATAGCTGAAGTGTTGTCTGACTGTCTGAATGGACATATGCCATGTACATTTCGCGCGGCAGAGGTGACCTGCAATTTGGAAACCTATCTTCTGATTCTGTATCTTGACTAGCTACACAGCCATCTCGTCGAGATGATGGGTCCGCATCTGATCTTTGTTGCCCTCTGTGCCCACGTTGTTAGATTTCAAGGAATATCTTATATTATAAAATTGGGATGAGATTTAAGATAATAGTTCTTCTTTCGAACTAAACTTACAACGAAAGCCATCACTCATAAGGATGGGCGAAAACAGTGGCAAGGATGGTGCTCAGGGACCTGTTTCCCCATTGCTGCTCAACAACAAGACAAAGAAAGCCATGGAGTCAATCGCACCCATTCTGGAAGGATTTAGTCCTAAGACGTCAGCCAGCGAAAATACATCGTTGAAGTTGCCGCCTCCAAGTAGCCCCCATGATTCGCAGGTTGAGGACGATATAGGAGGCGATATGCCCCTGAACCGCAGCGTTAGCATTAGCTCCCAGCATTCGTCGGCTTCGTCAAGACCGGGGTTATCTCCCACGAACTCTTGTGACAACGTTCATGCAGGAATCATGCTGCAGAGGTTTAAAAGCAACTCGAACTTGAACCCAAATACATCGGCTCATGGCAGTTCGCAATCGGTTTCCCCGCAAGCCACAGCTGATCAGGCCCAAGTGAACGACTCGTCGGCTATCGATGGGATCGCAGAGACTGCCAACAGTTCGACCACCAGCTCTGCGGGCTCATCTCGGAAACCTTCTGCGAACCTGGGAAAACCTCAGCTGCCCAAGATAGGGAAGATTGGTATGTGCGCAATGGATGCAAAGGTGCTATCTAAACCATGCAGACACATCTTGAACCGGTTGATTGAAAACGGTGAGTTCGAAACCATCATCTTTGGCGATAAGGTGATTCTCGATGAAAATAAGGAGAGCTGGCCCACTTGCGACTTTCTCATCAGTTTCTTCTCCTCGGGGTTCCCACTCAACAAAGCCATTGACTACGTTGAACTTCGCAAGCCCTTTTTCATCAACGATTTGGTTATGCAAAAGGCCCTGTGGGATAGAAGACTATGCTTGAAGCTACTGGATGTCTCAGGGGTTCCCACCCCTCCTAGACTGGAAATCAGCAGGGATGGAGGTCCTCGCGTTGATGCCTCATTGCGAGCCAAATTTCTAGAACGGGGCGTCGACATCAAGCCATGTAAGGAACCAGAATGGAGAATGGTAGGTGCTGACACGCTGGAGGTCAAAGGTGTGAAGATGACGAAGCCATATGTGGAGAAGCCTGTCGACGGTGAAGACCACAACATCTATATCTACTACCATTCGAAGAACGGTGGTGGTGGGAGACGCCTGTTCCGTAAAGTAGGAAACAAAAGTTCAGAATTTGATCCTACATTGACGTCGCCACGTACTGACGGGTCTTATATATACGAGGAGTTTATGGATACTGACAATTTCGAGGATGTGAAGGCTTATACTGTCGGCGAAGGTTTCTGTCATGCTGAAACAAGGAAGTCACCAGTGGTTGATGGCATCGTGCGTAGAAATACCCATGGGAAGGAAATTAGGTACATCACTGAATTGAGTCCAGAAGAAAAGGAAATAGCGAAAAGAGTCACCAAGGCCTTCTCGCAAATGATCTGCGGATTTGACCTATTACGTGTGAATGGAAAGAGCTATGTCATTGACGTGAACGGGTTTTCATTTGTCAAAGATAACTCTGCTTACTACGATGCGTGTGCTAAGATTCTGAGAGAGACTTTCCTGCAGGCCAAAAAGAGAATGGATCTCGAGAAACGCAATTTGCCCGTAATTAAAGAGGAGAAAACCCAAAAGTGGGTTTTCAAGGGTCTTGTAACTGTCATTCGGCATGCAGATCGTACGCCAAAGCAAAAGGTGAAGCATTCGTTCCGGTCACCTATTTTTATCTCCCTACTCAAGGGACATAAAGAGGAGGTTGTTATTAGGAACGCTTCTGATCTGGAAATAGTTTTGCAGGCTTTGATGATAGCTCAGGAGGAAAACACAGAGGACCCACAGAAGCTGAAAGTCCTGGCAAACGCTCTTGAGAAAAAGATGGAACTTCCAGGTACTAAAATTCAATTGAAACCCGTCCTGAATAGTGAGAAAGAAGTCGAAAAAGTTCAGTTTATTTTGAAGTGGGGAGGTGAACCAACACATTCAGCTCGTTATCAAGCTACTGAGCTTGGTGAGCAAATGAGACAAGATTTTGACTTGCTGAACAAAAACATTTTGTCTAACATCAAAATATTCTCTTCCTCTGAGCGAAGAGTCCTGGCCTCAGCACAACTATGGGCTATGGCTCTCTTTGGCGCAGACGAATTAGGGAGCGACGAGATTAGGATTCGAAAGGATTTGTTAGACGACAGTAACGCTGCCAAAGATAACATGGACAAGGTGAAGAAACAATTGAAACCACTTTTAAGAGAAGGTAAAGAGGCACCACCGCAATTTGCGTGGCCTGCCAAGATGCCCGAACCTTACTTGGTGATCAAGCGTGTTGTTGAGCTGATGAACTACCACAAACATGTCATGGACTACAATTTCGAGACTAAAGACGTGGAGGAAATGCAACGCAGATGGTGCTGTGCTGAGGATCCAATGCTGTTCAAAGAACGGTGGGATAAACTGTTCAAAGAATTTGTCAGCGTCGAGAAGGTGGATCCTGCCAAAATTTCTGAACTATATGATACGATGAAGTATGATGCTTTGCATAATCGCCAATTTTTGGAGCAAATTTTTGCATCTAGTGGTACAACGGCCAAAGCTACCGTCGATCTATGCAAGGACTCTCTAGTTGACCGGTATCCGATTAACATCCTTGCGATGAACAACTTCAAAATACCGGATTCTCAGTCGCCAAACGCTAGTGGTTCAAGTAAAGGAAGCAGTGTGGGGTCGTTAGGCTGGGTTCTTGACAGCAATTCAAAACCCCCGCAGTCTCCATCACATTTTGATGATCCAAAATTTATGCAACTGCGTGAACTCTACAAATTGTCAAAAGTCTTGTTTGACTTTATATGTCCCCAAGAGTACGGGATCGAGGATGGCGAAAAGCTTGACATTGGCCTGTTGACCTCGCTTCCTCTTGCTAAACAGATCCTCAATGACATTGACGATATGAAGAACAGGGATGAGCCTGCGTGTGTGGCATACTTCACCAAGGAATCTCACATCTATACACTGCTTAATATCATCTACGAGAGTGGGCTACCAATGAGAATTGCGCGCAATGCCCTTCCAGAACTAGACTATCTGTCTCAGATCAACTTCGAACTTTATGAAAGCAGTGATAGTTCAGGTCATAAGTCTCACGCCATCAGACTTAAAATGTCACCCGGTTGCCACACCCAGGACCCCTTGGAGGTCCAGCTTGATGAGAAGCATTACATCAGTTGTATTCCTAAGCTTTCTCTCACGAAACACTTGGACATAGACTATGTTTCTCAAAAATTGCGCAACAAATTCAGCAGAGTGATCCTTCCACGACAGTTCACGCCGGTCAACATCACAAGCCCTAACTTGACATTTCATAGAACTCCGTCGTCGTCGTCCCTCAACAGCTCGTCAGAAATTCACCAGAAGTGATTAGCTTGTTCCTCGTTAGCATTGCTGTTGTTATCGAACAGGCCTCCTACGGCTTATATACAATAGTGTGTAAGTCAATAGCCTGTTTTTTTGAAGAGAAAGTGAACACATCTTTCAATATGTTCTTAGATTACCACCACTGTGTGAATGTCATTCGAGGATTTTTCCTTATAACGTGCTCGCGTACAACCTTCCTGAGCATTTTGAGCATTTTGAGCATAATTGGCGACGATGATATAGCACGTTTGTTCAACTGGAGATACAAAGTAGATCTAATACGAGCAGATTTCGAACTGTGGCCGGTTGAACTATAAAAGGTCTTGAAAGCTGCCATATGATGGATCCTTGACGCTTCAAACCAGGTTCATATCCTCGGGTTTGAATCAGAGAACTTCAAAGTATACAGTCACAAGTTTGTGAAAGAGGCTATGTCATCCAGCGCTATCATTGAGCCAGCGGTCAGGATGTCCATGGGCATGGGGAATAGCAGTGGCGGTAGCGCAAAAACCTGTAAAATATCTATGTTGTGGAATTGGTACACCATTGATACGTGCTTTATCTCAAAATCATGGATGAACGATACGAGAGGTAAATTTGCGGGCTCCTGCATTGGCTGTTTCCTTTTGGTAGTAGCCGCTCAGTGGCTAAACCGTGTGTCTCGACAATTTGACCTGGAATTGGCCAAGAGACGGAAATTCAAAACGTTGGTAAAACACATGGGGACGCTAAATATCGGCGATGAAGGCTCTGTGTCATCTTTGCCTGACTCAGCGCTCCAGGAACTTCAGACGTTAGTATCTGAGCCGGACTGGAGAACCACTTTGAGAGCGCTGGGGAGCACTTTGTCTCATACGTGGTATGTATCCCACAACCTCACTGATGGGTCAGCAGAGGTTGAGTCCATGACACGATGCTGTTCAACTCCCCTGAATATATATCCCACAATGTTGGATCATGTTCTGCGCGCTCTCATCTTTACAATCCAATGGGGATTGTCTTACATTATCATGCTGCTCTTCATGTATTACAACGGTTATATTATCATCAGCTGCCTGTTGGGTGCTTTATTTGGCAGACTATTGTTCAACTTCGAACCACTAACGACTTGTGGTGGCAGCAATAGTAGCGGTAACATTGTCGCCCACGACAAGGAAGAAAACGATAGGAAGTGTTGCATGTAGTTAATTTTCACTTTGTTTTAGATTAGCGGCCGTTCATATTTAGTAAACATTGGATGAGCTTAGTAAACCTCCAAAATCTGTGTGCCGCAGTTCTACCACTTCTACATTTATGCTACGCTATGGGAATAGGTGTAGGGCCTACATGCAAGACAGTTGGTGACTTTTAAAATGTTCTAGTTTTTGATCTCCAGAAAACAATGAGATTCAGAGTTTGTCGTCATGACAAGTTCTCATCATTTTCTAGCATGCCAGCGAATACCACTTGCAGTTGAGACGTTAACTACCAATTTTCCTCTTCCAATGCTCCGTTAGTACAATGTCCCTAGGATCAAAATTGGGGGCATGTACTGCAATCCGTTGATTGCAACACTGGGTTAAAAATATCCTCTTACAAGATTACTTTACGATCCAAGAAGTCAACTTCAGAGATAAATTCTTGATGTTAATTTCCAATATAAAGTACAGCGAAACCGCATCCCCTGAGTTTGATCACAGAGAAGCCAAGGAATCGAAAAGAACTGATATACTCTCACCGTAATGATCACGACGAATGCACTCAGCAAAAATTGATGATACGTCGATCACAACTAATTTCTTAGAACTTTGTCTTTTTGTTTGAGAAATTGGGTAAGTGTTGGTAACGACAATTTGGTGTATAGAACTGGACTGTTCAAGTTGTTCTAAGCAGTCACCAGTGAAGACACCGTGAGTAGCAATGATGTAAACCTTCTTGGCACCACAGTTTTTAACAAGGTGCTCGGCTGCGCTGATAAATGAACCCGGTCTATCAATCATGTCGTCCAAAATAATTGCAGAGCGACCGTTAACGTTACCGACTAGTGTGATCAGCTTCTCTTGGTCAACAAACTCCGGTCCCTCCTCATCTTCCGAGTCCACTGCATCGTAAGATCCACCAAGTGCGTAGGAATCACTTATTGAGGACAGAGCCTCTGAGTCATTATCAGAGTCCGTGATAGACTCCTCATCCACGTAGTCATCGTCATCGACAACATGCCCCCCGACGATCCTGGCCGTTTGAATCCCGTTGGTCAAGATGATATTTTCTTCTTCATCGGGCGCTTCTCCAGGTCTGACTATTGGTCTATTTTTCCTTAGCATGGATTGTTTTCTTTGCATTAATTGCTGCTTGTTTTTATTCTGAGCATATAAATCCTTGGAACGGCGGCGATCGGTGTGAATCATGGCGAAATTTATTTTTAGTGAATCTGCTAGAGCAGTAACTCTCTTGGTACCGCCGGGGTTTTTTGAGACAACAACGGCATCAGGAAAATCCTCCACGTTTTCTCTTATCCATCTTGCCAAACTTGGACCACCATACAAGTTATCTACAGGTTTGCTAAAAAAACCTTGCATCTGAGAAGCATGTAAATCCATGGAAACAACGTGGTCCGCGCCAGCCATGATCAGCAAATTCGCAAGCATGCGGGCAGTGATAGCCCCTCTGTGCTTTTTCATTTTGCATTGTTTCGAGTAGGGGAATTGTGGGATCACCGCAGTAATCTTCTTTGCAGATCCACCTCTGCATGCAGAAACTAGAATCAACAGTTCCATGATGTGGTCATTAATGGCAGGAGAACCAGACTGAATAACATAAACGTCCTCGTCACGTACCGAGACTCCAATCTGCACTGAAGTCTCGCCATTGGCGAACTTTTTTAGCGTACAAGGAGCCGGTTGAATACCTAGCCTCTCGCATACCAAGTTCCCGAGTTCCGGGTGAGAATTTCCGACGAAAACCTTGCACTTACGCATATCACTGTTCTGAGGAGTGCAAAACTCTCTAGGTGATTCCGAAGGGCACAATGTGGGTTTGGAGCTCGAAATAATTCAATTTCCAACTCTGTGAAGATAGCTATCGATGTAGTCCTTGAAGGTCTTGACTACTACGTGAACTGTGGGGGGTACAATGAATGAGTGAGCAGTTCCTCCAAAAACGATAGAAGAAATCCTAAAAGAGCAAAGTGAGAAAAAAAACTGCGAAGGTGCCCGGAAACTGGCGATTTGAGTTCTAGTTGTCGGTATTTGAATGAATCCTATCTTCCAAAGATTAGGGACATTAAAAGTGACAATAAATGGCCAAGCCAATAGTTGTTAAAAGCGAAAGGAGGCAAAGGCAATAACCGATGAGTTAGTTTTAAACCATTAGATTTTCCAGACGAAAAAAAAAATTTGAACCAGACTGTCTCTGCCCGTTGGAAAAAAAAATGCTAAAAAGAAAAATGGTGATCAGCGTGACGGCCCACGATTCGCGGGATGGCATGCCCAAACCGTTGGACTTAATGTGACCTCGAGCTAATGTTATCGGATTCGTTCGGACAGGTCAACATTGCCCTTTTTTTAGGAAGTCTGAGCACGAAGGTGGGTGGAGGTTTAGGCTTAAAACACATTTGTTGCGAGCGAGTTACAATCCTGGAGGATGTGCACGTCGGATAGTGAACTTAGCTAAACTCAACGCTATGGTCTACCTTGTAGGATACGGGTGTTAATCCACAAGTGCCAATTTCGTTAAAACTGCTCTATCTTTTGGGGAAGCGGAAGAGTCGGTAGTGGGTAGTGTAAATGTAGGGATTTGCACACTTGGATCTGGGGAAGGTTTGACAGCTCTTGTAAGGTAATCAGTAGACTGGGCACGGACTTCTGACTTCCCAGCTTGTAATTCACGGTCTTCAGTGACTTGGATGAGTGGCATGGGTTATGTAGCTAGCGCACTTGCCCTCAAAATGGGAGGTAATTAACTGGGTCCAAGCAATTTCAAATCCAGTTTATTACCTCCCATTTTGGCTCAATAGCTTGGTGACTACTTGGCAGACACCGAGGTTCCGACCTACTTTCTCACCTCAGGGATGGTGGCTTGCGACGGCTTGCGACGACGCAGTTCCGCAAATCTTTCTTGAACCCATTGCAGGCGAATACCTTTCCAATTGACTAGCCTTACGCAAAGCTGTCAACAACAATTTTTTAGATCCCAGTTCTGTCGGTTGAGCGTACTAAGAACCTCGGCGGTTAAGCTGTCGACGCTGGATGACTGTACTCACGGGACACCAACTGTAATGAATTCTGAACACATACACCTACTGTATCATTTCGGAGCATTTTGCATGGAATTAAGTCGCCATTGGTCAATGTCATGGCCACCTGCACAATTGGTGGTTACCTGGGTTGAGCATTCTGCCCGAGTTGGCTAGTCATTTATTGGTTTTATAATGTCTATATTCGTATCTAGTGATGTTTGAGTGGCTGAAGGTTCATTGTCCTGTATTCCTCAGTTGTGAAGGCTTTTCGAGCAGTTCAGTGGTATCTAATAGTGAGGTTGACTGATTAGGAGTTTATATCACCCAGAGAGCGTTCCGAAACTCCATCAAGCGAGGGTTTTCAGCATTCTACCATCTTGAACAGTGAACAAGCACTTGTGGAACACATCCACGGCAGATAAAGAACCTTTTGCACGGCCTTCCAAATGGATAAGGTATGAAATGCCCGTATTTTCTCTTTTATGACAGCTCTTGTGCTTTACCTCAAATGTGTCACTTTATACTATTATGTCACACCAACCTTCACACGGCGACTTCATTTAGTTGAAACCTCCAAGCTTTTTCGATCATCAAAGCCATTTGAGATTTCAACCATTTCAAATGTCTTGAGCTTGAGTGTCATATTGGATACGGACTTAGTTTGGAGGGTAAGCTTATTTGCTCTGCGCTGTAACTCCAAAACCATCCACACAATGCTTTGAAGAAGTGAGACTTCGAAGCTTCTCGACAACCAAGATTATAAGAATGACACTGGTTGATTCAAAGTCAGCGTTTGCAGTGGCATCTTCATGTAATTCATTCCTGTGTCTTGTCCACGTGAGATGCAGATTTCAGCGCTTATAAGTAAGTGATGGCTTCCTATGTACCTGCAACACCAAGCTGCTCGCGACACTCGGCCAAATGACCACCAGAGCCAGCCAGAAGGACAGCAATGATGATTTTAAGACTGTTGGAAAGACTAGCGCTAGGTTGGGCAAAGCTAGTTTCGAAGAAAATCTGCAAGAGCGAAGGGCCATTATTCACAGATCTCGAATGTTCAAAGCACTATCCGAAGAGCTGGATCCATTTCTGAAAGATATTACTAAGATAAGATGTCTCGCGATTGGAAGTTTTCATGAGGAGTTTGCAGCTTTATATCAGTTGGCGTTGCTTTTGGAACTGCTTGATCTCATCAATCCTGGAGGGGCTAGCTTTAAAGTATCTATATATGACCCAGTTTTCACCGATGCCGATAGGAAATTCATCGGCAATATGGGGAGTGATTGGACAATCGACGAAAAATGTCCGTGGGATCCCGAGAATAGCTCCAACGTTTTATTCTTTCTGCCGCATGCCCCACTGGACCTTACACAGAACATCTTAATTTCGGAAAAGCCAAAGTTCTTCTTGGCAAATCATATTGCTAAGCATGTCGACAGATATACCCGCGCTCAACTTGCTCTAAAATACCCGGTCTTGGCTAAACTAAACCATGTACTAGCCTCCTCCGATCCCCACCCTGACTCGGGTTTCAAGCCTTTTGTATCCAGAAAGGCTCGCCGCAAGCAAAAGCATCAACCACAGGAAAGCGAAATTGATTACGATAAGATAGAGACATATTTTCAAGAAGTGCAGGTAATCACCGACTTTTCTGGCGGCAGATCTTTAATGGACCAGCCATGGATAAATTCTTTCTCAGACCTAGCACTCCAGCTGATAGTCTAAAGCTATTGCCCACTACTCCCCAGCGAGGAGGGGTCTTTATAATCAGATTGAAATTATTATACTAATAATATGTTGTATATTATACACTTAAATAGAAGCGCTCGGTGGTTCTTGTCGTAGGCCCCATTAGATGTGATCTCTCGTACGACTAAAGCGAAATTCCGCAGCAAATCTCTGATCAGGTTTCCCAATCCTGCTCAGGGTGGTGCGGTGGGTATCTCATTTCAGCCATCCGCTACTCTTTTGAGGACGGTATTTCCCAGTACCGGCCATGTTGCAGAGCGCAAACTAATGATCAATTGACGTTGCGTATGTCTATTGTATCCAACCCGCTGTTGTCTATCAGCCGCAAATCTATCTTTAATTGCGAGGCAAACCGTGAAGGGTTGCTGCATGTGTCATTCGTGAAATATTCAGTTTTGGTACTTTTCCCAGTTGTCCAAAACTTCCTTGACTTTCTCGGAGCCAGTCAAGTTGTAAACATCTTGGAAGTACTCACGAGTGATCTCGAAAGGCTTGGCAGTCAAGTTAGGAATATACTTTCCAATTAGTCTGTCAGCATTCACATTTTCTTTGACGATGTTCTTCTTCAAGAAGTTCTTGAAAGGCTTCACACCATTTCTGAGGTAGGACGAATGGAATGGAACAGAGATACCCTTCAATGGAATACAAGCAAAACCTCTCTCCAGGTCGATAGGTTGAGGCTTGGCCAAAGATTTCTTGGCAACCTCGTCGATTATCTCGTTCAAGTGGCTTTCTACCTCTTCCAAAGACATAGTGGCCTGTAGCTTGACAATATCAATCTTTTGAACCTTAACAAAGTTGAGCACGTTCGTCAAAGTATCCAATGCTCTCAAGTCACCGGCTGCAACATATTGTTGGTTTTCCACGTTGTAATTTACAATTTCGACGAGCCACCCTGTTCTCTTGTCTACACAGTTGACCACAAACTTCAAAGCATCCTGGTTGAAAGTTGGTGACACACGACCTGGGTTTACAGCAACCATACCGTAGTTGGATCTACCTAAGTCATCTCTTGGAACAGCCACCTGCATGGTCATACCTCTGTAGAAGACAACTTCAACGAGAGACTCAATTGACATGACATCGGCCAGCGAAGCTAGAGCAGCGTATTCGCCCAAAGAGTGACCAGCAAAGGCTGCATCTGCCGGAATCAAACCCTTAGCCTTCAAGTCTTCGAAAGAAGCCTTTTCCATAAGAGTCAAAGCAGGTTGTGTAAATTGAGTAGCGGATAACAAACCAGTTGGGGATTTGAAGGTGTAAGAAGTAGTCTCTTCCGTAATATCCTTGAAAATCTTCTCAGTCTTTAGTTCGCCGTCAACGATGGTCTCAAAAATCATTTGGGTATAGTTGGTTTTGATCTTTCTTCCCTTCTCACCACCGAAATAGATAGTCATCGAAGTAGGGTTCTTTCTAACAATTTCGAGAATTGAAAATCCGTAGGTTTTCTTGAAGTGAGCGTCAGCTCTGTCCCAGACAGTTCTTGCAACTTCCGACTTGTCATACAAGTCCATACCCATACCTTGCTCCTGAGAACCTTGGCCAGTGAAAACGAAGGTAGACACTGGTTGCTCAACTTCGGCCTCACCCACCATGACGGTTTCTTCTTGATCATTCTTGGTCTCGAATTTGATCAATTTACGGCCATTGATCATACCAACATGCTGAATGGAAGTGTTTAGGGGGGTGTTCGGCAAAACCATTCCCACAAACTGACAGCTATAAGCACGAACTCTGGCAGAAACATTGTCAGCGGCCCAGGTTTCGACCAAGGCACGGACAGATGCCGAGGAGTACATACCATGTGTGATAGTACCTGGCAAGCTAGCGTAGTCTGCAAAGTGACGCGACACGTGAATAGGGTTCAAGTCGCCAGACACTCTGGCGTAAGGCTCGTTGGTACCAGGAGCTTGTGTGTCCTTGGTAGCAATCGGAATTGCATTCTCCAAATTCACCTTATGTTCCAAGGTAGAGCCATTTCTGCTCAAATAATCCACAACCGGGTTACCATGAGATTCGCCGGCTTCATAGTCAACAACGCCGATCTCGACGTTTTCCTTGGTAGGCAATTCCATCTTGATTTTACCCTCGCACTTAACAGAGTTGAAAACTGACTCGTCCTTAAAGGTTACCGCCGTTTCTGTCTCAAACGTCAAAACCTTGCCGAGCAAGTCGATGCTTTCGTCATCCAACTGAAACCATTCTTTGGAGCGCAGGACAGCAATATCCTTGGCGGACTTGATTTGAACTTGATATACTGGTTCGGTAATCTTCTCGAAAGTGTTCTCGAAGTCGGTGTACTTGCCACGGTAGAAGAAGGAAGAAGTCACTTCCATGACAGGAGAGCCCTCTCTACTCAAAGTACCCACAACTTCAACTATTTTACCACTTGGCTGATTCACGACGCATTTGATTACGGCAGTTGAAGAAATGGTGTCACCTTCTTTCAGTGGCTCTGCGCCAGGGATCATTCTGTATCCATTGGACATGTGAACCAACTTCAGCAAGTCACCATCGACAGTCTTAGGGAAGATGGCCTTGATGATGACTCTCCATCCAACAACAATAGCAAAATCCATTGGTGCCAATAGTTTTCTCCCTGGCCTAGCGACAAAATCTTCGCATTTGTTGCCAATAGCGTGGGTAAACTCAGCAATATCCTTCGCAGTGATAGTGACATCAGCTCCCTTCAATGGTTTCTTGGGGTCGAAGTCTAAGTTGAATGGTTCTTCGACCCACAATTTCCAGTAGAATTCTTTGATACGATCGTTACGACCATCCATTACTTCAGAAATTGGAGCAAACCCATCCTCGGGTTGGTATTGGTACAATAATGGAAGGCTCGCTGGCTTGCCGTCCATTGTTCTGTTTTCGATAAGCTGTAGCTCCATCAAATTATCCTTTGACAAACGCAAGGAAGCGGTAGGCTTCAAACTACCCTGGACAGGTTCCAATAAAGTGATAACAGACTTGGAAGCATTCTCTGGGTACGAAATTTGGACGACAGATTGAGCGGTTGGCTTGAAGACCTTGTGGAGTGGGTTTTCAGCGTACATGGAGTCTTGCACAACCCTTGGAGTGGAAAAAAAAGCTTGCCTCCAATTGCGCTTAGGGCCAGCCAGTAATTTGAACCACTCATCTTCATCAGTTGAAGCTGAGGCGCGGTACGAAATTTTGCCATCAGTTTCAACAGAATCAAACTTTACGGCCTCTGGATCTTCTCCGCCGAAGTATTCCACAACGGGAATTTTTGAGGAGTCGTTGTCGTAGAAGTCTTTCAACAGTCTTTCTATGTGACCATCGTGAATGCCATCCATGATGCTCTTTATAGGTTCATCAACAACATTTGTGAACTGGGCAGCAACAGGTCCGTGCAAAATACAAGTTCTCTGGACATCTTGGTCGACAACAGCTTCCAGATATTCAGATTGCCACAAAGAATCCTTTTTGAAGAAAAATTCGAATCTCTGATCCAACACAGGAACGAATGGCACTGGCTTTTGAGATGGTCTCTGACATAAGCTTAAGAAATAGTCGACATCTTGAGCATTTAGGTACTGAGCTCTCGCAGCTGGGTAGGCGTCAAAAATTGTAGTCAAAACCTTGTCTGGCTGGTCTAAAATAGAATAAGACTGCAAGAGAGAGGCAGCCTTTTTCTTGGTGAAACGTTCTTCAACCCGGCGCAAAAAGTCACCAGTAAAGTTCTTCCAGGAAGCATCAATCCATTTATTGGCCGACCTCAAGTACATCAATTCGACCATTCTTTGAGCAACCTCCTCATAGTTCATATCAGTGACGTCGCGTGGCTCACCTTTAACTGTTGCAAACCAAGGTTTCTGAAAGTCAGCGTTCAATTTCGCAATAATATAGTCTCTTTTAGAATCCAAAGCAGCTTGAAGTTTGTTCTTAGGGAGGTTGAAGATCGTCTCATCCAGTTCTTTCCACAACATAACACCTCTGGTTGCGATCTTATGGATAGGTTCACCCATTTCTGAACGAACAGTTACAATACCACCGGTGGGTTTCTTGTAAGTCTGCTCCCACTTATCGTCAGGAGCTCCTGAGCAATCGGCAATAGCCTTCTTGGCATCTGGAGAGGTTTTGGCTTCTTTAGCAATCATAACTCTAGAGCCAAACAAGAAACCATCGAATGGCATAGGAGGATAATTGAACTTGGTAGACCATTCACCGGTCAAGTATGGATAAGTATCAGAAGCAGAACCAAAACCAGAACCGGCAACTAAGATGATGTTTGATAATCTTCTGACCTTAGAGTACATTTGGAACAAAGGAGAGTGCATGTCCTCAAAAGAATGATGACCACCACCTCTACCACCAGTCCATTGCATCACAATAGGGAAAGAAGGATGAGCCTTAGCAATAGCAATGACTTGAGAGATGGCATCGATAGAGCCAGGTTTCAAACCTAAATAGGTCAAGCCCAAGGTTTCGATGTACTCAGTAGCAACTTCTAAGGAAGGAACACCGGCACCAATTGTCATCGATTGAATAGGATAGCCTTTTTCTCTCAATTCTTTGATCATAGGAATACCCCACTGCAACATTCTAGGGTTGACATAAATTAGATTTATGCCCAAACCGTAGCCCTTTTTAATCTGAGAAACAACAGAGTCGATGGCCTTAGTCATTTGGGCAGGAGAGAAGTAACCACCACCAGCCAATTCAATGGTGTAGCCAGCGTTAATGGTGGCAGCGACAAAGTCGGGAGAGACAGTACAAGGAGTCATACCAGGTACAAGAAGTGGAGCACGGCCCAAAAGTTTGGAGAATTTAGTATCAACATAAATCTTACCTCCCTTTGTCTTTACCAACTTGGGGTGGAATTCCTTTAACCAATTGGGGGAAAACTTGAGACCGTTAGCAGAAACATCAAATATTTCCTGCTTAAATCCATATTCGTCATCTATGTTGGCTTCCAAAGCACCTGCAACAATGACACGAACACCAGTACCATCCTTGTTACGGTGAGTTAAAACACCTAGGCCAGAGGAGCCGCCGGGACCAAAATCTAGGATGTGGGTGGCAGAAAATTGCGTAGAAGCTTCCCAGTTCACGGGCAACTTGGTAATGCACAAGGTAATTCTTTCAGCAACGGAACCGGTGTAATCTCTCAAGTCCTTACCATCAAAAGTATCGTAAACAGGAACTTGCAAGTCTGACTGCTTGAACTCTAGGCCAGCATCCTTTAGATCTTGCTTGATAAACTCGTTAGCAGGTTCTAACAAATGAGAATGGAATGGGGATGCGATTGGTAAAAACCTGTTGAAAAACTTGAGTTTTCTCTCACTGTGGGGAATTCTGGCTTGATCCAAACCAGCTGGAGCCTTGGCCTTTCTCAATGTCAAATTCAAACCGTACAGAGATTGTGGAGGACCAGTCACAACCAAATTCCTGGCACCATTGATCAAAGAAATCACAATGTGTTTCTCGGCTGGCAAATGAGCGTTAGTTTGATCCACAAATTCTTGCACTTGTTCTTTAGTCAAGTTGGAAATGGACAACATTGGCGAAGGAGTACCTTCACCGTTTTCTGCAGAGTCTTCAAGCATTGATGGAGGCATTGAAGTATTTGGGTAAGCTTGGTAACAACGCACACCGATGAAGAATAATAAAGTGATGGTTTTATTCAGAGCCTTGAAGAAAGACTCCCAGGAATCGGCTTCTGCGATTGCCACGGCAGTAGCCAAACCTTGAGAGTGACCAGTGGCACCGACCAAGTGGGATCTCAACTCACCAGGGGTGAAACCCAAGACACGGGCGGTGACGGCGTAGTGTACCAATTGGATGACACCAATCATGGGGCATGAGATTGGAATAGACAGGAGGTAAGCGTTGTCTGGAGTAGTCTCAGGGTTTTGCAACCATTGAAGAACATCAAAACCTTGAGTGTACACTTTTTCAGTGTCGTCGGTCGACTTGACTAATTCGGCCAGCTTGGAGGCAGCAGATTCTATAACATCCGAAACGACACTGTAGTAAGTTTGGTACAGCTCACGCAGCTCTTCGAAATAGTCATCAGTGTTACCTTGACCGCCGAAAATAGCAACCAGCTGGGATTCTTTGGCCGCGGCGCTTTTGAAAAGAGCAGAATCGGACTTGGTAAAAGGTCTTTGAGCGGTGACGCGAGCGTTGAAGTAGTTTTTGATGAGGGCCTTGACCTTCTCCAAAGTGGTTGGATAAACGTCTTCGTCGGCCAGAAGCTTGGAGGCCAGAGTGTGTACATCGTTACCTTGCAAGTAGCTGGATTCGAACTCGGCAAGTGCCACGGTCAAAACGTCGTCGAATTGGCCCTTGGTAGAAGGATCGACCAAAGTGGACACGTAGCCTAGGAATTGACCCAACAGCTCTGCTGGAGACGCCGGTTCGTTGTCGGCGACGAAACCCTCCGTAGCAGATGGAAGCTGTTTGGTGAATTGGTCTTGTAATTGCGAGCCTGGGAAAAACGAGGCCGTTGGCACTGGGAGAACGTGCTCAATGGCACCGTGGCTCAAGGTGAGCGCTCTGGTGCTGTTGGAGGCGCTCATCGTGCGTTTTGTACCGGAAAATAAAGTATCGGTGAGTATAACTTATAAAGTGTCAAAGAAGAACCAATTGGGAGATGCTCTTCTAATTCACGTTCGAAATGTGTTGAATCACTAGGCGAGCCGCTCGTGGGGAAAACTGGGTACGCTCGTGAAGCAACGATATGGGAAATTGAAAAATACTAGAAAACTAGTAATAACGACGGCTATTACTGCGAGAACGAGTTAGTAAAAAGGCTCTTGTACTGGCCAAGAAGGAGACGAGAGAGGGAACAGTTCCTTTAGCAGTTTTCGAGCGCCTTAACGGGTTTTCAAGAGTTTCCTAGGTACAAGGAGAAGGTGAAAAGAGTTTTCGACACTGGCCGAAATTTCGCCATCTTCACCTTCGTCCCTGGAGCCCGTTTTTCACTGGTTTGGGACCCGCCAAATTGTTGGGCTTTCCTCCCGAGTATTGTCGTACCAACCAGCCTTGGCCGCCTGCCGTGCCTTCTGACGCGCCACTGGGGGAAAAATCAACATTGAAAAATATACCATATTCAACACCGGCTGGTTGAAAAAAAAAGGGCAGCTAACGCGTTCACGAGACAGCCCCCTCAATTGCAAAAAGGAGAAGAGCCAGCCAGTAGACAGCCCGGCAACCACACGCTCGTCCACACGAAGCGTCCTTACAGCTGGGCCCGCTTGTGTGCCATTCTGGCTCACATTACGGTTTCCTGGAGGCCATCACCGTTGTATCTCTGATCACTTCATACGTGTATCCTTTTTGTTGGATTTTCGGGGTCCGCGAGTACTGCTGTCGCGAGTACTCCTGGCAAAGCACACTGGCCAAGTGCTTGTGGATGGGAGGCCCAACTGCCGGGCCTGATCGCAGTCCAGCAAGTGCGAACGGGCGGTATATTATTCTTGTTTGCAATACTGCGGTGCTCTTCATCCGTCTCCATCTTCTGTCATCTCTCTACATACCTTGTCGATATCGTCAGCTGGGAACAGACGAGTTTAATAGACAGATAAAAATGCTTTAGTTAGTTGAGCTCTAGCGCCGATGGGATCAACTAGTGTCTTTTCAAATACTACAAGCTCGAGCGTCGGTACACTGCACGATATACCACTTATATATACATAGATACACACAACGAGGCCACTGCCGAAGATACTGCGACCCTTGGCTTGCTTGTTGAGCGCGTTGGATACCGGCCACACTCTCAATACCCGCGTGTACGGGGGCCCTGGGCGGTTGCGTTGTTGGATTGAATACTGTTGGATTTCGGCTTGTTTGGCGTGGCACGTGATTTTGGTGGGTTGGAAAAAAAAGGCACGGGCGATGCGGTGCGAGGATGTATGTGTAAAGGACAAGGCACAAAGGCAAGACAGTTAAAGGTTGGGCTTGGCACCCGACCAGCAAGCCCAACAGCGCGTTGAACAAACGGCCGTGACCAACAGAGGCGAAGGAAGAATGATGTGCCACTGCAGGTGCGAAGAAAAGTGCGGTTTAGAGAGGAAGTGGTGTATGGTGGGTAAGGGACGGTCGAGTATTTTGGCGTGAGGAGTCAATGAGAAGTAGCGCTTTTTTTTGGTTGTGTGTTGAGAGTACGCCAGCTAAATTCCTCGAGATGGTCGGAATTTCCGCGACCTTCGGCAGGACGTAGGTGGGGTGACCAGAATTTCGGTTGAGTTCGGACTTATCGAGTCTTCGGGTACTCGCCCGCGTAGTCTGTTGGTGTCGTATTCCGTGATGTAATCAAGCCCAACAGCTCTATAGTGGTGCCACTGGCGAGGCAGAAGCGTACAGACTGGCTCGGAAGATCTCAAATGTTCCGCGGTGTCGGGAGCAGGGAAGGGCACACGTCGCTGTTAGCAGGCTGAGCCTCTTCTGGGCTCCAGCTTTACGGGCCAAGTTCAAAGGTCCACTTTCTCTGAGTTCCGTGAGCTGGGTGACTCAGCTCTTGAATCTCTTGTGTAGGTCTCGGTCCCAGTGGTCTAAGACTTTCTTGCGTCCGGCCACCTGATCGCCGCCGAAAAACTCCATCGACATGCCAGCGTCTATTTCGGCACCATTGCCGACGTCTTGCCAAGATCCGAGCCCGTCCGCCAAGTCATCTGCTGCACCCGCATTGCGGTAAACGGGTGTCTGCTCTTGCAAAAACTCACCTAAGCCCGTGAATCCTGCGCCGCCCATACACTCGTTCCCTACATCGCCATCCTCCTCGCTGTCGTCGTCCTCTACGTAGTAAAAATCCATGCACCGAGCAATGGCCTCATTGCAGTTTCGCACCAGCGAATCACCTCTGTTCAGCCCAAAGTCGCTGAACGTAAACAGAGTCTCCAACTGGTTGTTGTATACCCGGTCGGAATCGGCGTACCGTGGCCGCAGCACCAGATCCACCGTGGGCATCGTAGCCGTTGCATCTGTCGCACCCGTTGGAGGAAAAATCTGGTCTAGTGTTGCATCCCGCTGTAGTGTCAGGACGATTTCCAGCTGATGGCCTTTCTCTACGCCCCCTTTGGCCTTGTCGATTATACGCACGCCGTGGTATACCACCTTTTGGTAAGGTATTTGCAAGCCTGTGTCGTGAGCGTTAATCCAAATCACCATATAGGTGTTAAGGACGAAAAAATCTGCTACTTCCACACAGTCCAGGTTCAAATTTTCGCCTGGCCACGAAATAGCTCCTATCAAAAATTCACGGCCACCTCCATACAAGATAGGCAGCTCGTTCTGTTGGTCTCTAGAGAAGCATTTTAGTCTGGGATGCGTTTGCTCGTACTCCGAAAAGGGAGTGACATTTTCGACAGTTGGTTTCGTAGTCTCCAGCTGGCAAATCAGATTATCGTCACCATCCTTGAACATATTTCGGACCGCATCCAAGATCTCTTTGAACTGTCCGATGTCAACTTTTATTATGTAGGCAGCCAGAATTTTAGAGAAAAGGTCATGTGACACACGGCACATGACAGTTTGACCAACCATAAAACGACGGTACTACTCCACTATCCGTCAAAATCAAGTTTCAACGGTTGCAGAAAACAGTGCTATTTAGAGACGAGGGTGGGAGAGCGATATGCCAGAATGAGAATGATCCGTTTTAGTTAGCTTTTTTTTTAAGTTGTGCTTACCGTTCCTGTCACAGAGCATTGGAATTGATATAGATCACGTCCACAGACTGTTCAAAGCCATTGAACTGGGTCGCAGCGGATGAAGTATATGCTCCGAGAACGGGAAAGTATAGCCAGTCACCTACAGAAAGCTCGTATTTCATGTAGTATTCTTTAGTCACGCAGTCGAGACCGTCGCATGTAGGACCCCAGATGGACACCTTGTTAGGACATCTTACGGTTTCGGTAGCGGACGTGGATCCGGCGTCGTGATAGTGGTAGTTGGAGTTATGGCAAAGTACACGTGGTGTGGGCTCTTGGTGGTCGAACAAGATACAGTTCATGTTGCCGTAGACACCATCGTTTATGTAGAGCATGGCCTCGCGGTCGGTGTGTGTGCGCTTGGCAATAACATGGCACGCCAGCGTGAAGGGTGACGCGGCGAAAAAACGGCCAGGCTCTGCAATGATCGTCACATCCGAAGACTCGGGAAAGAACTCTTTTAGGGCTACATTCAAGGACGCACTTGACTCGTCAAACGTCTCCAAATGAAATCCGCCGCCAATGTCGAGGATCTTCACGTTTGGCAATCCGAACCTACTGCTGGCACGGTTGAATACCTCGCGGGAGTCCCTGACGGCCTTGTAGAAAGTGCTAAAGTCAGAGGCGCCCGATCCGATGTGGAACGAGACACCGACCATGTTTAGCCCCAGCTCTTTGACCTTTGATAGCAGAGAGTCCACGTTTTGCATATCACAGCCATACTTGGTTGATAGTCTGCATTTCGCCGTGGAATCATCTGTTGCAATCCGGAGAAGCAGCTCCGAATGTGGATGGTATTTTTTGATCTTAGCAAGCTCTTCTACATTATCAAACGTGGACTTGGTGACACACTGATTTTTTGCAAACCGAATAAAAGACGACGCCTTGCACGGATTGGCATAAATGATGCGCGATGGATCGACGCCAAGGGAAAGTACCATTTCAATCTCTGATTTCGACGCACAGTCGAAGTTCACGTTCAGTTTCGCCAAAGTCTCCAGCACTAGTCTGTTTGGATTGGATTTGACCGCATAGAAGGGCTGGACCCGAGGCAGCTTACTACGCCAATGGGCGTACAATCTATGGACTTCGCCCAGATCACAAACGAAAAAAGAGTTCTCGTCCCCAGCTTCGCAGTTCTCCTGATTCACACCCTCCACCCGTCCTTGCAACGCTTGAAAAATCTGTGCATGAGCCCGTTCATCATTTAAACTTGATAGTTGCAGAGCTTGAGGATGCTGTACCTGCTCTAAGACTTGGTACCCAGTTCCGTTTGGTCTCAAAGTGCCGCCAACGCCTTCAATTGCAGCTCTGGTCTGTTGCAGGGTTGTCATTCCAAACTTTTAATTCTTCACCAGTTGACTCGGGTGCCCTACGTAGTTACACCGCTGCGTGTTCTTGCCATGCTCTTGTTCCATGTGCCAACCTCATCGACATACATTTTCTTCACTACTGTTCGTGGATGATGCCAAACATATAAACCCTTATTGTGAATGTCAGATGTAAGAGAGGGTGAGTGAAACAAAGAGTCCTCGTACTTTAGTCAATCGTTGGATCTTCACCTTTGGGTAAATTGAATTGCGTTTTTCATGTTATTTTGGAGTCTCTTCAAAAAAAGCGATTATTTTCGTCTAAGACAAAAAGTTGTCACTTTACATCAATCGTGTATTTTTTTGGGGCCCTGGTAGGGCTTCAATGCAATTATTCTGGCTTCCCTAGATCGATTCAACTGATACCAATTATTAGCAGAAAAAGAGGTTCAAATAGTCATCTTGATAGACGAGGTTTCGTACGACTGAGATCGACTTGAGACGGACTCACCAATTAAATGGAAGCTCTGGCGTCTATAATGTTGGGGAGTCCTCAGAATCATCCTTTTTCTCCAATTGAGCGGATGTTTACACTACCCTAGATCCTACCAGATATTAATGTTTTGGAAAGGCAAACTGTATTCTAAAGAAACAAAATTAATAAACACCTTAAACACTCAGATCAGACATGACATACGAAACTTCGTTTCGTCAGGTTTTAACAGCCTGTCAAGATTTCCTTCCTTCGGCAATGGGGACCACATCATCTGCTATCGTCACATTACGTGCTTTTCGAGCTCGGCTAGTGTATACTGGACGACTTCGAAATCCTGTCACGAGCATTGTGCCATTGCAATGCCGTAAAAGAGAGGATCACATTCCTCTGACCAGCGCTTTAGTTGTGTTCGACCCAATTTACTATCAAACCTTGCTTATGCTATTATATATTATTTATGCAGAATTCTGGGGACGACCAAAGTGGCCAACGCTTCCAGCGCGCCTCTTATTTGTGTTCGAGCCATTCTTTGGTCTCCACTAGGCTGTTACAGAACAGACAACCCAACGCCCTGATAGTTTCACCTCCTGACCCCACAGTGCTTAACATGCCGTTGGCCTTCATGATAGCAAGTTCGCCCTTCGAAGGGATCTTTCGACAAGAATCATTGAGGCATCGTGTTTGCGTCTTTTTGTAGCGAAGACCACACGAGTTGCATAACTGATCTTGCTTCTTGTTTGTCCAGGATGGCCGCCAGCATGGAGAGTCACTTGCAAGACAAGAAATACACGTTCTGTTCGAGACGCGTTTTGGCGACGACGGTTTTCTTGTTGATGTAGTGGTAGCCCCTACCAAGGGACTCTCCGGGGTCGTTTTACTTTTGTGGGAGGTCAGTTCAGGGATTACGTCAGTGGCTCTAGTCGGCGTTTGTGGTTCGTTGAGCGCAAAGACGTGGGTCTTTGGGGGAGTGCCAGTACGGATTGGCGCCGTGTCGACATGTGGTTCCTCTGCATTATCACCACCTGGTGTCTTAGTCAAACTTTTGGGAGATGCTAGAGTGCTAATTTTCATAATATACTGTTGTGGGGAAGGTGGCGCACTCGGCTTGCTCTTTGTTCTTTGTTTTACTTTTGTCACCTTTGCCTTGGAAGTGGGAGAGAAGAGATCTCTATTGCTCAAGAGTTTCTTCATCTCTCTAGCTTTAAAACTATTAGTCTTCTTGTGAGACTTGGTCCTTTTCTCCTTGACAAACTGAATCATTTTGTCGCTCATGATAGGTGTGAAAGATGAAGAGTCCTTGACAGATATGCTTGGGCTACACGGACTCATAGGTGGTGTGACAACTCCCTGGTAAGGAGCTGTATTGGACAAACCGTAAAACTCATTCGACGGTTTCAAAATCGATGGCACAGTTTCCAACATCGATGCGACGTTGGCCAGCGTGCTCAACCTGGGGGCCTGCGAGTATTGTATGGTGTTCTTGACTTCTTGACTGATGGTTAAGTAATCGCTATAGTTTTCATTTTTGCACCAGCTCAGAAGATTTTCTCTCCAGAATGGTGTGTTTTCTGAGGTATCCGGATAGCGGTAAGATTGTTCTTGAATTTTAGGATGAGGAAGCAACTGCAAATGTCTGAGGGAAGGTAAAGCCTCGCACTGCGAGCTGGTATGTGAGCGAAAGGGTTGTTCATCGCTATCGGATTCGTCGCGCCCGCTGTTTTGGTGAAGAGGAATGGAGGTATACGAGGAGAAGTGCCCGTGAGCATTAAATTGTGAGGATTTTGTGGCCGGTACAGGTCCTGGAACATAACTTTCCTCATTTACAGGATTTGTATTGCGTTTATCCTGCGAATCAGTTGTCAAACTGCCGCTGAAGACTGAAGGCAAGCCCGGGCGAGACGTACAGGCAATGTTCACCTTGGTCAGTAAGGGCGACGTAGTTGGTGTTAGTAGATTAACACCGACTGGTGATGCAGGAGCCGTACGAGCTCGCTTACTCACAGGTTGGTTGACCAGCAAAGGTTGTAGTACGTATGGTTTTTCTTTGTAGCACAAACGCGGTGAATTGAAATTCAAAGAGGGCAGCAGTAGGTCGTCGAATGATCTCTTTCTGCTAAACGATGCAGATGGATCATGTCTTTTTGGAGCAGCAGTAGCAGCAATTACTGAACTGAGAGTGGGTCCGTTGCCAAAATGAGAGAAGGCGGACATGGCAAGAAAAGGGCGAACGTGGTTGAGGCCAGCGAGAGTGAGTGAGTAGACCGCGTGGAAAGTGACGCCTGCAGAATGAATATTCCTAAGAGTGGATGGTGTGTAAAAAGTAAAACGGGCGCCAGTACTAGAAGCAACTCCAACTTGCGAGGACCGTCCCTTGAACCCATAGCTTTTTATATCGAAAGCACCAGTGGGTCCCCATCGAAATTCGTACTGTTTGCAGGGTTTTCTGTGTGTTCTCCAGGTATCGACCAACCACCAGATCAAACCAGCCTGATCTCACGAGTAGATGTCTGTTGCTGCTTGATCTGCAAACCCACGCGTACAAAGAAACAGGCTTGCTTAGCAAGCTAAAATTAACCGATTGGACTCCATGGAGAGGAAACCAGCACGACGATCGTCATCGATCCCATGTACGTGTACGAATCAAGCGAATCGGGCAATTATACCAGGATGGCGGGTAGTTCTTTATTATGTCAATATTAAATTGAAGAGGCTGAACTGTATACATTGAACTAACTTCCACAACGTACACAGTGATCAACACAATGGGGAAATCTCTCCTTTATTGGTGTCATTCAAACCGCAAGGAAGCGAGGGTTCAAAGAAAAGTATGCTTAACGATGAGAGGTACATGTTTTGATGTCCATTTGAGGACCTTTTGCGAGACGCGATAACCCTTGCCGATTTTTGATTTTTTCCTGAGTCCTACTTTCGTATCGAAGCACATGAAATTTGAAATGATACTGATGAAAAATCAAGACCTTGCAGGGCGATGAGGCCAAACTCTCAGCCCGAAGAATCCCATCAGAGAAGCCAGAAGGTAAGATTAGCCGCAAGGATGAACAACCAATCCCAAGTGCTAGAAACATTTGTCAAGAAAATATTCACTTTTTTGGACGAAAAGGACTCGCAGCAGCTTGCTCCGTTTCTGCAATGTTTCGACGCGGCTAATAGTAAGGTCATTGTGAATGCCAATCCGTTTGCCCAGGCCGCATTGTTTCTCGAAACATGGCAGCGTGGAGTTGTACAGACTCAGCATGTGCTGACTGGAATGGACTATCATGTCATTCCAGGCACGGGTTCCACAGTGTGCAGCGTGAATGGGAAAGTAAGATTTGACGAAAGTGGAAAGGACAAGGCGGGCCAGGACTCTGTGATCCCCGATCCTAGTGCCGGTAATCCGGTCCCCATCTCCGGATCCCTCAATTCAAGCACGCCAGCGGCCAAGCATAGGCCGCTGTGGGGCCCGTATTTTGGTACTTCTTTGCAGTTGGTGTTGGACGACCGTGTTTTGAACGGCGACCAAAACTGCGTGATTTCCAGCTTTAACTACACAATGGTTTACAAACCCGACGACTCATTGATGGCACTGTAATCCCATGCCACGATTCCTACGATGCTGCACGGCTCCTGGATACTGTAGGCGAAATATTTTTTCTGCCTCGTTTTTTCCTCTATGGCTCTGCTTCCCGCTTGGCAATCAATTGTTCGAACACTCGTATAGCGAGTAGGGCACAATCCTCAACAAAACGCACTTTGAGAGTCTCACCACTGATGGCCGGTGATGCGTCTTCATTCACTAGTGGATGCGGGAGCCATAGACACTGTTGCCGTTTTTATGGTGAGAAATACGGCTCGTCGCTTGGAGCAGATTTTTTTTTGAACCTATTCTCTTTGAGTCGCGCCATCACCAGTGTGCATTGTCGTAGCGATTAACTTTTGCCTGTCTTCAAAGATGGTACAGTTCTTAGGGTAGAGAAGACCCTTTGAAGCCTGCTAGCTCCAAGGCCCTCAACATTGACGCTTTTCGGTAGATCCATCACATACCAGCCTGCATGACAGGGCATTGTAAGCTACTGCGTTGGCGACGCTCGGCTTGATGATAATCATGCTTCCAGAAGAACCGCGTTGCCCAGAGATGTAGCCTCTGCATCGAAATTTCCCATCGCCAGTCGCGTACGCATCTGAGAATTTGTTGGAGAAACTCCATCGAGGAAAGACAGTTTGTGGCGAAACTTTTGACTCGATAACTGGAAGTGTCCTTGACTTTTAAAAAGTATATAAGGACCTCTATCAAAACGAAGCACAAGAGTTTCTTTCTCAAAACCCACCACCAAGTTTGTCCTGACAGCGGTTATGATCGCCTTTATCAAAAAATGGCCACTATTGGTAGGTGTTCTCTTTGCATTCACTACTTTCATCCTGACTATTGTGGCTACAACAGGCTCAACATCTAATTACTGGCCCATTAACAATGTGTACTTGGGTGAAGCGGATATTTCGCGCATCAATGTTACCAAAGTAATTCCAGAAATGGCTCCCGTCTTGTCAGTTCTTGCCGGACTGGTGAATAGCCCCCTTCAAAATACGTCCGTCAATGGCATGCGCGACGTTTTCGATGCGTTGAAAGTAGTCTCCGAGAGCTCGGCGTTGAAACCGCTTTTGCAGCTTTTGGCTACCAGTAGTAATGTTTCACAGACCGTGAGTGCACTTGCACTTACAGCTCCTATGATTGCTCAACTGTCAAATTCTAGCTCAGAAACTTCAGACCAGCTCGCGCTACTTGGAGCATTGATCCAAAACTCATCCAATGTCACAGAGACCCTTCATGGATTAGCAACAGTGGTACAAACGTCCAACGACACTGAACGTTCAGTAGCCCGTACCGTTCTCGGGGTTTTGAACCAGTCCAACAATGCTACTTCCTCCATAGATTCGTTGGTTGTTTTGCAAAATCAATCTACAAGCGAAAAGGCTATGCTATCGTCGGTTCTTGAACTCTTACAGGAGTCCCAAAATGTGACAGTTACCATGGCTGCTTTAGACACTTTAATGCTGACCAATATGACATCGAACATGGCTGCAACTTTGTTGGGTGCGTTGCAATCATCTAATTCAGACCCTCAAACAATTTTGAACCAAATACTTGACTCAGTATCCGAGCAATCACGTCCTGCAATTTCGGCAGTCGGTGCTCTGCTCAACGACTCTCGAGATGCCACCCAAACTAGCTCTACTCTGGGTATGTTGCTGCAAGGTAATATTAGTAGCTCGCCCAGTGCTCGTCACTCATTGGCTGCTCTATCCGTGTTGATTAGGCATTCCTCGAATCAAACGAACGTTATATCTTCACTTGCTTCTCTTGCCAACTCTACCAATGCAGCCAATACCCTACAATTGTTCGGTCTTCAAGAAATTTTGGACTACTCCATCAATGCTTCCGTTAGTGTGAATGGCCTGCAGCATATGCAGTCGTCAAATTCGTTATCAAGTGCAAACGACCTGGCTCCTATTTATGGGTTATTGGTCAATTCTAAGAACCACACAGCTACCATCGAATCTTTTTGGGACCTCACCGAGGCTATGCAATCAAACGGAACCGCTCTCCAACCACTGCTCGAAGTTGTATCACAAACGTCGCTGGGCAGCACGGCTATCACGAAAAAAACCTTGGATGCCATGATGCCCATGGTCATGGACAACCTACGTGTGAGTTCACAATACCGGCTCGCCATTTTCACTCTCTGCCGTGGATTCAGTAATGGCAAGATCAATGAGTGCAGTTCACCCCATACTGTCCAATCCTTTGTCTTGAGAGATATTCTCTACGATGAGCTTGAGAAGTCGGATTTTAAACCTTACATGCTGGCATTAGGTGTTAAAAAGCAGGAAATGTATCTGGATGGGAAGCTGCAAGACAAACATACCTCATACGTTTCAGCAGTCAGGGCAACACTGGCTCTCAACATCCTGACAATCGTATTGTCATTCGTTCTCCTCTTGCTGATGCTTTGTCTCCTCTGCATGACTGCTCAAAGAGAAAGGGCTGCATTCTGCATACTAACGGGTGCCAAGATTCTGGCTCTCTTTGTTTTCGTCTTTGCTTTACTATCGGGTGCTATTGTAGCTGCTATCGTTAACATTATCAAACAAGACACTAAGGCGGATGATTACAGCGTCACCTTTACAACTGGGTCTGCTTACGCCGGGCTTATTTGGGCTGCTTTTGCCCTCGCCTTCATTACCTTCATCTTGCTATTCTTTGTAAGAGTAACGAGCGGCAAGAACTCGCTGATAAACATAAATGACATGGGATCCGCTGAGTCAACCGCGTCGTCCGACGAAAAAAAAAAAAACAAATGCTCCGGTGGTCAGTAATGATGAAGATGTGCTATCTCAAGTATCTTAAAGTCATTTGCCAGATATTTGGCCCATCGTTTGGTACAATCCCCCGTGATTATGTATGTTTATATGGTAATTGGACGTCAACATACCGGCTTTTAGAATGTCAGATACTTCAGCTACCCACCGATAACTAGTAGGAAAGTTTTTTGCGTCGCTCAAGCTCTCAAAGCGCTTCCACTATCATAACGGAATCAAAGATGGTATGATGACTATGAAAAGATGAGTTTAACAAATAAGAACAACGTACGTAAGAGTATGGTAAAGATGCAAGGGGCCAAAGAGACTTACACTATATAAGTGGTTTCTCTTCGACAGGTGTGACGTAGACATTGCGCCTTCTTCTCACAAACGAGAGGCATAGCAAATTCAGCAATGCGGCGGCAACACTCGCCCATAACAGAGCATAAAAATTCCGGCCCAGGTTCATGCGAATACCGTACGAATCGTAATTATCATCCAACGCTTTTTTGATGTAGACGTAGGTTCCGGTACTCGTACCTGCAGCAACAGTGAGGCTGAGAAAGCCTACCAGTGACAGAAAGCGGCATACCCAGGTGACGAACGTGAAATGCAGGATCCAGCGGAGAATATTGGTACCAAAGTTAAGTCCGCTAACCACGATACCAATAAGAAGTGTGATGAAGGTGCATTTAACCAAGTTGTTGTAGTACTTGATATTGTCCTGTAGCTTGTCAGGGAGCGCAACTTGCGCGACACTGTCCAGAAGTTGAGCAACTTGGTTGTTTTGGATGTTGTCGTAGATCAAGTCTTGAAGATTGAATTGTTGAATCCCTGAAGGGGATGTGCAGTTTGAAATTTCGCCCGAAGAATCCGCGAGACAGTAGGACCACAGACCCATGTTGATATATGACGGCAACCCCAGGTCATCTAATGATGTTACCGAAGAACTCACGCTTGACAACACTTCTGGGACACTTAAATTGGAAAGATCTAGTTGAGCTTCGAATATCTTGTTGATGGGATCATAGTTTTTGGTTGAGCCAGCACAGGCTACACACGCTAAAATGACAGCGGAGGCTGATAGAAATGCTGCAAGGAACAATGATACACAGTTAGCCATTGCTGCTTCTTTAGTACAACCTTATGCGAATCGAGATTGTATAGTGTTTGCTCTGTTAAGTATTGACAACATTCTAATGATCCACCCGCTCAACATGAAGTTTATATATACACGACGGACCTATGTCTATATATAAATATCAGTCCACATGCATTACAATTTCACGGGTCATTTTCTTAGAACAGGCTGAGCTACTGCGGCGATGAACTAAGCCCTCTAGTTCTGGGGGATGCCCTAATTAAAGAACCACTGTCATAGGTTTGCCGGCGTCGTCTTAGAAGGTGCCGAATTCAAGTTCAATTACTTTGCCAGCATCGGGGTCATGCTAGCACCAATTATATTACTACTACACGGTAAATTGTAAGGTCATTCGCCGAAAGCCGTTAAGGTCAAAAAAATAGGAGGGACGAAAGCTAGCATTAGTTCCTCGAGTAACGAATAGAAGCAGACCCAGCAGCGAACTCGGTTTCTTGTTACTTTCAAAGGCTTTATGAAATTTTATTGTGAAGCCCAGCCTCTTTAATTTTCTCTACTTGACATTGCGCCAGAGTGGTGATTAGTGATAGCAAATGAGTTTAGTGAGCTTCTCCGGTGCGGCGATTCTGCAAACAGCGTCGAAAACCTTGCGGAGACATTTTCAGTTGATTAGTGGTGCGAGTTTGTCCCGCGTCGCCGAGTTCTTTTTTTAGAGATGTCGATTGTGATCTCCTGATTTAAATTGGTTATGTCATTATGTGGGGGCAGAGTAGCCTTTTTGGGCCCTGACGGAGCCATCGCACAGCCACTCGGCTCTGCGAATACAGCACTACACTTTGGCCAGCCGGTGGAGAGTCGTGGAGTATTGATTCTAGGACTTTACTTCCGAGCAACATTCGCGATCTGCACGACAGGGTGTATTAAGCATGCCCTCAATACGAATTATAATGTAGAGATCTCTGGGTATCCTCACTGTGACATACCTACTTTCCTTGATCAGAGCTGTTGAATGGCGCCGATACACATTTAAGTCCCTTTTCTTTAAAGTTGGCAACAGGAACGCACCTGTTTTTCATTTCCATAGTCCGAAGCACTGCGTCAGGTACGTTCACATGTTTCAATCATTTTCCCATATCTCCGTCCGCTAAGCTACGGGTTTATGCTCAACACGAGTCGAAGGGGGACTACGAGAATGGCTAGTTTATTTATTCAGTCCCAAACAAAAGCTTTCTGACGATGCAGTTGTGTTGTTCTAGGGTGACCAGCTTATTTACTGACACACAAGATACTGGAAGTGAGCAAGGTGAAGCAGTATCGGTCACTTGTCGTGCTTAAGAAGGGAAATTTCAAGTTGACAGGAAAATGCCAATAATGCGTTTCAAATAGTGTTCAGCAACAAATTGGGGTCTAGCCGCAAGATGGAGTTCAAAAGTAAACCGAGCTAATGGAAACTACTTATGGGTTGCTAGCTAGTCACAGGTAGGCGAGGTCAAGCCTGATTTGATCTTTGTTATTTTCATGTGTTGAGGCCGCCATTTCCAGAGCGTCGCGTAACAAACACATGGGCCCAACTAAGGCATGGATGATACGAGCAGCCATGTGAATACAAGAGCGCACTTTGGAGTGTTAACTGCAGTATATATGGCCCTCCCTGGCCAGTAATGAAAATTGGAATATTGAGTCTCAGGACATATTGAGAGCCCCACATCACACCAAGGCGATTTTCAACTCAGTGTTCTCAACAAGGTTACTTAGAAACGTGTATAGGCTTCTTAATTCTAGCCGTAGCCATTTAGGGGATAATGCCGCTCGGAAGCCAGTACTATAAACCCCCTCAGCGCTTCAACCCGAGTACCATACCCTTGGCATTGACTCCCTTCAATTGCAACGCACATCTTGCGTAAAGAAATAGGTCTGGAGCTGAAGCTGTTGCTTAAGCGGGGGTCGACTGAGTAAATCCATCTGATAAATTCATCTGAAGTTCGACTATAATTTGCGAATCCACGTCATCAGCCTTTTGATTCCAGAATCTCACTCGTAAGGACTTCTTACGTACCTGTGGACCCACATCTCAAACCACAGAGACGAATGTGCTCTGGAATCATTTTAAGGAGGATGAGTTGGACTTTCGATCTATCTCGAGCCTCAAGCCGCCGTAAAACTGCGATGAATACAAGCTACAATTTGATACATGCAGTCTGCTTATAAGATCGTGCTACTAATGAATATTTGCTACAACGATAAACAGTCAATTGAACAGTGTGTAAAACTTAAAGCTTACCACAATGTCAGGAAATTTTGTGCCACGCAATGTGCGAGAGTTTAAGGGCCAAGTTGATGGCGATCATCAAAATCCTGCAAATACCGAAGAGTTTTTGACTAACAAAGTTTATAGAAGCCGAGCACCAGTGACCTGTTCATTCAAGTGATGACCAGTAAAGTCGAATGGCCATCTCGATTACTTTATGCTAGCTCGTTCTAAACGATTTTTGTGTTGGCTAGAAAGGGAGGTTGTACTAGCGACTAAAATAAATGGATTCACTCGTTTGTGGGCTCATTGTGAATAAGGACCGGAGGCCGCGGACGCTAGACCAAATGAGTATCTTCTTCAAGTCACCAATTGATATCGAGGTTTTATTGGACGGTGAGGAATCGCGCAAGCACGTCGAAATTGCCAATGCTGATAATCACGCGGCAAGAACGCTGAAGGACCGATTTCCTGTTTACGAGGACGGCGAAAGTGTTAGTGGAATAGTTACTCTGAGAGTAAAAGAAGGCAAAAAACTAGAGCATTTGGGTGTCAAGGTTAGTTTGGTGGGTAGCGTCGATATATCGAAATCCAGTTCTGAACGGAAAAAGCGTCCAGTGGAAACGTTTTTGAGTATGAGTGCCGATCTGTGCCCGCATGGTGAACTGACTCACTCCCAAAGCTTCCCGTTTAACTTCAAAGATGTGGAGAAGCGCTACGAGTCGTACCGGGGTAAAAATGTCGACGTCTCTTACTACGTGAAAGTTACAGTGTTACGAAAGTCCACAGACATCGTCAAACATAAGCCGTTTTGGTGTCTGCTTTATAATAGAGATCCTATGCCAGCTGCGGTGTCCAAAACAGCGGACAAGGATATGCCCGTGAAGCTTGATATCGGGATTGAGAACTGCCTGCACATAGAATTCGAGTATTCAAAGCCCCACTTTTCCCTCAAGGACGTAATTGTTGGGAGGATTTATTTTCTGTTGACGAGGCTCAAGGTCAAGCATATGGAGCTCAGCGTAATAACGCGAGAGACATGCGGACTGGAGCCCAACCAACTTTCAGACTCCACATCCATCCGCTACGAGATCATGGACGGTTCTCCGGTAAAAGGCGAAACCATACCAATAAGACTTTTTCTAGGGGGTTACGAACTAACACCTACTAGCAACTTCAACCATTTCAGCATCAAAAATTACTTGAGTTTGGTGATCATTGACGAGGATGGCCGACGGTACTTCAAGCAGTCAGAGATCACTCTCTACCGAAGGCGCACCTGATAATTTAACATTTTTGAGTGTGCACCATAGAGTATTGACAAACTGCTCGTGTGCCTTCCCAAGGCGTGTCGTCATTTGATTATAGTCGAGGTAGCTTACCAAACAGCCATCGAGAAGTAAGGAAAAGGAGCAAATTGCTCACCTATCTTCTCACACCCTCTCATGTTTGTTAGCAAAATAGTATCAATTAGGGCCCATTGCTTTGCTGTAGAAAAAGCATGATGACTAACGAAATCTACAATTGAGCCCTGATAAACACCAGCTATACTTGGACCGATGAACGATTAAAGGAGATGGCGAATATCTCCTTTTTGTTTTTTTGGGCTATAATCGAATCTATCATCTGATTATATAAGCATATCGAACCCCTTTGGGAATATGATAAACATCAACAAATATCAAGAACATCAATTGATGGAGAACAACCAAAACTTTTCGACCACGTCTGGTGATACCTTGAGAACTTGCCCCAGTTATTTTAGCAGTTGTCGATATATTCTGTGTACTGGAGTGATCTCGATTTGATCGATAGGACGAAATGCCCAAAAAAAGGCGTACTCTGGGAATGCTAGTGGTCAAGCATGGGCTCTCGACATTGGCAAGTCTGGTGGGTGGCTCCTTCTCGATTGCTATATTGTGCAGAGATAATCAACAACATTGTTTTAATAGACCGGCCTTGATTGTACTTACATGCGGACTGCTAGCTAATGGCCTTGTCCAACTTACCATCCCTTTAACAAACTCACAAATGCTGAGGTGGATGTCGATAGCCACGTTAGTCGTATGCTTTGTTTCGACTATCGTCTACCTTAGGACCCTACTGAGCGATATATCGAGCTCAAGGCTGTCCACAATGGACGAGCACCTGGTATCAGTACAGACCTGCGCGATAGTGGCCACCATGCTATTCAGCAATCTGCTAGTAGCTTTTGACACGTCAGACCGAATCAGTGACCAGAAATCGTGTGCATCGGAATTTGAGCAACAGTCAAACGAGATGCAAGCCGAAAAAAATGATATACAAGCGCACAAAACAGTCACCATGAAAAACTCGGCTCAAACGCTAACTCCTGACCATGAATACACTACCGCGCTGACCAGCCAACAGAACTGGATGAACAAATACCCTTCGACGTATTCCAGTTCGGAGTGCCTCTCGGTAAATTCAGTTCTAAAGCATAATTTGGGATTGCATCATGTGCACATGCAAGTAAATTCACCGGAATCTCCGGTTTTAGACGCCTCTAAACCCAAAACCCCGTCAAGGACACCTAGGAAACCTAAAATTGACGTTTTCGCACGGATGAGGGCTATGAGTAGGTCGGCAAAGAGCCCGCCTGGAGCGGACTTAGCAATTCCGGAAGACAGCATCAATGCTCATTACGTTACAAGGCTTTCTACGATCCACGACGGCTCGAGGAGTCTTGTTAATGTTGCTCATAGCTCACAAAACTACGACGCCAGCTCCAAAAGCATACGATCAAGCTTTCTACTTGACGGACAAAAATGTGATAATGTAAACAAGGCTCTCTTATTGGAAAGAGATGCTGTCCATAGAATCAACAATGCTCTCTTACCGCCTTCTTTACAGGGTTATGAAGGTCCCACCTCACATGAGGCTGCTCACAATAGCACCCAATCTACGCCTGTGGCAAGCTCTGGATGTGACGATGTTGACGACGTTCTTATGGAAAACGGTCTAGAAGAAATACCACGTATTCCCGAACCTCAGATTTTAACCGACAGATGCCCCCAGATGGATGGCTCTCCCGCTTTATTTCATAATGTCAGCTTAGGTGACTGGGAATTAAATGGTCAAAAGCTTTTGGAGAACGAGCGTCAAATTCTTCGAGATGTTCCTCAGCTAATGCCAAGTTTTGAATTCCAGTCCAACGAAGAGCTAAAGACTAAGGATGAGTTCAGTTTCCCACTGACAAAGTACAATTTCGAGAGTCTCCCGGAAGGCGAAAATGATAATGCAGATGCTGTAAGCGCGTTGGATGCATTACTGAAACAAAGTGAAGGAGGAAATGATTTAAGCGAGACTCAAAACGAGATAATGAATGATATTTTGAAGCAAGAGAACTCTCTTGCCCAGGTCAGAAGGTTTTCTAAAGATTTGAGCTTTAAAAGTGGCCCACACTCCCCCACAAAATCAATTAACTCGATTATAACGGGTTCTGCCGCAGGGAGCATCAAATCTCCTTCCAAAATTGGTTCGGTATTCACGAATGCTGGTAATTCGAGTATACCCAACCAAATACATCACTCCAGATCAAACTCGCAAATAACAACATTTTTTCATACAGGGAACAGCGCAAATGGGTTCAGTCACTCCACACAATCATCTCCCACTAAAAGTCGTAGGCTGAAAAGACTTAGCAAAAAAGTCTCTCTGTCGGGCATATCCTTCAAACATGAAGAAGAGGGTGGTTCAAACCCACATAATAGGGGAAATAGCATCGATTTTAGCTACCTACACACCCTACAAAACAAGCACTCTCCATCCAAATCTGTTTCGTCCTTATCAAGACGCAACAGCACTTTCTCACCAAGTGACCGAAACTCACGAGCACTGAGCGCGATTTTTACTGCCACAAATGATAAAGAGCTTAAAAAGTCCCAGCATAACTTAGATCGACACCTTGACCTCAACAATTCACTTGAGTCCGATAGTCAAGAGGGTCAGGCAAGCAGACCGAATTCATTTTCAAAGCAAAGCGATCACGATTACCCACACACTGTAATGAGCGAGTATGATCGTGAAAAGTGGACTACTATACAAAATTTATCTATTGTGTAATCGCACCCCCTAATGACACTCATAACGTTTGATTTTTCTATAAGAAAGCTTTTACAAAATTCCTTGATAAGCCTAGTTGTTGATTATGTGGGCACCCAGGAGACAAAGTTTCGATATCCGAAAACCGGCTGGGATTTTGGCCAAAATTTCAAGAAGTAAATTTTGCTAGTTTAGGGTTTCGAGCCCAGAGTGGTTAGGTAACCAAGCGCCCAACAATGTCTGCTGGTAGCATATCGTTTCCATTGAGAAACCTAATCTTCTTTCTTTCGCGGAAGTTGCGTTACCCACTACAACAATGTAAGTAAACGAAGGGCACGACAGAGAAATGTAGGGCAGAGAGAAAGTCCTTTAACGAGGGTCGAGAAGCTCACATGGCCGCAAAGTAAAGTAACTATTTAATTAGGTTACTCGGCTTCATAAAGGCCTGAAAATATATCGTAGATTATTTAGAAGGAAGAAAAGAGTGCGAGGATACTCGGAAGAGGTGCTTTACCAACCTTGTATGATAAGTAGATTTGCCAATATCCTAAATGAAGTGTTTATTGTTGAATGAGTGTCACTTTCGGAAGAAGTGATGTAGAACTCGAAAATTTTTGTTACGATCCGGCTACCAGAAAATGCGATGCGATGAGCTTGCTGCCTAAAAGTTCGTGCACGTCAAGGATCTAGACATAAGCGGGACCGTTTCACAACTTCATTATTCGCAATGGATAATGATGAGCTCTTTGACGTCTTTGATGAGAAATCTATCGAACTTCCCGAGTTAGATAAGCCCTCGGATGTTCAGGATGACCAACAATTGGAGCCAAATGAAAATGGTTCTAGTAAACGTCAACTAGACAGTTCGGAGGCCGAATCTGGTGCAAACGATGTTCTAGAAGGTGAAGAATCTAAGGAGAATCCAACGAAACGGGCTAAGGGCGATAAAAAGTTGCTTGATAAGAAGAAGAAGTCTGACGTTATTCCCGTTGTGGCAGACTCGTTCGAACAAGAGGCTTCCCGTGAGATAAATGCATCGAATGGACTAGGCGCTGGTGATGCTACTCAAGTAGAGGAAGATGGTAAATTGAAGCTTTCTCATCAAGTTAGACATCAGGTTGCTCTGCCGCCTAACTATGATTACTTGCCAATCGGGGAACACAAACGTCAGAATGAAGCTAGAACTTACCCTTTCACTTTGGATCCTTTCCAAGACACCGCTATTTCCTGTATAGATAGAGGTGAATCCGTTTTGGTTTCCGCCCACACATCTGCTGGTAAAACGGTGGTTGCCGAGTATGCAATTGCACAATCAATGAGAGAGAAGCAAAGAGTTATCTACACATCACCTATCAAAGCGCTTTCGAATCAAAAATATAGAGAGCTTTTAGCCGATTTTGGTGATGTAGGCTTGATGACTGGTGACATCACAATAAATCCCGATGCCGGTTGTTTGGTTATGACCACTGAAATTTTGAGAAGTATGCTTTACAGAGGTAGTGAAGTGATGAGAGAAGTCGCTTGGGTTATATTTGATGAAGTGCATTATATGAGAGACAAAGAAAGGGGGGTAGTTTGGGAAGAGACAATCATTCTACTACCCGACAAGGTCCGTTATGTTTTTCTGTCTGCCACCATTCCTAACGCCATGGAATTTGCCGAATGGATTTGTAAGATTCACTCTCAACCTTGCCATATTGTCTACACCGACTTTCGTCCAACGCCTCTGCAACACTATCTATTTCCTGCCCATGGGGACGGTATACACTTGGTAGTCGATGAAAAAAGTACCTTCAGAGAAGAAAATTTCCAGAAGGCTATGGCGTCAATCAGTAACCAAATAGGTGATAGTTCCAACTCAGCTAATTCGAGAGGCAAGAAGGGGCAAACGTATAAAGGTGGGGCTTCCAAAGGTGATTCCAAAGGCGACATCTACAAGATCGTAAGGATGATCTGGAAGAAAAAATACAACCCCGTTATTGTATTCTCTTTCAGTAAAAGAGACTGCGAGGAACTGGCTCTAAAAATGTCCAAATTGGACTTCAACTCGGAAGATGAGAAAGAAGCACTAACGAAGATTTTCAATAATGCCGTAGATCTTCTTCCTGAGATTGACAGGGGCTTACCACAGATCAAACACATTTTGCCTCTTTTGAGGAGGGGCATAGGCATTCACCATTCTGGGTTGTTGCCTATCTTGAAAGAGGTGATCGAAATTTTGTTCCAGGAGGGTTTTCTCAAGGTTTTATTTGCGACAGAGACATTCTCAATAGGTTTAAATATGCCTGCGAAGACGGTGGTTTTCACGAGTGTAAGAAAATGGGATGGCAAGCAATTTCGTTGGGTATCTGGTGGTGAATATATTCAGATGTCGGGTCGTGCGGGTCGTCGTGGATTAGATGATCGTGGTATCGTCATCATGATGATTGACGAAAAGATGGAACCTCAAGTGGCAAAGGGCATGGTAAAAGGTCAAGCTGACAGATTAGATTCCGCATTCCATCTTGGTTACAATATGATTCTGAATTTGATGAGGGTAGAGGGGATATCCCCGGAGTTTATGCTGGAGCACTCGTTTTTTCAATTTCAAAATGTTACCTCAGTACCCATCATGGAGAAGAAGCTCACTGAACTAACACTCAAGTCTAAAGAGATTGTTATCGAAGACGAACAGAACATCAAGGATTATTGGGAAATTCAGAAAACTTTGGACGGCTATGCTAACGATATCCGCCATATTGTCACACATCCGGCAAATATTCTAAGCTTTTTACAGCCTGGAAGACTTGTTGAGGTTAATGTAGCCCCCAACTTCAACTATGGGTGGGCTGCTGTGATTGACTTTGCCAAACGTACAAATAAGCGCGATCCCACGGCAACCTTTTCTGATCACGAATCGTACATTGTGAACGTCGTTGTTAATACCATGTATGTGGACGCTCCTGTCAACTTAATCAAGCCGTTCAATCCGACTTTCCCAGAGGGTATCAGACCAGCTTATCCCGGGGAAAAGTCGATTACTACCATTCTTCCTATTACTTTGAGCTCGATTAAGAGTGTAGGAAACTTGAGACTTTACATGCCAAGCGACGTACGCGCCAGTAGTCAACGAGATGTTGTTGGAAAATCATTGAAAGAGGTTAGGCGTAGATTTCCTGATGCAGTGCCACTAATCGACCCCGTCCAGAATATGAAAATTGAGGATGAGGATTTCAAAAAACTACTACAAAAAAGCGACGTGTTGACATCTAGACAGAACGCCAACCCCTTGGCGGGTTCAGTGAAACTAGTTGATCTATACAAGAAGTATGACCAGAAAGTTGCAGTCAATGAGGAGATCAAGCAGTTGACAAGGCAAATAAACGAAGCTCAAGCCGTTATTCAATTAGATGACCTACGTCGTCGTAAGAGGGTTTTGCGTCGTCTAGGCTTTTCAACTCAAAGCGATGTGATAGAATTGAAGGGACGAGTTGCCTGCGAAATTTCCAGTGGTGATGAACTTCTGTTAACCGAATTGATTTTCAATGGTAACTTTAATGACCTAACGCCAGAACAGTCCGCCGCTTTATTGTCTTGTTTTGCCTTTCAAGAACGTTGTAAAGAGGCACCAAGGTTAAAGCCAGAGCTGGCCGAACCTTTGAAAAATATGAGGGAAGTTGCAGGAAAGATCGCCAAAATAGTGAAGGACTCTAAAATTGAGATAGTTGAGAAAGACTATGTGGAAAGCTTCAGACATGAACTTATGGAGGTGGTTTTCGAATGGTGTAAAGGCGCCACTTTCACCCAGATTTGCAAAATGACGGATGTATATGAAGGATCTCTAATCAGAATGTTCAAGCGTTTAGAAGAACTCATAAAGGAACTGGTAGATGTTGCAAACACCATTGGGAATGCTATGTTAAGGGAAAAGATGGAAGCAGCGCTCAACTTGATCCACAGAGATATTGTTTCCGCAGGTTCATTGTATTTGTAATTATTATCATAACATATACACAATATGGCATTTGACTCATAGATACGTGTCGGCGATTTGGGCAGAGTCTCCGTTATCAACTACACCAGTCATAATGGATCTGTATGCCTTTTTTATAGGCAATGCCCAAACGTTTAAGGCGTCATCTCCCAAAGACAGCAAATTCTCTAAAACGGTGCGTCTTAGTTCAAACGATTGGGGCTCAGTTACGGGATCAGAACTGTCATCGAGTAAATGAGACATGACTTTCGAAAGGCTGAGCAACAGGTATTCCGCAGAGTACCCAAATTCCGTCAGCTTCTGTAGTAAGACCATTTGTTCATAGTAAGGCATATCCAAAATGCGATCGGCTGTAAGTTTTGGTTTCAGCAGTTCGAAAGACGATAGGCTGGATATGAGGTTCCTTATTGCCGCCAAATGAGATGGCGTGACTTGTATATGGTGCAGTAGAGATTCCCTTTGGTAGTGAATTAAATATTCTGGATTAACAAACTTCAAAAATTCCTCGTAGTCAGCGTTTGACGGGCTTAGATGTAGATACTCACTTTCGAGGCGCTCGAAGTATCCAAAGTCATCCAAGAATGATATTTCCTTGAATAAACTGTAAATGCTTTGTCTCCCATAGAGTTTAGCAACTGAATCATTTTCTGCATTAGCGAAAAGGCTCCCATATGTTGGTAGCACCACGTCCATTGTATGTGTGCGAATCCAGGCACCACCGTGTTTAGAGCATTTTTCAGATCGGATCGAAGCTAACAGCGCGCTGTAGTAGTTTGTTATGGCAATGAATGCAAAAATATCCGAGTCCAAGCTCTTGCGAATGTCTTCCTCGCAGAAGATGAAGAGTTTCTCATTAAGCTCACTGCAGTCTGCGAATAGAACGAGAACCTGCAAAAGATCCAAAAGTCTGCTTAGAAGAATCGGATCACCCTGCAACTTTATTCTTAGCAAAAGACTGACATTATCGCTCAAGATGCGTCTTCTTATTAAAGTGTCACTAACCAAACTTTCAAAGACACTTTCAATCTCCGTTACAATGCCTAAGTCTGTGCCTGGTTCAAATAACTGCAAGAGTAAGACATCTATAAGCCCAGAGCTGGCAAAAAGTCCCTTGGGGTCTGACCTTTGTAGCGCCTTACAAGCAATTCTGACGAGACCCGTCACGTTACTCTGGAGGGCGAGCACTAAATCTTGGACGCTGAAGAGTTCCAAAATTAGGTCAAATGAGACCAATTCCAGAGCTTGCGCGAATATTTCGATTGCACTGTCATAATCTAACTCAGACTCTATTTCTTGACTCAGTAAGGATTTCATTTTAGTCAAAAACTCAGGTGTCTCTGCTCCTTCTAAATTCGTAGCATTGGCTAGCTGAAGATGAGCTTTCCGTAGAAGACCATTAAGTTCAATGATTTCACCAGCATTTATGCAATTGTTCATTTGATTCAACAATTCCCGATGGCTTGACATGTTAGGAGATTGATATTCAAATCGGCTTCGATCGGTGTTGCTTTATGCTGATAATTGATATAAGTATAATATTTATATGTATCCGCTAAGCTTCAGTTTAATTAATCTTGAGATGCTGCTTAGGTACTCGCTAATGACAATACCTATCGCCACCCATAATAGCATCAATGGAGAGCAAAATCCTTCCTAGATCTAGGATTCCATCGTTATACTCAGACTTTAGACAATTACAAGAACTTAATCCCGAAGGTTATGAGGCCAATGTCAGGAGTTGGAAGCATTTTCTATTGGACCAACTACTACTAGATGATTTAATACTTCAATGCGGTCATGGGCTTTTAAAAAGGCTTTCAAATCCCGAGAATGGTGAACCCAGAAGTTTGGACGTGGTTCTAGATGCGCTGGTAGCAGACGGATCCATCGTCGCAATGGACCATTTTAAGAGCAATAATAAGAGATGGACCCAGATCTCTGGTGCCATTACATGGACTCTTGGTGCTATTTTGCCAATGATCTCAGCTTCCTCAAAGACCAGAATCTCAGAGAGACAGCCTTACCTGCGAGAACAAAGTTATGTGGTGTTACCAACGGTGGAGCGGAAATATGTGCCCATAGAGAAAGCTATTCGGCACCGTATCTGCCAGAATGCCACTAGGTATTCAGATTTGGTTTTTTCGAGACGAGAGTTTCTCGCAATAACTAGTATGGACACTCAATTGAAGAATTCGGATGAGGTTGATGTTATGTTAGCGTACATGGAATACCACAAGAAACTTATAACAATACGTTCCGATACCGTTAAGGTTTGCAGTAATGATGTCAGTATGATCGTGACAAAGTTTGGCGGTTTTGGCGTGTCAGAGGACGACGTGTGTATAGCTTCCCTCAAGGAGACGAAATCTCAGCTGAATGCACAAGTAGCTAACCTAGAAGAACGGATACGAATCTCGAAAGAGCTCGTCAGTATGAGTGTTCAACAGTGTATGGCCAAAGACATCCAAAAGACACGCCTGCGGACTCAGAAGCTGCTTGAAAAGAACATGACAGTGGCTTGTCAAAGTCTACAAAGTGTGGAGCAGCTTTTGAACGAGGTTGAACTCGCCATGGATAATGTTCATTTGAAAAATACATTCGAGAATAGTCGAAAGGCACTAATGAAAATATCAACTCTTTTGGGAGATGTTGACGAGATTGAAGAAATCATGGAGGACATCAAGGCCGAAAATCTTAGGAATGAGAAGATTGGTGAAATTTTGGGAGACAACCTTGATAAACAAGCGGATGACGAGCTTGAACGAGAGCTTGAAAAAATGGGGACAGAACAAGAAGCAGACACTGATATGGTCAATCGACTTGCAGGTTTGAAGATTGTTGCAGGTAGCCCAGAAGAGCCAGAGAAGTCGAAAGATTCGAAACTAGAGAAAGAGCCCCTGCAAGAACCTGCAGCCTAGGATGACGAAAAAAAGCCAGCATGCAAACCGTTATAAATAAGTGAACTACTATTAATTACTCTCATCTGATCCGTCGTTCTTGTCCTCGAGTTTGACACTATTACCATTGAACGTTTTCCGGTCAGTCTCGTCTCGGTTTTCATCGTCCGCATTCACAAACTGATAAACATTGGGGGAAACGGGCCTCGAAGGGAGGCTCAACTCAGATGGGTTACGCATCAATTGGTGCTTCATGCGAGGAGAATTGAGTGGAGAGACGTATTTTGAAGAGGCGACAGAAATGGAGTCGTCCATCTGTCTCACACTAGATTTTGAGGAAGGTCTACCAGTAGACTCGTGCTCATCACTTTTACCGGAGTTCCACCAACCTGAAACAGAGTTGAACATTTTGCCGAGCAAGCCAGGGCCCTGAGCATCAACAACTCGGGGCCGATTGAGTCCAGTTTCAATGGCTTTCACGATAAGTACGGAACGAGGAGTGAGCTGTAAGTCACGAAGACTTTTCATCTCATCCGAATCTAAGAAGGTTTCTCGCGGTATGCTTCTTAAAAACACGTATGGCATGTCTCCATCCGTTCTGTTTGCATCTACCCATTGCCTTACGGCGTCCAGTTTCGTGGAAGAATCAAATTGATGTGTGATGGAGTGACCATTCAAGAGACGAATCTGTAGCGTGCAAGTTTTGGCCAGCAAGCGTTCTGCGCTCTTAATGTTGTCGTGAATACTATCCAAGTTGCTCACGGGTACTTGAGCCTCAGGCTTCACACTGCCACGTCTTTTCGCCACAAATTCTTCACGGTCAGCTTTCACAAGTCGTATTATCCGCTCACGCTCTTCCTTCTCAACCTTTCGCTGTTTCAATACACTTTCGTGATACATTTGTGCCACTTTTTTCTCCGCTTCTTCCCTAAGCGACGTATCTCTCTGTCGAAAGCTACCTTCACCACTATCACCGTGTACTTCTTGCGATGGACCCGGGTTAGGCAATCCCAAGCATGTTAGCAGGGTAGTTCTGTTCTCAGAGTAATTCTCGCCTTGAATGATAGCTGCTATTTTGCCTTCTAAAATACAGCAGAAACTGGGAACAGGTACATTAGGGCATATTTGCTCAAAGTAATTGAAGTCAGGTGTATTCTGCAGCAGTCTCACTGCTACGCATCTGGTTTGTAGCAGTTTCCCAATATCATTATTTAACCAAGTTTTTAGCCAAATGTCATCGTCCGACGAGCAATAAACAACCAGCGGTTTACTCTCTTGAAGAGATCTGTTCACAGCTGGTTGAACCTGCTCCTCAAATGCTACAGAAAGATCTCCCATCTTGGTTCGAATGTAACTTGAAACCCTGATATTCCGAATGCTTAGATCACATAGTTATTTTTAATCACACTCGTCGTACTTAAGCATGGATAGGGCATCGGAGCTAGAGATCACAGAAGTAGACTTAAGGCATCCTGAAGTAGACGTTATTGAGGTGAGTTACCAGCTGATGACGCTGGATCACATCAATATACATATTAACATTTATAATTGTGACCATGTCTGAATGTTCTCAAAATAGCAAAAGGTTGGGGCTAGCTGCGCATGGAACTACTTCCTGGTCATTGTTGGGAACCAAAATGTAGTACTAAATTTCAAAGTCATTAGTCGTATAAGTTAAGCCTCTCAAACCAAGTGATTTTGACTAAACACTCTGTTATCCTTCGATTCACCGACTTCTTTTCTAAAGTGAGTCAACACCATGTATTATAAAATACCAATATTGAGAAAGCTTGATCATGGTACAAAAGCGATTACATGATATCAATATCTGGATTTGACAAACAATTCAATGCCTAATCTTCTATGCCAATACTCTCGACTCTGCGGTAAAGTGTCGAGTAACTATCTACCAGATATCATTTTTTACAATTATGACGCTGTATGTTGAAAGTATTAAATTCAAAGTTGATATTTGTAGGTTTAAATATCGAACTTGTGCGTAGATCATGTCTATAAACTTCTCACAAAGATCGCCCCTTCCTCGTATCAAGCACCTGCAATTGGGTGAGACCATAGGGCAGGGTTCCTTTGCGTTGTATGTTAGTCAGTCCAAGAAAGTGAATGTTCCATCTTTGCTCATGTGCGACCATGATCAATTATTAACCATTTTATGTCGCAACTAGTGTCAAGAAAGCGTCTTTGCAATCTGATCCCGACAAGATAGTAGCAGTAAAGTTTGTTCATCTTCCCACATGTGCCAAATACGGGCTAGACGAAAGAGCAGTGACTCAGGAAGTCATTTTACAGTCGAAATGCAGCTCGCATGTGAACGTCTTGAAAATAATAGACTGTAACCTCACGCAAGATTTTCTGTGGATTGTTATGGAGATGGCTAGTGGTGGCGATCTTTTTGATAAAATCGAACCCGATGTCGGTGTGGATGTCGAAGTGGTCCGTTTTTACTTCAAGCAGTTAGTCAATGCTCTAGCGTACCTGCACCAGGACTGTGGAATCGCACACCGCGATGTAAAGCCAGAAAATATTTTACTTGATAAAAATGGTAATCTGAAACTAGCCGACTTTGGTTTGGCTTCCCAATTCAGACGCAAGGACGGAACTCGACGCGTTTGCTCGGACACACGAGGCAGTTTGCCATACATGGCCCCTGAAATTGTGTACTCTCGTGGCTACTACGCTGACATTACAGATATTTGGTCTTGTGGTGTTTTAATTTTTGTTCTTCTTACAGGCGAAACACCTTGGGCACTGCCGAATGAAGAAGATAGCCAATTTCGTGAATTCTGGGAAAACAGTGGCAAGTTGGCCAATGGCCCATGGGCAAAAGTAGATTTTGCACAGCTAAACCTTCTTCGAAAAATGTTAGATCCAAACCCAGATAAGCGATCTAGTTTGAATCAGCTGAAGTTACACAATTGGTATACAGCACCTATATCATTTGCAGATGAATCTGGAATTTGCAACGACACTCACATTTTGACACAGAAACTGATGAGTAGGCTTCATATATCACTTACTGACGACGCATTCTTTGCCGATTCTTCTTCTACAGAAGTCCATTCAAATGACAGAGTTTTGTCGACGCAACCCGTGCAGTCTGATATCGCTGAGTTGCAAAGAGATTTTTGTGAAACGGACAACTTTGTTTCTAGTCAATATGAGCTACCGCGGAAGCAAGATCAGGGCAATTTTGTTGGACATGAAATTGAGTGGAGCCAGCAAATCCAGCATGATATGGCAACACAGCAGTTTAATGATACAAATGGAGCCGAATTCCCCCTAATCAGCCCTTCCAGGTTAACCAAATTTTACTCTTTTCGGCAAATAAATGTCATTCTAGAGACGGTGGAAACTGCCTTGCTAAGGCTAAATGTACCTGTCAAGACCTTACATCAGACATTTCAAGAGTTACGGAAATGTCACGGCGAAGCGGATTTGTTTCCGATGTCCATCAACGTTAAAACAACTGACCGAAAGGGCTGGGTCCTGTCTGGAAACATAATATTGTACAATGTCGACGAGGGTCTCACGCTTCTCTATTTCAACCGAAGAAAGGGTGATCCTTTAGAGTGGAGACGATTCTTCAAAAAAATGAGTGTTCTTTGTCGTGATCTCATTTTTCTACCCCACAGATAATTAATTTGAAATGTTGATGTCATGCTATTCAATGAAAAGCGGGAATTCAATGTATGCTATTCGATATTTTGTTGTGTTTGTTTCGCTTCTGTATTGGTCACGAACCTCAAAATAGAGCTTTTAAGATAAGCCTTTTGAGTATCAGAGAGCTGTCCAAACTCTGTCTTACCAAATTGTTTGATAATTTGAACTATCATTCTAGTCTTTCTATCAGACATCAAAATAGTCTCTTGAGGAGAAGTTGGGTAGCTAAAGTTTACGGGGTCTTGTGTTTGCTCACCCTTAGGACTGTCATCAGTAGTACATGCCTGAACTTTTGGCTGTCCACTTCCCAGTAGCTCGTTCGCTTGCTGTGAGGAAGAGTCGGAATCTATATTCCCACTGAGCTTTCTCGAATTAAAAATTGGAATCTTGGGCACCGCAGTGCCGTTGACCTCTAATGACGACGCCCGAGCTCTCGCTGGTTCTTCTGGCTTTTCAAACTTTTTGTCCAAGCCGATATTTTGGGATGAAGGCCCGCAAACAGGCGGAGGAAGAAGTTTAGGCAATTCAGGACCAACTGTTTCATCAAGCGGCAGCGTTGCTTCATGTGCAATACACTTTGTCTTCGTGGAAGAGGTTTTTGCGGTTTTAAGTTTACTTTTAGTCTTTAGTCTATTATGATCTTCAAAAGTGGACAAATTGCTGACCTCGTTGATGTGATTGTCTTGTGATTGTAACTTGCGCGAAAGCTCTCCTGGAAAATTGGATGGCGCACTTGTTCCGCAGCATGGTACCACGTTAGATTGCTGGCCATCCTCTTTAGTAGTAGAAGTGGATTCAGTAACGTCAGTAGGGCAACGTGTTTCAAGTTGGTCCTTTTCAACCATAGTTCCTTCAACATTGGGTATGATGGACTTGTAACCAAGAAACGCAGCTTCTGAATCATAAGAGGTCACATTAATCGAGTGCCCAGCATAGTTCAAACGTGAGGTCGTTTCTCCTGGAATCCCGCCAAGTTTTATACAATCAATTGGTTGGTCAAGTGTAAGTATTTGCACACCACTGGCTAGGTTTTCTCGCAAATTTCGTAGCTCTGGAAATTCGTCTGGGTTAATAGACGGAGCACGGCGCAGAATTGATAACTGTTCGAAAACCAAAGAACCCATATCTGTGGGTAGTCTTGAGAAAAGCTTCCTCAAAACTCTGTGCAGAAGGCTATTGTCCTCCGAGGTCAGATATGCGAGTGAGCTCTCGAGTAGCGTCAAAGTTCGCTTCTTCTCATGCACAATTGTCTCCTCGGTGTCCAACAAGAGCTCTAAAAATTCATTTTTGCAAGCAGAAAAAGTACGCTTGGTTTCGTATGTGAGGGCTATTTCCAAGGCGTCTAAGGCGATGGTTAAATTGTTTGCTCTTATACGATCTTTCAACAACTGAATTATGGAGTTTTTGTCATCATCAGTTTTTTCAATCAACATGATCAAAGTGGAAGTTTCTAGTGCATTGGTTGCGGCTTCAGGATTTGTCAGTAACAGGTCCTTGATTGGTGCGATGTAGTTTACAGCGACCAGCATTCGTATAGCTCTTGCCAAAAGTTCGCTCTCATTTTTCAACCAACACATATTTAGGAATGAACATTGCAGGCTTTGAAATTCAAGGTTCGAGCGCCACCAGCCATCAGAAGGAGAATTCAAAATGTTTTCAATAAACGAGAAGCAAAGAGGTATCTCGCTGTCACGGGAACTCACCAATACTCGTCTAATAAACCAAAGTTGCACATGCTTGCACAAGGCATCAAAATGCATCAGGACCTCGGGGAGAGCCATCTTAGGGTATTTCATGATGCATGGCTCCCACCAGCTCAAATAGCAATGGGGTTTGTTAGCATTGTTCAGACTCTCGAGCATGATCGTAGGTAATACTAGTTGGGAAAACTCTTGAGGACTTAAAAGTACATGCAAAGCGGTTTGCAACTGCTGGTGACTCCTTACAGTCTTACCAAAATAATACATGAACTCGGAGTCGATGGGACGAGTAAATGAGCTCAACCGTAATCGCAGGTACTTTTGCAGTGCGTCTAAATCGAGAGAATTCATTATGTCGTGCTCATTTCTTGCTAGTTCACGTTGTAATTTGTCACAGATGGTCATGACGGTGCTGGCAACATTCTCAGTAGATATCTTTTCGGCAATGCTAAGAAGCGCAGCAAACGCACTCTGAGAGATTTCAGCAGAGCGTATTTTAGAGGTCACAGCGTTAGAAACATATGAAGTTATGACACTGTCTTTGAACATCAGAAAAAAATTGTATACCTCTAAATCCGAGAGGACATCTTTTGTGTTTTCTGCCACAGGCTTCAGAATATCAAGGAGAGTCAAGTTCCTACTCCGAATAATTGTGCTAATAACCTCCCGAAATTGCAAGGCGCTGGTGGCAGTTGACCACATATGGCTCTGAAATACAAGCATACAGGTTGTTAAAACACTTATGATTCTCGAACTGTTCATGAACACAGCTTTCATTGACCCTGACAGAGCTTCAAGACAAATGTCTCGCATGGATCCAGAAACGCTTTGGTGGGGGATCTTGGCGATGGCTAAAATCAAAAATTCAAAACAAGTTTCTCTTGTCTCGCTTCCACAGTTTTTGTTGAGTTCAATTGCTAAATCTAAAATTAGTTTCCAGTACGTGTCATGAAACGATTGTGTCAAAGGAGGAAACTCTTCGATTTTGACTCCAGCAGAAGCTACAACTTTTAGTGGATTGAAATCACTTTTGTTTGCAGATAAACTTTGTGGCTGACACAACATATGATTCAAAACCTCTAAGACGTAGCAACGGTTGTTATTCGAAAAATTCATTGATTTATCCAACAGTAAAGACTGAACAATATTTCTTAGAGCGAAATCCAGTAGGTTCTTGTTGTTATTGCAAAGTACCATGTATAGAACGCCTCTCATAACATAATAGTCCTGATCCCGTAGGTGTTCCCCAGCTGCTTCAGTAGAACGAAAGGGCAAGAGAAGAGTATTGCACAGCTGCTGGTTCAAGATGCCTGCATCTCCAAAACCTCTGTAGCAAATTAAAAATGTTACTATTCTCCAGGAACGAAAAGCCAGAGTTTTCAAATGATAATCATCTGTACCTTGATATCTGAGATTAACCGCTAGCCATGGATTTATAGGCTCCTCACATAGGGTCTTGATTTCATTTTTGGCATTGAAGAGAAGCCCTACAAGGGCGAGCCAGAGATCCAATGCCAATCTTGGCTCATCCTTATCCACAATAAAATCTTCTACACGAGCCAGAAGAAGTTCCTCTAACGTTCTGTCGGTCTGACATTCCAAAATATCAGAATGCGCATAGTGTCTTGCAGCCGGCTGCTTTAGCACACAAAGAATATTCTGATGAGTTGAGTCTTGTAAACATTTTTTAAGAAGGTCAAGTAATATGGACACGCATATGCTGCAAATTTTGGACGAAAACGAATCGCCAGTTTTTATCAATTGGATACAAACCTCCGTAGGAAGCCAATACTCAATAGTGTCGAGCATAACCTTGGTATACTTTCCCAAAAATGTTTTGAGTAACAAAAGCTTTTCGCTTAGCAAATTAGTGCTTTCAATTCTCTTCATCCTGCCCATTGCCTTAATAATGGCACCAATTCTTGGAGCAGAAATTCGTTGAATAGCACATTGTTCATCTCTGAGGAAGGCGAGCTGGGCGGTGATCATTACCTTATTGGAGTTTGAATGCTCCATTGTTTCAATACAGCCATCCACTACTCTTTGAAGAGAAGATAGAAAAATGGGATTCTTCTCACATGCCCGTATAAGTCTAAAGTTCGAAAATATCGTGGTCAAAAAGCGAACAATTTGAACATAAGTTCGTGAAACAAAGGGATCCTTTCTCGAAGACTTCAGCAGGACGTTCTGAAACTCGATCAATTGTGGTACACATGTTGATAATATTAAATCAATATTGTTTATGAGGATCTGTAATTTCTTTTCCTTGACGTCTGAATATATTGCTGAAGAGTAAACCGGCATGATGTTGTTAAAAGTTGCATAAAACTCAAAAAAGCGCTCCTTTGCCGCAGGCGTCGCTTTGGATAAAAAATACAGGCCGCCTGTCAAGATGGCCCTAAATTCAGCAATGCTGTTGATATCCACAAGACTATGGACTTCTCCACAGATCCAGTAGTCTAAGGTAAGAGGATTTGTGGAATCATGCCTCGAAAGCTCTAAAGGAAGCCTATGGTCACTAGAGCTGCTGGAACTACCTCTAGAGCGACGGGGACTGGTCTTGATGCGTATAGGAGAGTCTGAAAATTTTAGAATGGGCCTTGGAGCCTTGGCCATCGAAGAAGGACGCGGACTCGAATTCAGTGCTTCCTGTGGCGGCGATGAGTCCACTTTGTCTGAAAACGCGACGCTTTTGCGCAAGGGAGAAGATCGCAGCCGCGTCGGACTCTCTTGCCCAGCTGCGTCTTCTCTCACCGTTTGCCTGAATGGTGACGGTCCATTTAGCGATCTGGTGAAAGGCCTGGATTGTGAAGGTGCAGGCAGTCGCGATGATCCCGAAAGAGGCTGCAGCATTGATGACAACGCGACATAATTGTTGCCCTTGACACGTTTGTTCTGCTGCGAAATGTGTTTTTCTAACATGTCCAGAGCTCTAGCATGTTTCTGGGAATTTCCTGGAGACGTGTTCATATTTCTATTGGTGCATTGCCCAACAAGGACTGTTTGACAGTTCAGGATGTATTTTGATCTATGTGAACGCGGTTTTGCACGTTTAGTCACGGACACACTGCAGTTATCTCATCGCTATTATATATGACAATTACGTTCACAATGACAATCAGATAAGTTTCCGGGCATCGTTCAATACCTAAAACATCAAGATCGTGCTAAATATGTCATGAACATCCATTTTTCTGTTGATCTTATTTCATTTGCCACCATCCATAATCAACGTTTCATTGGCTTCGCTTTTGCCAGCGGTCTTTTATCTGGTAAATCTAGCACTGATTGAAATTTGATATTCATACAGAAGGCATTAATACACTGCATAGTAATTCCATATCGATATACTATAAGCATTAGCTACTAACCGTGGGATGAAACTGTGTTGAAGACGCTGGTTATCTGGAATTTTGAGCTCATATAAGATCCTGTGGTCTTTGAAGGTATATCTTTCAGCTATGAATAAACCACTGTTCAGGGCAGATTTAAAACTTGTACTCCTGGGAGAATCATCCGTAGGTAAATCAGCTTTAGTGACCCGCTTCACGACAGGAAAGTTTCATCGTAATAATGCTACAATTGGCGCGGCGTTTACTACAAAAACAATCTCGTGGGAAAACGAGTCTGGCTTTTGGAGCGTCACGTTTGAAATCTGGGACACAGCCGGACAGGAGCGCTACAGATCACTTGCTCCGATGTATTACCGTAATACCGACGTTGCTTTGGTGGTCTTCGATGTTTCAGCTGAGATAACACAAAGTAAAGCCGAATCCTGGATTCAAGAGCTACAAAACTACATACACAGCGATGAAAGTACCCCTGAGATCGTTATTAAAGTTGTGGGCAACAAAATTGACCTTTTGCCAGGGTCCTCAGCTTCAGATGTTGATTGGATGCCGGTCAGTGCCAAAACTGGAGCTGGCGTTAACGAACTATTTGAAGAAATAGCTAAGCAAATTCCTCTTTCGAAATTCGCATCAGAAACGTCGGATGTATCTGTAATCAACCTTCGTGGGGCAGATGGAGCCAACATAACCCCATCAGGTGGTTGTGCATGTTAAATTACAAGGTTAACTATCACTAAACTAAAAGTTGACAGTTTAGAGTTCACCAGGAACGGGGAAGCTCCCAGCCCATTGGGATACTTCCTCCGCCAAATGGGCAACTTCGGCACTTTCCTCGCATAATTGTTTGAAGTTGGCCAGTTTGGACCTCACATCTTTGGCGTCTGGAGACTCTTGGGATTTTAGGCCAATAGCCAACTTGGCAGCTTTATCAATGTAATGGGCTACTTGAACAAACTCCTTAGGTCCAAATCCACGAGTGGTCATAGCTGGAGTACCAAGCCTCAGCCCCGAGGGGAAAAGGGCTGATTTATCACCTGGAACAGTGTTTTTGTTGGCAGCGATGTTGATTTTTTCCAAAATAGTTTCAACACGAGCGCCGTCAATTCCGATGCTCGACAGATCAATGAGAACCAAATGGGTATCACTTCCCCCGGAGACAAGTTGGAAGCCGCGCTTTGTCAATTCCTCACCAAAAATTCGAGCGTTTTCCACAACGGCTTTTTGGTATTCCTTGAATTCGGGCGACGCGGCCTGCTTCAAAGCAACGGCAAGTGCGGAAATCGTATGGTTATGTGGTCCACCTTGGTGGCCGGGGAAGACAGAAAAGTTGATCTTCTTGTCCAGGTCGTACATTACTTCCTTTCCTTTTTTAGTCACCTTTCTAATACCTTTTCTGTAGAAGATCATTGAGCCACGAGGTCCTCTCAAAGACTTGTGAGTAGTGGTTGTGACGATATCGGAATATTCGAACGGCGAAGGAATTACGCCAGCAGCTACTAGCCCTGAAATATGGGCCATGTCACTCATTAGATAAGCGCCACACGCATCAGCAATTTCCTTGAATCTTTTGTAGTCTAAAGTTCTGGAGTAGGCCGATGTACCAGCTACAATAACTTTGGGTCTGAACAGCTTCGAAGTTTGTGCCAGAGTAGCGTAATCAATTAGACCAGTTTGAACATCCACATGATAAGGCATTGTTTGGAAATACTTGGACACGTAGGAAATCTTCGTGCCGCTGGCCAACTGATAGCCATGGGACAAGTGCCCCCCATGGGGTAAGTCCAATCCCATTAAACGGTCGTTAACATCCATCACTGCCGAGTAGGTGTACAAATTGGCCGGCGCACCACTCAAAGCTTGCACATTAACACCCCATTTTTCCGGGTCCAAGCCATAAAGCTCCAATGCTCTTTTCTGGCACAATGACTCGGCCTTATCGATGAACTGATTGCCGCCGTAGTAGCGCTCGCCAGGGTAGCCTTCAGAGTACTTGTTTTGCATCTCTGAGCCCAGCAAATCCATTACCGATCTAGACGTAAAGTTTTCACTAGGGATCAAGGTAATCGAATGCTTCTGTCTCTGACGCTCTTTGGTCAAGATATCATACATTTCAGGATCCACCTCCTGCACATGCTTGGAGACCAAAATTTGGTTGGCACTGGCCTTAGCGGTGGCATATAGCCTCTTGGAGGCGGCCAGGCCCTGAAATTGGCGCATTGAAATTCTTGAGAGCATTCCACAGCTTCTTATTTACCACCCTTACCAGCTGGAACTATCGAAGAACCCAGTAAATCCTGTTCAACTGTTCAGCTATGGTCTGGGTGAATTTGACAATTGCACACCTGAATACTATCGTCATTAATGATCAAGATGGATGTTGGCTTACCAAGTATTAGCCAAAGAACCGATACGCGGAGCGCTATCTGCTGTGCTAGTCGGTGTACAAGTAGCTGATCAATATGCGGCCTTCTTTCTAGAAAGAGAAGTCATGAATGGCAAAAAAGTCTCTTACTTTTTAAGTTTCAAAAAATTCAAATTAAGCTTGCACTCAGGTTCGAACTAAGGACCAACAGATTTGCAATCTGCTGCGCTACCACTGCGCCATACAAGCTTAACTTAACAATGTTATGCTACGGTCCCACATAATCAATCCGAAGTAGAAGTAGCGATAACTTCTATTATACCAGACGGTATAATAATGGTTCAATTCTTGACTACTGTTTACTTATTAGTTTCTAATTGATCTCTTCAATACTAGGGATGGTATTAGCATGGCCTATAAGGTCCTCTTTTTAATATCGTTCTGCGGTGAACTCATCAAGTGTCAACGCTCCCTTGCATTCCCGGCACTGATATTCCTGTCGCTGATCTTACCTCAGATCGAGTGGTTTCGTAACTTTTAACATAAGATTCTTATCTAGTCATTTCATGAAATCGTCCTCCCTTATGGGTTCGAATCTTGTTCCAGCAATTGCTCGAAATTAGCAATAAGCGAGGCTCTCCTTGGCACATCTAAGTTCTCTACTTCTTTTTCCGAATACGTTACAGTCAATCTTGGATCTACGTCCATCATTTGGCAATAATAGACTTTTACCTGTTCATTGTGTTCTACAATGGCCACAATTTCTGTTATTCTTGCCACCTTCTCAATCTGTCCTCTAGGTCTTCCTTTTATATATTGATCTTTTCTGTCTTCAAACTTCTTTAGCCATTGGATATTGATGACACGGCGAACTTTCACTGTAGATGGTAGATCTAGCTCGAAAGCGTTGTCATTTATCTTTTTGACTACACGGTAAGGTCCCACATATATTGGTTGTACCTTTTTAAATGGTCCTTTCTTGAAATATGCGTCACGATGAAGTAAGACGAAGTCTCCTACCATTAATCCAAACCTCTCCGCCTCCTATTCGTCGCAACCTCCATTCTAACTTGGTTTTTTTGTAGCATTTCCTTAGTCCGGAGCTCTAGTACTTTAAGTTTCTTAACCAACTCTACCGTGCTAAAGCTTCTAGCTTCCAGCTGTCCGGTGGTGTCCAACAACGGTGGGTAAGGTCGGAACCCTAAGTCGATTTCAAACGGTCAATGTTGTATGCTGATTTGTAGACAAACTCAATTTGGGGTAATAACTTGTCCCACGCTTGATGTTGGTTTTAGCATAACTACGTAACAGCCTGTTAAGTATCTGAATACATCGTTCAGTCTGTCCCTAATCGTCTTGTCATCTCTTGGTAGTGGTTAGACGTAAATCTGACGTCCCTATCGCGTGTTATCGTTCTAGGAAACCCATGGTAAGCGAATACGCGTTTAAGCATCAGATCAACTACTTGTGAACCACCAATAGTTTTCCTGCAAGCGATAAGATGGCATCGTTTGGAAAATTTATCTACCACTACTAGGATCATATCTAATCCATTCAATGTAAGTGGTGATCCTGTGATAAAGTCCATTAATATATCCGTCCGACGTCCTTCTGCAATCGGCAATGGTGTGTGTCAATCCATTATTTTGGGGTCGGTGGGCTTTCATCAACTGACACTGAATACAAGTTCTCACGTAGCGGCTGATTGCTTTGGCTAAATTTGGCCAATATAGCTATTCGGCAACCTTTGGATACGTAATGTGGGAACCGTAGTGTCCTCCATGCAACGGACTATCAGGGAAAGTCTCTAAGATAATCCGTTCGTCGTATCGTAGGGTGTCGTCCCTATACGTGAATTTCTCACGAAACTTCGAAGATAGTTCAAATCTCTTCTTGTATTTCGTAAAATCGCTGCGTTCGGCAGGTAGAACATTCGTGTTCTCTATTATCTCCAGATACTGTAGAGCTGCAGCTCCCAAAGCATCGCTTTTCCAGTCCTCTATCCAATTCCGTGGATCTATTCTCGGGACCTATTCTAGGGCATCCAATTCTATGGGATATTCGGCCCTCGAGATGGCATCGGCCACCACGTTCTTATCTCCCAGTCTGTCTATCCAAGTAGCAAGCCGTCTGCTTGGTTCGCGCTTGTTCTTCAGTGCGAGTAGACTTATATGGTCTGTTCTCAACAGAAACCTTCTTCCCTGGAGTGCGTACTTAAAATGTTCAAGTGCTGCGATCACTCCTAACAACTCCAATTCTCAAGCAGGGTAGTTCTTTTGTGCTTTTTCCAACGACTTGGAATAATATCCCACAACTCCTACCATTCGTCTACCTTGCATTTCCTCTAGTACGGCCCCAATACCTTCTTTCGACGCGTCCGTCGTGAGTCTGTAGCTGGCCTTTTCTTTGAATGGAACTAGCAACGGCTTATCCATCAAATGCTTCTTAAGTGCAATAAACGATTCTTCCTGTGGTTTAGTCCACGACTCTTTTCCTGTTATATACTCAATAATAGGTCTAGCCAATCTTGAACAATGTGGTATAAACTTCCGATAATAGTTTATCATTCCTAGGAATCTCTGAGCTTCCTTGATGGTCTTGGGCGACGGAAACCTGGATATAGCTTCACATTTTCCTTGAATTGGTTCGATGGTGTTAGGTCCAATAATATAAACCAAGAAATTCTACTTTCCTTTGTAAAAACTGGCACTTCTTCAGCTTAGCAATAAGTTGTTCTTTCTTAAGCCTTCCCAACACTTCATCCAGATGTTTCCAATGTTCCGGTTTGGAACGCGAGAATATAAGTATGTCATCTAAATAGACGCATACGAATGTTGAATCTCGGAATAAGTCAGTAATATATCTTGCGAATGTACTTGGTGCATTTACAAGACCAAAATGCATGACAGTATATTCATACTTGCCCGTAGGTGTCACAAAAGCTGTCTTTTGTTGATCTTCCTTCCTCATTGGGATTTGATGTTAATCACTGTAAGTCCAGTGTGGAGAATACTTGTGCATTGTCGATCTTTGTCAATAATGTTTCAATATGTGGTGGAAGGAATGGATCCTTAACTGTGACTTCGTTCGATCTTCGATAATCGACGCACATTCAATATGTCTCGTCCTTCTTCTTGACTAGTACAATAGGTGAGCTACATGGTGCTCTTGATGGTACTACAAAGCCTTTTCCAATAAGTCTTCAATCAGTTGTCGTACTACGCCTTCCATCTTCGGTGTCAAGCGGTATGGTTGCATACGCGGTAATTTTCAATTTGGCTTGATATTAATTTCATGCTCAACTACACGTCATTTCTAACAGTGTCCTCATACTTTGTTTTTAACCATTCTGGCAAACTTTGAAAAGTATTGTTAACTTCGTCTTCTTTCGTTTCTTCTATTCTGACGACGAATAACTCCAGATCTGGTCCGATCTTTGCTCGTGCTCTTTCTGTCTTAATGAAATTACTTATGACCACCCATGCGTTTTACGCCGCTGTACTACTATTAGTAGAATTTGCTATTGGTACTGAAATATTCAGAGCAGTTGACCTAGGTGAAGGCTACGTCAACGCCACTTCTAATACAGTCACAATCATCGATTTAACTAACGGGCACCCGAGTAATATAAACTACACGGCTGTAGAACACGTGACATCCTTGGAGCATAGCAAGAATACCAACGTATCTTGTATGGAAATCAAGTCGCACTTACTCAGAACACTGCAATATCGGAACGAGTCAAGCATTTACGAGCGTGACACTGAGAGCCAATGTGATGATGGTTACTACCAATGGTTCACGAATAAGGTGAGCTCTTTCATGAGCAGCAAAGACCATTCACTGAAATGGCGCGTGTTGCAATCGGCTTGGACAGGGGCAGTATCATTTGTCGGCCTTGGTGCTGACGCAACCAAGGTATGGTCTAACCTTGGCGGCACTCTTAAGTCTGCATTTACTCCGCAAGCATGTACCGGGGGCTCGAAATACATCAATATACAGAATAGTGCGGGCACACTTGAACGCACTTACCTAGTGGGGTGGGCGCCATACAAGTGTGGCGGCAATAAATGTGACACCACTGTCACTGCCGATCAACTGACAGCTATATTCAAGCAGGAAATAACGGACTCTCTAAAGAACGAATATGTCAGTTGGTGTGCCTCTATGACTCACGGCGGTACCTGGAGAGCATCGGTGCGGTTCCTGTTGTGGGAAAATCAGGCGTACTGCCACCAGAACCTTTGGGACATCCCGTGTGAAGAGTGGAGTTGTTGATTCTGTCCCAAATGAGGTACTTGCTTAATACAGCGAGAGGTGAGATTAGTCACTAATAATATTAGCGGCGCTACCAAATGTTATGCTACGGTCCCGGATAATCAATCCGAAGTAGAAGTGAGACTTAGCGAAAACTTCTGTTATAGCAGACGTGTATAATAATGGTTCAACTCTTGATTACTGTTTACTTATTAGTTGCTACTTGATCTCTTCAATACTATGGATGACATTGACATGGCCAATAAGGTCCTCTTTTATATGTCGTTCTGCAGTGAGCTCATCGGTTGTCACCGCTATTCTGCAGTGAGCTCATCAAGTGTCAACGCTCCCTTGAATTCCTGGCACTGACATTCCTGTCGCTGATCTTATCTCAGATCGAGTGGTTTCGTTACTTTCAACATAAGATTCCTATCTGTGTCATTTCACGACAACCACCAGGGTCGACCACAAACTATACTAGGAGCCCACTGGGCTCTCAACATTTATCTGGAGTTGGCTATTGTACATTTATTGTCGATCGACAGGCCCATTTGTTGAATTGGTCGACGAGCTATGGTCGACATATTTTCTGCGTTTTCGCCATGTGTATGTCAGGCGGCTCGACAAAATAGTTCTTTCGAGAGACAACTGTCGATGACCGTTGATGCCAGGCTGGTCATGCAAAGATAGCTCGCACCTTGTAGGTTCGTCCGAACCACATCGCGGTGGGAGATGTTTATGTCTTGCTGTAATTGGGGCCCTAGCAATTTAAATTTCCGATGAGTCTCTACCCAACGAGACCATTAACCGGCAATAAGGCCTTTCTCCTCGGCAAATGCGTCTTGAACACATCGATCACAAAGGACAGCCCTTGATGCCACTTCTGTACTCCTTGACTCTTTATACTGAGCTTGTGGGCGCACTTTTTGAGGTGCAGGTATTCGTGAATGGTAGTGTTAAAACAACCACAGGTAGTTCCTTGGAAACAATACACTTTCTGCGGCAACATCAGGGCTAAGCAGGCTCACCAAATCATCTTGAAGTAGGTGGTAAGCTTGACTTTCATTGTTTAGACAATATATCATCTTGTAGTACCAGGAAAGCAAGTAGAACTTATTAAATGAGCCCTCATAATTGTCATTAAGGTATACCCAAAAATAGACAACTAAAGGTGTTTCGTTGCGACTTAGCAGATCTTATTGCCGGCGTCCTCAATCTGGGGTATATTAGCTACATAAAGAATCTTTTCTAACAATTGGCGGTTAACTTGGACTGGGAGCTTATACGTTTCATCGTTTCTTGAAAGACAGTCCCTTATGCTTTAAGCACGACATCATGACAAAGGCAGAGCGCAGACCTTCACTCCTGTATGGAGAAGAGGAAGAGCCTCAAGATGATAGGAAATTTCGATCACCGGGCCACATCGTTGACGCTTCTTTGGACAATACCGATATGTTGGCCCTGACTACCTCCTTTGACAGACAAATTTCTGATGGCCATCCTATGTATTTCGAGGTTGGAGACGACGTGAATGATTTAGTTGCACCTCATTTTGCCCAAAGCGGGGGAAACAGTAGGCATCGCAAAGCTTTAACGGTGAGCAAGACGGGGAAGACAGTTTTCGATGACATAAACGAACTGCGATTCAAATATCTCAAGGAATCTGCTCAGGATGCGGAATCGAACGCCAAGAATTACACAGAAAGCTGGTTTTTATATCCAAAACCTTTGCCGAAGTTCTGGAAATTTGAAAAGGACAAGAGACTCCAGGAGGAGATTATTACACCAACTGATGAAATGCACGGTTACTTCTGTACCAGGACCACTGGCAATGATTCCCAGCTTTCAGAGAGATTCCAGCTGCACTACACAGGTGAATTCTTCGACCTTTCTCATTACGCGGAAGAACTCAAAAAGGTTACTATGCTGCGCGGACGATCCTCCGAAGTGGCAGGTACATATGATGACGTGGTTGACAATGTACGTGACATTAAAGCTTTCGGAGACCATTTCGAGGACTTGGTTTGCCGTCTTTCGGCACAGGAGCTAGATGCCCTGACTGTCAAGCGCATAGAGTATCTACTAAACCGGTTTGATCTATTCCAGCAGCTTGAAGGGCGCATGGAAGTGCGCGAAAGCAGACTAGTACCTCATCGCGATTTCTATAACATTAGAAAAGTCGATCAAAATTTTTTGCTCAGCGGTTGTGTATCACAGCGACTGCTCAATGATTTTATTTGGGAAAAGCTGAACCTCGAACCCGACCGTGTTGTCTACAAGGATCCGCTAGGGAGTGAGTTTACTTTGCGACAGATTTTTTGCAACGGCGCAGATATAAAATGCAATGAAGACGCCTCCATTGGACTTAAGGCTGTCGACGACATCTTTTTAGATTGGTACGAAACCGTCTATCTATCGGGAGCGCACCTCACAGGTACAGCGAGCGCCGCTAAGGACTCACCAATGTTCTTTGCGATAGCGAAAACGTTCCTCGAATTTGATAATTTGCTTAGTGGTGAGTATCTTGCCGAGATAGTAATCAAGTATGTTATCCAATTCTTTGAAAAGAGCAAATACCAATTAGCGCAGCTTTCTGTCGACTTTCAGTTTTCCGAAAACTGGTGGTCCAAGTTCTGTGAATGGATCACGCGGTGGAAGCTTGTCTCTTACAATATCCGGTGGAACGTACGGTTTAACAGGTGCTACACGAAACTGTTTGCCAGCGGACAGGTGCAATGCTTCCAAGACTACTTGGACTACATTTTCAAACCCTTATTCGAAGAGCCTTCCGAAAGTAACATGCAATTGCAATATGTGCTCTCCACGGTATGCTGTTTTGACCTTGTTGCCGACGACTCCGACGACTACTTATGGCGATCGTTCAGAGACCCACAATTGACGCCCCCAACCAAATGGCGAGACACGGGAGATAATCCGCCGCTAGCATATTATATGTTTTACATCTATGAGTATCTCAAAGCTCTCAATATCAAGAGACGCAACAATGGACAGAACACAATAGTATTGCGGAACTACTGCCCAGTGTCCAAGAGCCGGGTCTCGCAATTTCGACGGGGGATAAGTGTTACGGAACAGTTTGAATCATTATTGTGCAACGCGTTGCTTTGCGGGGGCGGATTACTCCAGGCGGAAGCACTATGGACTGTATCTCCTCCCCTCCTATACGTGTTCTACCTATTGCAGATCCCGGTTATCGTGTCCCCTCTTTCATCGGTGTCCCTGACCCGAGAACATGGCCAATCGGCTTATCCTGAAAGATCGCCGACGGTTAACAGGGATGTCACCACCCCATCCTCCAGAAGTTACAGTGGAAACCCTTTCATGCACCTCCACAAGATAGGATTGAAGGTCGTCTTATCTAGTAGCTCGGTTCTATTCAACAGCTCGTACACTATGGAACCTATCATCGAGGAGTATAGTGTCGCCGCAAGCATTTATCTGCTTACAAGTGCGGACATGTGCGAGCTCGTTCGCGATAGTGCCATGACGAGTGGCTACGAGGGTTTTTACAAAGCCCACTGGAACGGAATACGCCTGACTCCCACGGAGTTCTTTACAGAGCATATCGGATCTACCGACATATGGTTTGACCAGGAACCCGACACTTGCTACAAACACAATGTCCCTACTACGAGAAGACTTTATCGCCAGGAATGCATTGGCCGCGAATGGAATTTCATTCATGCCTAGCCTGTGAACGGCAACTTGAGATAACATTTTTCGTAGTCCGAAAAAGGTGTCTAACGCACGTCACAGGATCATTATTGGCATGTGCCACGGGACAGATAACCATTAACATCAATTGAGAGCCAGAGAATCTATAAAACTGAGCATTCGGCGCATGTTACAAAAAGCTAGCGACAGTGGAATATTAAGCTTAGTAAAATGTCCAGAATAAGTGCCCTTTTGAAGAAACTCGAGGTCGAACCAGATGGTCGTCCGCTGTCAGTGTTGAGGAATCCTGATCTGGAGCCCATACCCCATGCCAAGCGCCAATGGGCATTTTGGTCTTTTTTCGCATATTACGGTTTGCCGAATGTCTCAGCAGCTACCTTTAGCATCGGCTCTGCGCTTTTGACTTTGGGCCTTAACATCAAACAATCTATTGGCACTATTATCGTAGGCAACATAGTAATTTCACTGTACACGGTATTAAATTCCAATCCCGGGTACAAGTACCATATTGGATACACTCTCGAGCAGCGCATGCTTTTTGGCATCTATGGATCTGTGATCGGTATAATTATCAGGGTAGGTCTTTCGGTTGTTCTTTATGGGTATCTATCATGGTTGGGGGCGCTATGCCTGAACTTGATATTGAGCTCATGGTCCAAGTCCTACATGAATATGACGAACACCTTCCCCGAGTCTGTTCCGATGACTAAAAGAGATTGCATTTCGTTTCTCATTTTCCAGCTGATCCAAATGCCTCTCAGTTTTGTGCATCCGAGGAAAATAAACGGTGCGGGCATTGTCTTCTGCTTTATGGCCATATTTTCCGTCATTGGTGTACTTGCCTACACGGTCAGTGCTAATGGCGGACCAGGCCCTCTGTACTATGAAAGCCAAGATTTGACAGCCAACCAGCGGGCTTGGACGTGGTTACTGGCGATTACCATTTGGTATAGTGGTATGTCTCCCGTGATCGCAAACCAGTCAGACTATTCCAGATATGGGTCTCATCAATTAAAAATGAACCTCGGTGTCACACTCGGAGTATGTTTGACAGGGACTCTAGCCCCTGTAGCCGGAATGTTCAGCGCATCTGCAACCCAACAGCTTTACGGTGAGCCGTTTTGGCTCCCCACAGACATGGCCCTAAAATGGCTTCAAGATGGCTATTCGGCAAAAGCACGCTGCGCCGTGTTTTTCCTCGGTCTGAGCTTCACCGGAACGCAACTCGTGGTAAACATGACACAAAATGGGTACGCGTGCGGGATGGACTTGGCAGGAATTTTCCCCAAATATGTCAACATAACGCGGGGTACGATTTTTGTTCAGCTTATCTCATGGGTTGTTCAGCCATGGACATTTTTCAACACGTCTTCTGCCTTTCTTGACAGTATGACTTCATTTGGCATCTTCACCACCCCGATCATGGCCATCAATGCAGTGGACTACTATCTAGTGCGGAAAACTCGCATTTCTATCGCTGATCTATTTACCTTGGATCACAAGGGTGCATATTGGTTTTACCGGGGCTTCAATCTTAGGGCCATATTTGCTTTACTTCTGGGAATTGCTTTGGGCTTACCTGGCCTCGCTTTTTCTGTCAACACAAACTTCAAGCCAAATAACGCGTTGAACAATTATTATAGTGGATACACGTTCTTCACGGTGATAATATCTGGCTTGACGTACTATATCTTGACTCTAATTTTCCCAATCAAGCAGCGCGTTGGGGTGACGGATGATAAGGACTTTTTCAATGCCTTCAGCCTCGCGGAGTGTCAAAGCATAGGCATGATGCCATACTCGGAAGAATTGGAAGGTGAATACATGAAACTGGAGAAGGGCGAAGTGGAAAGAAGGGACCAAGACTCAACTCGCAAGGCTACGTCGCCACGGGTATCAACGTCATCTCACTCAGAAACGAAAATGGTCATAGAAATTGCCACCCCCAAAGAGTAAGCTGTATAATCTCCTTTAAACATTATAGTTAGCCTTTCCAGCTGGGCCTTATATCTCTCACATACTTTGCGTAAGTTTTCAAGCGATCTTTGTTACTGAAAAATCTTTGGTGGTCATCATCCCCATGAAAAAACAACTTGAACATGCTAGGTTGCAGGTCGCCGTTCCCCAAGTCTATTGCAAGGTCTAATACACCTACGCTGCGTTGGAAGTACCATTTGTTCACCAAGTTGTCCTTTCGACTCCTCCAAACAAGCTCATGCGGGTATTTCTGGAACATTAAATTAAAGATAACATCTGATATCCCAAGAGACCCTTTCAAATGGGGCAAGACGGCGAATTTGTCAAGGTACGGAAATGTCTCTTCTTCGGGGCCCTCGTAGGTTAAAATGGCGATTCCTCCGTAGTCACCGATGACAATGATGGAGGCAATTCTGCCATTGATGCGATCCAGATAATGTTCCAGATCAAGCTCACGGCCAAAACTCTTTTCTATGATAAGTTTGAGCTTAGTGAGATCGACTTTGGCAATTGCATCGCTATTTTCATCTTGTGGTTTTGCGCCGGGAAACCCAATAGAATTATGCTCCGTAAGCGTTTGGTAATCATAAATCTTGATATTCACCCCTTTTTTAACCACCGTAGTGGACAGGGCCGCATCCTTCGATTCGCCATCGCAGTTGGTGCCATCAACCGTCTCATACCAGGATAAATTTGTCGTTGGACTTTTCTTGAATCGAGGGAGAGAGGAGGAAATCAGTGAACGGTCTGTGAGAACATTGTACAGTAGCGGATTATTTCTCGTGAGATTTGAAGCAGCACTTAGATCGGTGATAAGACCTGTAGATGTGGACGGAAGTCTTGTAAGCACGCGATTTACAATTTGTAAGTCCTCCAAGTGTTCTTGGTAACGCTTCATGGTTTTTTGCAATTTATCTAAACTTGACACGGGTGCGAGAGTATCAGCAGGCGATTCAATTCCCTGAACAAGACGCAATCTTGTAGATTCGACATCTTCTGTCAGGGACCGGGTTAACCTGTCAAACTCTTGTGATAAATTTATAAATACGTGCGCGTTGTCGTGTCTTTCTCCTGAGGAGATCCCGCCGGAAGGGCTCAACAAGACCACTTTATCGATTCTGCAGTCAGTTTGGGCGGTGAAGTTACCCATTAGCTCTGGGATGTCGGTGGCAGTGGAGGAAATGCAAGTTTTCTGGTCGAAAATCCGGGGTCTGATGATCGGAACCAGACCACAAAAGGCACCGTACTCCACTAGAGAGCGGTAATTGCCGTCCACAAGCCGCGTGAGAGCATCTGGCAGTATAATTGATCTTACGCCGTTGTTGTTCAGGCAGCTTTCGAGCATCTCGGCCTGCCTCTCCACATCTTGGTAAGGGTACAGCATGAAAATGGGCTTCACGCCCAGCATCTGCATTCTTTTGACTGTGATGGCGAAGCGATCCAATTTTTCAGGCGTCTGGGTGACCAATTCGCGCACCATCAGTAAGCAATGGTTGCGTATCGAGCTCTCTCCATATTTTTTCAGGTAAGTCTGTGCTTCCCGCTTCGTGGCTGTAGAGTTCAGGACCGACAGGATAAGCTCTTTATTTATGCTGTTGGGTTGGAAATACCCAGACTTTTGCGAGTAGCGTCTGGCAGTCAAACACGCCCAACGCAGCATCTGCCTGCTATTCGTCGTTCAGGGCTTTTCCGATGATCCCACCCAGCCCAGTGCTAATTGCCTGTCTAAAAATTGAAAATCCATCTATCAAATATATAACCTGGTCAAAGTGAAAGGACACTCCAGCAGAGCGGAAAGGAACCATCTGCTTACCTTCCTCGAGGCCTCGGGTTTCAATAAACTTTCTCGGACGCCCGGCGGCCCGTCACCACGCCAAAGATGTCGCTGCCCTGGAAGCTCAGAGAAACGTTTTCCCCAGAAGAGATCCAGTTCATGGTGGAAAACGAACCTATCAAGATCTTTCCACGCTTCACCACCAAGCCCAGCGTCCGTGGCGCGGCCCGTGGGGGCTCCGCCCCTTCGGCGCAACCCCGTTGGAAGCTGCTGACGGCGAACGACACGCCGCTGAACAACCTAGTGGCGATACAGACCACCCAGGTTGCGCTCTGGATCGCCCTGCTGCTCAAGCAGCAGGGCAAGTGTAGCATCGTCGCCCCGGAATGGCTGCGCCTGGCGCAACTGCAGAAGCACATCGACTACGAACTGAAAAACACCGAGCGGTTCAGCGATCTGCCCTGGAACTGGCTGGTCGTGGCCCAGCTGTTATTTTCGAAGGCCGCCGACGACCTCCACGACCCCGTCCACCTGCTGCGCGGGAAGGTCCAGGACCTGCGCGAAATACGGCTTGGCAAGATCGGACAGGGCCTCAAGCACCTGAACGAATCCCACCTGCAGCTGGACAATCTGAGTCTGCTGGAGATAAACGAGCTGCGGCCGTTCGTCTTGGGGGTCATGAACAAGCTCAAGCAAGTGCACGGCAGCGTGTCCGAGGACCAGCCTGACGAGTGACGCTCTACACCGCGGGTGTGTGGGTGCTCGCATACACCCAGCCACCCAACCACCCACACACCCCGATACCCCACACACCACACACCACACACCACGCGCCCGCCGCTCTTGTGTGTGTGCTCCGCGGCCTCTCCCGCCTTCGAGTGTTCCCGCTAAGGCTTGCCAACTCCCGCGCAGTCGGGCCCACGCGTCAACAAACTCACAACAACAAAAACACACAACAACAAGCCGGGGGGTTCGGCGTTATCATGTTGAGGTCACGGGGCACGAGGGTGGAAGGGTCGCATCACCAGGAAACCACCACCCCCTAAGCGCGAGACTGGAGTATAAATACCCGGGGGCTGTTTACAAAGGGCGATATGGGAAGGCTCGAGCAACTTGCTCTTGACGGTCCAGCAAAACGCAACAAGAGGCAGGACTGTTGAGCAAAAGTGCTTATATACAGGATAGTGGAGAGCATTTGGTACTGCTAGCTGCGGATATCTCGTGAATTGAAAAAGCACGAGCCAGATAAACAAAAAGAGCGCGACGGCTAGGACCAGCATTGGGTTTGTGGCAGAGGCTTGTGGTAGAGGATACAGCAAGCACACACACACAGATAGACAGATGTCGTTTCTCAAGAGACTGTTTGGAAGAAAAAACGGAGGGTTGCGCAGCCCAGCGGAGGCCAGCACGCGTGATTTAGACTCGGAATACGTGCTGGTTTCAGGGCCCGAGAGCGGAGGAGCGGAAGCCAGCCGCGTGCCGCACAGTTTGATTCTGGAGACGCGGTCGGCCATCGCGGAGGACCCTGCGGAGGTGGACGTGTCTGCGTGGGAAATGGCGCGCAACTGGAACGCGAAACGCGAGCAGAAGACGCCTGTGACGCGGGCGCCGCGCGTGGTGGGATCCAAGTCGCAGCGCCTGGCGCACCGGATCGAGACCATCCGGGTCGGAGGCGGAAAACGCGGTGGCAGCGTGGCCGCGCAGCGCCACGCTGCATGCGCTGTGGTGGAATACCGCGACACCTCCATGGACGAGGACCTGGAGTGCTTGTACGACGACAAGTGGAACCGCAAGACCAAGGTCGAGTCGCGCAGAGACCGGTGCCAGAAGTTTGGCGCGTGAGAAATGGCGGGTTCCGCTGGAAGTGACAAGATAAAACCAAAAAAAAATCAAAAATAATCTGAAGGGCCGCCCGTCGTAGAAGCTGGCGGAATGCTTGCCCGGCTCACATCCGGCAGCTTGTCAAGATCGCAACTGGGTTCTGGGACTGGGAGGTCGACATAACATCGCACCGCAGTCCATACCAAGACACAGCTATGCTTTTGGGTGTGGTGGGTGGTCAGACCGCAGCGATTCGGCGTGGGCCCGTGCCATGAAGGCGCGCAAATGTTATATTAATAGATATATACGTATATATATTCATCGGGAGTAATAATGAGGTGGGAGCGATAAAGATGCGTGCTAGCGGCAGACAAGGGATCTCCAACACCGAGCTGGAATGGTAGGACTCTGCCGTGCGACTGCGGTGTCCACCTGGGCGGCCGAAACGTACCGCATTTGCTGTTTTCAAAACGTGCGCCAGGAACACGCTGTTTACAAAACGTGCGCCAGGAACACACCGTCTACAGCCGGCCACACACATGATTCCCTGATGGCAAGATTTTGTCCTGTTGGCACAAGCGAGTGGGAGAGTGATTGGGTACTGTTTGAATCGCATCGAGCTGCAGAATAGAATTCATCGGCCCGGCGCCAGTATAGTACGAAGTGATAAGTCCGATGTCAGTAAATCGAAATTGTACATGATAAAACACAAACCAGTAGTGCTTCAGAGGAACAGCGGTGCACTGGCCAGCCATCTGTATCCAATAGCTCAAAGAACACGTGTGTTGGGCGATTTGTAGGATTGTACAGCCCCAATGGCGCCTGGACTATTTCTGCCAGAATTAACAACATCCGTCGGTTGAAAGTGTCTGATGTAGAAAAAGTCAATAATTTCAGTCAGGGAAAGAGGGCCGAAGACGAGCCTATGGACCCACATAGCTCTGAGACACGAATGTAGCAGCACCAGGTAAGCCACATCAGCCGTGCTCGGGATTACACGATGACTCGGGCCCTGTGCGACAATGCAATGGGAAAGTTTTGACACAAAAGAAAGTAAAAAACATAGCGAGCGTAAAAGAGCTCATAACTGATATCCATTGGTTCTGATATACGTTCAGTAACTTTACCTTAAGTTGACCGTGTGATAATAACTCACGACAAGTCGCACTACCCCAAAGCTTCCTTATACCGTAACCATATTTACAGATATCATATAAAATCCGATATAGTGTAGGGGCTATCACATCACGCTCTCACCGTGGAAACCCGGGTTCGATTCCCGGTATCGGAGTAACTTTCAAAATAATTTTTTAGATGATTGGTCATCTGAATGTCACGTGCTCTTTTTGGGTCTTTCAACGTCATTGCCCAAGAAAGGGTTGAAAAGTCATGGAAACTTCAACTACTTTTGGTCTTGCCTCACAACGAAGACTAGCAATTGGAAACACACTCACTTCTCCAATGAGAGTCTCCACACTGATTGGCGCATCCCTGAGCTGCGCGTACGCCTTCGTTATCCCCCAAACCTTTCTGGATGCATTTCAACTGCCCTCTGCTATCGATGAACAGTCGTTTTGGCCACACAAACCGTATTTTCTAAAGCACCAAGTGAACCCCGAAAGCTTCCCGGAGGATATTACTCTTGCTGAGCTCAATTCCACTGCTTGGGATCTCTATCAAATTGCTAGTACCTCAAATCGTACCTACGGCCACCCTACCCGAGTCATTGGCTCGGAAGGTCACTGGAACACTCTCAACTACATTTTCCGCCAATTCGATCAAATGAGGGACTATTACGAAATTTCCACTCAGACTTTCAAAGCCCTGAATGGTAAAGTCTTGCACTACGATCTTAACTATACTAGCGGAGCAAAGGTCCCCTCGGCCCAGGCTTTTAGCTTGTCGCCCCCTGTGGCACCTTTTGTCGGTAAGCTAGTCGAGGTCCCCAATTTGGGTTGTTCGGAGGCTGATTACCAAGCTTTGGAAGTGAAAGGAGACTCAATCGCCTTGATTGAACGAGGTGAATGTTCCTTCGGCAAGAAAAGTGATCTGGCTGGTAAGCACGGTTTCAAAGCCGTTGTAATTTACGATAACGACCCAAAATCCAAAAAAGGAGTTTCAGGAACTTTAGAAAAACCCACTAACAACACTGTGTCCACTATCGGTGTCTCTTACGTCGTTGGACAAGAGCTGGTGTTGGGCATTACTTTGGATCCGGACTTCTCTTTGTACTATTTCATGGACTCGTATGTGAACGAAATTGAGACCAAGAATATTATTGCCGATACGAAGCACGGTGATCCTGAGAATATCGTGTCTTTGGGTGCCCATACCGATTCCGTTGCTGCCGGACCGGGAATCAACGATGATGGCTCTGGTACCATTTCCCTCTTAGCAGTTGCCAAACATTTGTCGGACTATAAAGTCAACAATAAGGTACGTTTCGCTTTTTGGGCAGCAGAGGAAGAGGGTTTAGTTGGCTCTACCTACTACGCCGAAAACTTGTCTCCGGAAGAAAACCTGAAGATAAGACTATTTATGGACTACGATATGATGGCCTCACCAAACTACCAATATCAGGTTTATAACGCTAACAACATTGATAACCCCAAGGGATCCGAAGAATTGAGGGATCTATACATTGACTACTACACTGAAAGGGGGCTCAATTACACTTTGATTCCCTTTGACGGTAGATCTGACTACGTCGGATTCATCGAAAACGGTATTCCTGGTGGAGGTATCGCGGCTGGTGCCGAGGATGTCAACACTGATAATGGCAATGTGTTCGACAAATGCTACCACGAACTTTGTGACGATGTCAGCAACTTGAACTGGGATGCTTTCTTGACAAATACTCAACTGATCGCCTATTCAGTAGCCCATTTCGCTGATTCTCTAGAAGATTTCCCAGAAAGAGACACCAATGAAACTGTGTCTACTTTTGGTGTAGGATACAACTATCCGTACGCCTACAAAGGTGGTGCGAACCTTCTATTATAAAGAGCCATAACCTTTCGACGCTTAGCGCAAAAAGTTAATAGACTTTTATTACATATGAAAACCTTTGTTTTAAAAACAATGCATTGATTATAGTTTGGCTCATGGTTATACATGCTAAATCCTTAGCTAAATCCGCCAAAATTCATTTTGAAGTTGCCACCTCCGAAAGGAAATCCTCCCCCATTAGAAAATGAAGCCCGGCGCCTTTGATGGCCCCTGCTACCTGTTCTCTGAAGATCGTACTCCTTACGTTTTTCCTCGTTACTCAAAATTTCATAGGCCTCATTTATCTGTGACATCTTCTCCTCGTTCTTCTGTTTCTCTTTAACTGTGAGTTGACCTTGTTTATCCGGATGATACTTCCTGGTAAATGTCAGGTATGATTTTCGTATATCTTTAGCGGAAGCATGTTGTGACAATCCTAAAACCTTGTATAGATCCTTTTTCGACAAATCGCTAGCAGCAGGAGGAGAACTGTGCTGCTGCTGCTGCCTGAAAAAATTATGCTGTTGTCGCTGTTGTTGTTGTCGTTGTTGTTGGAATTTTGCTTGTTCTTCTCTGATTCTCTTGGTATGAGACGCGATTGTTCGCAGGGCTCCGACGACCCCTTCATTTGAAGAGGTTTCCCAATTGTGATTTTTTGCAAAGTTTTCCAGGAGGGCCCACACTTGATCCCTGTCACTTCCGCCAACATTCTTTCCGCGACTTAATAATGTTTTGAGACTTTTCCGAACAGCATGAAGGGCAAGCGAGGGAAAATCTTGCCACAGGTTGTGAAGTACTTCATTAATATTATCCATACTCTGGAAATTATTAACAAATCCATTTAGTATTGCTTGTTCGTCAGAAGATAGTTTTTCACTTACGACATCATTGAAATAGGCGTCAGCAGTCTTGAGGTTGAGCATTTGGTCGTAGGCCTCACATAACATAAGATCCTGAAGAACTTCGAGGGCAGACCTTCCAGATGTAGGCAAGGTCCACTTTCGCTTGATCTGTGAAAGTGGCCGATTCGCAAGAACATCTGATAATAGCACTTGTTGAAGCCTACGCAAAAGCCCTAAATTATTCTTACCATTCCCCAAACCATTATACTTTATAAGTTTCGCGTCGCCAACATAGAAATTCAAAAGTTTATCCCACTGAAAGTGATTGAGCTCCAAAAACTGATCTGCATGCGAGATAGCTGCAAATGGTGGACTGACACTATTGATCTTGCTAACAATTTTTGACAATTCGCGGCACGGTCTGTAGTCCATATCTAATGCCAAGCAGCTCATTAGGTTGGTAGGAGGAACTGCCATTACAAACAGTTGTAGTGCCGACATTGAAGTATATATTTTAAGCTTTTCGGCGACGCTAACATGCCTTCTGTGTTTGCCAAGCACAACTTTATAATTTTCGATGATAGATTGCGCAACATTTATGCTAAGGGTTTTTGAAAGTTCATAGTACAGAGCATCGTTGATCAGGACCCTTAACTCTATAGAAAATGGTGACAAATCAAAAAGCTCGTTCTTTAGTTCTATGGGAACTTGTTCCTCGCGGTCCACATGCGAGGAGAGGGCCTCCATGAGCGAAATATAACGATCACGCAGAGGTGAACTCCCGATTTTATCCCATAACCCAAACTGCTGATAGATTTCTTGAAGTCTATTTTGAGACAGTGGCACATAATTCGATGTTTCTCCCGAATTCACGATTTCTTGGAACGTTTCCATGGCCCTCAACTCATCACCAATAGATATCTGGATGAGCCCACTCTTGTAAAGCAATTGATGGCGCAGAGCTTCAGCTTGTGGAGTTTTACACAGGGAAAGCTGGGCCGCGATATCCGCATATTGAGGGAGGGCATGTTCGTCATATTGCAAACCCTGGCTCCTTTTAGAAAGTCTGATAAAATCACAATCCGCCCATACGCCTGCCAAACTAATCCAAAGCCACCATATATATGTTCGCATAGCATATAATGATGGTTATATGAAGCAATCGACGTCTACTTTCAATCTGAAGTAAACACAGTCTAAAGCGTCACTAGAATGTTCCTCAAGCGACACTCTCACCAATGGGAATTAGCTCCTTTGTTCAAGGCTGGGTATCAACTAGAGAAAATCTGAATCGTCGTCGTATATCCAAGTTCGACTGCCTATGCTTGAATATCACATGTGGTTATTAAGTTGGAAATATAATAATTTGGCAGCATTCACAAATTCCATCGATATATAAATCCTTCCTTTCCCTTTCAAGACTCAGCCACCTAAAGACCATAAGAACCAAAGAGAAGTCAGATCTTTCAGCTTCCCCATAAGTTAGTGTTCTACTGATCCCTTAGGGTTTTACTGAATACCAGTGAGCCAGGTTTTTGACAGCTCAGTTACAGGCGCAATAAATTACAAATCACGCTAATAGCAATGGACGAGGACTCCGGCCTTTCATTTGGCCACATCGCGTTTTTAACTTTTGAATCGGTCCTCCAGGTAGTGATCGTGGCATTTTCCGGATTTTGGTGTGCCTACTCGGGCCTATTGCCGAAACAGGGGCAAAAAGTTATCTCCAAGCTCAACGTGGATCTATTCACACCCTGCTTGATTTTCAGCAAGTTGGCTCGCAGTCTCTCTTTGGCGAAGATTTTGGAAATTGCTGTGATACCCCTGTTTTACGCATTAACGACAATCGTTTCGTTCGGTTCTGGCAAGCTTATGGGTCGTATTCTTGGCCTGGACAAAGATGAGAGCAACTTCGTGGTGGCGAACTCAATCTTCGGTAACAGTAACTCGCTGCCCGTATCGCTAACTGTGTCTTTGGCATATACCTTGCCTGGCCTGCTTTGGGATGAAATCCCCAATGACAACTCGGACAATGTGGCTAGTAGGGGTATCCTATATCTTTTAATTTTCCAGCAAATCGGCCATGTTCTAAGATGGTCCTACGGTTACAATACTCTTATGAGGTGGTCTGGAGATCGTGGACAGGGTTCAGTGGAGAGCGTTGCTGGACAGCTTGAAGCCCCTGGGATCAGTTCATCTGACGCGGCTGTTAACGATGAGTTTAATGCCCTCTCCGACCGGACATCGGGGTCATTTTACAAATTTCGTTCTAAAATGTCTAGGTTCTCTGAAAGGGCCCTTGCTATTATGAACCCACCGTTGTGGGCCATGGTCTTCAGCGTTTTAGTGGCCTGCATTCATCCAATACAGCATGAATTCTTCAGCAATGACGGCTTCATAAATAATACACTTTCAGATGCTATTACGCAGCTTGGTGGGATTTCCATTCCATTGATTTTAGTCGTTTTGGGCTCCAATTTGTATCCATCAAAAGATACCCCTCAGATGACGCGAAACTACAAGAAAATGGTTTTCGGCTCAATTGTAGGGCGAATGATTTTGCCCTCTATGGTCATGCTACCGATTATTGCAATTGCTGTGAAGTATATCAAGGTCAGTATTTTGGACGACCCCATATTCTTGGTTTGTGGATTTATCCTAACCATCTCCCCACCTGCAATCCAATTGACTCAAATTACTCAATTGAACGAGTTCTTCGAAAGCGAAATGGCGGGCGTTTTATTTTGGGGATATGTCGTGTTGTCTCTTCCTATTAGCATTTTCGGTGTTAGTGCGGCCATGTCAGTACTGAGGTGGGCCCAGGAGTCTCACGCTTAAATAGACCTATTATTGAACTAAATACTTTCATTCTTTTAACTGGGAAACGTAGGGCTATATGTTGCATCTAGTTGATATTCCTGGTTGGCGATATGCTTCGAAAAAACTTCGCTACATCAAAGCACTGACGCCAGGGGGAGATTTCTCGGCTCTCGTCATGACTAGCTGCTAAAATTTAACTAAAAAATGAATGATGCTCACTAGGCACTAGGCAAGCCAGTTTCTTCAGTTTCTACTACATACTCCCTCTCCTTCTATACCATGGCTCGTTCGTAATCCTGATACGCGGGCTCTCGGTCACATGCTTCCTAAATTTTGTTTGATGGACGACCGCCATTTTGACACCTAGCTCGAGCTGCGTTGGCTCAGGTCATCTTATAACCGCACCATGGCTACAAGTCAGTCTTAAACTGTCTCTATCCTTGGATCAAGCTACTGATACTTCTCACGTAGCAAGCAGTCCGTCACATGACTCTATTTATAAGGTATATTGACCTAACTAATTGCAGCATTAATGTTATAGGTTGTTTGGCCGAGCGGTCTAAGGCGCCTGATTCAAGAACTTCCATTCTTAATGCTGTGAACAGCAGAATCCTCAGGTATCGTAAGATGCAAGAGTTCGAATCTCTTAGCAACCATTTTTTTGCATTCTTTGCAACATGCAAGTGCCACCCATTTTGACTACTGCTTTACTTCAATGTGGTCCCAAACATTGGACTCAAGCGAATGTTAAAGGTTTGAGATGCCTGTTCACAGTGTTAACTAATACACCACTAAAAGATAATGAATTAGGTAAACAAATGTCCAATGTAACAAAAAGGCGCCAAACATTTTGAACCTGCCAAAGGAACAGACGACAATAATAGTAGCCCTACAAGCTCCTCATTGTCCTTCCTTATCCTTTTTCATTTCCCACCTGACTGTCAAAGGTCTGGGGTTAAGCATGCTACGTACACACATGTCAAAGGATAGATTAAAGCAATCTCAATAAACTGTCTCTTCAGTTGTGTAAAGAAATATAGTGTACACACGATCGCTATTTGGCGAATGACACCCCCCTTTCTATCTAGAAGTTTTTGAAGTTAATGTTAATTAAACTGTTGTTTAGCTTGGTACTGACCAATATTGAAAAAGTGTCAGTTATGAAAGAAGTGATTTTCAAACGCGTTAATTAAAATCCTGATCCTGCAAATCGCGTTTCAAGTATCAAACACAGCTTTGAAGACATCAAGACCAACAAATAAAGGTAAAATGTACATCAAAAATGTCATCATACAAGGTTTCAAAACTTATAAGAATACAACAAATGTTGAAAATCTGTCACCGCGTTTCAATGTTATCATTGGAGGCAATGGTTCTGGAAAATCGAACTTCTTTGCCGCGGTCAGGTTTGTGCTGAGTGATGACTACAGTAATCTGAGAAGGGAGGAGAGACAAGGCTTAATACACCAGGGCACTGGCTCAATAATGAGCGCGTATGTGGAGATTGTCTTCCACGATCCAGAGGGGAAACTGAAGATGACATCGGGCGTTCACAGTGAGGATGAAAATCTCGTCCGAGTAAGAAGAACAATTGGTCTAAAAAAGGATGAGTACTCTGTAAATGGGAAGACCTGCCACAGAAGTGATATAATTCGAATGTTTGAAACTGTTGGGTTTTCTTCTTCGAATCCCTACAATATTGTTCCACAGGGCCGAATTGTTGCTCTAACGAACGCTAAAGATAAGGAGCGGCTAAAGTTGCTCGAGGAGGTTGTAGGTGCTAGCTCGTTTGAAATAAGGCTAAAAGAGTCCATCAAAAAAATGGAGATCACCAATAGAGATCGTGTTAAGATAGACGCCGAGTTGAGCGAGCTGAAAACTCGTCTGGATGAGTTGGACGAAGAACGCAAAGAACTTGAGAAGTATCAAGAACTTGAGCGTGATAAACGTATTTTCCAGTTTGTTCTTTACGATAGAGAGCTTAATGAAGTTACAGGTCAAATCGAAACGCTTGAAGACGAGTATAACCATGTTATGCAATCTTCCGAAGAATTTATCGAAGAGGTTTCTAAAAGAGAACAATTAATTATGAACGTAAGCAAAAATTTGTCCAGCGTAGAGACCGAGCTTAAGGTAAAAGAGACTACCGATTTGCAGTTGGAGAGATCACGCTTGGCCGAAGTTTCAAAGAAAAAAGCGGATCTAGAGGTTCGCCTAGAGGATGTTAGACGGCAAACGGATACTCATCGAAGACAAACCACAACAGATCGCAACAACCTAGCGATTATTGAAGAAGAAATACAGAAAAATGAGATTCAGCTGAATCGCCTGCTTCCTCGACATGAACAGCTTCAAAATGAGGCCCGGAGCTATGAAGTTCGGTTAGCAAATTTGAATCAAAGACAGAGGGAGGTGACTTCCAAACGAGGAATCTACCTGAAGTTTACCAACCAGGCAGAGAGGGATACATGGCTTAGAACTGAATTAGCGTCGCTAGAGCAACAAAATGAGAATACAAAGTCCTATCTTTTTGATATATCTTTAGAGAAAGATGAGATCGAAAGAGAAATAAAGGTACTTGATGACCAAATTTTGGAGCTCAATGACACTGTACGTGGACCAGGCGTAACCGCAGAGCTAGATGACTTACAAACACAGATGACCGGCTTAAGACGAAAATACCTCGAAAAGATAGATGAACGCAAAGAACTATGGAGATCTGAACAGAGGTTGCAATCTATCACGGAAGCTTTGATTGAAGGCGTGAAAAGGTCAGAGAGAAGCTTATCCGAGACAATGGATCGTGGACTAGCCAAAGGCTTAAGAGCCGTCGTCGAAATAGCAGAGCGCTTGAAGCTACCGCAAGGTGCTGTTCATGGCCCCCTCGGGGAGCTTATTAAGGTGAATGAAAAGTATAAAGCTTGCGCCGAAGCAGTTGGCGGTAGTTCCTTACTACACGTCGTAGTTGATACCGATGAAACTGCTAGTATTCTGATGCAAGAGCTTTATAATACAAAGGCAGGAAGAGTCACCTTCATGCCACTTAATAGGTTGAACAGCGCTACCACCGTGTCTTTTCCGGACAACTCTGATGCTGAATTCACCCCACTCTTGCGGAAGATCAAATACGACGAACAGTTCCAATCGGCCGTCAAGCATGTCTTTGGAAAAACGATTGTAGTCCGCGATCTTGAGGCCACATCAAAGCTCGCAAGGGATTATAACCTTGACATTGTAACACTTGATGGCGACAGAGCTGACAAAAAGGGACTGATTATTGGTGGTTACCACAATCACCATCGGAAGACCAGGTTAGATGCACTTCGGGACATAAGTCTAGCCAAAATTCAACTGAGCGAATCTACTCGAAACCTTGAGCTCCTTAGAGAAAAGATCACCGGTACCGATGTTGACATTGATGAGATCAATGGCTCATTGAAAAACCTGTCTGCAAGAAAAGAAGCGATTTTGACCAACATCGAGATCCAAAGAGCGAAGCTCAGTAACATTTCGTCAAAATTCAACCTTAAAAAACAGCTGCTACAAAGCACGGAGCTGAAGGTGGAACGGAGTGAGTCATCTTCGAAGCTCTTCATTGAAAAAATCAAGATGTACCAAGACGATTTATCAAGGCCATTTGACACAAAATTATCCTTCGAGGAGCAAGAAAACCTAAAGGCGCTTGCTTTAGAGATTAGAAATCTGTCAGATCCGTTTGATACCACAATTAAAGCTCTCGAAGAAATTAAAACCAGGATCGACCTTCATAAAACCGAGATAGATATCAAACTTTCCCCTCAGAAAACAGAAATTGAAAACAGATTACTGCTTTCAAGAAGACTTCAAGGTTTCAATGGAGATGAGGAAGTTGCGCAACTTTCCGAAGATCTGCAGGAAATTATATCAAAAGAAAGCAAGTTAAAGGCTTCAGTTGAACAAATCGTGCAAGCAATAAATGTATTGAACGAGGAAAAAGTAACGAATTTAAGGCTATTGGAAAAGGCTAACTCGCAACAGCGGATGCTTCTGAAAAAATTGGAGGATTTTCAAAAGGCTGCCGAAAAAACTGTTGTCAAAAAAATGACATTGACATCAAGAAGAGACGAAGTTCAGAAGAATATTAGCGAAATTGGCTTGCTCTTCGAGGACTCTCTCGAACGCCATCAAAATTTAGAAAGTGAGCATGTTCTCCGGAAGCTAAACCACGTCAATGAAAGATTGTCTAGCATGAGCAACGTGAATCGGCGGGCCACGGAAAACTACAGGAAGTTCAATGAGAAAAGACAAGAAATTGAGAAGAGAGCCGAAGAACTATCAAATTCAAAGCACTCCATCGAGGGCCTTATTGATTCCTTGAAAATTCAAAAGGTGGAGGCTGTGGAGAAAACATTTACCAAGGTCGCTCATAACTTTAGCGTTATATTTGAGAAGCTTGTGCCTGCCGGAGTAGGGAAACTAATAATAAATCGGAGTAGCTCACGCGAGGCTGCAGACTCTCAAGAGGATAGCGTCGAAAGTAGAAGGTTACAACTTTCTGGCAAAACTAACTACACCGGAGTTTCCATATCAGTTTCCTTCAATTCGAAACAAGATGAGCAGCTGTACGTTGAGCAACTGTCAGGCGGACAGAAGACCGTATGCGCTATTGCACTAATATTAGCTATACAAATGGTTGATCCAGCTCCATTCTATCTGTTCGACGAAATTGACGCTGCCTTAGACAAGCAACATCGGACTTCGGTTGCCAACATTATTAAAGAGCTATCTGTACATGCACAGTTTATCTGCACCACTTTTAGAAGCGATATGTTGCAAGTCGCCAATTCATTCTATCGCGTGAGATTCGATAACAAGATATCGGAGGTACAAGAAGTCTCCGAACAAGATGCTGTCAAGTTCATTAGAAGAAGAAATAAAGTTAGCAAGTTTTGAGGCACTAGCTAACACAAGGTACCTAGGACATGAGACGGCCAGATAGCAATTATACCAATCCCGCTTACGCCCTTTGCTAGTAGAATAAAATTTAAATATCTGTTATCAATCAGTCAATGCTTTTTTGAGTCCTTAACTAGTGAAGCAAATCCACTGTTTGACTTCCTTTGTCGGCCTAATGCTTTGCTAGCGGATTTGGCGCTTATGAAATTTGAACTATCATCGTCAGAAGAATCATCACTATCACTGTCATCACTGCCACTTTCTCCGGAGTCATTTTGACTCTCGCCGCCGCTGGAGTCTCCTTTAGAAGTAGCTGGTGCCTGACTAGCTTTTGACGATACTTCTTTTACTTCAGGTACTCCTCGAGACACAAGGTCAGATAAAGAGCTTAAGGACCTGCTCGGCATCGCTTGTGGCTTTTTAGCGCCTTTTGTAGGTGATCCATTCACAGCTGACGACGGCGAAGACATCTCCATCAACCTCGTGACAGGGACTCTATTAGGGCTATCCAATTGCTGGGTAGAGGCGACTTGCTGCGTAGATTGAGGTGCATTTTCCAGACCAGAAATATCACTAGCTTTTGCCCTATTAGGTAAAGATACAATCATGCCCTTGGGTGTATCAACTATACCTCTTCGAGATTTCTTGTTGGTGTTGGAGACTTCCTCATCAGATGACAAATCCTCAGAGTCATCTCCTTCAGATGAGCTTCCAGCATCAGAAATCTCAATTTCTGAACCGAGGGAAGAAGGAGAGTCTCTTTGAATGGTACCATGAGAAAGTCTTTTCTCATTCTTTTTTTCGTTTTCGGGAGACGTTTTTTTTCTAGAAGCAAAGTGAGATTTCATCTGTTGCAACTTAGAGCTCTCATCACCTTGATTTTCATCGATCGATAAGGCTTGGGTACCTTGAGTACCTTCCGCTTTGTCTCCCGTATTGAAATAGCGGGCCAAATTATGTGGTTCCAAAGGTAAAGAAGGGTCATGACCCCGGTCCTCCCGATCTCCCAAACCACCTGCTTCTCCTCCAGTCCCCTGACCACCTCCGTTATTTTTGGCATTTGATGAACTCCATTCTGCGTTTTGTTCCTCCGCCGCGTGTTCACGCTGACCTTTATCATTGACGCTAGGATCCACAGGTTTAGAAACCTGTTTGTCCTTTTTCTCAGGAGCCGCTAATTTCGAGTTCGATTTGTATCCTTTTGATACAACCTTGGCTTTACGCTTTTTGGCTGCCTCTTCTTCCTTTAATCTTTTCCGCTCCTCCCGTTCTATTTTTTTACGCTCTGCAGCTTCGTTCTTTTCCTTTCTCTTTGCTTCTTTTTCTGCCTTCTTTCTAGCGTGTTCTTCTTCCCGCAGTTTCTTCAAAGCTTCCTTCTCTTTTCGTTTACGATCCGCCTCTTCTCTCCTCTTGAGCACTGACGGTGGTAGTTTTTTCAAAGTATCGCTTTTTTGAATTGACGTGTTGGTTGAAGGATTATCATCATCATCAGAATCTTCAATGAATTCCGCGCTTTGGAAAGCTTTATTCCCATTATTTGCAGGTTGTGGAGTAATTCCTTTAACTAGATTAGAAGAAATTTCATCCTTGGAAGGGGAATTCTTAGACTTTGTGAGATTGCTGTCGTCTGTTGGAGAATCCGAGCCATTCTTTTCTCGCGCAGACCGTGTTTTCGTTGCTAGAGACAAAGAGCCTAGGTCATTACTTGAAGCAGATGTCGGTTCCCTCACTTTCGAAGTAGACATATTTGGAGGTGCATCATACTTCTTCCGATCAATCAAGTCGGACTTCTTTGTCGAAGCGCCAGGTGCATCATCTTGCTTCGACCCATCAGTCGCCCCAGCACGATCGATATTTTGTTCAGCAGTATCTCGAGCACCTCTTGAGTGCGCGCTTGTCTCGGCAGTAGGAATTTTCTCTAGACCTTCACCAATTACTCGTTCCTTGAGTGGATGTATATTAAGTCTTTTTAATGCTTGATTCTCCAATACTGTTACCTTTTCATTTTCACTCCCGTCGGTTTCAATATCGCTTGATTCCTCTTCGCTTTCCGACGTGGGCTCCCGATTTCTGGACTTTCCCGAAGATAGTAGTTCCGCAGCCTTTATGGCAGCACTTCTTTGTATCCTTTGGTTGATGATCTCTTTAGCATCGGAACTTGATTTGTCGGCTGAGTTTTCAAGGTATCCACCTTTCGATCTCAATGACCTAGTATTGAAATCAGAAGGAATATCAAACTTATTTCCTTTGAGCATCGAAAGCAACTCTGATTTGTGAAAGCTGTTGTTTCCAATATTATCAAGATTATTCACCCGAACAGTTTCGTTCGGATCCTGCTGTTCTTGCCTACCATCCGTTTCATCGTCGTCCGAAAAAGTGTCCTTCCTAGTCGTGGAAATGGTATCCTCCTTGACACGTTTTGAGTCTTCCCTCCCTTTCTCCGGAAGAGCATTAGCATGTTTAATGAGGGAGTCCACCTTGCTCTCTAGAGAAGACTTGCGAGTGACTCGTTTTCTTCCAGATGACGGCAGTTCGGCAAGATTGACGTTTCCAATTTTACTCCCGTCTTTCATGGGTGAGCCATTGTTGTCAGCGATCGAAGTTTGGCGAGAAGCAGCTAGTTTAAAAGCAGGCTCTACTGGTAGATTGATCGGAAGGTTCGATGCAACTGGGCTCTCCTCTGAAGAAGATTGACTCTGGTCATCCTCATCAGATCTCGGAAACTCTGGTTTTTTTGTAGGTAAGCGCTCGGAACGAGCTGGGAGTATAGCCGAGGGACTGGCGGGTCCCTGTCTCAGCTCTTTTTCCACTTCAGAGATCTTTGGCTCAGGAATACGCAGCATCCCAGACGTTATTCTCTTATTAGTAACCATTGGTGTGGCTGAAGTACTGGCATCTTCTTCAGTAGTTGCCAATAGTAAGCCTTGATCATTGCTCCTCTTGGGAGTTGTAGTGAAGCGCTTTATGGATTGCCTCTTTGGCGTCCCGGAGGGCAGTCGCTGTTGTCTAGATTTATCCGGGTCCACGCTTTCCGATTTAGATATGGTATCTTCCTTGAAGTTTATTTTTTTGGCACTGCTTTCAATGCCCGAACTGATCCGAATTGATTGAGATTGAGGTTTTGGTGGCGGAAGAATCGACCGATCGGCAAAATCGTCATCTTCATAGTCCGAATTGACCTGCCTTCCAGAAGGAGGCGGATAAATTTGATTAGCCAGAGGAGTTGAGACGCGCATCGCAGTAGAGTTGCGCAGTATGTGAGGGCGTTTCTTGGCAACATGAAGCGTACTCGACTGTCCACCGCCTGCATGCCCGTTCGTCGTGTTTTTGGTCCCTAACGCACCATTGGCGGGCCCTATTTTCGCTGCATCAGTATTCAGACGCCGCCTTTTCACCGAGTACAGTGTTGGAGACTGATCATCTGTCAGTTCAATGTCGTGCCTGAGAACCGCACGAACAACATTATCAACATTGAACACATCTTGTACCAGAAAATCAGGATCAAGATCACAGTCATTCGAGTCCTGTAAAGTTGAGAGCTCAACTGGATGTACCAAGCTAGGGTAGATCTTGTCACATTTGTCCACAATTTCTTCCGCAAGCGCCAGCAGCGAGTTTGTGGGTTTCGTGAAATGCAGAAATTTCTTCAGCTTTGGTTGTGGAATATGATTGGAAATGAAGCTTGACATGAACAAATTGTTATTTGAGCCACCAGATGGCGCCATTTCAGGCCTATTCCCAGTCAAGATTGCTGATCCGTTAGCACCCATGGTTGAAGGGAGTACCTGCGAACTTTCTGTCGTTGCAGGATTTGAAAGAAACGGAAAAGCACCATTGGGAGAGCCAGGAGGTACTAAAACCACTTGAAGCTTGTACATCCCTTCAAAAGGCTGCGGAATAACGTAACTTTTCGTATTTTAAGTTCAAGTTTGTTTTGGAAGCCTCTAAAATTTTGACTTAAAATGTCAATATTAGACCAATAAATGACCTTACGAATGTAAGAACAACTAACGACGTTAAAATGCGAAGCGTCATAACGCGAATAATGCTTAAATTTCGGATTTGAAAAGAAGCAATGTGCCCAGTCCTGGCAATTATGTCCAATGATGCAAACTATCATGTTTGCGGTGTTGAATGTGGCCGAGCAAATCGTAACATTATCAGCATATTGGCGTAAACAACAATCGATAGTCCCCATACAAAGAATACTAGACGAAAAATTGTGTTGGAGGCATTGAATTGTAAGCTGTAGAAGAATAGAAATACTATTCAAATCTTGTTGGAATGGGTGTGCGAGGCAAGAAACTACGGAGGATGCCTAATGCCATTCGCAGTTTGTAAAATATTGTCAATACTTATGTTGCTGATTGTCAAGGCATTTGAACGATAAGTAAGATTAACAGCGCGTAGATGTTATTTAGGCGGACTCTAACGACAGTTTACAAATATGACTCAATCTGGTTTTTTTCCCAATAAAATGAGATTAGAGATCTGGCCCAGAATTTCCTACAACTTATCTCCAAGAACACCAATTAGGTGAACGAACCATGCCGAATAGTGTACCATTCAAGCAAGTCGATGTTTTCACGTCAGTGCCTTTCCAAGGTAATCCTGTGGCAGTGGTGAACTGTTGGAATTTGGACGAGAAGGAGGTCCACACTTCCTTAATGCAAAAGATCGCCAATTGGACAAACCTGTCAGAGACGACATTCCTTTTCAAACCCACAATACCAAACTGTGACTACAAGGTAAGAATCTTTTGTCCACAAAGCGAGCTCCCATTTGCTGGTCATCCCACAATCGGGACCTGTAAGGCGTATCTGGAATTTTCGGGCAGAAAAGACGTTACCGAAATAACCCAAGAATGCGGTCTTGGAGCCATCAGCTTGTCATTAGAAGGTGAAACGCTATCTTTCAAAGGTGCCAAGACAAATATTGTTGAAATTTCAGACAAGGAAGTGCAAGGCTACGGCTCTGCGTTTTCCACCAAGCTGATCGAACGGGCACGCCTCCTGGAAGTTGGACCCAAATGGGTTGTAGCTCTAGTGCGGGACTCTAAAGCATGCTTTGAGATGGACGTCGACTTTGTGGGGTTGAATAAGGTTTGCACCCAGTTTGACGCCACGGGTGTCATTATTGCTGGTAAATACGCAGACGAGGACAAGTACGAAATGAGAGCCTTTGCGCCGAGAATAGGAGTCAATGAAGATCCAGTTTGCGGCAGTGGTTCTCTCGCTTTGGCGAGATACTTGCAAGAAGTGAACGGCTACAAGACAACTTACTCCTTCCACATCAGCCAAGGTGGCAGAGTTGGGCGTGCGGGCCAGGTATCGGCCACCATACAGCACAAAGAGGGTGAGATTTCTTACTTCATCGGTGGGGAAGCTGTCACTGCAATTGATGGTCAAATCTTGCTTTGAAGAGGAATTGATGTTATAAGAACGTATATAAGAAATCGGTGCGCAATGGCACATTCAAATTCTCTCTTAATTCGTACATTCTTTAACTTTGAGATCAAGTGTGTGTCTACGAGGAAATAAAAATAAAAGTCACCAACATCAGCCCATCAAGATTGGCAGCAGAGCAGAATAAACCTCGGAAAGAATTGTGCCACTTTGAAAATCTCTTTCAAGATCCCAACTTCTGCTCTCAACTTTAAATTTATTAGTGCAGGCCTTCGTCATTTACTACAAGTTCAATGACATCTGTTCAACGGCTGAAATACTTTTGCTTTTGACAAAGATTGATTGCTTGCTACAAGCTCACCATATAACAACATGGCTTCTCTCGAGAGTACATCGTCTCTTGAAGTCTATGACGGTTCGCGACTTTAGGATTGTCGACCAAGAAAATGCCACCCAAAAGATCATCTCTCTCACCACCACCAGGTTTGTCTAAAAAGCTAAAGCTTTCTGACAACTTCGAAGAGTACTATAGACCAGATCCTAGGTACTATCCCAATCCTATATCGTGGAAGCAAGCCAATGCGTTTAACAATGGGAAACGACCAAAACCCATCACATTGCTTAATGAGCGAATCAAGAACCAGAAATTGAATGGCCAAACAAATGTTTCTACGGTTATTCATTGGTTTAGAACCGATTTAAGGGTAGAGGACAATATTGGGTTGTCCAAAGCTATTGAACAATTAAGCGCCGCTAAGAAACACAATAAGAATGCCCAATTGGTAGCGCTTTACACCATTAACGAACACGATTTTCGAGCTCATTTGGAGAGTGGTTGGAAGCTCAAGTTTGCTCTCGAAGCCCTGAGTAGCCTACGTAAAAGTTTGAGCAAGATCAACGTTGCCTTAGTATTTCGGCATTTTGAGCCTAAAGATGCCTTACTATCAAGATCATCCCAGTTTGCCGATTGGTTCAAGACGCAATGCATGTCGTTGTCATCCAATGAGGGTGAAATTCTCGTGACTTCTAATGCTCAATATGAAACGGACGAGCTGTATCGAGACCTGAAGGTTTTTGACAAGACCGACAGCAAATTTCATTATCAGGTCTTTCACGATCAGTGTACCGTAGAGCCAGGAGTATTAACGACAGGTAAAGGCTCCCAGTATACCGTCTTTACCCCCTGGTATAAGAAATGGGTGGAGTATTTACATTCACATCAAGATGGGAAAGATGTGGTAAGCACGGTAGAAATAGACATGAACAAGCCTGTAAATGAAAAGCTGGAGAAATATGAATCACACAGTTATTCGTTGTCGAAAGAATTTTTGGAATATCTTCCAATCGAGGATTTAGGTCTTCCCGAGGCAACTGAAAAAGAAGCTCATAGGACGTTGCAAGAATTTTTCAACGCAAGGGCGTCAAAATACAATGAGGAGAAGGATATTTTGGCTCTTGACAGCACCTCACATTTGAGCTGTTATATAACTAGTGGGCTAATCAGCACTAGGACTGTCGTGAACTTCGGATATCATGCCAATGGCGACAGTCTTATGCGAAGGGACATCAAGCAAAATAACTCTATGGAAAACTTTGTCAAAGAGGTTGCTTGGAGGGATTTCTATAAACATGTTATGTGTAACTGGCCTTACACATCGATGGACATCGCTTTCAAGTTTGAGACAATGGACATTAAATGGGATAATGATGTGGAACAATTCCGTAAGTGGTGCGTCGGAGAAACAGGACTCCCGATTGTGGACGCAATAATGAGAAAATTACTTCAAACCGGCTATATCAGTAATAGGTGCCGGATGATAGTGGCGTCATTTCTTTCCAAAAATTTACTTGTTGATTGGAGGTGGGGCGAACGTTGGTTCAGAAAGCATTTGATTGACGCGGACTTAGCGTCCAACTCTGGTGGATGGGGCTTTTGCTCGAGCACTGGAGTGGACTCGCAACCCTATTTCCGCATTTTTAATATGAAACTCCAAACTGAAAGATATGATCCACAGGGTGACTTTGTCAAGAGCTGGATTCCCGAACTTGAGAAAGTTGATGACGTCAAGATTTTAAGAGAAGGTGCCGTCAATGGCACCGATATCGAAGGTTACTGTGCTCCCATTGTAGACCTGAAAGAGAGCAGGGAAAGAGCCTTAGAAGCTTTCAGAGAGGGTATGTAAACTTTGAAATTTCAATGCAAATGTAACTTAATGTAGATATAGCTTTTATTCTCGTGATTACAGGAATAAAATGTTTTCAAATTATGTAAAGGCAATTATTATAAACTTTTGGATGCACACAGATTTTTATTTTTTCATTTATCGTTAAGATATGGTGAAGCCATCAAGCGCTCAATTTCTTGGAGCTAGATTTTCCACTTTTTGAGGTCTTGCCGATCTTCCACTTGTGAGCCATGCGCGGTGAGCTCTTCTGTACGTCAAAAGTTTCGAAAGTTTCGGCCAAACCTTTGAAATGCTTTTGAAAGTTGGTCAGCAGCTGTCTTGAAGATAATGAATAAGAATCGTCAGCAGGAGATGACAGAGGATGGGACGTAGCCGAGAAGAGCGATGGCTCTGGACTTTCTGCTTGGATTGTCGATGAATCATCAGTCGTGGCGAGTAATTGACACTTTTGCACGCGTTGGTTGTACTCCAGCAAATCTTTTTGTAACTTTTGCTTACTGACCAAAACCTTCGTCTTAAGAACCGCTAATGTGATCAAGCTCTTGTACTGTAAAGGCGAGACCAGCTCGAGTGTTGAAGCGTGGGCTTGTTTGGAGGCCATTTCACGATCGATCGATTCGTCAAGCAACTTGAAAAAAACCTTGAAGTCGAAAGGCGATGTGTGCCATTCCACATTTAGATTTTGTAGCGTTTCCCGCAGAAAATTGCGGCTGTGTCGAGAAGACACGTCGGAGGATTCCAGGTGGCGATCCAGTTCTGCCACATTCAGAATTGTTTTGGATTTCGAGGTGGGCGCTCTAGCAAACAGCCGTGCCAAGGTAGCCCCGATCGTCCAGCCTCCAGCAGCTGATTTCCACAAAGCATACTCGTGGGATTTGGAGTTGTACTCTAGGATGTACAGAGGACAGTCGTGGCACGACCCGTGCGAAACGCACTTGACCTTCAAGTTCTGCGTAATTGTTTCTGTACTTTTGAGCTCCACAGAAAACGTGTCTTGAAGTGAACCTAGGTACTTCTGCACTTGCGTGATATCTTGAAAGATGCTGACAAGCGTCAGCTTCATACATTGATCACCGCCACTTGGCACCATTATTTCTTGCATTTGAAACTGAGACAAAGGATCGCCTGATGAATCGTGACAATTATCAATTGACGAATGACGTTTGTTCAGGGCTGTGCGTTTCAAAGTTTCAGGTAAAAGGCCACACTTGCTTCGTATCTGTCATAACTATAATATAATCATAATTGTATCCATAATAGTGGTACATGTCAGCAATCTGTCTATCAGATAACATGGTTGTATAAATCACTATGGACGTAAACAACCTGGGATCGTGACGAGTACGTTTCAAGTACTTGCGGTGGGAGCGATAATTAGAGTAAGGGCCTTGGGCGGGTACGGGCCGGATGAACACAACATCGCTACAAGATTAGACGTTTCTAACAACTAGCAAAGAGCAGCAGCTCTGGCCACGCTGGAAGCTGTCATCTAGTCGCATGGGGACTAATACTGGGGACCATTCACGATATTTTGGAGCACAATATCGGAGGGTATACATCTGTGTTAATGAACTGCAGAAAAAAAATGTGTCAAAGGACCGCTCAAACTCACGATTCCATCACCAAAGTCGCATTGCGTCCAGCTATCGTGGACAGCGTACCCAGCGAGGCAGCTTTCAAAAAGTAAAAAAATTTGGACGAGACCGGAGTCGAACCGATGACCTCTCCCATGCTAAGGGAGCGCGCTACCAACTACGCCACACGCCCAGTTATTAGATTTCCGATTCAACTCTGTGCTACTCACCTCCGCAAATGAAGCACATAGTAATGGCAGGTACGCGTTTTGCAGGATCAAACAGTTATTTCCATAGGGAAAATTCCCGAGCACAGCTGCTACCTCATCAGAAGCCACCCCAGCTGTCTCCAGTTCTAGCTCTTCTGAGAGATTTTTGTTGTTCGTGCTTTCGAACAATCGTCGAAGAGGTCTTTCTAAGATCTAGAATTGAGGCGGAGGGTCTCGGCTGTTACGTTTGCTTTTTAGTTCAGCTTATGCAATTTTGAGAATCGGTCATACAAACCTCCAGAATTTCAGACTCCAGGGTGTTTGCCAGCACTGGCACTTGCTTTACCATAACGGGTATGACAACAGAGTAGCCGATGGACACATTTGGCAACGATGCCCGCAGCTTCCAAATGTGCATAGCCTGATATTTTTTTGCCTAAAAGGGACTTATTGAACCCACGAAATATTCCCAGTTCATGCGGCTGGGCTCGTGAAAGACCATAAAAAACTATCGAACGGCAAATGTACACAGCCTCCGTTGACGACATGGTGTTGTTTTCATTCCCTAGTAACAAGCTTAAGCTTGGTTTTATGCGGACTTTTACCAAAGCTGGAGCACGGCTGTGACTGGATACCTGCTTGTTCGGTGCAGCATTGCCAGTGCTAACAGCGTTACAGGGCCTAGGATCACTACAGGCACTGCTCAACACAGCCACTGTATAGCTTGGTTGCGTCGTGTCTTTTTTTTTTCGCGTGTTCGTCCAGATCTAGATATTGCATCATTCAGGACCATTCTGTATCAGGGAAAGACGGGAAATTCGAGACACCCGGTGTTTTGTTACACTGCAGATTGCAAGTTCGAGGAATGAAACAAAGCTACGAAAAATACTCGGATGACTACTTAGTCCCACGGTGGGTATAAGAAACGAGAGGCTGGTACAGTTGTTTTCCTTATGGATTTTGGAGGTTTAATTCAAGGTTTTCAAGTTATAATCAGCTCTTCACCTGCCATAGGTCTTTGCCGGTCTACTTCAACGTCCAACTAGGATCTCTCCTTAGGAAAACAGTCCATACCCCTTCCATTCCTTTTCCGACCTCGTCCTCGAGCTCTCGCACTCTCCTTTAGCTATGAAATTCTCACAAGTCGCACTCGTCTCCGCGGCAGCAGTTTCGACAACTCTTGCTGCCCCAGCAGTCACTACTGTGACACACCACGCTCATGCTCAACAAACAGCCGTTGTTAAGGGTAGCTTGTACACTGAGAACGGCGTTGTAAAGACGTCGTGGACAACAGAGCTCGAAAACGCAATTGCCACGTCCACACCAGCAACTGTGGTTTCCGCTACCTCATCCTCTGCAGCAGTTGCATCGTCAGTGCCAGCGTCTACTGTTTCAGCCCCAGCTTCATCTTCTGACTATTCGATTGCGTCTACTGTGTCAGCCCCAGCTTCATCTTCTGACTATTTGATTGCGTCTACTGTTGTTCCCGAAGCAACAACGTCCAGTTCTGCCAGCTCCTCCAGCTCCAGCACTTTCTCCTCCGCGCCAGCTACCTCAGTCAGCGTTGCTCAAAAGGTCGCCGCGCAGAGCGTTGCTCCTGTCTCAACCAGCTCCTCTGAAACGTCATCATCATCTACCACTACTTTGTCACCATCCTCCGAGTCCGCATCGGCATCCTCGACCGAAACTTCGACCAGCTCTTCGAGCTCTGCCACTGCTTCATCAACATCTTCATCGTCAGACTTCGAAAGTAGTATGTTGAAGGCTCACAATGACAAGAGAGCCTTGCATGAGGATACCTCAGACCTATCCTGGTCTGACACTTTGGCCTCTTATGCTCAAGACTACGCCGACAAATATGATTGTTCGGGATCCTTGACCCACTCTGGCGGTCCATACGGTGAGAACTTGGCCTGCGGATATTCGGGAGCGGGCTCTGTTGAGGCTTGGTACGATGAAATTAAATCCTACGATTGGTCCAATCCAACTTTCTCCGAATCTACTGGGCACTTTACACAAGTGGTTTGGAAATCTACTTCCCAAGTTGGCTGTGGGATCAAGAAATGCGGCGGTGGTACTGGTGACTACGTTATCTGCTCCTACAAGTCCGCTGGTAACTTCCTTGGCGAATTCGCCGATAACGTTATGTCCACCAAATAAATTAGTCCAGTATGACCATCCGGATGACGACGTAAAAATACTTCAGAAAAATGTACATTAGGTTATTTCGTTCGTATCACTTAGTTTCAGATTTAAATGATATTGCATTTCAGGTTTCACCTCTGTTACGGATCGTGTTTCTTCCCTGTTAGATGTTTATTCAAGATTCAGGAAGAACAGGATGGGAGGAGGCAGCTGAAAACCATATATAGGGACGGTAGGAGGGTAGTTTGTGTCACAGTATGTTAAAGTAATTCTTGCCCCTTCAATGCCAACTCTCATATGAAGCTATACCTTGCGTATGTTTTACCCCTGGCTCCACAAGCCTTGTGTGTAGCGGTTTCTCTGGTGGACACTGCGCCTGTACAGGCGACAGGCTTTAGTAGTGATGCAGCTCCTACCACAGTTGCGTGGATCACTCTGCGGACAACAATAATAAGATCCAGGACCGTTTCCCCAGGATATGCCTGGGGCGGCTCCAGCACCGAGACTGTTAAGAAAATATCATCAGCCGTTATTTCTTCTCTCGGATCATCCACCAAATCGATACTGCCGGCAGGTATGTCGGTTACCTTGTCCCAAACCTCCTCGAGCGATTTCCCTGATGCCCAGTTTCTACCCCAGGTTCTCAACCAACATAATGCTTATCGCAAACTGCACAGCGCCCCTGCACTGATCTGGTCTGCAAAGCTACAGAACATTGCTCAAGACTATGCTAATAACTACAACTGTAATGGTACCCTTATCCACTCAAACTCACCCTTTGGCGAGAACTTGGCGTTAGGGTTCAATTCGACTGGCGCCGTGTCAGCCTGGTACAACGAGTACAAGCTTTACGACTACGAGAAACCTGGTTTTTCTGAAAAAACAGGCCACTTCACTCAATTGGTGTGGGAAGCTACCACCGAAATAGGATGCGCTTACATCGATTGTGGGGATTACTACGGCCAATATACGATTTGTAACTACAATCCACCTGGAAACGTTGCTGGACAATATCAAGACAACGTTAAAAAGAGATAGGTTCATTGAATATCATGCTGGGAGATAGTCACAACGTTCGATAAGCACAACAGACAAACTTCGGCCCTCAAACACACAGCCCAGCTCGCTGTCACTGTTTACCACAGCTTCTCTTATATCATGTGATTGTTAGTTTTGTATATCGAGTGTGGTCCCGATTTTACCAACAGCACCTGGGCTAAAAAATTTGTCCGTACCAGTACCGGGGACACGTCAACTTAACGCTTACACAGGCAAGAACCAATTTTAGACATTGATTCTCCAGAGACATCGCCCCTGATAACTCAATTCTACTACAGCTATATCTAACTTTTGTTATCTTGCAAAAGCGATTGCCGTGAACAAGATCGATTTGAACTGATACTTTCGAATCATTTGGCCACGCCACATCTTTGACTAGTCCTTTTTGACCAGGAAAGTCAAAAATTAATTAGTACCGAATTCCGGCTCGCTTGCGACCTGTCTCTTCCTCCTCTGTATTGGCTACCTGTTGACCTGCTTGTTCTAAATCATTATGTCGTACCCTGATTCCGAGCCCGCTCCTTTTGTTCAAGATTCCAAAACTAATTCAGAGACGTTTGACGCTTCCGCCGAAACCATTGGCATCAAGGCTGATGGAACCGCATTGGGTGAGACAGCTATGGGGCAAGGTGAGGCTCCTGCAGTAAAGAAGCCCCTACCTACCAAGAAGGACTTTCCCACTTTGGGATCAGGTGCCTTCTTGGCAGCTACCAACAAGGTCTCATGGGGGCCCAACATGAAACCCTCGGCCTCGTCAAGTGCTTCAGAAAGCAGGTCCGCGTCGAATTCGGCCTCTCAGTCGCGTTCGGCCACCCCTGCTTCACATTCTGCAAAACCAGCTCGCTCCAAGACCATTCAGGAAGCCTTCTCGCTGGATCTACAGTCACAGCTCTCTATCGCGAAGCCAGACTTTTCTAGAATCGTTCAAAGTGTAAAGCAATCTCACAATGTTTCCATTGAATCAACCTTGTCGAAGACTAGTCGTACTTTTCTAATATCCGGGAAACCTGAAAACGTGAGTGCCGCCAGAAGAGAAGTGGTCAAAAAACTTACAAAGCCAATCACCACCGTCTTAAAAGTTCCCTCAAAAACCAGGTCTACTATAATCGGCTCTGGAGGTAAGAACATTCGTGGAATCTCTGATCCCCTACAAGTTAAAATTGACATCGGAAAGGATATTATCGAAGATTCTTTTGACGAGGACTTGGACGATTATTTGGTGAACGTTTCTATTCATGGTGACTTAGAGTCTGTTAGAATTGCCCAAGAAAAGATTCTACTGATTGTCAGAGAAGACACCAAGAATGCTTCCATCAAGATTGAAGTCCCAGACAAAAATCTAGTACCTTTTGTCAAGTTAGACTTTCTCTCCAGCGAGATCGTATCTCATTTTGACTCTGCCCAGGGCGTAATCAGACTTTCGGGTCTTCGCGAGAATGTCCAAGCTGCAAAACTTGCCATCTCAAAGTATTTTTCAGAACTGGATGGTCAAATAAAGACATTGCGTATCAACATCCCAACTAAGTTTCAGTTTCTAATTGATGATTCGCAAATAAAGGAAAAATTCAACGTTGCCGTAAAGTTCTCGCACGAGTTTGACGAAGAAGTTGCATTCGTTGGCCCAGCTTCTAAGCTTGAAGATGCTGTCTCATTTGCAAGAGAAAACTCCAAGAAGTTTAAGGTTGAATCATTGGAGATTTCCAAGGCTCACGGAAAAAACTTGGAACATGCCAAATATGTCGCCCTCTACTTCGAGAAGTACAATCTATTGGAGCCTATCAAAGATGGGCATCCAAGCGTACGCATTGCTTTACCATCTGCCCAGGAGCTAATCAATGCTGAGTCTGTGCTGGTGAGAATTACTTCAACTTTGGACAATGCTGACGAACTGAAGGCTGTTCGCAAAGACATCATCAATCTAGTTAACGAAATGCCTACTACACAAGTTTTGATTGTTGACGACTTGGACTACGAACTATATGCTAAAGACATTAAGCATGCACTTTTGCAACAGAAAAATAAAGCAGGTTTCGTTCAACTCGGGGACCTGTACCCAGGCGACGATAGAATACTCATTGTGGCCCAACTTTCTGACGATGACTTCAGGCCATCTGCTGACGAGCTAAAACAAGTTTTGGACGAGGTTAATTCCGCTCTTGAACCATTGCGCAACAAGCTAGCTAACTTGTCTCAAGAAGTTATGAATGTTCCACATGGCAAACAGGATACCTACTTCAAACTACCAGCAATTACTCGCCTACTGATAGACGAAGATATCGATGCACAAGGTGGTCATGTCCAGTTCAAACTTCATTACCCATCTGCTGACAAGTTAACCATTAGAGGTGATAGCAAAGCTGTAAAGACAGCAACAAATGCAGTTGAATCCATTTTGACCCAGGATGGCCAAAAGTTCGAAGCAAAGTTTGGCGTATCAGCCAACGCCGTCCCACGATTGATCGGAACTAAAGGTGCTAACCTTCATGCCACCAAAGAAAAGTTTCAATGTGCCATTGATGTTGCTCCCGAGTCCGATAACAATGTTACAGAGGTTACCGTTACAGGCCTTCAGTATTGTGTAGAGCATGCGAAGGCCTACTTGATTAACGAGTCGAAGAAGTGGGCGGACATTGTCACAAAGGAACTGAACGTTCTCCCTAAGTTTCGTGGCAAACTAATCGGTTCACAGGGTACCTACCGCAATCGTTTACAAACCAAGTACAACGTATTCATTCATTTCCCAGCCGAAGATGAAAGTCAAGGTGTCACTATCAAAGGTCCTTCTAGAGGTGTGGCAAAAGCCTACGAGGAGCTAAAAGCACTCTTAGACTTTGAAATAGAAAACGGACACGCGTCCATTATTAAAGTTCCAACCGAGCACGTCCCTCGCATTATCGGCAAGGGTGGTGATATGATTAATGACATAAGGGCTGAGTGTGGCGTTGAGTTGGACTTCTTACAGAAGACTTCCGATTCTAAGGCCGTGGAAGCAGGAGAGGTCGAATTAGAAATCACCGGATCCAGACAAGCCATCAAAGAGGCGACTCAACGTGTAAATGAGATTATCAAGGAAGCCGCTGATGTTCAGGTGGAATCATTTGAAGTGAATCCGGATTATATTAGAGACATCGTGGGTGCTGGAGGACGTGTACTAAAGGAATTAATCTCTAAGGCAGGAGGTGATGACATAAGAAATAAAACCGTTGACATTCCAGATGCCAAAGCACAGGATAAAAAGATAGTTATCCAAGGACCTCAATCTTTTGTCCAGGCACTAGTAAAGGAGATCAAAAAAATTGTCGAAGAAAGAGAAAACTCTATTGAGAAGGAGTTGGAGGTTCCTCTAGACAGAGTGGGGGCTTTAATTGGCCCTGGTGGTTCCGTTCGCCGCCAGCTAGAATCAGAGTTCCGTGTTAGGCTGTTACTGCCAGCCATTGGTGATAAAAGTAGTAAAGTCAAGGTTTTAGGTCTTCCTAGTAACATTGCCGCCTGCGAAAAGAAAATATTTTCGGAAATTATCAGAGATAACTGTGATGTTGAGATTGATGTGCCAGCCTCTTTCCACGAGTTTGTTTCGGAAAAAGGAGCGTTCATCCAGAGGTTGAGGTCAGATTTTTCTATCAATGTCAAATTTGGTAACGCAGGCAACAAAGCCAACAAACTAGCCCGTGCTAAGTTGTCAATTCCAGTTGAACGTGCTTCCGGCTCTGAAGGCGAGAAAATTAAGCTTACAATGGAGGAGAACGCCATTGCAAAAGACAAAGTTGAAGGAACGATTCCCTGGAGGTTGTCTTACGAGCCTGTCGATCTATCCGACATCTTATCCCCTGAAGAACAAGACAAGGAGCCACTACCAAAGAAACAAGATGTTTTGGCCCAGGCTCAAAAATTGATCGAACAAAGGATCGAACTTGCTTCCAGGGCCTCTACGATTGGCTATTTGTGGTCCAGCAAACCTCAAGATTTTAGAAAAGTTGTTGGACCTATGGGTTCCCATGTGAAGAAGATCAGGGAGGCTTCCAATACTTTGATCAGCATTCCAAAGAAAGGAGACGCGGTTGCCGATATTATTTTCATCAGAGGTACCAAGGAAGGAGTCGAGAAGGCCGCAGATGCAATCACCAAGACCCTCAAGAACTGAACTGCATCAAGAGAAAAGTTTTAATCGTTTAAGTATGTACTTCTTTATCAATGAGAATGATTGATTAATATGGTATTGAGTGCTTTATCCTATACAATAAAGTAACTGACAACTAAGTGGAAAGGGATGGTGCAGAGTCTAAAACGAAGGACGATAATACACGCTGACATTTCAGCCAGAGAGCATTAGAAAACCGATGAGATCAGAAACGCTTTTCCATTCTTGTTCCTGGGCCCTCGAGATTAGGAGCCAGTCTTAAGCACAGCAGGTGGTGGAATCGTTGGTGGATGGTCTCTGCAGCTCAACATTAACTGCCTTACGTGGGCGAGAAGCAGCTGCTGCAGCGGATTCCGCCGTTTTTTGTTCGTAGACTTTTTCGCCCATTTCTTGAAAGATCTGTGCCACACCCACACCTGTCTTCGCACTTACCTCATGAAACAGCAAGTGCTTTTCTTGAGCATATGCCTGAGCGTCGTCAATATCCACCTGACGGGCATTGGGATCCTCCGCGCACAAATCGAGCTTGTTACCCACCAAACAGATCACCAGATCCTGGTCTCCCACCTTGTGTTTGAGTTCCTCTACCCAGCTTTGAGCTTTGAGGAGAGAACCCGGCTGGGTCACATCGTATACTATAAGTGCTGCGTTGGCGTTTCTGTAGTACATGGGAGCCAAGGACTTGTACCTTTCCTGACCTGCAGTATCCCAAATTTCGAACTTGATAGTAACATCATCATGTTTCCCGAGCTTGACAGTTTGCGACAGAAAAGCCGCTCCGATTGTGCTTTCTCTGAACTCATCGAAAGAGTCCTTTACAAATCTATGTACTATAGACGATTTTCCAACGGACGAGTCCCCCAGTAGCACCAATTTGAACTGTAGCATTTTTGAAAGCCAAAGAGCCTGAGTTTATTCGAGACCTCTTTGTTGTTTGAGACTTCTTTGATAGCCCTACAGGAGGTATCTTTGGTTATCAAACCTTGTATTGTATGTATGTAACTCACAAGACTCATGAAGATTGCCGAGCCAAGTACTCCCGTGTATAGTGATCATAATGGTACTCTCGAATGTACTCGAGCAAAAAGTTGGGAATCCATGGAAGACAGTGTGGTGTATGGGTCTTGAATGCTATGAACTATAAGGTGCGATGGAGCTCGAGGACTCGACGCTGAGTATTCCACCCGTCGCTGGCAGTTTATAAAGAAGGTTGAGCTTGATTGTAGTTTCAAGTGACTTGCTTTCAGACGTGCTGAAAGCTGGCATCTCATATGACGTTCAATCAGGGAAATACACTTGAAAACCTTGCAATGTTCCGAACTTCTAAGTTTGTGAATTGGAATAAGACAGCAGTAGGTTTCTTGCCTTTCAGCAGCCGAATTGTAACTCTTGATTTGGTTTGGAACTGAGGCTTCGAGAGCTTGTTTACTGAGCTGCAGCGTGGATAGTCGAACCTACAGTGTATCTTCAACAGATAACATTAGGGCAGTTGCGCAATGAGGCTGGTAGTTCAATGCAGCTGTTTTCTTATCCAACGGCCCTCAAAAATCTGCTTGTCCGTGTACTGCTGTAATATTTGTCGCGTGGATCAATTCAACCAATAGTGTTCGGCAACGTTGGCTTTATTACGCCAAGCTCATCTAACCTCCTGATTGCCCCCATGATCCGCGTTGCCTCTTCAAAGCGCTCTTCCTCACTCCACGAATCGTCGCAATGTGACGGCCGGCGATCACTATGCATGGTTGAGATCGAACTTGAAGAAGCATTGGCTTGGTGACTCATCTTGGGTCGAGTGACAAATTCTTGTCCAATCACAGTCTCAGCCGAATCTCGGTCTCTATTCATAGGCTTTGGTTGTATGGCAAGAACAATATCCTGTGGAGATCGAGGGGAGGCCTCAAGGATGGAGAGAGAAAGCGCCTCTAGTACTGAACTGACAGTGCCCCTAACGTCCGAGGAAGTGATTGGGGAGTTATGAAGGTCGAGGATTTGTTCCTTCAAGTCTACGGGAGCCGTCGGATGGCCACTCAAGCATTGTTGCAGTTGGTCTCTCACAGGTCCTGGCGATTGTGCAACTATGATACGGATCAAATGCAAAGTCTGTGGAATGTTGTACGTGTCTGGAGAAGAGTACAGCCTTTGAGACACCTCTTGCGACCATGTGGTCACGGCTCGCTTAAGAATAAACATCAAGTTCAGTGCCATGTCGAACGTTACCAGCAGATCGTTCTCTGGATACAACAACAGTAGCGACGCTAACTGTATCAGTGGTACGGAAAACTTGTCCAGAAGGAGGCCCTTACCACTGCGCAGCGTTTGATTCAGTTTTGTTAATGAGGACCGGAAAGCCTCGCTATTTTGCCTTACAAGCAGACCATAGTTGTAACACAGCGCGTACCAAAACTTGCCCAGCTCTTCCATAACCACTTGCAACATGGGATGTGGCGAAGCAGTCGTGTTGTCGAGAAGATCTACCAGATGCTGGAATTTAGCGGGAGCGAGGTTCCGGTCGAACATGGAGACCACCAAGTTTTCAGACCGCTGACCGTGAGCCAGTAAGAATAGCACACGCCACAGGGGCACCTCCCACTGCAGCTCGAAGCCGGGCTTTCTGGAATCCACCAGCAGTCGTGTTTGGATGTCATGTACCAAGTCCAGCTTTTCGGCTAGCACTTGTGCTCGGAAGCGGGGCTCCTTCAACAGTATGTTAGCCAGCGCCAGCGCCACGCAGTTGAGCTCCTCACAATACGCCTGTTGGTGCAGTGAGTGCAACAGCTCGCTAAGTCTGCGGAGGTTCTTGATGTTGGTGATCTTATCCATTCGTGACAAGTCACGTAGCTGCGTACTCTTTGCCAGCAGCTCGCTGCTGGATTCTATACTCTCGACAAAATAATCCATACTTTGTGCTCTGCAGTATCTGCCTGTCCGCTACAATTATGTATTTTTTGGCATTAACAGGCTTACCTCCCACACTCTGTTCATCTGTCAGTGTTGATGGAAAGAAAGTAAAATGCCTTCCCGACTACAAATATTATAAAACATCTACTAAATCCCAACTCTACTACAGTGCAGCTACTTCTCTTGGCTTGGCAATGCGCCGAATACACTATGTACGCTCTTCCTGCACATTTGCTTCTGCCAACCGATTCTATCGGTGGTCTATTACCTGGTTAAGATCGAGTGCACTTCCTTATCTCTGAACCGACACGGAAAAATTCCGTGCAAATTCTGTGCAAATACTGCATAAACCTCCCAGCTCGAGTGGTTACCAGGATCGCTCCCTTGACTGATTGCCGTGCCGAACTTTGCCCCACGATTGACGAGTTGCAGGCTTCATGTTGGATGTTGAAAAACCGTACGGCACCCCAAGACAGGAGACCGGACTGCGTCGGTCCGACTATCCCGAGATTTGCATACCTTCACATCTCAAAGGAGAAACCACAATCTAGATTACACTCGTGTTCCAGAAGAAGAAGGTTGGTCCTTAGCCAACGAGCCCGCACGGCATCGTGGCTCAGAAGGATGCTTAAAAAAAAAGTGGGGGGAGGTCAGTGGAATGGTGGCGGTGATGGAATGCTACCAATAGTACCGGTGTGATCGGGATTCGGAAAAATCGGTGCCACCATGCTATCATGTGCGATTATGGCCTTTATCGGTGGTTTAAGTCCAATGAAATTCTCGATAATAAGATTGGCGTCAGCTAGTCGACGCGATGGTGACTAGAAAAACGAGTAGTTGTCGTTACGTATAGTGTGATATTAACTTCTGTATCACGTGTTCTGGACGGAGACACGAATTACGTGACAGTGGACGTGCTTGTGTCCTGACACTGGCTTCTAGCGCCCACAAGCACCGGTGCTGCTCGGATTTGAGTACTTACATACTCTGGTGCTCTCAACGACGGTACCTTTTTGTCGTTTTTGGGGTGCCTGGTAGACCGGTTACGGGTTCCCAGAAGCGAGAATAGATTTGGGACTCGGGAGTGCTGTTTGACGTACTGCCACCATTCATGAAACCAATAAAGAGCTGACGTTTACCCTAGGCAACCAGTCGTTAAGCATTTGTTCTTTTTTTTTGTTGTGGGGCTTCTTTCGAAATCGCTCGCACGCTTGAAATTTGAAAAACGCGCTGCTGCCACTCTCGCTGGACACTTCAAAGTAAAACTGCGGTGCGTCGAACTCCTAAACGGTCTACTGTCTATTGTTCTTGACCGCTGTTGCAGAGGGACAGTTCAGATGTGTCTATACGTATACAATGACACGTGGACAATAGTGTATTTGCAAAATTTGAGCTAGAATAACCAATAATAATGCTTCCTCGGACCAAATACTGAGGAGTCGCCAGTAGCATTGTCCAATTGATGCAGAATACCTTCACATCGAGCATGCTAAGATCAAGACACAATGCTTCGTATGGCAGACTACTGCAGACGTTAGGCAGGGGCCAAAGGTCCCGTGGAATGGCCACCTTCGAAGGAAAACCCATGAAAAGGTCGAATCCACTAAGACGTTTCGTGATCCGCGCGACGATAGCGGTAACCGGGTTTTATGCCGGTGGTGTGGCTCTTTCGGTGAACAATGACCAGTTTGGCGAACTTTTCTGTGACAATGTGCCCTTAGCCGAGACGATGGTGGAACTTTATGAGTCCTACAGAGACGAATCTTTCCAAGCGTCGCGGATGCCTCTAGAGGAGCTAAAGCAGAAATTTGGCGAGCTCGGAACAAAAACAGACCGCATTCCCGCTCGCGGTGCCGATTCCGTGTTGACCACGGAGCAAATTGCCGCGCTACCTGCTACCCAGGAGGTCAAAATTGAGGATGAAACACTCGTCAAGCTCAGACTACCACCCTTGAACTTGAGGAGCCAAGCTGAACCCAGAACCAGAGATTTGGTGCAGCTCGTCAATGACAGTGTTCAAGAGATCAATGAGGAATCCTTCATTTTGCCAGAGGACGCCTATAACGCCGTGACTGATACGTATGCCAAACTCAATCACGCTCTCCAAACACTCAACGAGAACTTCCAAACAGACCTCTCCCAGTCCTTGGCGGATAAGTATGGACGTGCAAGTCAAGATTTATCCGAGAGCTACGAACTGAAGCTGAAAACTCGTGAAGTGGAGCTGACTGAACAATTCTTGAATGAGTTCAATGCTTTCAAAGCCCAACTAGAGTCCCGTTCCTCTGAGGAACTATCTTCTGCCCTCAAGGCCAAAGAGCAAGCTTTGCTAGCCAAACAATCTAACGAAGTTGCTCTTTTGTCTATCAAGCAGGTCGAGGAATTCAACAAAATTTTGTCCGAAAAGCTGGACCAAGAAAGGTCTGGTAGACTTTCTAAATTGCAAGAGCTTGACAACTCTGTTCAGGGTCTCACCGATGCCATCGATCAGGTCGATACTTTCATGATGAAGAGTGAAGTTGTGACTCAGCTCAATTTGTTAGCCACTGCTTTGAAAACCAAGCTTCAGTCCGGGTCCCATAGCGTTCAGCTGGATTCCGAACTGAGCAGACTCAAGACCCTATACGAAATTTTGCCAGGCAAGCCCTCCAAATGTTGCAAGACAAAAGACCCACAATTACTTGACATCCTTATCACCCAGCTAGATTCGCTAGCCTCTAAGCAACAAATTTTGTCCAATGAACAGCTTCACAGCCGGTGGTCCCTCCTACAAAAAGACTTAGTAACTTCCTCCCTGCTACCTCCCAATGCTGGTATTTTGGGTCACACTGCCGCAAAATTCTTCAGCTTCTTTGTACTCGACAAAAATGGAACTCCTGTCGACAGTGACGTTGACAGTATATTTGCTCGCGTGGGTACAAACCTCACACATTCAAAACTTGACAAGGCAGTTGAAGAAGCAGTGGCCTTGAAAGGCTGGCCTCGTGTTCTTTGCGACGAATGGGTCCTTGAGGCTAGAAGAAAGCTCGAAATAGAGACGCTTGTCGACGCTCTTGATTGTGAAATTAGAAGTCTATGAGACACTTAAGCAAAAAGAGGTTACATGACACACATGGACAAGCGCCTGTCAAAATTAAAGTCTAGACACATACTCAGAATCCATCCTGATTTTATTGAAAAGCTGATTACTGCTATGTGTTCAGATATAGTATCAATATTCTGAGCTGAACACCTTCTTCCATTGTAAATCTTAATCATTATACACGAATGTAACATGTTCAATATTACCTTTTAATTAGATCACGGTGTTGACGTCTAGCTGAATGAAGACATAACTCGCAAAGACAGGCGTGTCAATTCTGGCTCAGACGCAATTTGAATGTCAAATCCTGCATTGCAAGTTTACGGTGGTGATGAGATATCAGCGGTTGTAATTGACCCTGGTTCGCACAGTACCAACATCGGATATTCTGGCACTGACGTCCCCCAGTTAAACATTCCATCATGCTACGGCCAATACACCGGAGGCGATAAAGCTGGCCAGAGATCTTTCAACGATCAGTTTATGACTTTACCTAGACCAGATTTTGAGATAAAGCCTATTGTTGAGAACGGCTGTGTCGTTGATTGGGATGCCGCACAGGAGCAATGGACATGGGCAGCCAAGGATCAGTTGAAATTCGACTCATTTAGAGGAACACCCGCATTCTTGACTGAGGCTATTTGGAACTCTGATGAAAATCGCAAAAAGTCTTTAGAAGTTTTGCTTGAAGGAATGGATTTCGAAGCATGCTACATAGCGCCCACGGCCACTTGCATATCATTTTCGATGGGAAGACCTACGTGTCTGGTGGTCGACATTGGACATGACGTTTCAAGTGTCTGCCCTGTGGTGGATGGAATGACCCTTTCAAAAAGTTCTGCGAGAAATTTCTTAGCGGGCAAGTTTCTCAACAAACTGATAGAGAACCACTTGAAACCCAAAGAACTCATTCCACTGTTTAAGGTAGCCCAAAGGAGACCGGAGTTTAAGCCTAAAAATTTTGATTTTGAAATTAGCAGCTCCGTGATTGACTTTGCTAACAGCAGAGGTTTCCTGCAAGAATGCAAGGAAACGTTACTTCAGGTCGCACCTTCTGACTCTCCCAAACTCGAAGCCGAACTCGATTCGATGTCGAAAAGATCGATCGAGGCACCTTGGGGTGAACATATAGTATTTGACAGCAAAACCAGATTTTCCTTCGCAGAACAACTTTTCAAACCATCTACGGACGGTATGCCAGATAATTGGCCGCGATCGAATGGTGTTGTAGAAACTTGGCATAACGATTACGTGCCAATGAAACGTGCGAAGCCCAATGTGGGTAACAAAGAAAGAGAAGAAACTGCCGAATCAACACCAGCTCCTGAAGAGATCAAGGCTGAGCCAACGGGGTCCTCCACTATTAATGAAAACGGTAAGAGATCTTTGGACGAATCTCAAGAAAATTCTGGCCTAATCGCGGGACTTGGTGACCTCGTGAACACTGCGATAACAGCTACCGATGTAGATCTTCGAGCTACCTTGGCTCACAACCTGATCATAAGTGGAGGATCTTCATCAATACCTGGACTTACTGATAGACTAATGGCGGAATTAAACAAAAAGTTGCCTGCCTTGAAATTTCGCATATTAACAGCTGGTCATCTGAGAGAACGGCAATCAAAAGCATGGCTTGGTGGTAGCATATTATCGAGTTTAGGGACCTTTCATCAATTATGGGTAGGGAAGCAAGAGTATGAGGAAGTTGGAGCTGAGAGACTGTTGAAAGATAGGTTCAGATAAATAAAATTATACGTGTAAAATATACTCAAAAGATTTCGAACATAAAAGAGTCTAGTCTCTTATTTATTCAATGCCCGGATATTGCTTAATATACATTCTAAGTAGTGCGCGCGATGCATATGCCCTTACATAGTAAATCCCGTCCACACTCGGAGAGTGCTTTATTTCTACTCTCCACAAACTTCGCTTTATTAAAAAACTCAAGTTTCCTGTTGATGATGTCCTGTGGTTCTTTCACTTGTAAAAGCTGTGATAGGCTTTCCACCGCTCCCACCAGTAGAGCTTGATTATCGACAAATATCTTTGTGAGATTATGTGATGGATCTGAATAGAACGCCACAGGGAAAGACCATTTGAGGGTCGTCCTTCCTTCTATAAGAGCGCGAATGCTCTCCGGTAAAAATTGTGTTTCGATCCAAGACAGACCAATGTTTTCCTGTAACGCTTTCACTTTCTGCTCCACGGCCAGTCCTAGGGCCCAGTCCAACTTGGCAGAATTTTCATGCTCGCTAAAGAGCTTATAGTAAAACGTATACTTTCTAAGAGAGTTTTTAGTTTCCGGCGCGCCATTATTTTCATCCTTTTTGAATCGAGTACACTCGTAGTAACCACCCCCGTGTCCTTTCCAACATAGTTCACAGATCCAGCAAAACTCATAATCACAACTTTGACATGTCATATGGTTGCAACCGCCATTCTTCTCGATATTAACGCCACACTTCGGGCATTCCTTAGTATTCTTCAAAACCCAATTCAAATTAGCAGATTCCATCTGCGCCATTTTAACCCAAACTTCTGCGACCTGACAATCGCCAGGGGCGTGCGACTCCAGCCCACATTTGAAGCAGAATCTATGGTGATTCTTACAAACGACGTAAGGTGAAAGATGAAAGCGAGGGAATTCTGACAGTGTCGAAATGTTATTGACTTGTATCACACAGTTACAGTCCACAAATGGGCACCACTTGTAGTGATTACTATGTTTTTGTATGAAGCCCTTAATCGAGGACCTCATTAAAACTTGACTGGAATTTTCGCCAGCGATAGCGTCTATGTCGCAGTTTTTCAGGGCCAACGAACATCCCATGCAAGTGATTACTTTACCCTCCAGCAGCTTGTCCTTGATGTAGTGCTGGTAGCACTCCAGACAATATTCATGCCCGCACTCTAGCCGAAACGATTTTCGTTTGTTAGATTCACAACAGATGTGACAAAGAAAGTCAGGGTGATTCTGTAATCCCCGCGAGCAACCTATTTGCTTGGCAACTTTAAGCCCGCAAGAAATAAGAACCTTGTCCTCAAATTCTGTCCAGTCTTCCAAAAGTCGCTCTTCGCTCCATCCATACTTTTGTAGCATCACAATAATGTCGCCATACGGACAGTCAAATATAGGCTGTATTCGATCCAATCTTAAAAGCACCAGGTCATATATCTGATCAGTTGTTAAACAGTTGTAAGTGAGTCTCGGTACACCGTCATTCTCATACCCATTTTCAAGAGGTTTTCTATCGAGCGACTCTTTTTGGTTGATTGAGTCTAAATAATCAGTTTTCTTCTTGTCGTTCTTGTACAGCAACTCATCGCTAGTGTCGCTGCCCTCACCGTACTCATCATCATTAAATTCGGAATCACTTTCAAATTCCAACTCGACAGAGTCTTCGTCGCCACTTAGGTCATTTAACATCTTGGCACTATAGACCATCTTCCTTGACACTTGTATCAAGCAATAACTGCGTCCAAGCTTCTCAGCCTATGTGTACACTGTCCGTTTACTATACTTAACGTTACGTAAAAGGCGGAGACACCTTAACATTGAAGTGTTCGTTAGTAGTGATTTAAATGAAACTGAGCGCTAAAGTCTGAAGTTCAAATGTAAGTTTCTCAACTTCAGCATCATTGTTTAAGCATCTAGCCTGTCAATGGCGGCTTTTATCTTCATTCCAATACGTGTACTGAGCTCATAGTCTTCGGCATAATTTTGGGCTCTAAGAAGCCACGTTTTGCACTCATCTAGACCATCCATGCCCTTTAGTTTCCACGTAAAAAGCGCACGCTCATAGAATGCCGTGGGGTAAAGCCATGGGTCCTCAGTCTTCTTGAAATACTTGAATTTGTCCGGTGTTTCCGTTGTGAATAGGTGAGATAAAACATGCTTGTCCAGGAGTTCACAACCGTCATCCAAATTTCCAAGTCTCCGTAGTGTTAAGGAAACAAGAAAATTTTTGATCAGCTCCTGATCGGGATTGCACCTTTCTACCATAGCATTTTTGTACTCAGTAAGAAGTCTATGCGACACTGCAAGAGCGCTTTTGGTCATTCTGTTATATCCATTGTAAAAATAGGTCAATTCATGCACTGGAGAAACACCAATCGCCTCAAGCGGATCATTCAGTTTCAACGCGAATTGATTTCTCTTGAACTGGTCGACCTTTCTCAACATGAACCTCTCTAGCGGGGTGTTCTTGGCCATAAACTTCTTTTTTCCTGCCAATTCCGGCGAGCTGAAAATCAATTTCGTAGCACGCTCCTTGTAAAATGACATTTTCGTTGTATCCATCATACCAATTTGACACATTCGGTAGTTCTCCAAATAGCAACACCCCGCAAAATAAGTATACAGCGCGTGAGACCACTCACTAATATCCAACAACGAAAGTAAATCTTCAGCGGCCCTTTCAAACTCGTGGAGATGAACCAGAGTCATTGCCCTATCAAAAATCATTATTGCCTTGACTTGTCTCATTTCTATTCCATTCACATCGATGGAATCCATCAAATCAACTGCATCCTGTGGCCTTCCTTTGGAAGAGAGCATCCTGGATTCCTGCAGAAGCCACAGGGCACTGTTAGGAAAAACGGCTCTTGCCCGTAGTAGGGAGTCTTCCAGTAGTTGTCCCGGGTGAAGTAATGTGGGCTTATCTAGGTCACTCGATAAGGCTTTGTCTGTGTCTTCACTAGTTGCCGGAACATCGAAATCGACATCGGTGAATTGGAATGGACCATCATAATAAAATAGAAGAGATAGCAGCCCGATACCACCATGAATGTTACGGTCCTTAGTGGATCGCCATATCATCCTCAATCCTTCCTCCCTCGAGCCATGAAATCCGACGATAGAGAGTACAGCACCGATAGCTGGTGGTATGAGCGATAGCACTACTTGCAAAATACCAAAACACAAGTTGACACCAGAGTGTATAAACTCGTCAATTGTTGCCTGGTCTTGTTCAATTTCTTCGTTTGAAAGGTTAATTGGCCTCTTTTTTGCTTCAGAGTCAAGAGATAAGTCACTCATAGCCTGCAATCCAAGGTTTGTCCTCAGTCTTTCTGCCGCGGGAGAGTTTCCAATGTGGGCTCCCTCGAGTCTCTTCTTCCGCATGTGATAGATATCTTCCGCTAGTTCCATAAGCTTTCGATCTTGTTGTTCCTGAGGGGTCAGCTCATACGGGATATCAACTGATTTGAACTTTGACGTATCCGCGGCAATAAAGGAGGCGCAAGAAGCATTCGCATCCTGAGAATGTATTGACGCCCCTGAGCTTGCTTTAGCAGCATTTATGTCATTCAGAATTTCTTGTAGCATGTGGTAAGCTTTTCTTAACTTGAAAAGTGCTTTTGCACTTTCAACCATGCTCTCGCTGAACAGCATTAGCAAGGCATGCAAGAGGCACGCCTCAGTATACGTTACAGCATATTCAGTTCCCGGGGGATACAAGGAGCTCGTTTTTAACTTGAGTTTTTGGAAGCATTGCCTTCTTTTCTGTGAGAGCTGTTGAGCTTCTGCTAAAGTAGTGGCAGCTTTTTTCATCACACTTGCCTCAAACCCAAGAGTCGCTTCCAAAAACTCAATAACACCACGGGCTAGAACTCTGACACTACGGTCATCATCCTGACTATGTGATTTGCCATTTTTCAAAAGAGCCATACCCTTACCTGGGTGATCATCTAGCACATAGTCCATAGCTTGCAGTGCTACCTCGAAATCATGAGCTTGGCTCAATATTTTTTTGCTCCGCTGATCTTGGCTGAGCTCAGAGGAGCCTTTAGAGCCAGTAAGAGCACCAAGGACCCTGAACATTGCCTCTTTTTGAAAACCGGGTCATTGCGAACATTACCTACACCAAGATAAACTTGGTTCCTTAATATACTATGCCAAAGGATCGTAGAAATTAATATAGTCATGTGATTTCGGTTCTAAGTGATTATAGGTTGTGCACTTGAAGCCAAAAGGTATCACCGCTGAGACTTTTTCATCCCCTTCTTCAGTTGCTTCATCGTTTGCTTCACTTGTTTCTTCTTATCTTTGTGGTTTAAACCCGACCGTTCCTCATTAGGCACATTTATAACGTATCTATCAACGCTTTCCCAAACCCGGGGTTGAATTCTGGATGGTAGTTTCCTGCCATATAAACTCTGGTCAACCAGCCACATCCCTACAATAAAAGATTTCCGTTCTAAAGTGCCGTCGCCGCGTGTGTCGACCATGTCGTAGATGGCCGCAAGTTTGTTTTGCGGCAGGTGGCTTCTGCTCCAAATGTCCAGCACTACTAAGTTAAGCATCAACCCCTCATCTGACACCATGTTTTTATCTTCAGATTGACAATTATCGTCCCACCACGGAAGAAGATCGAGGTAACAATTACGGTTGGTAACCCACATACCCTCGTAGCGTTTGCGTTCGGCTTGTGTGACAAAGCCGATGTCGATATGACTCTTCCATGGTTTGTCTTCATTGAAACTTTTTCTATGGGAGTGGTGATGGCCCGACGCCTTTTTGATTTGGTGACCGAGTCGCGCCCTCCGTCCTTTAGTTTTGTGCTTCTTGTTCGTACTTCCAAAAGCTCCGCCGCTTGATTCGCTTTCATATTCATCACTGCTTTCTTCAGAAATAGTATCTTTGATATCCTCACTCTCCCTTCTCATTGTTGTCATCAACCGCGTCTGCTGACTGTTCTTTCCACTTATGACATTCTGGTCCTTTTCCAAGCCCAAGTTGTTGCTGCTTGAGTTTTGACTGGCGACAGACTTGGCTTTCTTGCCAAAGAAGGACGACAGTCTCCCTTGTTTCTTCTCCCACTTATGATTTGGGATGAGATCTGGCAATGTGCCGGGTTGTTTAAAATTTTTGCCTAGGGCATCGGTGGATAAGCGATCAGGATTAGTCTCAAAAAATCCACTACCGTAGTCAAGTGATGATCTTGCTAACTCGGGCCTATAATTTTCGGCTCTGGGGGAAATGCTAAACTCAGAAACATCTTGATCACTCAAAGCTTCGCCTCCCATACCGGTTGATGGAAAACCTGAATAAACAGAAGACTGCATGGAAGATATCGAAAAATTGTCGCCGCCCATGTTTTCTTTGCCCTGCGACCTGGAAAACGGGCGCTTTATCGTAATGGTGTGTGTAGAACTCGGCATGATTGCCAGTGTTCCAGGAAACTCCGGCTTACTAGAAAAACTATTCCCCATCTCGCCAATCTGAGGGTCTGATATTGCACTACTGTTGTTAACTGTCCGCTTTGACAAAAGCGGTGGACCATCCTGGGCGCCTCTCGAACGCAACTGGCCCCAAACGTCCTCGGAACTCGTATTCGCCGATAGAATGCTATCTGTGGAGATATTTGCCTTTGGTGAAGTGCTTCCGGACCTTGGTGCCCTGCTAAACTTGTATGGCAAAAGATTGTCCTTACTAGCTTGCAGTTTGGCCACAATTTCATCAATATCATCGGTCTGACCACTTCGTACAGATGCCTGGCTATCTACAGAGCCTGAAAAAGATGGACTCCTATGGGGTGATGCTGACTTCTGGGCAGGAGGGGCAAGAGAATTGGGTCCAGGGGACGGTGCAGAATGGGGGTTAAATTTTGGTTCGTTAGAAGATGCGCCAAAGATTTTGCTAAGCCGAGAGGGTTTTGGTTTAACCTGGGGCTCAACCTTCAGCACGCTCCTTTGGGCTTTCGCAGCAGCCGCCTGTGCTGCCGTCAGAGTGCCGATATTCGAGACAGGTGTTTTCAAAGTTGGGGACTTTACTTTAGAAGGAGCCCGAGGTCTTCTCGGTACCGATTTCACTCTAAGAGCTGGTTTGGCCGGCTGAGGTTTTGTACCCACAGTAATTCTAGCCTTGTTTTTGTTCAGCGACTTATTTTCTGGCCCTAGTGCAGTTCCGTGCTTTTTGAAGATTGCCTGTGCTGCTTTCAATGAAGCATCACTGGACAGCCGGTCCTCGTTACTCGATAGGGACGACTTGCCATTCAAACCGGATCCTCTCTGAGTCCAAGTCAATGGCATATTACCACTACTGCTGAGCCTTATTCGAATCTAGTCCTTTCAAAGAGCGGGCAATAGTGGTATTTGTATCGCGGGAATTCTCACGATGGTTCCTCTTCAATGGGAGAATGCTGTACAGCTTCTGAAGTCAAAATGTCTAAAGTCAAATTGTGTTGGCTCAATTGAAGAGAATCTCGCTCTCTACAGTAGCCAGCTAATTGATGGCCTCTAAGAATTTTTTGTATTCTAGTCCGTTCTTTATTTTGTCAACTTTAATCATAGAAAATAATGAGTACCAGGAAAGAAGCCCCTCACAAACCATTGAGCAATCGGTCGCCAGCAAGATGACGGAACAAATCTCTCATAAACGTCCTGTGAGACTGAAAGTCGATAAAGAAAGACGAAAACAATTGCACGAATTTTACAACCTGAAAGATGAGCCTGAAGACACTGGGGACAAAGATGGTAGTAGGCCTAAAGAAGCTGTCGAATTACCTGTAGATACTGCTGATACCAATCACACAGAGGTCGGAAACGGCACCAGCAATGCCTCCGTGGAGGAAGTAGGTATTTCCATTCCCACAGTTTCCGAGTGCACGATATCACAACTCATTCACACACATAACGCTTTGTTGAGCAAGAAAGCGGAAATGAACAATAACATCAAGAATGCGGTATACGAAAATTACTACGATCTGATAAAAGTGAATGAGCTCCTGCACAGCGTTAGCGGTAGTGAAAACGAGCACTTAAAACAACTTAAGTCGGTAATCAAGCTGTTGGACGAATCTTAGCAGCGCGCGCTCCTGGTACGATATGGGCCATCTCGCAGGGCGAGCATAAGACGTGTAAAGAGAGTTCGACTGAATCGAATTGGGAACCGTTGGACAGCTAGAGATTATATGCCTATCTCCGTTTAAGGGCAAATAACATAAATTTGCTCCTCGACGAATACATCGACGACGGTCAAGAAGAACTACATTGGTCTTGTCGACGCTACGCCAATACGAGTAGCACTAAAATTGTCATATAAATGGGCTATAGCTTGCCATTTCATTACGAATGGAAATGCCGCCCCTTCGGCCCTTCCCCTCAATTCTGAAAAAACAGGGTTCCTATGCCCTGTCAGCCGTCTTCCATCATCTTAGTTATATAATGTTTGTTACATTGACGTTTGTTTTTTTTTTGGGTAGTCATCCTTTGAAGATGTTATCGATAATATTATTTATTAATGAGCCCGTTACTCTTAAGCATAACAATTAAAATAATTCTGATTCCCACAGGTCTCCGATGAGCGCTTATCCGCCCCAGCTTAATTCCCCTGTGTTTCCGGCTGAAAAGGATTTAGATATTCCCGAGTCTGCTCATCCCTTAAGCCAGACCACATCTATTCAGGTGTATATTCAACTGGCCGAGCCGGCAGTTTTCTTGCAAGGGTTCGATCAACAACAATGGGAAGAGCGCCCTCCAGGCCTGTTGAGAGGTTCATTGATCCTAAGGGTGCTAAAACCTAGTAAAATCAAGTCGATTGAGCTTTCTTTCAGGGGTGTTTCTAAAACTGAATGGCCGGAAGGCATTCCCCCAAAAAGGCAGGAGTTTCTCGAATCGTTGGACATTGTAAACCATACCTGGCCATTTTTCCAGGTTGAAAACTGTATGGTGGCTAATAGTAATTCGTGCGATCCAGATGATTTGACTAAAGGGAGTTGGGCTTCCCTGTATCGACCTTCAAGAAAGAAAAGTGACAGCGTCAGTTACATAAATCTGAGTCCAGCTACATCACCAAACTCATCAAAGGTGCAGACAGCGAGTTTCCTTCCGATCGGCGGAATGCTTCGGAGAGGTGCCTCGCCTGACGGACATGGGGCCAAGCAGAGATCTCGATCTAGTACCAATGCGCTTTCTGATTTGCTGGGGTCACCCCATGCTACAAACAGTGATGGCTCCTCTATTTTCTCTAAGTCCTCAGCTTCTGGCGGTGAACCCTTTATATTCCAGCCTGGAGAGTATGTTTACGGTTTCGAACAAACGATACCTCTTTCGTGCCCCGAGAGTATAATGGCCTCATTTGGATCAGTCGAATACACATTGATGACATCGATCGAACGCTCTGGGGCATTCAAAACAAATATTCACGCTCGGATGCCTGTGGACGTAATTAGGGCGCCCTCTGACTCATCAGTGGAGGAAACTGAACCCATAGCTATTTCTCGGGATTGGGAAGACCAGCTGCACTACGATATTGTCATTGCGTCCAAAGATATTGTACTGGATGCTTTTTTACCAATCGCATTTCACATAACTCCGATGGACAAAGTAAATTTGCACAGAATAAGGATTTACCTTACCGAAACAGTTGAATACTATTGTAAACATAAGAAAGTACATCGTTTGGAGCCTACCAAGAAGTTTTTACTTGCTGAACATAAAGCTCCACTTTTGGCTAACCTCCCGCAGGGAGCTAGCGCAGAGAAGGCGAAAAATTTGGGCAATTTACTCTTAGATGAGCACGGCGATCTCGTTTCGAAAGAATTTGAATATCAGGTTTTTGTCCCCGAAAGACTGAATCTGCAGCAAAGAATACACCCAGATACTTCTTACCAGAACATCAGGTCGAACCACTGGATCAAGATCTGTCTACGTCTTTCGCGCTTAGTCGATGGTCAGCGGAAACATTATGAAATAAGTATCGATTCGCCAATACATGTATTGAACAGGCTGTGCTCGCATGCCAATACTCTTTTGCCGAGCTACGATACCCATGCGCTTATTCCGGGTACTGATTGTTCTCAATTTGGCGATCTGGGTGTCAATTTATATCATCAATCAAACCTCTATTTTCCTGAGGAGGTTATCAAATCCCCCATACTGTCTCCAGACGTTTTACCCGTGGAAGACCGTGCAACTTTGTCTCCGCTATCCAATCCGGTTCGTCGGGGAAGCTTGAGTTTAGGACATCAGCAAAAAAGAAATGAAGACCATCAGAGAACTGTTGAAGATTTTCTCTCCAAATCCCCAGAGCTTAGATCGAACTTATATCATCCTGGTTCTCTGAAGGCTGAGTTAACTTCGCCCCAGGCCATTCCTCTGTCACCTATTTCATCCCCTCTCTCAAGGCCCATACATTTGCTAAGGCAGCCAAGTTTTGGGCCGCCTCCTTTTGATGCCGACTTCTCGCCCCCGCAGCATAATGGAACTAATTGCACACCTGCTCGCCTTCCAAAAAATCCGCCTACTTATGAGGAATCGTTGAAAGTAGAGGCGGCAAGATCGAGGCGACCTACATTTACCATAACGAGTGCGGATGGACAAGAAAAGGAGAATGTCAATACAATGCATAGGTCACTCTCCGAGTACAATGCTTTTGACGCTGTCTCTGCTTCGACCTCGTCCAGCGCACAAAACTTGGTTTCTCCGGATGTCAGTGCTTTTTTAAAAGGGCAATCTCCAAAATTAAAATCCCTAGGGATTGTCGTAAACGGAGGCAGACGTGGAAGTATTCAGGATATTCTTCCTTCGACTATCAAAAATTCAAGCGACTCTTACAACGATATGAATGGTATTTTCAATGCTCTAGACAAGAGCGAGGACATTGCTCCGTCCAAAAGTCAATCTTCCTCCATCGCAGCGTCACCCAGATCATCTATTGATACTGCTGCCGATTACTTGAGTCGAGAAAATAACGTGAATAATATGGCACCTCTCCTCAATCACCGGACAAACCAAACAGTGGATACTTTATTACAGTCCAGGGAATCGATAACAGGCTATGAGGATTCTACGACGGAAGCGTCCGTCGATATTACAGCACTTTATGATCGAAACAGCAATACTTGGCATCCCCTGCAAAATGATACGCCTGGGTCTCCCGACTCTAGTAGGGAATATACATTCGGAGTCGCTGATGGAAACAAAGTATTTGAAGATTTTAAATCAGCTTTTAAAATTCCTGCAGGATCGGGAAACATGGCTTCAGAACAAAAATCAACACACGGGGTTACTAGCGGATCTGGAACAAGTCCCGGAAATTCCACCATTGCAAGCCCAGGGGAACAGCCAAATTAATAAGTTGGTGTCCATTTAACTGAAGTTTCAAGGCTCATTTCCACCGCGCAGGTTCTGCATGTGAATAGATACAAATAATCAGTTTATTTTTATTAAAAGATATTGACCGCCAGTGCTGTCATCGATCTAACGAACTAAGTACTGTAGCAAGTTCGCTTGGTGTATATTTTATGTGCTTTCGCGGGTTTTTAAACGAATCTTTGTAGCGGCCGTGAAATCTTTCGTACATGGGTAAAACAAGAGAATTGACTTCAGACTTTAGTAGTTTTTTCATGGTAGGATCAGTTATCCTAAAATCTTTGAATTTGGAAGCCAATTCCTCAAAACCCTCATTGAACTTTTTGAACTTTTCTTTTATTTGATCTTTGTCCTTAGACGAGACCTTACCTGTACTGTCGACGAAAACAGCATCGAGCAGGTTGGAAGTTAGAGCACGCCAATCTGACACAAAATAACTTACGTACCTCTTCTTCAATTTTTCCAGACGAGTATTTCCCTGCTCACCAAGAATGGAGCTAAGTTCTGATCTTGATATTATTTGTTCCACAAGTGTAATGTTTGTGATAAGGAAGAATCCTATTCTTTGCTTATGGATGTTTCGTACACTATTGGGATTGGCAATATCTGGCTCCTGATTGGGCATGAGTATTTGTTGTGCTCTGCGTTCTAGCGAAACAATGAGACAGTCTATGCAATCACTAAAAAAGCATGATAGAAGATTAGACGCTTGATCCACGTTTTGACGCTCATGGTATGTGGACTCCTTTTCGTTGAATTTCTTCGGAAGCCATTCCTCTCTTGTCATACCTGATATACAGTTGAGACAGCCCTGTTTGTATTCACTAAATTTGCGCAAGCGAGACATGGCATCAATGGTCGATTCTATAACACCGTTATCACTGGGTAGTTGAGAAAGCTGACCAGCCTTGTTCTCGATATAGAGCATAAGGTCTCGAAACAATGAATAAAGAATAGACGTTGCCTCTTGCTGACAGCTCATGAGAGCAGAACTATCGGTCAAGGGTGTATTCTTCAACATTTTGACGACGTTCGTAATACAATCACTTAGCTCAAAAGTGAACAGTCCAACATTTGACGTATTACTCTTGATCAAATCCAGATTTAGATTTACAAGCTTCGCGTAGTTGTTGACAACCGGTGACATTATGGTCCTGAACACTTCACCTCTCAGAAGTGAATTCTTGGAATAGAGGTCTTCGGTAAATGACGACTCATTGGCAATGAACCCAAGAACAGACTCATTGTAGTTTAAAAACCCACTGCTGCCTTTTCTGTATGGCACGCTAGGGTTGCTAGTTATCTGCTTGGCGAATGGTTCCAAAAATGCCAGACTCTTGAGAATTAATTCAGTACGATTATTTCCGACAAGGGTAGTTAACGAGCCAATACCGTCGACTCCAAAGTAGTCCAAGATATTGGTTAGTCTGGCGATATCCTCGTCCTCGTAGTACGGAAAGGGGACCTTCTTATTTAACATAAGTTGTGGATCAAAGGGCTCAATCTTGCGTAAAATTGACGAAAAATAGCTTCTCAATTCATGTTCACTAGACTTAACAACCTCTGAGAGATGGTTTCGCACACCTTGGAAATCATTTGAGTCTGGGGACATTTCCCTTTGGTGATTCATGCTTTCCTGAATATTCTGAAGTTTTCTAGTGGCCTTAACGTAGGCTGTCAATCCGACTTTCCGGATGCCCTGAGAGATTACGAACTCATGCTTCGAAGCATCATTAGCTACATCCTTAATTGAGGAGATGGCCTCCAGACTGCTCTCAATATTTTTTTGGAGAATGCCTAATCTTGCGTTGGATTGTACGATAGGCGTAAACAAGTTTCTTGACTGGACAGTTGTGCTCCCTATCTTTTCTAAAGATTTGTTGATTTGCAATGATATCCGAGATAGCTGTTCTAGTTTATCTCTCAAGACCAGTACGTCTGCACCATCAACGTTGTAATCAGCCATTGACATGGTTATTCTGAATTCTCTAAAAATGCGTAAAGTTTGGGGCGATTGACAGCTAGAGTATGAAAACTAAATGACTTGAAGCTCTGGCACTTCTCAATTATTCATATATCTTCAAACTCACAGATAGCGACGTATGTTGATTGTTCGTTTTTTTTAGTTCTGCTTTGTATATAAAATGTTATTACACTTATTGCAAGTGTTATTATGTAGATGACCACGACGAACTCAAAATCTGGCCCGCCAAGCCATATAGCGTCGATATTGCGGACTATCTCAATGAACTTAAATGTGAACGAGAGCTGTGAACGGCTGATAGCTGATCTCGAGGCCGCTTCACAGCTTCATAAGCGCGGAAAAGCTTATAAAACTTTATGCCAGATAACTAACTGCGATCGAACAGTCGTTAGCTGGAAATTTAACGAGTGGGATTACGGTAAAAGTAGTATTCAGCTACCAGTGAACGCTCGAGGGTTATTCATTCTAGAAGATGCTAAACCCCCGCGAATCGCGGCCCGTGGGTACGATAAGTTCTTCAACGTTGGCGAAGTACCTTTCACTTCCTGGGATTGGCTTTCAGCAAATACTGTGGGCCCATATGATGTGACTGTCAAGGAAAATGGATGCATTATTTTTGTATCAGGCTTAGAAGATGGAACTTTGTTGATTTGCTCAAAGCATTCTACAGGTGCCAGAGATGATACGGACAGAAATCATTCCATAGCAGGCGAGAAGTTTTTAGCAAAGCAGCTTCAAGAGCACAATATCGATTCTCGAGCGCTGGGGCTAGAACTTTATGATATGAATGCTACAGTAGTAGCCGAGTACTGTGACGATACTTTTGAGGAACACATCCTTGAATATTCTGAAGACGCAGCTGGTCTTTACGTTCATGGGATCAACATCAACTCTAGAAAATTTGAAACTTTGCCAATTTCCGATGTAACCACATTTGCAGACAAGTATGGATTTAAAAAGGTGAACTACTTCACGAAACATGACATATACAGCCTCCGGAAATTCTTGGAGCAAAGTGCGTTGGTTGGTTCTTACGAAAATAAAGAAATTGAAGGGTTTGTCATTCGGACAAGGCTGCAAGATGGCTCACCCTTTTTCTTCAAATTCAAGTTTGAAGAGCCATATTTAATGTATCGTCAGTGGAGAGAGGCGACAAAGAGATACATTGAGACTAAATCTCGGGTTTTTAGTTTTAAAAAACACAGATTCATCACAAACAAGTATCTCGACTTTGTGATTCCTCTTCTTGATGCTGATGAGCAACTGCGTGACGATTATATGAAAGATCTTGCCATTATACGGTTGCGCAAACTCTTCTTGCTGGACTATGGTCTATCTGGATTAGAAATTTTGAATAGCGAGAAGATCAAGGAACTTGAACGCGAGAATGCAATTGATTACAATACTGTTGATTCAAATACAAAATTTATGTTCTTTCCTATTGCGACAATTGGTTGTGGCAAAACGACAACGGCCCTGACATTACAAAACCTGTATCCAACACAGTGGGGCCATGTCCAAAATGACGACATTAGCGGCAGAGATAAGGCAATGCTGATGAAGAAATCTTTGGACATCCTTGCGCAAGATGGTGTCAAGGCTGTGATTGTGGACAGAAACAATCATCAGTTCAGGGAACGAAAGCAGCTATTTGAGTGGTTTGCAGAACTCAAAGAAAAGTATATGCCTTACGACTGCAACGTCAAAATTATAGCGCTGTCTTTTCTGCCGTACGAAGATGTTGAGGAGACGTCGAAGCTTACAATCACTAGAGTTTTAGCCCGCGGTGACAGACACCAGAGTATCAAGGCCGAGAAAGACGGCGAAAAGAAGGTTCTGGGGATAATGCGAGGCTTTATTAATCGTTATCAGCCACTTGATGTTAATAAGGAGCCAGATAATCTCTTTGACTACGTCGTCACTCTACGTGTACTGGAGCGTGATTCATCGCGCAGCAATGTGCAAACAATTTTGCACGCATTGAAGGCTAAGTATCCCATTCTGGTTCCGGAAATGCCTTCTCAAGAGCGTATCACTAGTGCTTTTGAGAAAAGCTTGCAGTATGAGCCGACAATAACCAAGATTATTGGTGGAGGGAACAAAAGCGATACTAAAGGAAAGAAATTGAAACCAATATATTTCTCGGCAGAGATAATGGATAGAAGATCATTTTTGCAAGTCATTCGCGACACAAGTTCACAAATTTCAACTGTTGGATCCTCGCCAATTTCTGAGGCGGAAGAAGCGGGAAGAGTGTTGCGCAATCTTCATATAACGTTATGTCACTGGGCAAGCTGCAAGAAAGGCACAAAGGGGGAAAAGGACATTTGGTGCGAATTCAATAAGCGCTACATCAAACTTTTGAAACAGACTAGCTCTCATTCTGAGGAGTCGCCCAAACATCTCAAAACGAAGGATAAAGTCAAGTTTAGATTGACGCGATTATTGTGGGATGACAAGATCATCACGGCTACAGTGAACCTTTTGGATGATGGGATCATTGATGGAGATACAGGTGACGCGATCCCGCGGTTGGCCTGCACAAACGAGTTCCCGCACGTAACTCTGGCGCTTTTAAAATCGGAAGTGAACCCATTTTACTCGAACACCCTCTGCAAATACATGAATGAACATCACGGACTGCTTCAAGGGACCTTTGAGGACGGGACAGGTTGTTTAGAACTCAAACATGGCCCCGAAATGACGGCCGATATCTGCATCAATTTATAAAGGTTATCTACCTCAAATGAACACATCCCATTTTACATTTCTATAACCTGTAACTATCAATGCTAAGCGAAATCAACCAGCCGGAGATCAATTGAAGATCGAGTCTGGACCCGCGGTGAAATCACCCTTGTTAATTACGAATACGTCTATCGCCGCCATGGCAGCGTACAGTCTGTTTTCAGCCTCGTCAAAGACAATAGAATGGTCGCCATAAAAGACTTCGTCTGTGACTTCTTCGTGGTGTCTTGGCAAACAATGCATAAATTTGAAGTTGGGATCGGCGTGGGAACATATTTCAGTGTTTACCTGGAAGCCCTGGAACTGTTTTAACTTGGCAACTTTGGCGTATTCTTCGCCCATGGAGATAAAGGTGTCTGTGACCACTACATGCGCACCCTTCGCAGCTTCTGCTGAGTTGTGAGTACACTCCAGCTTGGAACCGTTTTCCTTGCATATCTCTTGACCAGCTTTAACTATCTCTGAATCCATCTCGATGCCAGGTGGAGTCGATATAGCAACATCCAAGCCCAATTTGAGGCAGGCGATGGCCATGTCGTTGATAACGTTGTTGGCGTCCCCTATCCATGCTACTTTGAGCTTGTTTTTCGTGTAATCGAGATGTTCCTTGATGGTCAGGAGGTCGCAAATAGCCTGAAGAGGATGGTACTTGTCGCAAAGCGAGTTGATGATAGGAACTTTGGAATGCTGGGCCAACGCTTGAATTTCCGAGTGCTTGTTCACACGGGCAAAAATACAGGACACCATGGACGACACCACGAATGTCGTGTCGTAGAACGACTCGTTAACACCAATTTGGACGTCGTCCTTACCTAAAAACATGGGTTGCGCGCCGAAAAAGGCACCCGCACCTTCGGTAGAGATTCTGGTACGGGTTGATCTTTTTGAAAAGATCATCGCGATAGTTTTACCTAGTAACTTCAGGTGGTTTTTTTGGGCCTCATCCACATCACCGGACTTGAAGACTTTCTTGTAGTGTTCTGCTCTGTCTACGAGCACTTTGAACTCTTCATTAGACAGATCCTTGATAGACACTAAGTGGCGCATTTCTTGCAATTAATGAAGACGATATGTGTGATCGGAATTACCTTAAGATTAAAACACTCAGTGTTGCTCCGAAATGAGATACTGATTTATTAACGGACTGGTCGTTGTTACCTGTACTTAGGGGACAAATAAGACATCTACCTCGCCTCTTGGACCTTTTTTATACGCTCCCGCACCAGGATGCACAATTTTTATCAGCTTCTGCTAAAATTTCGGTGGAAAATGAGTCAGTTGGTGCTGTGGTGAGTGAAAAAAAACTGAGAAGATGCGAAGCCGCGATACTGCTTGCCGCATTTTGACGCCTGCCACGCTATTTTCTTCAGTGAAGAGCTTTACGACAGTGGTAGTTCACCGCGAGGGAATGTTGATTAGTGTACGCGATGCGCAATGAGCCATGAGCCATGAGCCATGAGCCATGCCCATGAGTCAGGTGTGATTAAGTAGCGGACGATTCTGGGTAACACAAGCTAGACGAAAAAATACGTCGTTGATTTTACCACAAGCCAGTTGGGGATGCACGGTGAAGTGAATAACAGATCCCTGCTGTATGAGCCGTTGCCGATTTTACTATTAGAGGTTATTGCAACGCTAGTTGACAAAAAGTTTCTCGCGTATATCGAAAAGCCAGACGGACATGACAAGCATGTAGAAGGTAACGGATATTATGTGATTTGGCCAGGACCCAAGCAGCACCTACAGTAGGAAACTAGATTACACGAGTCGTGAGAACGCAAGAGACAAGCATATAGTGTGTTCGTATATAGTGACTATCCGCAATTGGGCTTACCTTAGAGCGGGTGGCAATACGCAAGCCCTGCGTCCGCGCGCCTCCCCTTCATACACTTATTTCGAGGTCTTCCGGCCAGCGACTTCGTACAGTTTGGTTTAGCTGTGGATTTGCACTAAAATACTCAAACCTCTGCCCCGGCCTTTGAGTTAACATCCGCTTGGTGATGCACTACCGCATTACTCGGTTGGCTATAGTTACGAAAAGTGGCTAGCGCTCCCGAAAGCGCTGTCCAGTGATATTATGATTGTCGAGAATTTGTGGGTAAGCTTACACAATCAGCATAGCTTGGTCCCGAGGGAAGTGTTTATTAGTTTGTCACGTGGTTTTGACGTGACCGTTTAAGTGAACTCGATCGGCAGATCTTCTTCAAGGTACGTCTTGCGCTTACCTTGGCAGCGCACCTTTGTATCGAGCGTGTGAGTATTCTGATGGTATGTAATGCCTTTCTCTGCCTTCTGTTGTCGATTTTACTAACCTTATAGTGTCTTAGTTGAAACTCCGGCAATTGCAAAAGGAAAAACAGCAACAGTTAGCAGGACAGTCATCGGCACCTTCTGCAGAGGCTCAAAAGCCAATCAAAGCATCTCAACTGCGTCTCCGCAAAGACCTAGGGTCGCTCGACGTGCCCCCGTGCGTTCAAGTTGATTCCTCCCGTTCTGACTCAGACTCCATCGTTTTTCTTCGAATTTCGCCTGATGAGGGATGCTACAGACGCGGTACTTTCAATTTCCAGCTTGTTTTCAAAGACACGTATCCCATGGATCCGCCTAAAGTAACTCTGTTGGCTAAGATCTTCCATCCCAACATCGACATTCAGGGCAACGTCTGCTTGAACATCCTTAGGGAAGATTGGTCCCCTGTTCTCGACCTTCAGAGCATTGTTATAGGATTACTCATGCTCTTGTTAGAGCCTAACGCTTTGGATCCGCTCAACAAGGATGCCGCTAATGTCCTAAATGCCAGTCGTGCTCGCTTCGAGCAACTAGTCGCAGATTCCATGCGGGGAAGTGTAGTAGATGGACAGTACTACGATAGAGTCGTCTAGAGAAATTACTACCAGAGACGCTGGGATGCCATGTCGATACACTCCCAGCGTCGGACATACAACACATCCAGATATACACACTATGCATTCACGTGACTTGGTCGCTATTACAATGACTCGCTTTCTGAGCTTATGACCCAGTGGGGCGTTGCGACAGTGCTGGTAACTTTAAGTATTCCACCCCCATTGTTTCTGAACCACTTGGTAGCATAGAGAGCAGTTTTGGGACTCACCGAGTGAAAGAATAAAAAGGCTTGCTTTGGAGCAAACAATCTTGGGAAGAATTTTGTACTACATTGCTAATGACTAACGGAAAGAGCCTAATAGACATTAGGTTTTTCTGAGCTCAATGGACATCGTTGAGCCCAGCGTGATATGGTCGGCTATAGATATCACGGTTGGTTCGCAAGTACGCCGGGATAAATATGCTCTCTGGTTACGGGGCAAATAAGATTTGTCCATTTCTTGGATTTCTTGGCACGAAGTTAACACTGTGAGATAATCAAGGCTTCTGTGGCCCGACCACAAGCCCAATCACTGGTAAGTTTCCCATTCATTCGCGCGACACTGACACGATCTCGTGTTCAACTCTGCGAGTACCGTTTAAGGACGCCCATAAGTACTTTAGTACTCAGTAGAGCCGGTCACGGGCTACATGGCACAACGTCAGCGTCAGTATTGTCGGTTGACATTTGTGTTCCTTACTGCAATTTGATGGTATAAATTGAGCGGTTCTCGAACAGAAGTGACCTTCCGTCATGAACTTTACGTGCCACCCCTCAACTTTGATTTCTCGCATATTCATTATGAGAACTTCCTATTTGTATGCACTTGTTGCTGCCCGTTATGCTGTCAGCCATAAAATGGTCCTTTCCAATGGTTCAGACGTAGGTCAACCCGCGGGATATCCCAAAGGGCAGCCCATTGGGCAGCCCGTTGGACAGCCCGTTGGTGGATTCGTCTCCGTTCGTGCTGGTCGCAAACAGACACCGTTCCCACAGTGGTTGACGGATTTTACTGGGCTCAAGGAATGGCCAGGAATTGACCCGCCTTACATCCCCATGGACTTCATTGATTTTGACAAAATTCCGGACTACAAGCGTTATGATCAAGGCGTCTGTGGAGCCAACCCACGAGAGTCTTGCTCCTTTGATTGTGACCACTGTTTAGCCCCTGATGATGTCTACACCTGTAGGAAAATTTCACAAACATTTGACGACGGACCGTCTCCGGCTACCGACAAACTGCTGGAAGCTTTGGACCACAAAACGACCTTCTTCAACTTGGGTATCAATATCGTGAACTATCCAGAAATGTACCGCAAAATACTAGATGGCGGCCATCTGGTTGGTACACATACGTGGTCTCACCCTTTCATGCCAAGCCTCACCAATGAGCAGATTATTGCGCAACTTCAATGGTCGGTTTGGGCAATGAACGCAACTGGACATCATCTTCCCAAATGGTTTAGACCGCCTTATGGAGCTATTGACAACCGAGTTCGTTCTATTGCAAGAATGTTTGGTCTGCAGGCCGTTTTGTGGGATCACGATTCTTTTGACTGGCAGCTCATCAATGAAGATCAGACAGTAAGAACAGAGGAGGATATATATAGAGATGTTCAGGAATGGAAACATGATGGGGAGGGTCTAATTCTAGAGCATGATGGCACGTTCAAAACAGTTCAAGTGGGCATCAATGTCAATAAAATTCTAGGCGATAATCAAATGACGGTTGCTGAATGCGCTGGTGGGATTGATTATATCAGGGCATTCCCTTAGGAACTGTTGTTAAGTGCTGTGAAGCAATGAGAGAATTGTACAACATATCTGCTTTTTATACATCTATATCGGCAATTATTGAGAAAATAAATCTAGTTGTCTGCCACTGTTCGTTTTACGAGCGCCCCTACTTCTTGCGGGCCATATAATAGGCGGTGCCCCACTCTACTCTCAGTGGGGTCTGCTCGTCCCAATTGCACCTTTGCTTTAGCTCTTGAATCAACATTTCTGCCACATCGGCTCCAGTACCTCCGTACTTTTGTTGCCATGTATGGTAAGCACTCCAGCTGCGAAGATATTTTCTGAAATCATTCATGGTGAATGCTTCCCGATGCTCATAGTATTGCGTCTTTACGTTGGATTGCAAAGGTCGATAGATGTGTTTCTGCAGCTCACCAAACTTATCGTGTGGAATATTGATGGGCTCACCAAAGTAGCGCAAGTTTTCCTTTCCCGACTTCCATAAAGGTCCCATGTACGCAGGATCTTCGTAAACGTACTTTTCATATATGACGTTGGCCTCGGGAAAATCCAAAAAAATCGGCTCTACATAAAACCAATAGGCTACAGTGCCTCCTGGCCTCAGGACCTGATGAACCTGATCGAAAAACCTGTCGTGATCGAGCCAATGGACAGATTCTGCACCTACCACCATATCAACGGTACTATTCTTTGCCAATGAACTGATTTCCTCTGCAGCACATTGCTGAAACTTTAATCTGTTTTGATCATGAGGGTTTAACCTACTCTTCATTCTTTCCGCGGAAGTTAACATAGTTGAAGAAGGATCCGAACCTATCACCGAACCGAAATATTCTAGTAAAGGAAACGTTGATATTCCGGTACCACAGCCAATATCGATAACATTGACCGCTGGACCTTGGTGGTATGAGACAATAGCGCGATAAAGAGATTTGGGGTAAGTTGGCCTGTTCTCCTGGTAAAATTCAGAATCAAAAGATTTCTCGGAGTACGTGGACATCTTTGTTGGAGATGTTTATTACAAAAATTCGAGCGGTGTGAGCTCGCCAATGATCTTGGGGGTACTTCTTATATTTCCTTCTCAGGGAGCTCTTGCACATTTGCCAAGACAGTTGCCCTGTCTATTTTTGATTACAAAAAAAGGCCGAAGCCGGCTCATCGAGACGGTTTATGACACAAAACACTCACATGACTTCTAGCATGGGCCGGTACCGGCCATGCTGGCCACTAAGGATGTGACATTATCCTTCTCGTCAAACCGACGCGCAAGACCATAGCCCGCAATCCTTGAAAGACACCGGGTTTGGGACTCTGAAGCGATACCGGAGTTGAATTGGAGAATTTAAAATAGTCATCTTTTTTCCACGCTGAAACTACCGGATTGAGATTAGTAGTCTTTGCTCATCGCTACTATCTAACTGCAGCAGAGTAGAAACGACGGGTAGCAGCATGTCACGTTGATCCTTGTGTTCTAAAAACCCCAGCAGAACGTTTTTTATGTATGCAATCTTGTCGTTTATCTCTGTTTGAGTTTCCCGTACAGGTTCTCCGGTGTATGATCCCCGGCGAGAGAGATTTTCAAGAGAGGCTCGATCTGGAATGGACAAATTTGAATTAGATCGACTCAAACCCCTTGCTGTAGTGCGTTCTTTACTTGCAGCTAACTGATTGGAGACTTGTTTGTAATTTTTAGATATTCTCTCTAACTTAACAGTCAAATCATTGTTCTGTTCTCTCAACTTTTCGTTAGCTACCTCCAACCCGCGTAACTTTTTCTCTGATTGCGATAAGCTTATCTTGACATTTGATAGAGCTTGCTCTAAAGCGTGCGCGACTTCGGTTGATTCACTCTTTGTCTTTTGCACCTCAGCCCTCAATGAATCTAGTCTCGTGATATCTGACTCATACCCTTTTTCCTTGCTATGGTAGTCCTGTAACTTTGACTTCAGTCTTTCATTTGCTTCCCTCAATTCTTGAATGTTACGCTTGGAAACCGCCAGCTGTAAGGTGAGGTCATTCTCTGACCTTTCTTTCTCATCGTACGCAGACTTCAGACTTTGCTCCAGCTTTCCTACCTGGGTCCTTTCAGCGGATTGACTTTCTGATATTAAGCGGCGCATACCATGGACTTCCTTAGTCCTTTCTTGTAATGTGGAGGCGACCTCGTTCAGTTCCTCTTCTAGGTAGCTTGCACGTTTGTTGGCCTCTTTGAGCTTAACGTTCAGCTCGTCGCATTGTCTTCTGATTGTTCCGACTTGCTCGTAGGATACGCTTTTAGCATCCTTCAAGGTTTCATACTTTTCGCTCATTACTTCTAATCTTTCAGTCAGAGTGGCATTATCGGCTATAAACTTCTCCAATGACTGCTTGTTGTCTTTGGTATTATTAGCTGAAATTTCAGCCTCTTTGGCTAGTTGGCCGACCTTAGAGGACAACGATCCAATCTCTCTCTTGGCTTCTCGCAGAGCTCTGGTAGACTGTTCGTCCTTCGCGTTGTAATCCTTTATCTGCTGCTCTAAGTAAACAATCGTCTTTTCCTTTTGACCAACAGACATTTTCAAAGCACTTTCTGAGCGCTTGAGCAAAGATAGCTCACGCAGCTGATCGCTGAGAGAGCTATTGTCCTTCTTGAGGGTTGCAGCCACTTCTTCGATTCTCAACAGGTTTTTGGAGAGGCTTTCAACATCGTTTTGCTTGCTGGCCACAGACCCCCTCAGCTTTTTGCATTCCTCCACCACTTTCAATTTTTCCTCCTCTAATAAACTAATACGCTGCTTCAATTCATTCAAAGTTAATTCATAGTTTTTGATACATTCTGAATTATTTTCCCTTAGTCCCTCCAATTGAGCTTTTAAATGATCTGCATCTGCATTTTCACCATTTTCCAAATCTTTTATTTTGTCCTTAGCAGTGACTAACTCATTTCCTACACTTTTTAAAATGTCCTTATTATTATCCAACTCCTCCGACTTGAACGTAAGTAATTGCTTGTTATCACGCAGTTGCTTCAATAGATCTTTATTTTCATCATGTAGTTGTTCAATTTTGATTCGAATGACGTCAAGGTCAACAGCGTTATCAGTTGAGCTGGTGCCCTCACCAAGTAAAGCACTGTATTGAGTCTGAATCACTTTGAATTTTGATTCGTATTCCCTTATTCTTTCGAGTGCTTCTTTCAATTGTCTCGATTCATTAGTCCAAACTGTAGAGCGCTCGGTATTGTTTTGGAAGGTGGGCTTCTCGCAATTTTTAGATTTGGCTTTCTTTTTCTTTTTCTTCGATTTTGAAGCTGTCCCTTGAACCGCAGTACTTATTTCTGGCGGACTACCGACACTGTGCTCCAATTGAGTGGCATCTTCAGTGATAAAACCTTTTTGCTCCATATCTAGTAACCTCTGAAACTCAATTGATCTTTCATCATACATTTTTCTAAGGTCTTCGAGTTCACCTGTAACTACTTGATGAGCTTTCTGCTCCTCATTTAACCTCGCTTCGCTTTTCGAAAGACTTTCCTTCATTTCGTGCAGTTCAGCATCAGACTCCCCTTTAAGCCCTTCGAGTTTCCCTTGCAACTCCTCACAGGTGGCTAAAGCCTTAGCATGCTCCTCGTTCTTGGCTGAGTAATCCTGCTGAAGTGCTTCCAGATCAACTTCTAGACGTTCGTACTTGGCCCTCACTTCGTTGAGCACTTCCTCAGAATGTTCGTGATGAATGTTCCCGTTTGGCGCTGCTCCATCCTTGTCCATATGTCCTGCACTTCGGTTTTTTGCGTCGATTTGAGCGCGAAGCTCCTCTAACTCTGCCAGATAATGATTGTTTTGACCAGAGAGACGCTTGATCTCATCGTTGAGCATGTCCGTCTTCAGTGTTGTGTTGTGAAAGAAATTCGTGAGTGAATCAAAATCATCAAGAGATGATACAGGAGTGTTTTCGCTCAAAATCTTTTGTAAAATGAGTAGCTTTTCGCTTTTTGACTTTTCCACCTTGTATGCATTGAGTAGCAAGGGATATTTCTGTTCGTACTTATCAAATTTCCTAAGCTTGGCCTGGATCTCGACTGGAAGATCACTATTCTTATCGTAATGTTCTTGCTCTTCACTTAAGTCATCATTCAGCCCCTTTGCCAATTCATCAGTAAAGTTTTTGCTGAATTGAGAAAGTTGCTTGAACATTCTGACCGAACTCCGCGCCTTCTCGACCTACTTCTTTCTCGCCTCAACACCAGTTCATTTGAATTTCGTTTAGTTCATCCGTATATGTTGACTTAATCACCCGGATAGAGTGTATGCCTGTTCTTAATCACCTATTAAGCTTTCATACAATAAAGTCTACTATCATTTTCTGCTGAGGACGTATTATATAATAGGCGTAATCAAAGACTACTCAATTTATTTGATTTTTTCTTGCTCTTACTGAATCGTGGTCGTTTGTCAAACTTCTTGCTCACATCAATTTTCGAGGCCGTGGGAGAATTGTTCAGGCCGGCTGAAACGTCCGTCCGAGGCTCGATCCTCAGTGATTGCTCATACTGCTTCTCAATGGTGGGAACTGACTTCATAGACTCGTCGATGAATGCCTGGACGTCATCATACAACTTAAACTTGTACCGAATATTTTGGTAGCTTGAGATCTGTTTCAATATCTCAACAATCCGAATGCGCTTGTTAAAATTAACAATGTCTGTCGACCTGTGTAAGTAGTCAGGGTTTCCCTCGGCGATGAATGTCAAGTCAGACAAGTAAACTCCGAAAAACGGAACGCATGCGACGTCCTTTACTGTCTTCAGCCACGTTCTATAGGTAAAAAAATTCTTCGTTGGGTCCATCAGAGTGTTGAGATTCTCTAAAACCTTGATGCAGTCAGTGGGCACGCTGGCCCACGTCTTTTTCAAGCGATAGACTGGAGACGAATACAATGCCGAAATAATAGCTGTCATGGAGGAGAAACTATTTAGCTCATAGCAGCTTTCTGCAACTGACACAAAATGTTGAATGACTTTGACTCTTTTTTTGAAATTGGTCTGTTTTACAATACTGAACGCAACGTAATTAGTTAGCGTATTTGCACTGGTGACAAACTTTGTGATCAATTCAGAGCCTGCAAACTTGCAATATTTCCTACCCCATATCCGATCAAGACACGCAAATGGGGTGATTCTGGAATAAAGAAAGTGGTCTTTGGTGGTCAACTGCTTTGCGAAAGTCTGAGGATCAATGTCCAAAATTTTCAATTTTCTCATTCTAAATCCGTACCCTGCACCGACTTCCGTAGAGCCCGCACTTTGTACCTCTGGATTTAATGCGTTGGATCCGTAGTTATGACCGCTTTCGTCAAACTTAATTATTTCTGGGACAAAATTCTTTAAATTACCTTTCAAAGAGAGGCGATTTTTTAGTTCAATTAACAGCACAGGTGCTCCACTGATATTTTGGGCGACAGCTAATTGAGCAAAACTTACAAGGTCATCGATTCCAGACTCGTAGTACGCAGGGGTCCAGTAGTGTGAGAAAAGTGTCTTCATGATTGTGACTACGCGCCCTTTCACAACATTAGCTTTCTTTTCAATCCACAAGTTATATTCATCAAAGGTCAATCCGTCAGGGGGGTATAAGTGATACCTCTCGACTAGAGCATGAAGGAATTCGGAAGTCGTGAAGATGCTTCGGAAAGAAAGCAGCATAGCAATATTGAAGGAGGCATCGATCGTTTGATGGCTGGTAAGGTGCTCCAGTAGGGCAGCCTTCCGACCGCCTTTGATATTCCCATTGTTGTCATAGATAAGCGAGTACTCGTGCTCAGAGTCTAGGTACCAAGGGACGTCAATCGAAAAACTCCTATCAAAATCTTGTGGGCCAATGTGCTCAATCTCTGAGTCAGCTGACTTCCCTTCAACGTCTAAATAGCCTTTGTTTTGTTCACCTTTTATCAGCTCAGCTATCAAGTCATTTTTCATCATCCTTGCCGCGTAATTTAAAATGCTTTCACGCTCCTGCATTAATTGCTCTACCACCTGGTAGGCAGATTCAATTACTCCCAAAAACGATGCTTGGGTTGCTTTGAACTCCGAATCTGTATCGCAGAAGGATAGCGCATTTACTTCGACGTCCTCCTTCAAGAAGCGTTTGTAATAAGTTTCGGCTAACTTCTCTACCTTTAGAATGTTGCTTTCTTCCAAATTGTCACTATCATCGTCACGGAATGATTGATCGCCAGCCATGGAACAGAATACATAGGGGTCTTGTAACGTTAAATTTTGAATGTCCAATATTTTCTTAATCGTGACATCGTAAAGAGCCTGCTTCACGTCAAAAAATTCCATTAACAAGGATGCTGACGAGGTCATTGCGTGCTGACGCAGTTCCTCGCTGTCTTTGTCATGTTCTGGTTTATAACCCAGGTTCTTCATGTTCAAAAAAAACCTCAGGTCTAGGTTTTCTAGCAATTCGATTATGGCCACTGAGTGAGTAAGCTCACGATGACAGGCAGCGCTAATCTCGAGGTTTCTCTTCTTGGAACGTTTCTGTTCAAGTAGCGTCTCGTAGCTTTGAAAAGATAGAGTAGTAAAATAGTCCAGTTTTTTCTTCATATAGTTAAGAGTATCAACTGATAGAGGGTGCCGGCTCTTGCTTTGGGGCCGCGTTCTGAAAGAATCACGCTGGTATGCCGATAAATCAGGATCTGCTGAGCTCCTGGACATAAACGAGCCCTCCATTGTTGGAGCTTTACTGCTGATGCTTCCAAAAGCGTTTACCGTCGCATAAGGTTCTGAGGAGCCATCATCAACAATAGAGTTTCTAGGACTCAAATCGACAAGTTTTTCTTGAAATGTGCTCGTCCAAGCGCCACCGCTGAAGCAATCTCGAAAAAAACGAGTAAAGAGTTGAGGTAGAACTCCGCCTCCTGAACAACTTGTACTCATTATATCATGAAGGTCTCCCACAGCATTCATGAGATTGCTAAATTCGTTATCAAGTGACTGAAACAACATTTGAATTGATAAGTTCGAGTTCTCATCAATCGCAGAGCTATGCGCTTGAATGGTGTAAGAGCTCATCACTGATCCAAACCTGCTACCACTAGCATCCTTCCTTTCGCCTGAAAGAGGATGTTGTACTTCATCACTAAAAAAGAAGTCGCTGTTCCCTATACTTAATTTAGGGGCCGCATTAGATTGGATGGGATTGAGCGTCGTTATTGACACGCGAAGGGGATCTTGGACTTCCGTACCAGAGCTGGTAGCGCTAGATTTGTGAGGATGACGCATGTCCGGCGAAAAACGAAGATCGGACCTCTGAGGGGAGCAAAAAAATAAGTTTCCATTTATGCTGATAGTAGACATGGATGAAAGCATCTGTTTTAAAAGCTTCCTTACACCTTTTTTCAAATTTTTTTTCACCAGTTCAGACTTCAGAAGTCGACAAGCATTATGGTAATAAATGGTAAACTTAGAGGTCATTTCGAAGTTTTTCTTGAACTCGCCGTAGTTATCTTGGAAAAAGCTGGCGTAGGACTTTCGAGCGAAATATAGCGTGGTCTCACGGAGCTCTGTCCAAGAGCGTACGTCCATCCTGTGATGGAAGAATAATTCTTCTCTTGATAGAAGAGGAACGTTCGCATTTTTCTGCCACCAAGCATTTTTAGGCTTATCTTCCTGGGTGTTTGGAGCTTCTGGGGATTCGCTTGCATTGTGGTCTTTTGTACCATTATTGATTTTTCCAGATTTGGTTTCAGTGCCTGCACTGCTTTGGGATTGTAGAGCCGCGGCCATAAAGCTTTTGCTCTTTTCATCTACACTTGGTTTGTGCGTGGAACGCGAATTATTTGTCGTTGAGGAAGACGAGTCCAAGCGTTGGACTGGGGGGCGATGTGCGGCATTGTCCTTTTTCGTGAGGTCAATGATCTTTCTGTCTTCATCCAGCGGTCTTTCGCTCAAACTTACATACCAGTCGTCATCCGGAAAGACACTTTTTAAATTAAGTTCGGGAGATTGTAGAAAGGGAAGCGAGCTACTGTAAAGATCGTATTCACGATTGTAGTAAATCACCTTCCCCTCAGTGGTTGCAACCGGCGTCCATATTGGGGGGCAATCATTATTAATATTGTTAAAAATCATTTCAACTTCTTCTGCGCTTAGTATCGTAACCTTCTCACTTTTCACCTGAGATCGCCTCCTGCGGTCATCAAAACTGCCCAATTTTTGAAGTGGGTCTATTTGAGCGTTTTGTGGGGGCGGTGAAGGCCGCAGGTTATTCTGTTGTCCATCACTAGTCGGTGGGTTGGCGGCTGCAGGAGCACGGCACGGTGACTTTGAGCGTGACTTACCGGCGGCAGACATCGAGCCCGAGCCTGACGTTGACATTGGTATCGAGGCAGCCGGTGAGGCCAAACTTGCTCGCCTTGACATAGACTGGCCACTCGGTAAGACGGTGCGCATATCAAATTTATAATCTTCCTTCAAGTGTGGTGGTGGTGAGGAAGAGTGCGCTTTTGCAGCTGGTAACAAGTCCGGGTCACTCACAGTCGCCAGCAGCGGGTTGCTGCTATTATTATTATAGTTTGGTGAGAGGTTTGAGCTCTGATTACCGTTGTTGCCGAGCATCAGATGCATGACTGCTGCTGCCGCTGGCGAAGCTGCTAAACTGCTACGCCGACTGCTGGCACCCGACCGAGCATTTTGGCGGTGGCCAACGGTTTTTCCGGTTATAGCCTGATGTGCCGCCACTTGCAGCCTATCGCGACAAGATCTGGTGAAGTTTTGCGGAAACCACCCACGCGCACACCGCACAGATGTTCGATTTCCTACAATAACACCATCCCACCAACCAGATTCATGTTTTCCCAGCACATAGATCACGTCGCCGGCATTCAATCGCAGCTGTGACTTTTTGTTAGGCATAAAGTCGAAATTGGCTACTACTATATCCACAGGTCTCAGACTAGAGTTCCCAACGCCTGGTATGCTACTTCCAAGGCCTGCACCACCTCCACTATTACTGGCCGAGTTCCCAACTCCACTAGCCTTTCCTGTGCGTGCGCCCAACGAGCCCTGCTCGTCAAAGGAGGAAGTCCGCGACAAACTCATACTTCTCAAATGAGATGGATGCGTCTCGCGGCCTTTTGGTAACCAATCCCTTTTATGTTCTTCTAAGACCGCAGTGCTTTTACTTATATTTCTTGCTATATGGGGTTAAAGTTTTCAGCTTCAATTTTAAAGATCATCTGATACGACGGTTATATTTCGATCCATGTCAAAAACACGTTGACGAATAAATGTGAGAGACTCACCAGTTGCGAAGAGCTCGTGGTATCGAGGTCTTGGACTCTGAGGTTTTGATGTATTTATCTAGACCTAAGCCATATCCATCGAGTTTTGCTACTTGTATCCGGTATGTGAACCACGGAAGGCTCTTATTAATCAGCGGTAGCCAGTGCGTTGTGGCTCCATCCATTGGCCAGCTGTCTCTTGTGATGATCTGTAACTTCATACAATCACGATACCCGGTTGTGGTAGGCTCGAGCCCACTGGTTTCGGAAGGGACGGGAAGTCACTTTGTACTCTTCTGACATAGCCCACATTATCCTTTCAAATCGTGCTCATGAATGCTATCTGCTTCCGTGGACCGTGGATCAATGGGAGCAAGAAGAATATACAAAGGGCTGGTATCCAAGTGGAAGCTGCTAGCGAACTCTCCGGCAGTCAATGAGATTTCTCATCCCCGCTGCGCCAAATATTCCTGTCACTATATTGAACCCTGTCATCAAGCTGTAGATGGAGCGCGCTGATGTTGCTGATATCAATCCTTCCTCTAGCAATCAACTCCAACACTATGAGGCCATAGACCTCCTTCTTTCTGAAGGGTAGGATATCCGCACGTTTTATTGTTTTTGACCTGGGAATACATTTTCGTTAATCTATGAATTATGGGCCTCTCGGCTACTCGAAAAGCTATATAATCAGCAGCTTTCTCTTAATCCATTTTTCCACTCGCCCATCAATCACCCACCGTGTGGTTGTCCTGGTCAACGCCGTTGAGAACTTTTGAGCAAATGTTTTTTGAAAGTTTAGAAGTTGCCCACTCAACTCAAGGAGGACTTGGTTGGTATCTACCATAGGCGTAGCTTAGGGTCCCTTCTCTATCTCGCTTTGCTAAAGGTTTGAATGACCCATATGGCTGGTTCCCGCAAGTCCAGTTGACAACAATGTCAGAATTGACTAAGGTGATATTCGGGTTGACTCACCATGTGTCAAGAGAACTACAAAAATTTATTAGAGAACTGGCAGTTAACTCTCCCCAACAGCTTTGGCCAGGACTACAGTGATCACCCAAAGATGTCGGAAGCAATTGGAAAGGCAACCGAGACCGTAAAGGAGTCAGTTGAGAAAGTTACCGAAGAAGTCAAGAATTTGACAACTGGACAAGAAAGCTCTGAGCCTGTCGTGCTTGGCGAAGATGGACAACCACTTTCTAAGAAAGCCTTGAAGAAGTTGCAGAAAGAACAAGAAAAGCAGAAGAAGAAGGAGGAGAAAGCTCTCCAATTGGCCGAGGAAAAGGAGGCCCGCGAGCGTGAAGCGGCTGCTAATGACACCGCCAAAGACTATTACGGCAAGCTGCCATTGATTCAATCTGCCACAAAGACAGGAATCCCCAGAGCAAAGTTGGAGGAGCTAAGTGAGGCTGACGATGGTAAAGAGGTGTCCATCAGAGCCCGCGTTCACAATTCTAGACAGCAAGGGGCTACCCTGGTATTTTTGACCTTGAGACAGCAGGCACAATTGATACAGGCCCTGGCCAAGGTCAACAAAGAAGGTACCATATCCAAGCAGATGGTCAAATGGGCCGCTTCTGTAAACCCGGAGAGTATTGTTTTAGTCAAGGGTATTGTAAAGACTGTGGAGGAGCCTATCAAGTCCGCCACTGTTCAAAACCTGGAGATTCACATCACTCAAATTCACACCATCTCTGAGTCTCCACAACAGTTGCCCATTTTGATTGAAGACGCTTCGCGTTCTGACGCAGAGGCTGAGGCCGCAGGGTTACCGGTAGTCAACTTAGACACCAGATTAGACGCGCGTGTGATCGATTTGAGAACAGCGACTAACCAAGCCATTTTCAGAATTCAATCCGGTGTATGCGAACTCTTCAGAGAATTTTTGTCCAAGAGAAAGTTCGTGGAAATTCACACCCCTAAATTGCTGGGTGCTCCATCGGAGGGTGGCGCCAATGTTTTCGAGGTTACTTATTTCAAGGGTAAATCTTATTTGGCACAAAGTCCTCAATTTTACAAGCAAGAACTGATCGCGGCTGATTTCGAGCGTGTTTTCGAAGTTGCCCCAGTCTTCAGGGCCGAAAATTCCAATACCCATCGTCATATGACCGAATTCACTGGCTTGGATCTAGAGATGGCTTTTGAAGAGCATTATGACGAGGTTATCGATGTTTTGAGTGACTTGTTTGTTTTCATCTTCACCGAACTGAAAGTCCGTTATGCCAAGGAAATTGCCTTGGTTCGTAAACAGTACCCAGTGGAAGAGTTTAAGCTCCCCAAAGATGGGAAGATGGTTCGCCTGGCATACAAAGACGGTATTGCGATGTTGAAGGCTGCTGGGAAGGATATTTCCGACTTGGAAGACTTGTCAACTGAAAACGAAAAACACTTGGGTGCTTTGGTGAGAGAAAAGTACGATACGGACTTTTACATCTTGGATAAATTCCCCCTAGAGATTCGTCCATTTTATACCATGCCAGACCCTAATGATCCTCGCTACTCCAACTCTTACGATTTCTTCATGAGAGGCGAGGAAATCTTGTCTGGGGCTCAACGTATCCACGACGCCGAATTTTTGAGAGAGAGAATGTCGCATCACGGCTTGTCGCCTGAGGACCCTGGCCTCAAAGACTACATTGACAGTTTCACCTACGGGTGTGCGCCCCACGCCGGTGGTGGTATCGGGCTGGAAAGAGTGGTGATGTTTTTCTTGGATCTCAAAAACATTAGGAGAGCATCTCTATTCCCAAGAGACCCCAAGAGGCTAAGACCATGAATAGCAGCAGTGGTAGAACGTACCTGGACCACAATGCTTGGTTTTTGTAGTGTGTTCAGCATTAAAGAAATACCGCTAGACGTAACTTGTGATAGTAATTTCACTGAGCTGTACGTAGGTTGTTATTAGAGTGATAGAATTTGAAAGCTTTTAAGAGACCAATGCCCATGGACCTGTAGGTTCTCATCACCAGCCAAATAAAGAACGACCGATGTCCGCAAACCCTGGCAACGCCTTGAAGGCCCTTTCGCCAACCCCGCCTGAACGCGGCTCGTTCCCTTTGGATCATGACGGCGAGTGTACGAAACAGATGCAGGAATACCTACGGTGTATCAAACTTGTGAAAGGTGAGAATGCCCCAAATTGTAGGTTGCTGGCGAAGGAGTACCTGAACTGTCGAATGAACCACCAGTTGATGGACAGGGATGAATGGAAAAACCTGGGACTGCCGGACGACGCCAAGGTGCAGCCTAACGGCAAATGATGACCCCCTCCATGGCCACTTCCACCGGCCCCATCTGTAAATAGGTTAACGAATGCATACATCTTAACGACACCAGCTGAGGACGGTCCCAAGACTCACACGCTGAGCACGAGAATGACGTTTCTTAAAATACTATCTATACAAAGCGCTATACCTGCGTCGATAAGTGCGAAAATCCGCGTTCTCTAGAATTAGGCCAAAGTGGTCAAGATGTCAGAGTCACCGGCGTCCAAAACGGAGACGACACCGACTCTGAAAAGCTTACCAACAGCGGTACCCAACTCGTTGTTGCCACCTTGGAAGTAGTACACCTTGGTCTTGGACAACATGGCGTAGTATTCCAACTCGGACTTTCTCAACACTGGGGTGTTGGAAGCGATGATGATCAACTTGGACTTACCCTGTCTCAAAGACTTGACGGTCGATTTGTAACCTAGGGTGTACTTACCAGACTTGATGACCAAGGCCAACTTTTGGTTGATAGATTCTTGGGATTTAACTGGGGCCTATGTGAGAGTTGCGGTTAGTAACGTGTGCCAAACATGCCGAGGAACAGAAAGCCACATGTAGGTCTTGACCAAGAATTGCTGAATCGTGGCCGATGAAGATCGAATCTCCATCTTTCGTCTGCCTATAACACGCGACGTTTCTGCCTCCAATGGAAAAACTAAGGGATACTGACCATCTCTGTGTAGTTGTTGTTATGCTATGTGTTAACACTCCGGTCTTAGCTGCAGAATTCGAAGAAAACAAGATTTCAAGAAAGAACAGAAACTGAGAGATGTTAGTCCTCCCATTTATTTTTCATCATGCTATACTGGTGAAGTTTTCTTGCATGGGTCCCACTAGCGTCTGTCCCAGGCTCGACCAGGCCGGTTCTCGTTTGACTGCTCTCATTATTACTATGAGACGACACTCTGAAGACCCATGAACCACAGCCATAATGTAATTTAACACTAAAATTTTTCAGACGTGGAAAATTTTCAAGTTTTTGTGCGTGCTTTTGGAAAAAAAAGTTTCACGGCCTGGCGTGAGTCCGTGCAGCTCTTCACCAAGGCTAGGGGCAATGGCTAGGCGGGGCCCAGCCTAACTCCCCGAGAGATGGACCAATAGCGGATTGTGAGCTAGGCTGAGCTGACGAGCTGGTGCTCAGCCTAGGCCGGCAGGTCGTAGCAGGAAACTTTGTCCCAGTAATCGTGGCTAGCGTAGTGCCCCCAATCGTGAACTTAGAACTTCAATATAGGTTACGATAGACTGCATTCTTGGTACACAGTATATTTCGAAAGAGCCGAAGAACAGCTGCAAAAGTATGTGAATTTGAGTACATTGGGTGCTGGACAAGGATTATGGTGAACATGATACGGAAAGAGACAAGCTAGATGTCAAAAATGTGTGTTTGCAGTGTGTGCAGTGGTTGCAGTGATTGATAGGTATTGGGACGGCAGAGACGGCCTGCCATGCGGTTTTCATCGCACAGACATCTCAAGGTCGTTCATTTGGTCAAATAGCAAACCGTGAGTGGCAATGCAGACGGACGGGTCACAACGTTGAGGAAGCCACACGCCAGTTGTTCATGCAAATCAAAAGTGTAATCGTTTTACTAACAATACGTCTGTGTTTTCAGCTCACAATGAAGGTTGAAATTGACTCTTTTTCCGGTGCTAAGATCTACCCAGGCAGAGGTACTTTGTTTGTCCGTGGTGACTCCAAGATCTTCAGATTCCAAAACTCCAAGAGCTCTTCTTTGTTCGCCCAGAGAAAGAACCCAAGAAGAATCGCCTGGACTGTTTTGTACAGAAGACACCACAAGAAGGGTATCACCGAGGAAGTCGCCAAGAAGAGATCCAGAAAGACCGTCAAGTCGCAAAGAGCCATCGTTGGTGCCTCTTTGGAATTCATCAAGGAGAGAAGATCTTTGAAGACTGAAGTCAGAAAGGCCCAAAGAGAGGAGAAGTTGAAGGCTGACAAGGAAAAGAAGAAGGCCGACAAGGAGAAGAGAAAGGCTGAAAAGGCCAAGTCTGCCGGTGCTCAAGGCTCCAAGGTCTCCAAGCAACAAGCCAAGGGTGCTTTCCAAAAGGTTGCTGCCACTTCCCGTTAAACCGGTTAGTTGACGAACCAAATTGAAAAAAAACGCTACCCACGTAACCTAGTAACTACTAATACTACTATTACAACTTTTGCAACTTTTAACTTAAGTACTTGTTTTACAGTTTTTTCTTCTATGTAAGGTGTAAATGTTGTGCATTCCGATGAGGGTGTTAGGATCGGCCGCCGACGCTTCCCGAGTTGGACGTCAGTATGGGGAGTGTAATAACCGGACCAGCCGGGAGTTACTCTCAACCCCGCATTCTTAGTTTCGAGAAGATCTCAAGTTGGCCAGAGTTTGCCCGATGCGGAGTTCAAAATGATAACGCTCGAAAACTATATGCCTATTCACCAAGGGCTTGTCGCAAGCGGCCGCGGGCCACAGTAGACTCACGAGTGACAAGTATATATCAGATGCCTCGTCATTGGATGACCCTCTTCGTCTTTAGAAGTCTTTCGCCAAAACTACCACCCGTTCGTTATAGTCAGTCATGAAACTTCGGGCACTAAATAAGGTTACTCACAATGTTGTCGATCTAGTCATTCTGTCTTCAGCGCTGGTCTCTGCACAAAGTAGCGTAACATGCGGCACCATCGCTACCGGTGGTACCCTAGAGGCATCCCCATATACTTCCTCCACGGCCACGATTTTGAAACGAGGAAAAGAGGTGGTCGGGGTGTATGAATTTTACCGTTCAGTGACATATGTCAGTGATTGTAACCCAAGCACCCGCTCTGCTACAGACGTGAATCCTACCATCACCATATACTAGTACATGTGTATCTATGCAAAATAAGAGACCTTTGAATCGATTCCGGTCCATGTCCTCTGGAGAATGCGGTTGGCGCATCTGGGAATCTCAGTGCGGTGTCGCTATGGCTCGAGGACGTGAGGGCCACTAATCCTCATTCCAACATCCTTCTTTGGATTTGCACAAAACGAAGTATTGGATGCACTTTCTATTCTACGCTTTCATGATAACACCAGGTATGCCAGTCTTCTGAGCGGCATGTAACAGGTTCCCCATCTGAGGGTGAATCACTGATTCTGAGTTTCATTTCTCCAGAACTTGCTCCGAAATCAACTGCTTCTTCAATTTTAGCTCATCATAAAGCTGATGACCGGTCACTACCTCGGAAAATAATAGAGCATTAGCGACTTTTCTCCTGCTTGGTACCATCTGTAACTCAACACTGGTTAAATACTTTAATTTCTCGAACAATAATGACCATAATACTTTAATTATACGATCTCATCTGGACACTCAGTATACCTCACAAGGAGCATCTACCCTCAAAACCAGGCTCCCTATTTACTTCAACGCCTCTCAGGACCATGCTTAGTGGAATTTTCAAGTCTCCAGCTTTGAATATCTCTCGTCTTTCGTTGTTTAGACGGCCCATCCAGCGGCCACTGCGATTCAATACCACTGTTGGCAAAAAGGCGGATGAAAAGCCGTCTTTGAAGAAATTGATGCAAACTTACGGATACTCTGCCCTGGGTGTGTATTTAGGCTTATCAGCCATTGATTTCCCTATCTGCTTTGTAGCGGTGCACTCCCTGGGAGAAGAGACCATTCGCGTCTACATCAACAAGGCTCAACAGCTAGCGGGATATGGTCGGGACGAGACTGAATTGATCAAAGAAGTTAGGGCCAGCATTGAGGAAAAAGAGAAGAGAAAACTGTCAGGCGAAGCAGACGACACCTCCTTTTGGACAAGAATGAAGGAGAGCACGCTTCTGACTGAAGCTTTGATCGCATATGGGATACACAAGAGTTTGATAGTTCTCCGACTACCAGTGGCGGCAGCTATCACACCGGCCACAGTGAAGATTTTGCAAAAATGGGGATTTAACGTGGGTAACTTCAATAAGAGCTTCAAAACTGCTGGAGAAAGTGCCAAAGTCAAATTCAAGACCGGTAACCCTAAAGATTTTGTTAGTGGCGTTCAAGTCCCAAAGCAGTCGCAAGGGAAGGGAAAGAAGTGGTTTGACGGGCTCATGTAGTAAAAATAACATAAATCAATTTATCAAGGCGGGAACTATTCAATCTCCGCATCTACTCCTGTACATACATATTTCAATTAAATCTCAAAAAATGCCTGCTTAGATCTACAATTTTGCTTGGTTGCGCCCAACCTTGCATCTGATCAAACCATTTGGGTGTGGAGATGGGTAAAACAATTCGTTGTCGTTTTCCAATCCCTCGAACCATTTGAGGTCAAACAGGAAGTAGTGTTTGTTGGGCAATTCGTAATTAACAAAGGCAACTTGGGGAGCGGCCTTCAAAATGGCGGTCGCCATGTTGTACATCGTGGCCTGCACGGATGGGGAATTCTCCTTAGCAAAAGTATCGAGAGTGATGTCGCGAGCAGTTAGGTAAGTGTGGTTGAAGATCTCGTCCTTGGACCCAGAGGAAATGCTGTTCAAGCATCCTAGTCTCTTTGGGCACCAGTCAACAGTGGCAAAGACATCGGTAGACAAAACACGGTCATTGGTAGGCTTCAAGGTTGTGTAGTCACAGACATTGTAGCCGTAAAACATAGAGTTTGTAGACTTCAAAACGGTTAGGTCTTTGATCGAAGTTGAAAGAGAATACTTGGATGGTCCATTCTTCTTATCATAGTCTAGACAAATGATCTTCTTTTCAGGACCCTGGTGGACAAACGAATGATGTGCCGGCTTGCCGTCGACGTTGTATTTGGCCCAACGATCTTGAGTGATTTTGACGGTCAAGCCAGAAACGTGAGCGTATTTGGAGGTGAAGTGCAAGGCCAGTCTGGCAGCGAACTTCTCGAGAGGAAAAGTGTCGTATTTCTTAGCCAAAATCAAGATTGTGTTCTTAACGGTGTCAGTGGGAACAATTGGTGCGTTGTTAGCCTCTGTGTAAGAAACATCGAAATCACCTTTGAGCAAAACACACACAGTAGCCTCCATAATCTCATGGACCTTTTGGTTTTGCTTGTCCTTCTTCACCTTCAGGAACTTGACATTGTCCTTCCCATAGGTTGAATCGGCTAGATACGAGTACGACATTATTGTTATTCTGAGCTGCGATGATGTGAGTGTTTTGATATTGAGTACAGTTTTTTAGAAGCCGAAGTTGATTGAAACCAAATTATCCCATTCTTCAAGCTTTAAATATGCTGAACTCTCGATCACTTCGAGATTGTCAAATATTGATTACTGCGATATCGGGCATGCCCGTGTTGTCCATTTCACCCCCATCGCATGAGATATCTTTAAAATCACGGGATTGTTATCGTGAAAATTAAAGGCCCAATTGGCCGGGGATGCCCGTCGCGGTTGCTGCTGGTGAACCAGGGTGAAATCGGATAATCTTTTGGAGGAGATGGGCGGAATGGGCGTGTCCGAAGACCTGGAGTTCCCCTTAGGCATAGATAGCTAAAAAAGGAAAAAGTGCCAGGGGTGCTACCTTGGACTCACAAGCTTCAACGCAAGACAGGGAATATAGGTACACCATGCTCAGTCAACTTTTTCGATGCCCAAACCCTCCTGTTTTTTTGAGATTAGTTAGGAGGCGGTTTCATTGTCAAGGTTGTGTGGAATACCAAGTAAAACATACAAGGAGCTCGTCTATATTTTTGATCGCCAGAGCTTCTTTCACTAACGATACTGCAGAATCCAATATTCGTTTGCGTGAGGCGATTTCTTTCTGTATCTTTCGCTCGTTTTCTCTTATGATGCTTATAATCCTGTCGTTTTCAGGTCTCCAACCGTCCACAACTTCTTGTAAATGCTCTTCTATCTGAGCGATCTCTCTCGTTCTAACCTCGAGCAATTCCGTTAGTTCTTCGTTAGTGGGCCTCTTCAGGATGTTCTGCAAATGGGACGAACTCTCGTTTCGGTCCTTTTCAATCTGAACAAGCTCCTCCCTCAATTGGATGAGTGCCTCTAACGAAGTATCTTCTGCTGCATGGTCCCCAGGGCTTTCCGGTCTTAGTTCTTGTTCGTTACACACATATATGGCGATCTTGCCAAATAGTTTACACGTAATGCGTTCTTGTTTCACTAAGCTTTCCAAAGCTTTCACAGCTTGCGTTTTCGTCAGCTTGTTATGCAGATTCTGAACGATATCATTGACGGCAAAAGGACGATACTGCTCTCTGAGGTATTCCTCAATAATGTCTTCAGCTGGAACAAGGCTTAAGTTAGTTAATGGGGGTGGGCGAGAATGCCATTAATCGAGTTCGCTAAGAGTCGTTTTAACCGATAGGGTGCATACCTTCAGTGCCCTTGGCCTGTGGAGCCTTCTCAATGGCCTTCTTACCAGACATCGAAGACTTATGGACTTGTTTATCCGATAAATGTTGTTTGTAGTAGGGAAAGGACTTTAGCCGCCGAGCATTTTTATCCTCTAATTAGCGCTTCCAATCAGTAACTCTAATCATTCGAAGGTAATTGCATACAGTGAATATAAGCAGAGCATATTTAGTAGTACCAACCTCAAGAGCTGAGCTCAAAGATAACAATTGGAAGCCTTGGTTCATGAGGCTTGGGTATGAGCTAAGTGGCTATTGAAGGACACTTCATAAAAGAAGGTCACTCGTGTTATTGCAAAGTATCAGTAAGCAGGCCTATCGAAAAGACCACCCCACCCTGTGATAAGATACCAGAGAAACAAAAATTCTGGATCAATAAACAAAAGAACAGACCAGAAGGGTGGCAATTGCTTCCAGTAGGATGCGACCAAGATTGTAGCTAGAAGCGGGTGTTCCACTTGTCAGTGGCAGTATAATAGCACCGTTACCGGGCCGTGTGGTAGCTGTGCGAGTAGAGAAAATTTCGACGCTCAGTCTTGTGGGCTTAGTTTTTCCGTTGAGGCGGATGTTAACTTCTTCGGAGTTTCTTGAATGGACATTGGGCTCTGTGGAAAGTGAAAGAGAGAGCCCACCAAAAGAGCAACTTTCTCTTTGTTGAGCACACCTGTGCTTGATTTTCGAATCGGATCTCTCTTGCAGAGGTAAGTCGGTAGCATTGCTACTTGGCCGCCTGGCAAGTTGACCCGCCCTTGCCACTAAAATGGCCCTAGCGGCATCTGTTGGCAATGGAGCCCTCTCCATACCCATTGTAGATGTCTGAAAATTTGAGGCAGAAGCTAAACTACCTTTTTGACACTCCAAACTCACCTGGGGCGTGCCACGCAGTGGGGAACAGAATAGTGTGTCGCTAATTGTGAAACTAGAAGAGCCGAGCTCTTCCACATTTGAACCCATACTCGTGGGAGCAGTTAGAGACCATTCGCAAGTTATGTCGTAGCTCAACCTAAAAGCATCAGATTGCTGGAGCGCCGCGGTGGCAAGTTTTCTGCTAAGATCAATAGCATTGTTCTGTGATGGTATACGTTAGTTACTGTTTTGTGAAGTGGCGGGGATTTGAATGGCGATACATACACGATCGAAAGTGTAGCTAATGGCATCCGTTTGAGAATGGGCAAATACCTGGCTAGCTCCGGCAACGAAGGCCAACCAAAGTGTCAAACATGGAGCATTGCCCATTCCCGAATATCTTGCGGGCGGTGGGCTCTCTGCACAAGGCATGCGGAGATTACAAAATCACACAGGAAGACGCGTCCGTTTATGATGACGAGGATGGGCTCTCGGCGGCTAAATAAATTGAGCTTCGGAGCTCAAGTGGCGAAGTACAAGTGAACTAGGACAGACCACCAATCCAAAAGTTGATCCAGGTTAAGACAGACAGCACTTATTTGTTACAGGTGTGACCTCTTAATTGCACCTTTTAATTGGCAGGTCGGCAAAACAAAAATGGGCTGGGGTTTGTATTCGGAACTGAAAATTGAACGGAACTCAAACTTTGATATACGTTTAAATAGGTTTGGTTTCCGAACTCACAGCGGGCATTTGTGAGCTGGTTTTTAATTAAACGTTTCGTGTTACCCGCTATTCTCCTCACGCGTATTCCTCGTGGACACACAGTACGCGTCACAAGAGTTGGTTTGAAACATTTCAATGGCTCAAGTGTAATGGGCGGCAGATGAAGATGTTCACAGGCTAATTTGGTTCTTCGCCAGGGGGCACTGGGGTGCGTGGCGATTTGGGACTAGGAGGATAGTTTTCATGACTGCTGAATGTAAAGAGCACTTGGTAGGGCTTGTCATGAAGAGTGTGGGTTTTGTAGGTTTTGTGAGTTTCGTGAGCTACCCGAGAGCTTTTACACAAGAGCCTAAGCCATCCAGCTATGTCGGTTTAGCTTCAATGGACCACGGATGCTGGCTACTGGATAAGCATACGCGAAGCACAAGGTAACTACTTTGGGAACGGGAGACATGCCGATGTTCTTATTATGTCTGCTTGGAATTCGAGCTTCACATCTGCACGCAACGCTAGAGTTCGGGTCGCGGTACATGCCAGCACCCTTGTGGGTATCGAGTTTTTCAGGTCGACTGCTCAAACTAAGAAACTTCATGCAGATTCATTTTATGAAGGTACTGAATACCAAACAAGCAGGGACACGGGACACCGCCTTTTATACTATATGCCACTGAGGAGCCGTATCATGAAGCCATAGCCTACTTTCTAAGCTGGCCATGTCAACACCTTACAACGCGTTCATTTTCGATACCACGAGACCGTCTTTACTGGAAAGCTCCCGAACACTGTGCGGCAAAAAGCAGAAGCACAAAGGCGCGCACCTACCGCCTGCGCTTCTGGACTTCCTAGTGATAATACGTGTAGCCACTTTGGTATACGCACACACTGTTCGTTTCTGCTTGCCTTGTGCAAAAAAGCACAGATACTAAGTGCTTTTACTCATTGGCAATAATAATCTACTGGTAGCTTCGGCATCTACCCGCTGCATGCTTCTAAGCTGTCCATAAACGGTTTGAGCAGAACAGGAGTCTATCGATTTGCATATCGTACACAATGCTCAATAATGGGCGTTTACTATACCATATTGATAGATAATCTGAACGCTCTCGACAATACAACCTCCACATTTATTGTGTTAACCACGGGGCAATATGGACGACACGGAAGCCCAAAAGAAGCGCAGATCTCCTAACTCGGGTCCTGACTCTCCCAGGCCTTACGTGTGTCCGATTTGCTCGCGCGCTTTCCATCGTTTAGAGCACCAAACAAGGCATATAAGAACTCACACCGGAGAAAAACCCCACGTATGCGATTTCGCGGGATGTACAAAAAGGTTCAGCAGAAGTGATGAGTTGACACGGCACAAGAGAATTCACACAAACCCGCATCCCAAGGGCAAGCGGGGGCGAAAGAAGAAGTCAGATATCGCGAATAACAACGAAACACCGGAGGGTGAAAGTGGAATCTTCAAGACCGCCACTGGACGAGAGCGGAAACTCAAGAAAACCCCCACCTTCCAGTTGGGTGGCGGTGAAGACGATGAACCATCAGATGTGAATAATGCTGCGAGCTCTTCCGAGGAACAGACCATGGGACTTTTGGTAAACGCAGCTCTGGGGAGGTATAGTGGTGCGGATGTGAACAACAACACAAGTGACAATATTAATCACAGTCAACAAGCCAATCCCGGCTCTATCAGCAGCGGTACTCTCGGTTCATTATACACAGTGCGTTCGCTGCCGTCCCTGAAATCCTGGGACCACAGCACAGCTAGAAACGCCCATTCGGTTCCTCCACCGCAACAAGCACCGCAGCTTCCTATGGTGGGCAACCCTCAAACGCATTACGCTTCCGCGGTCAACCTGCATCAGCACTCGATGCCTCTGAGGCCGGTGTCATCCCGTCTGAAGCTCAACGTACTCTCTTCTTTGCAAAGAATGACACCGCTGGCGCCGATATCCGCGCCGAATTCCGCACCTATACGACCGGCGAGCGCATCCAACAGTGGATTCACTACGCCCGACGCTTATAACACCTTCGGTCCACCGCCCAAAGGATCTCTGGGCTCATATCAAACCAACGCTGCTTCGTCCTCGTTGACGAGCATCTCCAACCTGATCCACGCAGACGACGGAGACGACGAGCTGGACGACGACGAACTGGGGCGGGCTCGCAAGAAGTCTCGCACCACTACACCTACCATCAGTCGCAGCCACAGCCGCGCCAGCCTCGGCATCAGAACCGCCGGTTCTTTCACCAATTTGGCAGCACTCCAGCCGCTATCCCAACCCCCAGGAGTGGCTGGAATTCTGTCGTCCAAGTCCTCGTCCGCTGCGGATTTCACCAGCGAGTTAAGCCTCCGCTTACAAAACGTACAAAGTTCGCAGTCGGGCCAATTTCTCGATCGCTATGCGTCAACGCCGTCTGTTGTGCACTCCAACGCAGCTTCCACAAAATATACGCCCTTGGGCACCCCGCCGCCCGTGTCGAGCCCGTCCAACGCCAAGATCAACCTGGACTTGAAGAACGCCGCTGAGGCACCTCGCTCCGACGGCGACGAGCCCGACTCTGTCCTCCCTCCGCTCAGGAGTCTGGACTTGCGATTCCCAACGGGATAGCGCATTTGTATCATTACGACTAACTAATTTATAGACACCGCGGTAAGACACCCAGACGGTCGCTCGATGCCTCCGCCCGCCATCGATCACTTCGCATCACTGCTGTCACCGGTGTCAGCGCCGGTGGAAAATGACACATTTTGATCACGTGAGGGATGCCAGCCGGCTTTGCCCACCGGGCACGTCTCGTCCCCCTGCCGGGCTGGCTGGACTGCCTCGCTTTTCAGACCGTGCCTAGCCTCGACTGGTGCGTAACTTACGCTCGTTTATGGCACATCTGTCTTCCGGCTGTGGCCTCCACGCTTTTACCCGTCTATCCTGGCCTATCTTTCCCAAACGCTCTGCTGCGAAGTAGGAATTCCAGACCATCCTAAACAAATGCCCCGGATGCGTTTTACGAGGCTCTTTGCGCTTCCTTCCTCAACTTCGTTTCCACACAACGGAATTCTATGCGTTTTTCTTTCCAGTGAAAAGTTTTATTACTATGCCACATCCATCAACATCGTGGTATTGCCACGGCCACCGTGTAAGAACCAATCTGTGCCGCAGTCTTAGCCTCAAATTGCCGTAATCACGCGTGGAAATGCGTGTAACCTCTAAGACCTTCTGGCAATCACCTAGCTCCTTCCTGGTACCATCCTCAGAGCTCTTCACACCCGTGCCAAAATTAGGCACATTTTCGCGCTCAAATCCGCGAAAACATCAACAAGCTTAGTACGCACCATCGTGTGTTGTTCAAACTAATCTCGTTTGGTCCCAATCAACGGCCGCAAGACTCTCCGGGAAGCTTGTGTTTTTTTTCAGCTTCCCGATCGATGATGCATTGTCGTTTGGGCCAACAGGCTGAAAAGTTGGTTTGACCAAGTAGGTGTCAAGAGTCCTGGTGTCCTTGATCACAGAAAAGCCACTAGCCACGCTGCGGTGACCGACCACGCCTGCAATTGGCGTTCCGGCGGTTCAGGATTTTTTTTCTGGGTAAAACACTCAATCGATGAGGATGCTGATGGTGATGAGATGATCTGCGACTATTGCGAGCTACATTCGGCTGGTGCCTAGATGTGGGCGTGAAGAAGCGAGCAAAATGCCCTTGTGGGTTATCTGTTTTAGAAGCCCTATGTGAGCGCAACGGGTGGATCAAATGAGCCTTTTTCAACGGCAGAATGCCCAACAACGGTGGGTGTTTAAGATTAGTAGCACTAGCTCTAGTGCGTGCGTGTCATAACAGTATATTTGGAATTGAAAAACGAACACACATTTGGTAGACCAGGGAGGGATTCTGGGTGTGGATATATACAGATATATATATATCTTTATCTATCAATGAGTCTTCCTGCCTACAAAACCAAAGCTGCCGGCTCTAGAGATTGTCGACCAAGTGGGTTCCAAGCACTCAACTCCAAAACTCACGCTTCGACTACAACTATGTCAGCATTCAACGATTACTGCGTAGTGTGCCAGCGTCTCATCGACGGCTCCAGCACACTTTACTGCTCGCAGGCATGCTGTGGGCGCGACGTGGGCTCCGAGCGGCGCAAGAGCGTGGTGGAGAGCCTGGTGGCCACTCCGCAGCTGTGCCCCGTCGATTTCGAAGCCGGCAACGATTCCGAGGATGAGGACCTTCCGGATCTCGACTACAATGCCACGGTGCCGACAACGCTAAGCTCTCCGAGAGCTATTGAAAAGGGAGGCCAGGACGGCTACTTCTCGCTGGTTTCCGAAATGTACCTCGATCACACTGCAGAAGATAACTACAAGCTGTGGCTGAACGCCAGGGCCCTATGACACAGCGGGCTATGGCGGTGGTGGGAGTTGGAAAACAGAAAATTACAAAAATTAGTGGAGGAAAAACCCACCCACTACAACTACCAAGCCATACCGCCTTTCACCTTCCCACCATGGTGTAGGTGTACTACTTCCACACGCCCCAGCATATTGCATTCGCAACCAACCTTAATAGCATTATAAGAAAAACAAATCGAGTTCCACCATCAGCGTTGCTCTCTACAAGACATCACGAAATTACGGCCCATGCATTCATACCATTGCTCAACGTTTAGTTACCTAGCTTTTTATCATGTATACACTTGAAAAACCTAAAAAAAGGGCCAAAGTAGCTAACTACCTTCCTATCCCGCTGTGTCATAAGAATCTCTCCGTCGCTCACCTGATTTGGGTCAGCCGTGTGGTGTTCATGTGAATTTTGATATCCAGGTTGTCGGTGTCTTCTTCTATGTTCTTTACACGGCCTTGTTGGGCGTCGATTTCGCCTCCTGTTGCGATGGCAAGCCTTTTCAATCTTCCACTAACTTGGCCCACCTTGTCTAGGTTCTTGTCGATCTCCAGTTCCATCTCGTCGTCTTCCTCGTCGTTTTCAAACTGGTAGCGCTTAGCTTTCTCCAAGATAGCCTGGTTTTGGTAGCGCTGCTTGACACTGTCGTGTGGTTCATGACTTGACGCATTCAAAGCGCCTTCGATGCGATTAGTGGACTGCTGAAGGCGGCCATTGGTTTGCTTTTGCATGAGTTTGTCCTCGATCCTTTGGTTTCTGATGCGGTCTTCCGCCTCTCGCAGCCTTCGTTTAGAGTTGAAGGGATTGCTCACATGAACTGCCAAAATGTTCCGGTTGAGCTTCTTTAGCTCTGCCACTTTGTCGTCCGCGACCCTGTTTTGCATCTTCATTAGATCAAGGTTCCTCTCCACGTTGTTCAGCTTCTCACTTTGATGGCCCAGCATTCCGAGGGTGTTGGTTCCTGCCATTTCTGCCTCCTGTGCCATTTTCAAAGTGTTCCTGGTAGAGGCTACGGAACTTTGCTTCGTAAAACGGATCTCTTTCTTGATTTCGTCCACCGCCTCATCTTCCTCCTGTTGCTGTTTCAATTCGTTCTCTCGCTGTAAGTCCTCGAATGTCTGGAACCCCCGGGACGGTTCGCCAGTGGGCGCATACTGCTGCTGCTGGCGTTGGTAGCCACTTCCTTCGTACCCAGCGTGCATGGATCCATTGAAGTCATCTTCGTCTTGTTGTAAAGTGGCATTAAGGTCGATTTCATCGTCGTTCAGGTCAGAGCGCTCGGCCTGCTGTTCACTTTCAAAATTGAACGAATCGTCCGGAGGTACCGAACTAGTCCTATCGAGCGATGCAGGCCCCTGACTACTCGCACTAGCAGCATACGGATCTCGAAGGGCTCCGGCCAGACGTTGGGGACCGCTATTATAGCTTTCACTGTTTTTAAGACTCGCACTTGGTCTGTGCTGGGGTGCAGCCGAACCATAACTCACGTTATTCTGAGAGCCAGCATAAGGGTCATTCGCCAGAGAGCCATAAGGGTTTTGGGATGTCCCTGGAGTGGCATTGCGAGACGAGTTTTGAGAAGTCGAGTTTTGACGGCCCACATAAGGGTTCGCGGTGGACGACGATTTCTGCTGTCCCGAATAAGGATTCGAGGACAGCGATTCTGCTTGTGGCGCCCTATTGTAAGGATTAGAGGTACCCGGCTGTTGACCACCATAACTATTGTTCTTCGCAGGTTGCTGGCTATACGGATCTGTCGAACGCATACCATATGGGCTTCCTCGGGAGTAGGGATCGGCTGCCTGTTTTTCATACGGGTTTGTGGCGCGCATATTGTCTTGAACATTATTCCTGGCGTAAGGATCAAAACCGCTCTTATCTGGAGCACGCATGTAGGCGTCACTCTCGGGTTCTGAGTCCATAGCCGATTTATTCAAGTCATTCAAGGTAGCACTGTCAGTCTGACCCTTTTTGTCGTATCCTGGGGGAGCGTAGTATCGATCTTCAGCATGATCCTTAGCAAAGTGTCCATAGGCTGAGAATTTCTCCTTCCTGACGCGGCTTACGTTCTTGGTTGGAATACCGAGTTCATTCAACTTCTCTCGGTTCATTTCTGGAGTGTCCTCCTCGGGGGGTTTGATTTTGAAAAAACGCTTGATTCCCATCTTGTACCAGACACAGATTTAAGCAAGTAGTTCAAAAGAGGTATCTTAAAGTCCTTCTTATCTTCTACCAGGGTATGAAAGTAGAGTGTTGGAGTTAAAGGTAGTTTCAATGCCTAACACAATTTTAGATTACTAGTCTATACTTAGTACAAAGTGATTAAAGATGGTCGACGAGGCGAATCTTCATACCAAGGCTGCAATCGGCCCATTTTCCATCCTTCACATGCCTCTGAACGCATTCTTACCGGCTCTTCTACCATGGATACGCGCTCTGGAACGACCAGTATCTTTCTTAGCAGTCCCCTCAGATCCGTCTTCTTCGTCGTCATCGTGGGCAGTAACAGGCTTCTTGTGACTCTTAGACGGACGCTTGGAGGGAACATAACTGAACTCCGCTTCACCTTGGTGATTACGACGAACAACAGCGGTGTTGGCCGCACGGTGTTGCTCCTCTTCACGAAGTGCAGCAACTTTCGTATCAAAAGCGCCATCCCGCGTGTCTTCCTCATATTTATCGTCAGTTCCCACACTCATTTGGTTCATGAACTTAGTAGCACGCTCACGCTCTTGCTTACGATTTTGGGCGGTGGCGATTTTCTTGGCCAGCATCTTCTTTTCCTTTTCAGTCATTTCACGAGCTGAAGCTTGAGATTCAGACTCCGAATCTTCATCCTCGTCCTCGCTGTCATCCGCCTCAGAATCCGAATATTTACCTCTGCCTTCTTTGAGGGCAATTCTCTCCTCGTCGGACTCTTCAGCAGCTGTGAGGGCTCTGATACGCTTGGCTGCACCTTCTTCAGTTTCTTTGGCAGACTTGACAGGATTCAACTGCTTGTAATCGTAATCATGTTCATCCACCTGGAAATCTTCGTCTTCGAACATCTCTTTGAAACGTTCATCCACAACCACGTCGTCGGCCATTTTTCCACCACGCTTTTGCGACAATCTGTCGACCAATTCTTTATTGATCTTGACCTTGGGCTTGGTAACGGCACCCGAAGTGCGAATTCTAGATTCCCGTTCCTTCTCGATACGACGCCTGATTTCCCTCTCTCTTTCGTCTCTATATGAGTTTGGATTAGCAATCAGGGAAACCTTGTCGTACAACTCGTTATTGATGAAAAACCCATGCATATAAGACCGCAGTACTTTGGAACCGACTAAATGGGCGAGGCCGAGTTTCTTCACGTCTTCCCTCGTGATAAATCTGTAATTGGAGTATACAGAGTCGCTTGGCTTTTCTTCTAACTCCTCCGTGATAGAATCCAAGAATGAGCACCACTGTGGGGCAGGTCCCAGGTTTGGAATGTAGTAGGTATGCATTGGGATTCCCTCATTGGCTGTAAAAAACATGCCCGTTCCAGGTATGTGCTCGATATCATTTATATCTACATTCGGCTCCATTGAAGCGAATGCTTTTCCACTATTCCTGTCCCAGATCTTGGCGATTCTCTTATCGCAAGTTAGAATGTTGTTGTTATTGCCCTCTGCACCGGTATTATCTAGCCACACAAGCTTTTTGATTTCAAACCCATAGCCTTGGTCTTTAACGATGACCGGTTGTGATGTACGCAGATCGTAGAGATAAGAATATCCGGTTGACGTCCCGCAGGCGAAGTTCAAGCCGTCCTTCCTGAAGCTTGTCGCGGTTACCTGAAACGGCGAATTATCGAAGCTGTTTTCCAGTGAAAGTTTGGCGGCTCTAGACCGTGCTCGAGAGTCCCAAAACTCAACTGTATTCTCTTCAGTACCTACGGCAACAAGGCCATTAGTATCATTTACTGAAACGTGGTTAACACCTTCTGAGTCAAGCTTAAAAGGATTCAGGAATCTACCTTGCTCCAAATTCAGCCTGTACAGCTCATCGCCGCTTGCGCCGATGTAAAGGTCGCAGTTGACCTTATTGTACGCCAGACTTCTTCCAAACTTTGGTATCCTTGTGGTGTAGTGAATTCCTCCTTTGTTCTGGAATTGTATACTTCTATCGTTTTGCAGATGAACAGACTTTGTCCAGTCGTCCGATAGGATTAGAAAGTCAACGTTTTCGGCGTCTGTATGCCTCTCAAACTTCAATGATAAGTTGGCAAAATCGTAAAGATGTATCTGAGGCTTGTAAGTCCCTGTGGCCATAGCAAACTGACCGTCTGGTGTACATTTAATCTTATTGGAGGCCTCGCTGAATTCAAAATCTTGTATCAGCTCCACACGGTTTTGAAATTCCAAATCATTCTTCAGTGACCTCTTCCGTTTCTTCGCTATCCAGTCTGGCAAAGATCTCGAGAAATTTGTACCCGAGACCTGGTATACAGAATTATCACTAGCCGAAGTAGATTTGAGAACCATTTTCCTTGGATTCTATGGTAAGTGCTAAACAGCTATGTTAGTTTTGACAAATGAGATGAGATTGCCGATGCGATGAGCTTCAAATTTTTTCAGTTCCTTTTCTCTCATCAATCACTCCGCGAGTTGAAAATGAGAAAAAGTGAAGACTTGCAAGCGACTTAAATCAAGACTTGGAGCTCTACAAAAGTTAGTGCTTACTGTTGCAAATAGTCAAACCGGTCAACATGTACTGACTGTGCCCTACTGTTGTTTGTGGCCCTGCTATGACCACCCATAATATAGTTTTTGCCCGTGTTCACCGCCGCAGAGCTAAAATCCGTGGACAATAGCGGGCCCTGGGAAAAGCAGCCTGCGTCCCATTTGGTAGCATTAGTGGAGCTATTAGCTATCGGACCGCTCATTGAAATGGCACTTTTGCTGCCATCTGGAAATTGCGAGTGTCGCGTGGCTGAAAAAGGGGATGTCTGTGCAGTACCATACCTTTCCGGCTGGTTGCCTACGAAACCATAATCCGCAGTGGCAGAGGTGGGTTGACTAGCCATCGCTAAGGGAAGTACGTCTTCACTTTCAAAACCATTGGTTTTCTGGTGCTGTGACTTGGTAGAAGGGATAAAGGAAGTTGCATGCGTGTTGTATCGAGATGCTGGTCCGGTCCTCTTCGTATCACAGCTTATGTTGTCAGTATTGGAGGCTGAACCCAACGCTACTCTTCCCATTGCGCGGCTCCAACTGGGAGATGCCGAGGCAAGAAGTTGAGGGAAATTGATGACTGCTGTGGCCACAGCAGGCATCGGCATCATAAGGGCAGAATAAAGTTGGCTGTATACCTCTGACCCATCATTCCAAATGCCGAGGTAATCATGAAGTGCCTGATGTGCCGGGGCTCCGATTTTCAAGGCACTGCCCCGTTCGTCGACGAGTACACATTGCAGAATTCGCATGGAGACCCTCTGCAAAGTGAGTTCCATCCGGGACGTTCGTGCTAAAAACTTGATCAGTTCGTGGGCTGATTCTTTTCCAAAAGTGCGTATAATGGCTTTGAAAAATGTCCGGGTTGAAAGAGACAGCTGTTTACCCAGTATTCTAGATTCGTGTGTGCCAATAACCTTTGAGAGGTATCCATCTTCCTGCAACTGTTCGGCTAGAAGCATGACGGAAACGCCCGCTATAAAGAAAAGGTCCAAGACATCTGAACGCGCTTTGTTCTCTACGACATGTGAGAAGTCATTTGCACCACCGTCTTTAGGCTTGGCCGATAGACCCGTACCATTCCTTTCATAAAAGTCCAAAAGTAAACAGTTGATGTTTTCGAGGTAGTTTATCGACTGGAGTACTGTCCACACGATTGTGGACAATTTGGTGGTTTGGAAATGGGATTCGTGTCCGCTGTGATCGAAACTTGACGCCGATCTTGAGACAGGAGAGATTTTCGGAACGATTTTATCAAAGAAGGGCGGTAGTTGATAAGGCGACTCTCTGGTTGCCCACTTTTTGTTGTCAGCCTTGAGGTGTCGGGCGTTATTTACTAGAGTCCCCATGCTCAAGAGAAATCGAGTCAAAAGGTATTGTACTATGTTCAAAAGTCCAGGTAAGCTAAGCGTGGTCCCCATGCTCCCCAATTCAAGATGGAGTGTCTGTATTTGCTCCTGTGTGCAAATTTCTAGAACCCGGCGCAAGGCACAGTGCAGCAAGGACACCAGATGGGGTTCTTCCAGAAAGTTCAAGTCGGGATGGTCCACAATTTCCATTAGTACGGAAAGGTTGAATTGCGTGTCGTTCTCGAGTCTTTTAAAACAGTCGTTCTTGGTACACGTTGACAGAACATCCTGGCAAAAAGTCTTGAAAAAGGGCGGCAAATACCGACCACCATGCAGCGAGCGGCGCGCGACGCTGTAAAGGAAAAAATCTACGGACTTTGAGCTGTGACTTTGGAGCTCTTCCCATTGCGGGAGGTCGGGTGACAACGATGCGATCAGAAAGTCCAGGCGGTGCTCCTGGGTGGTGGCGCGCATCAAGTTTTTGGCCAGAAACGCCGCGTCGAGCCTTAGGTCCGGATATTGGAAAGCCCAGAGTGGGGCCCATTGCAGTCTGAGGACCGGACCAAGGCCCAGCCGCAGTGTTTCGAAGGTCGCAATGTCAAGCTTGTCGAAAGTCTCCAAGGTCGCGACGACCGTGTAAACGCCTGGTTTATAGTTGGGGGACAAAGGCGCCGTGCCGCAAATCTCACGCAACTGGGAACGCAAGCTTCGATTTTGCTCCACAGCCCTCGCGAAATTGCACACCAAGCCGGCCAGGTCCGGGTGCACCGCGCAGTACGCGAACGTGACTGCCACAAGGTCGGCACAGATCTCCCAGCGAGCTCTTCTTGCCACCAAAGACCGCACCATGGGTGTAAACACATCGTCAGTTGTGGTCAGATCCACATTCTGGGCTGGCTTCAAGCTGCGAATCGCGTTCAGAAACGCCAACGCATCGTCCCAAACGCTTTCTCCCTCTCTTGCGGCGTCGCAGCCCTGGAGAAGTCCCAGCGCAGTTCTTTCGACCTCCAGCAGTGCTGCATTGTCCGTGGGAACATCCCTATTTGGACTCCAGTGGGTCCCCATCCCAGCGTCGGCGGCTAAATGGTTCTCTTCCAGAGTTGCGGTACTTGGCACCCTGTTCATCCACGCTAGAATCGTTGGACGCAAACGCCTGCTGGAAGCTTATTATATACCGTCTACGAGACCGGTTTCAGCGTGTAACTGGTCCGCGAGGTGTGAGTAGAGGAGTTGAAGCCCCATTATATATGAAACAGTCGTTGGATCCAGGACCTCGGTCGCCATGTACGAGTTTGGTGAGACACATCGTCAACAACCTCAAATGCGCAACTACTTGAGATGACAGTTAAGCCAGCTGCCTGTGTACGCCTATATTCTAGCTGTTTCAGATGACTTCGTCTAGCTTCCCTCACCCTCGCTTTTAAATTGACGGGTGCTGGGACAAAGCTTGTTACGTGCCGAAGAGAATGTACAGAATGACAGCACGACAGTGAGGCCTCGCTGTACAGTCCGCTATTCTGTTGCGGCCAAGTGGTGAACCACAATGTTGGTTGCATGTCGCTTTTGACCCGATAGCACCACAATGGCCCGCTAGAGTGGGAAAACACGGCTGGCATCAATGGGAGGGTGTGTGAAGGCCAGCGTACCAGCAGAAGAGAAGCCATTGGTGTCCGCCCGGCAGGTGTTGTTTCCACCGCGTCAAGCTTTGCACTGGCTGGTCACAATATTCTTCAGAGTGATGTTCCCGGCGTCATGAAAAGATATATTAATGTCACTCTTATTGTGTGTAGACCGAAGCATTGGGATGGTGAAGGTTAAGCTGAAGAATGCTATCAATGCGTGGTGCCAAAACGAGACACCTGTATCCTGGGAGGGGCCAGGGGCGGTGTTGCTGTGTGTACCTGGGTCTCGGAAAATGATATATGTTCCGAGAGAGCAAGGTGGATGATGGGACGCGACGGATATAGCCCAGAACCGAGGATTATGAACCAGGGTGGTCCAGGCAGTCCCTTCCCAAGAACCGCCAAACCGGGAGCATGCGAGTGGCGTGGCCGTTCAGGAACGAGCAAGCGGGCCACACTACGCTGGCACGCTGGCGCGGATGCAAGAGTCGCCGAACGCCGGTTGCCCAGCCCGCGAGTCACGCGACCTTTTTGTCCTTGTCACGTGACGCGAGTCACGTGATTCATCTTCCCGTACATAATGCTTCGGCATCACGTGCCGCGGCGCTGACGGTGATCGACCAGGCTTAAGGGATTGTAGTTTAGTCTCAGTGCAAGAACGGGCACCGGTGCCAAGTAGCCGGCAGAGTCTGACCATCTGGGTGCTAAGGGGCACTTGTCAGACCATCAGCTTTTGACAGACGTTAGCGACTTGGGGAGGGCCGTTTTTTTTTGAGACAAACTATAAGTACAAGTACCATCGCACATTTCACAGTCAGGCCGGGGAGGCGTTTTTGAGACGGACTAGCAAGTATAAGTACCATTTGTCTGATACTCGCGAAGAATAGCCAATCATCGATACCGCGACCATGGGAAAGGCCCTGATAATTGTTGACCTCCAGCACGACTTTCTTCCTCCACACGGCTCGTTGGCCGTGCCTGGCGGAGACGAGATCGTCGCGCCGATCGTGGAATTGGCCAAGGACGACAGGTGGAGCGTGGTGGTTGCCACTCAGGACTGGCACCCGCGCGACCATGTTTCTTTCGCCGTCAACCACAACGTGCCGGAGTTTAGCGAGTTTGTATATACGTCGCCCATCAGGCGCAACGAGACGCAGGCGGCCACTCTGTGGCCCGTGCATTGCGTGCAAGGAACGCAGGGTGCGGAACTCGCACCAGAACTGGTGCACACGCTGGACCGGCTGGAGTGCGACCACCACGTTGTCCAAAAGGGCTTCCTGAGTGACCGCGAGTATTACTCTGCCTTCCACGACATCTGGAGCGACCACCATACGCAGCTACACGGACTTCTGCAGAAGCATGGCGTCAACGAGGTTTCCATCGTCGGCGTGGCTTTGGACTTTTGCGTCAAGTCAACCGCAGTTTCCGCCGCAAACCTTGGCTACCGCACCACCATTCTCAAAGACTACACCCGTGGGATCGCCACAGACGCCAAGGCGCAGTGCAATCTTGAACAAGAACTGGTCCAAAACGATATCCTTTTGAAGTAGGGTGAACCGTGGCGCAAACACGGCGGCGACTGTGTGGGAAATACTGTTGGCCCTGGGGTGTATAATGTCACTGTATTGCCCTGGGGTGTGAATATTCTCACTGTTGGCCCTGGGGAGTGTATATTGTTGCCCCGAAGTGTATATAATGTCACTGTATTGCCCTGGAGGGTGTGAATATTCTCACTGTATTGCCCGAAGTGTATATAATGTCACTGTATTGCCTGGAATGCGTATAATGTCACTGTATTGCCCTGGAGGGTGTGAATATTCTCACTGTATTGCCCGAAGTGTATATAATGTCACTGTATTGCCCTGGAGAGTGTATAATGTCACTGTATTGCCCTGGGGTGTGAATATTCTCACTGTATTGCCCCAGAGTGTATAATGTCACTGTATTGCCCTGGGGTGTGAATATTCTCACTGTTGGCCCTGGGGAGTGTATATTGTTGCCCCGAAGTGTATATAATGTCACTGTATTGCCCTGGGGTGTGAATATTCTCACTGTATTGCCCGAAGTGTATATAATGTCACTGTATTGCCCTGGAGAGTGTATAATGTCACTGTATTGCCCTGGGGTGTGAATATTCTCACTGTATTGCCCGAAGTGTATATAATGTCACTGTATTGTCCGAAGTGTATAATGTCACTGTATTGCCCCAGAGTGTATAATCTCACTGCATCGCCCGAAGTGTATATTCTCACTGCGTCGCCCGAAGTGCGTATATCCTCACTGTTGGCCGGTACAAAACGCCAACTGGGCAGCGCTCGAATGACGCCGTGCTACCTGCTTCGAGAACGCTACATTCGAAGTGCGAGGCGCCACCGTGAGCGCGGGTGCATAGACTAGTTATTCCCATCGTGAGCCACCCAGTGCCGGCCTCACACATAGTCTACATGGCCGACTCCCTCTCTCTCTCTCGCCCTCCCACTGGCACCTACCCGCCCGCTACCGCCCGCCGCCACCTGACTGATCCGAAAAGTATCCGCTTTCTTCTCGGCCAGCGCGCCTCCGGCCGCCCGGCCGTGCGCCACGACAACCGCGTCTAGCGCGCGCGCGCGCGCGCCCCGGGTTCTGGAACCTCACGGTTGGGCCCCTCTGCCCGTCACAAATTTTCGGCGCGGTATAAGAAGGCGCTCCTCCCGGCGCACAGCCGATCGTCCCTCCGCGCACGCTCGCTCGCAGACCAATGGCCAAGCTCAGCAAGCTCCCCAAACTCTCCAGGCGCGGCAGAACCGCGCTCGCGTCGGCGGTGTGTGTGTACGTGCTCCTGGCGTTCCAATTGCACAGCTGGCGAGTGCATTCCGGGTTCTACAAGGGCCTCACCACAGAGCTGCCGTCGACCGCGCGCGCCGGCGACACCAACCTCAAGCGCTTCCAGCCGCCCGCCGCGGCGGCCGCGGACGCGGCGGCGACGGGCTCGCTGGCGAGCCTGCGATCGCAGCTGGCGCTGCAGTTCCCGTACGACGCATCGCAGCCGATGCCCAAGCGCGTGTGGCAGACGTGGAAGACCGCGGTGGACTCGCCGCAGCTGTCGCCCGAGTTCCGCAGGAACTCCGGGCTGTGGATGGAGGCCGCGGAGCTGGCGTCGTACCAGTACGCGCTGGTGCCGGACGCGCACGTCCTCGCGCTCTTGCACAACCTGTATGGCGGGGTGCCGCAGGTGATCCAGGCGTTCGAGTCGCTGCCGCTGCCGATCCTCAAGGCAGACTTCTTCCGGTACCTGATCCTGTACGCGCGCGGCGGCATCTACTCGGACATGGACACGTTCCCGCTGAAGGCGCTGGGGTCGTGGCCGCCGGCGGCGACGGGGGCCGCGATCCAGTACCGCGGCCGCGCGGCCAGCAGCGGCGCGGCCAGCAGCAGCGGGGCGCCGGAGGCCGGGTTCGTGGTGGGCATCGAGGCGGACCCGGACCGCGTGGACTGGAGCGACTGGTATGCGCGGCGGATCCAGTTTTGCCAGTGGACGATCCAGTCGAAGCCCGGCCACCCGCTGCTGCGCGAGCTCATCGTCAACATCACCGCCACCACGCTCGCCAGCACCCACGTCCGGTCCTCGGCGCAGGCGCCGCCGTTCAGCATCGACGAGGACCATCGCGCCGACTACTTGGTCAACTGCCGCGACAAGCGGCGCTTCGACGACGAGTTCCCGGCCTCGCAGAAGAAGACCGCCGCCAACGTCGACGGCACCGACACCATGAACTGGACCGGGCCCGGGGTGTTCTCGGACGCGGTCTTCAACTACCTCGACAACCTGATAGCCACCAACCCGGACGTGGCCATCATCAACGACAACCTGCGCGCACACGGCGGCGCGGGCACCCACAAGTTCTACCGCAAGGTGACCGAGGGCCTGGAGTCCGCAGCCGTTTTTGTCAAGGAGTTCTTCACGCTGATCGAGGAGCCCGTGGCCGTCGACGACGTGCTGGTCCTGCCGATCACCAGTTTCTCGCCGGGCGTGAACCAGATGAACGCCAAGGAGGACGACCACGCCATGGCGTTTGTCAAGCACATGTTTGAGGGTTCATGGAAGGGCACGAAGCCCGGCACCGCGCCCGACACGTAGCTCCTTCGCCCTCTCCAGCTCCGCTCATACTTCCACTAAATACATAATAATACACACCCGCAACCGTGCGGCTACAGCACTACACACGCGTTCTTCTTCTTGCTCTTCTTCCTGCGCTTGGGCTCCGGTTTCTTGGGCCCGCCCACGGGTGCCTTGTCCCTGCTCACCGCCGTCTTTTCCCTCCCAGCAGGAGCCTCGGCTCGCGCAACACCCGCGCCCGCGCCCGCGCCCAGGCCGGCACTCGCACTCGCGTTCGCGTTCGCCGCCTCCAACTCGTTGCGGATAATCTGTCTCACCACGTCTACAAACACTTCCTCCACGTTGCTGCGCAGCAGCGCGCTGGTCTCGTAAAACGGCACTTTCCCCCATTTGCTGCTCATCTCGATGCCCTCCTCGACCGACACCACCCTCTCTTCCTCCAGGTCCGCCTTGTTGCCCACCAGCACCATTGGCACCCGGTCCGAGTCCTTGATTCGCAGGACTTGTTCGCGAAGCTCCACCAATTCCTCCAGCGATTGCCGGTCCGTCACCGAGTACACCAGCAGAAACCCGAGCCCAGATTTGATGTACAGCTCCCGCATCGCCGTGAATTGCGCGACGCCCGCGGTGTCCAAGATCTCCAGGTCGAAGATCTTGTTGTCAATCTCCATGGACTTGCGATACGAGTCTTCGATCGTCGGGTCGTACGTGTCCAGATACACGCCCTGGACGAATTGCACGGTTAGGCACGACTTGCCGACCCCGCCGGCTCCTAGCACCACCAGCTTATAGTCTCTCATCGGTTGTGTTGACGTGTGGATGTGTTCAACTGGTGGACGAGAGGTTGCCAATCTGGGTACGTTATATCAATTGTATTAATTTATTTTTCAATATCAAGATATTGAAACCCTCATCGCGATCGGCATCGCGGGCGCGAGGTCAGACAAACAGACAAACCCATGCTTGGGATTCACCTTGGAACAGCCCGAGTGGGCTTGGGCCTTTCTGTGCGCATCTGGAACCGCGGTTATTCGGAGCTGGTATCGAAAACCCAGTCGAAAACGCGGTTCTCGCTCGCAAACTTGAAGATTGGCCGAGCAGTGGATGTGGCCCACCATCCCAATGCCGACACGATGTATGTATCGCAGATTGATGTGACAGCCCCCGGTGGAGCCGCTACGGTACGACAGGTGTGTAGCGGGCTCCGGGCGTACGTGGGTGCCGATGCACTGGAGGGAAGTTTGGTGGTGGTGGTGGATAATTTGAAAAAATGCAAGCTTCGAGGCGAGGTCAGCGAGGCAATGCTGCTATGTGGCGAGGACACGGTCCAGGGGATTGTTGTGCCATGCCGGCCTGCCCTTGGTGCGGTAGATGCTGCTTCTCTGGTGGGGAAACAAGTGATTTTGGCCGGAAGCGCGGGCGAGGTCGCAGCGGAGACCAGAAGACTTAAGCGGGCCGAATGGGAAGAGCTGGCATCACGGCTTTCGGTGGACGCGGACCACCGCGTCGTGTTTTGGGACCCCGAGGCGGGGAAGACGGTGCCGCTATGTGTTCTGGACGGGGAGCGAGAGGTGGGCATAGTGGTGGACTCGGTAGGGCCAGGTAGCGCGGTTTGCTAGGAGAAGGCTTCTACTTCTGTTTGGACCTTTCAAGAAACCATGCCGCATATTTATGACCTCCTCAAGAGCTTTCAGTTTTGGGCCTCATCCAGTCTGCCAATCAGTGCATGTGTCTTGCGTTGGGTTGTAGCTTCCGCGTTACCCAGTGCCCTAATTCTTCATACATACGCGATTGGCTGATATTTCTCGAAACATGGGCTTACGCCAAGGATGCATGACAGAGGTGTGTCACAAAGTACTTGAAAGCGGGTACCTGAGATTCTCTTTTCCCAAAATTTTTGGGATGAGTATCGTCGACTGATCGACTGTTCGTGGCTGTGCGTAGCACCCTAAGCCTGTGATTTTGGAACACCCGTTTTTATCCTTTGAAACCCACGCTTGGCTCTTTGACAAGGGTTGTGAGGCATACAAATTCGGTCCCTTCATCTTCGCCGCAAATGATATACTCGTCCTTGCAAGATCATAAGTAAGGAAGTCCATGGAGCACCTTGGCACCCTACCAAATGCACAAACTTGTCCGTGGCGGGAAACAAATTTTCTGATGTTGCTGCGGGATGGTACCGCCTATTGTCCACTATGATAAAAACTATGGGTTTAGGAAGTGTGTGAAGTGGTTAAAGTCTCGCCAAGAGTTACACACTTCCCTCCTCTCGTGGTTTTGGCAATTTTTGAAGAAAAATCAGGTTCCCAAGCATGAGTTCATGCATCTGATTTTCATAAGCATACCACCGGCATCTTGTAGACCCTCAAGCTTGGCGACGCTTTTAGGTCCACTATCCATTATAATATTGTTGATATTTGCTTTCTTTGCAGTCTGATAGACGACACATCGATGCAACGACCCTTCGATACATCGACACTTCGATACAACGGCACTTCGATACAACGGCACTTCGATACAACGGCACTTCGATAGCGATGTATGTCTTCTTCTTGGAATTCACATATCAGTGGAAATACCCTCTTAACGGTCTGCAAGGTGTGCTTTAGTTGCTAGTTTGACAGGACCGCCTTGAAAAGACAAGACAGCTTCTTTTTTAGCCCCCAACTAGGACAGCAGTGAACGAGAGCTGAAAATTTCGACATGAATTCAAGCAATCGCTAAGCGTGCTCAGCAGATGAATACAGACCACTGTAGGTAGTCAGGAGGGGTAAATGTGATTTGGTAGCCCAACTAGCTTTCGGGTTCGTCGAATAACCACCCCCTGTTAGTTGATCTGCGATGCCCTGCTTATCTACAACGACCCACTTCCTGGTCGCTTTCATGGTGCCTTCTGACATGGCGAAGGTCCTTTGACGAAGTTGGTAGCCATGACAATAAAACTTCTGTTGACCTTGCTGAGATCTGCACAAGGCAAGCGGAATAAAATTGTGGACTTCCAAAACTCACATTCTAAGCGGAGAATTGGATTACCACGCGGTATACTGATGTTATCGACTATATTCGAGTTTGTGGACTTTGGATCCGTTACTCCGCTGGGCTTATTGCATTCGTCCCCATGTTTTCGCTTTTCTATTCTTCGATTTCTCTCCAGCCTAGGTGGCTACACGACTCTGGTCCATCACCACCACTTGTTGCATCACCTTGAAAGGCCAGCCCCAAGGTTCACACGCAGCCCTATCTTCCATTTCTTGTCCGTTGACCGGTCCCTAACATGACAAAAGTCCCTGGACTTTGTGACTATTCTAAGTGCTACATAATGGCTCGTACATATTCTAACATCTACAAACACAACTGAGGCTAGAGATAAGTTGATCTGACTGGTATCATGGAAGGTGAACCTGGGCTTCAGACTGAGTTTAAGCGCCGAAAGTATCGAATTGTAATTAAACAATAAATATATTTGAAAATGAGATGCTCTCATACGAAAATCATCAAGGACGAATGTACTCGCGAGTACATTCGTGTATATCGCTATTAACGGCTGAATCGCTTTGTACGTGCATCTCATCTCGCGTGAAAATTTCATAATACACGCACCGCCAGGGAGATTCAAACGACCAATGGCCACGAGTTGACATTCAACACACCTAGCCCTACCCGGAGTGCAGATCGTGCGTAATTGAGTATCCGATGATTCACCAGATGGCGCCCTGGGTGCCGCAGTTTATCCAGTCGTGGAAAAACCACTCCCAGACCTTCACGCCATTTTCCTTTGCCACGGTCGACCCCATCACCAACCGGCCCAAGTGTAGAACGGTCATCTTCCGGGACTTTTTGTTTCACGACAAGCGCAGCAATGTGCTGACCTTCACCACGGACATGCGTGGCGATAAAGTCAAGGAAATCCTGGCGTCTGGGTCGGAAACGGCGCCGTTCGAGGCCTGTTTCTACTTCCCGAGTACGTGGGAGCAATACCGCTTCAGCGGGAAGTGCTTTGTGGTGTCGCAGCAGCAGACGCCGCCTATTTCCAGCAAATACAACCTACCAGACGCAGGGACGATCGAGTATCCAATACTGTCGCCCAGCGTTCACGGTGGTGCACAGGAGCTTTACAAATACGACGAAGGCCAGCAGCAACAGCTGAAGGGGCACGGAGAGGCGGGGGACGAGGAAGAGGAGCAGGAAGACTCAGAGGGCTCTGCTGCCGCGTGCCAGGCGGAAGGTGGCTCTGTACCGGCCTCGGGCTCGCAGCCGGCCGACCTTTCTCGTTCTTCCACAAGTAGCAGCCGCGGCGGGGGCGCCCCAGCCCACCCTAACCGCGTGCTAGGGTCTCCGGACTACGCTCCGCCCCTTGCCAAAGAATGGCAGTTGGAATTGACCCGCCAGTGGTTCAATCTGTCCCGCTCCACGAAGGCCCAGTTTCGCAAGCCAGACCCCGGCACCCCAGTAACCTCCGAGACCAGCAAACAGCTCGATAAGATACAGCGGGGGGTCGACGGTGCTAAGGAAGACGCCGGTTTCGACAACTTTGGCGTTGTGTGTCTGTGCATCGAAGAGGTCGATTTTTTGAACCTCAAGGATGGACGGGGCGGCGAGCGGTGGAAGTTTCGCCGCCACGTCGACCCGGATACGGGTGCGGAATCATGGAATGAAGAAGAAGTGTGCCCATAAGGGCCTCCAGCGCGAATAAGCGGGAGAAGCTCTGGTCGGTGGATGTTGCTGGCGAGCCCGGCCGTGTATCATGAGTGAAATTATTAGTTCCCGCGCGGGATCGGTTTATGGGCTAAAAGGGCCAGGATGATAAGCTGATGGCTGTGGACTGTAAAGGTATAAAAGGAACCAGAGTTACGAGCCAAGAGGTTTGTAAGTCACTATCTCATTGACACTCGCCAACCGTTAGCCTTGGTTTGCTAGAAAATACGCACGATACAAAGGCTTTTCTCGACTCGTTCAACAATGTCTGCCTGCTCTGAATACTACCCTACCGAACCTAGTTCTCCAGTCGTGACGACTGCCAGTGTTCCTGGCCCACAGTCTGTCCAAGGTTTGGAAACGCTTGGTCAGGTCTTTGACGCGAGACCAGCGTATTTCTTGGCGGACTACGAAAAATCGCTGGGTAATTATATTGTGGACGCGGATGGCAATGCCTTTTTGGACGTGTACGCTCAAATTGCGTCGATCGCGCTCGGCTACAACAACCCCAAGCTGATCGAGGCCGCCAAGTCGCCTGAGATGATTCGGGCTTTGGTTGACCGCCCGGCTTTGGGGAACTTCCCTTCTAAGGACCTAGCTCCAATTTTGCAAAAGATTTTGGATTTTGCTCCAAAGGGCCAGGACAAGGTCTGGTCGGGTCTCTCTGGCGCAGACGCCAACGAGTTGGCGTTCAAAGCAGCCTTTATGTACTACCGTGCCAAGCAAAGAGGCTACAACGCTGCTTTTTCCGCTGAGGAAAATACCACAGTCATGCAGAACGCGCAACCGGGATCTCCTCAATTGGCCGTCTTGTCTTTTAAGAAAGCTTTTCACGGGAGACTTTTTGCTTCCGGTTCGTCCACCTGTTCCAAGCCCATCCACAAGCTTGACTTCCCTGCTTTTGAGTGGCCGCACGCTGAATACCCATACTATGCGTTCCCCTTGGCCGAGAACGAGGCTGCCAACCGTGCCGAGGACGACCGCTGTTTAAAAATTGTGGAAGACCTCATCACATCATGGCCTACTCCCGTGGCAGCTTTGATCGTCGAACCCATTCAATCTGAGGGTGGCGACAACCATGCTTCCACTTACTTCTTGCAGAAGCTGAGAGATTTGACTTTGAAGCACGGTGTTGTGTATATCATCGATGAGGTCCAAACAGGTGTCGGTGCCACAGGTAAGGCTTGGTGCCACGAATGGGCCGACATTCAACCACCAGTTGATCTGGTCACCTTTTCCAAAAAATTTCAAAGTGCTGGCTACTTTTTTCATGACCCACTATTTGTACCTAATCAGCCTTACAGACAATTCAACACCTGGTGTGGTGAGCCAGCCCGTATGATTATTGCCGGTGCCATTGCGCAGGAGGTTACCGATAAGAATCTGATCCAGCAGGTATCTCGTGTCGGCGACTACCTTTTTGGCAAGCTGGAACAGCTCCAATCTCAGAACCCTGATAAATTTCAGAGATTGAGAGGTCAACACAGAGGCACATTCATTGCTTGGGACTTACCATCGTCTGCCCAGAGAGATGCCTTGCTCAAGTCTTTAAAACAGAAAGGATGCAACGTCGGTGGGTGCGCTGAGAAATCTGTCAGGCTCAGACCAACGCTTACTTTTGAAGAGAAGCATGCTGACATTCTCTTGGAAGCACTCACTCAGGCAGTTGCTGAACTAGAGAATTGAAAGATGGTTTGGCATTCCTGCACTCGCGCTTATATGATAGACTCACGTTGACCGAGAACCTTCACCTGTGTCCGGCATGTGAGGTTAATTAATTACTGAAAATGACCTCGATGACAAAAAGTGAAGGTACGTTGTATATAGGTGAATTAATTGCATGATTCTGTAAAGAATGACTTGTCTTCGAGCAATATGTGCCCTTGGTGAGGGTGTGTCGATCCCTGGCGTTCAGCAGCTCCTGAATGAAAATAAGTGGACACATTAGTCGAGGGCGTAATTAGATAATCCATAATTTGATATAAATGTACCGTTAGGAGTTCGGCCCTTGACCACCGTTAGCAGCACATTTTTGTTTTCAAGGTTCCGTGATGCCCATGATAGCTACAACGCATGTTCATCGTTTCGAGAGATGTCCTGACAACGCACATATTTGAGATCCTATTAAGAATGAGTTTAAGTAGCCTCGGTTAACAAGAGAACGCATGATACCCTTCTGAAGTCAGGGGCATCTAGCGGGCGGCATTGTATCAAGCGGGTGGCATTCGCCGTCACATGTGGAAAAATAAACTAAATACCAAATGTAGTTAGGATGATTACGCTGGATTTCAATGCCATCAGCTTTGAACAATGAGTGCGTCGATACACCTAATTTTTGAAAGCTCAAATTGAATCTCTAGGTCGCGACGCCAGTATCACCAATGTTTGCAACGCTCGAGATAATGGTAGCCCTTGAAGCACGACACTCGTGAATGATGATTTCATGGAGGCCTCGGTTACAATACCTCAAATGTAAAAGGAGACCAAGCTATACAAACGGAGACAAGGGCAAGGCCAAAATAACAAAGATGAGCACCGATTCGACAACTCCAGTCGAAGAATGGCTCACTGTCGGCAGGCTGGATGCCTCATTAGCACTCCTGACAACAAAAAATCACCACGTAATTGAATTTCCAACTATGCTTCTGCCGGATAACGTTAAAGCTGGATCCATCGTCAGGATCCAAGTCTCTGAAGATCATGATCTGGAACAGCAGGAGTTTGAAAAGTTCCAATCACTTCAAAATGAGATCTTAGAGAAATACGGAACTCGAAGACCCCAGAGTCCGGTGTTGAAAAGTATTAACGTCACACAAACCAGTGGTGTTTTGGGATGGGAGCCCATAGAGTTAGGCTCTGCCCAGCTGAAGTCACTAGTCCTTTATAAAGACGGAGTACGGTCTTTAATGATACCCAATCCCTTCAAAACTACCGCCACTAAGATCTCGGGGCTATCCGTGGACAGCCAGTATACGTTTCAGCTCAAATTGAGCACAACTTCAGGAGACCTCTGGTCAGATAAAGTTGTCCTTCAAACGCATAAGATGACCGATATGTCGGGGATAACTGCATGTTTGGGTGCACTTGAAGGCATCGAAGGGATTACAAAAAGACATATCGAGTCGAGTCTGCAAAACATTGGGGCGAAACCTTTACAGTCGCATGTAACTATCGACACGACGCATTTCATTACAAATGACAATGACAACGAAGATGCTGAACTTCAAAAGGCAAAGCAGAGTAACATTCCGGTGGTAAGGCCCGAGTGGGTCCGCGCCTGCGAACTTGAAAGACGAATTGTTGGTGTTCGTGGCTTCTATCTGGACGCCGATGCCAGCAATTTGGAAAGCTATAAATTTTTGAAGCTCCCTTCTTTGAACGAAGCAGCAAATGGGGAAAATAAGGTGAAAGAACCTCCAGAGATTTCTCGTGAAGCGAACACACCGGCCCCTAGTATTGGGGCTCAGGGTAGCTTATCCGCAGTTTCGACTGGAATTTCAAATACAGCAGTAAAAAGCGATGCTGAAGTAATTTCTGCGGTTCCCTCTGCGACAGTAGAACAACCACAAATAGCTGAAGAACCGGAAGCTTCCAACATAGTTGAGAAACTTGAAGACGTGCCCCAAGAGGCAGGCGATCCAGCCAGCGACGGCAACAGTCCTACGTTAACCTCTGAAATCCCCAACACCGAAGACGTTGCGGGAGACGAACAATTGAACGAGACGCAAGAAACTGTTTCGCTAACTCAACAGCCAGCAATCCAGGAAACTGCGGTGGACTCTGCGGTGGACGTTGGTGGAACTCCAGAAGTAGAAGAGCCTATCGTGGATCAAAAAGAAGAAGCTAGCGCTTCTGAGCCCGATATCGTCCCAGACTCGAACGGACGGGAGGTGCCTCTCCAAATAAATAGTTCGGAAACCATCACAACACCGGAGGGGAGTAGCACAGCCCACAAGGTCGAAGTGGCTGAAGATATACTATCCACCAATAGTGCCACCGCTAATGCTGCTGAAGATGTGGTGCCGACGAATACCGACCCTGTTGATCCATCCTCTACGGCAGAGCCATCGGAGAAGAACGAGGAAAGCGACCATGCCGAAGAAACTGCTCAGACTGAAGGTTTGGGCCCAACAGATAAAGCGAATGAAACCCCAGAATCTCTGGAGAAAGATTTGATCGCGGAAGTTTCCGAAATGCATGATCTACCATTACAGGCCGAATCCCCCAAGGCTGTGCCAGCGGAGACGGACACGCTTCCAGAGAACCCTCAAGAGGCTGTGAATGACGAAGCAAATGAAAATGAAGTTGATGATGACGATGACGATGAAAAGGCGATTGAGAGCACACCAGAGGCTGGAGAGTCGACGATCCCGGACACCACAAATGGCAACACTCCTAGCAGTTCGAAGAAGAAGAAAAAGAAGAGTAAGAAGAAAAATAAGAAGTAATGTGTTTGTGTTCGCGCCTTGTGGCCGTGTTTAGTAGTCTCCAAAAGTTCTCATTTTTTGTTTTTGATCTATTACAGTCTTGTACACAATTCGATTGTAACTCTATATAGACTTTAGCTGCCCGCGCTTATTCGCCAAAGAGTCTGCGCACTCTTTTCAAGATGGAATCCTTTTCCGGGTCGTAGGGATGCTCCTTCGATGGAATTTCCAAAACTGCCGGGAACGCAGCCGTGAAATTGTCTACCTGGCCTCTGATTTTTTCAGCAACGTGCTGGTTGATCAGCAAAATCGCGATGTCTTCCCTTTCCTGTGTATAATTGTCAAAGGCCGCTAAGACTTCTTCCCTGGTGGTTTTGCCCTCTTGGTACATGAAGAAGTTCTTCTCCTGACTCGAAGGCGAGACCTGGCCCACGCCAGCGAGTAGCATACCGGTGCATGTGTCTTCATCGCCGATAACCGCGATAAGAGAGCGCTTGTCGGACATCGGTCAATGGTGTATGTATCTTTTCGTTGTAAAAAGGGAAAGTAGCTAAGATTATGAAGGTTTCTTCAATTCCTACACATTGATTAGTACTCGTCAGAGATGATTTAGAGTCATACCAAGTAAGATTATGGGAAAAGAAGAAGCCATTGCCAATTCAAAGGGCCGCCAACGGATCTAGCGAAATTGTATGGTGATGGTCCTTAGGTGACTGGATGCTTTTCCATATTGTATCTTCTACTTGTTCCCTTGTTTTTTCGCTGTAGCCAATTTTGTAGCCATGCGGAAAATCAACATCACAATGGAAAACGTTCTGGAAAACAAGTCGAGCTAGACCCAGACTTTGGAGCTCTTGTAAATAGCCTTCCTTTCTTTATATACTTTATAGATGCTGCGGTTGACGGTTTCCAGTATTCCGGCCCTATTGGTGCGCCCATTTTCAGTTTGTCGTCCCGTTTTATCGGGACACAACAAATGGTCAACCATCAAACACGACAAAGCCAAGAATGACTCCGAGCGAAACAAGCTGTTCAACAAATTTGCCAATCAAATTGCGCTAGCTGTCAAGCTTGGAGGTGGGTCTTCAGATCCTCTGCTAAACGTCCGTTTGGCAGCGGCTATCGAAGCTGCCAACAAGAACAACGTTACCAAGCGGGTGGTGGAAAACGCTATACGCAAGGGTTCGGGAGCTACCAGCAAAGACGGAGCAAAGTCAGATACATGTGTTTACGAGGGAATGGGCCCCGGAGGTGTGGCCTTTGTTGTTGAGGCTCTCACAGACAACAAGAACAGAACCATCGGGCTGGTCAGAAGCGCTTTCACAAAGGCCAACGGGAGCATCACACCGACACTGTACTTTTTCGAACGCAAGGGAAGTGTTGTTGTCCAACCACCGGTCGCACTACGCGAATTCGACCAGGTCATGGAAAAGGTTTTGGAAATCGACGGAGTCGAAGATCTCGAGGTTTTCGAGCCACAAAACACCGACAAGGACGCACTGAGAGCCGGATACGGGGACATGCTTTACGAATTGAGCACAGACCCGGTTCATGCGAACCAGGTAGCTTCTGTCCTAAAAGAAGGTGGGTTTTATATCCAAGAGGTCAACGTCGCCTACGTGCCGAAAGATGATATGGCGGTCGAGATTCTCGACGAAGAGACCAAAGCCAAGCTCAAAAAGTTTATGGGGCAACTCGACGAGATTGATGATGTTACCGATTTCTATTACAATTTGAAGACTAGCACTTAACGGGCCTAGCTTAATTTTACTGCTGGAGCCGGCCGTCTCTTCCTGGTAGATACAAGTCCGGGTGTATTACTGCAGGTGGACTTGGCGATCGCGCCCGCAATTCCAGCAGCCATCACACCGCACATCTGCATGAACTGGTGTGATTTGCACGAGACAAAAAAGTTGTCGCGGGCAAGTGCGAAAATCGTTGCTTATCAGCAGAGGGGCAAAGCCGAAGGAAAGAACCGTCAGAAACAACTCAAAATGAACTTTTATTACTTTTGGAACAGAGCCTTGGATGAGCGGACTGCACCTTTTCTGACGGATGCGCATGACAAAAGCTTATCATCATCCGAAGCGAGGCAAAGCGGTAACTCCATGTAAGATAACCTTACAAGAAGGATATTAAAGCGAACAAAAATTACAACGAACAACAGTACTTTCGACAAAGTTGTTGCCATCCATTAACTCACCTTATCGAGACTAAAGGCGCGTGTTTTCATTTTTGTGCCATATCCATTTCGAGCCTTCGAATTCGTTATCAGTAGTAACGTACATTTTGATAGTAAACGACAGGCAGAAGCTCTGCTCATCGTGACATCAAGAGAAGATCAAAAGACGATTTCATCGCACAGTTAATACTACTCCTTCCATAAAAAGAGACATTAGAAGTTTCGTTCAACGGCTTCCAGTCAACTTTGGTTACTAGCAGAATTTTTGTCGTGGGTCAGAGATTACGATGAATAACGTGCAACTGCAAGCCAAGCAGTTCTTCCGCAAGCTGACTACAAAAGAAGGGCTTTTTGGAGACTATGACTACGCTTTTCTGTTCACTCCCTCATATCCGTTCAGGGACTGGATCTCACGCAAGCGAGGAATCGAGCCGGTTCAGAGAGACCAGCCTTTCTTCTCGGTATATTCAGATATTCCACTTTTCTTGGGCTTCTTGTTAGGCCTTCAGCATTCTTTGGCAATGTTAGCAGGTGTCATCACGCCCCCCATCATCATTTCGTCCGTCTGCAATTTCCCAACCGAAATCCAACAGTATCTGGTTTCTGCTTCTCTTATTGTTTCTGGTATCATGTCTTGTATTCAAATTACAAGGTTTCACATTCCTAAGACGCCCTACTACATTGGCTCTGGTTTAATCTCTGTGGTCGGAACTTCGTTCGCGACTATTACTATCATTGAAAAGGCCGTTCCAGTAATGTACAAGTCAGGGTTTTGCCCCACAAATGAGGACGGCACACCTGGTCCGTGCTCTGCTGGCTATGGTGCGCTTTTAGCAACTGCTGCGTGCTGCGCTTTATTGGAAATATTGATGTCTTTCACGCCCCCTAAGGTTCTACAAAAATTATTTCCCAAGATTGTTACTGGTCCAGTTGTGCTATGTATTGCTGTGAGCTTAATTCAGAGTGGATTCAATGATTGGGTTGGTGGGTCAAGCTGTGTCGGAGCAATCTGTCCCAGCGAAGGGGCACCAATGGCCGGCGAATGGGGCAGTGCGAGGTTTGTCGGACTGGGATTTCTGGTGTTTTCGACAATCATCATGTGTGAAAAATGGGGCTCCCCCATCATGAAGTCCTGCGCTGTCATTGTTGGCCTTATCGTAGGCTGCATTGTGGCGGCAGCTTGCGGTTACTTTTCGAATTCGTCAATCAATGCCGCCCCAGCTGTTACTTTCATGTGGGTCCACACCTTCCCACTGAAAGTCTATGGCCCAATTGTTCTTCCAATGTTGGTCATGTACATTGTGTTGGCTCAGGAGTGTATCGGTGATGTGACAGCCACATGTGATGTTTCTCGTTTGGAGGTGGAAGGTGAATTGTACGAGTCCAGAATTCAGGGTGCTGTGTTAAGCGATGGTATCGGCGGTGTCATTTCTGCGCTTTGCACCCTCCCCCCCATGTCGACTTTCGCTCAAAACAATGGTGTTATCTCGCTAACGAAATGTGCTAATAGACAAGTGGGCTACTGGTGTTGCTTCTTCTTAATTGTCATGGGTATTTTTGCCAAATTTGGTGCCGCGTTAGTAGCCATTCCAAAGCCGGTCCTGGGTGGCATGACCACCTTTTTGTTTACAAGTGTGGCTGTTTCAGGTTTGAAGATTATCTCCACCATACCCTTCACAAGGCGTGATAGATTCGTCTTAACTGGCACACTCTTATTTGGATTTGGAGCCATTTTAGTTCCAGATTGGTTTGATACGTTCTTTCATTATTCCGGGGACAATCAGTCATTACAAGGGCTTTTGAATGCTATCATTTTGATTATGGAGTCCGGTTTCGCAGTAGCAGGAATTGTCGCGATGATATTGAATTTGATCATTCCTCAACAGCTGGATGAGGATCTTATGGACGAAATCGAAATACAGCAAGATAATCTACAGGTTTTGGACGCTCATAATGAGTTTGAAGACGGACACGTTCTCAGCAACAAGGGCAGGGAAGCGTTTTCAAGAGGCAATGACCTAGATGAAATTAGGAACAGCTTCGAAATGAAGGGTAGCAATGTGGTTGTTAACACGGGACAAGCTTCCACGTCGGAATAGATGGGGGTGGCAAGCTCATGTTGAATGCAAAGGCATTCTCTGTATAAATAATATTCATAAACGTTAACGCGGCATTCTTTAAGATTGAAGAGTCGGACACAAACATCAGGGCCATCACCAGTTAAAGATATGCGCATTTGTGAGCTGATGTGCAAATAAATACAGTTCGTCAACATGTGCCTGGTACATAGAATTGATACTGAAAGTACGAATGTTTGAGTTAACTAAGGAACTGATGGTCCACCTCCGCAAAAAGTGGTGGATCAGACATATAGACCTAAAGAGTGGGGTAGTGGTGTGCTGATAAATGACATTCTTTAGAACAAGTTACTGAAAACTTATCTGCTTAGTTTTTGTTTTCTTCCAACACTTTCTGTAGGCCCGATCTGTCAGGGTTGGTTCTGCCAACTCTCAAACTGGTGTCGAATCTAAACTTCTTGTAGGAAAACCAGCACGCAGAGCCCATGGCCACGCCCATAGCTAGGAAAAGAGGCGTCAATTCGACCGGAATTCCGAGACCTGGTTTTTGTTTTTGCTAATTGCGCGAATTGTTAGTACATTTGCAAGGAGCCATTTTGAACGGGTGGGGTTCTAACAGATCATGATTCCATATGATAGCACTGCGGTACTTCGGTTGGTCGTCTTTTATACACTACCGATGAAAAGCACTACCAAAGTACCATCGCTGATACCTCCAAACCAAGTTCATTCCTTCTAAAAGACGGGCAAACGGCCTCGTCAGGCACATACAGCTGCGTTTAGTAGATATCTGGTGGCTCTCATTATCGGGCAGTTATTGATATAGGGAGGGAACTCTAAGTCTTCGGACGAACAGGAACTCCTACACGACCAGTAAGCTGTTTTTAATTGTATAATTTTCAATCCTTCCCTTGATCACTGACGACGTAATCGATTTTGTAAGTCGATTTTTAACAAGTTTATTTCCGTTAAAGGTGATATAATTAAAGATTTGAAATCTAATTGGCCCAGTAATTACTAACGTAGAAAGGGACAGGAAGGTGTCCCAACACCAGACAACATCAAGGCAATGGCCCAGAAGACCGGGACCTAGGGATCTAGGGATCTGCCACGAGGTTACAGAGCTTTTCCCCTTTACAGTAACTAAGATCGTCGAAAAAGTGCCATTTTCAAGCATTTTCGCTCGGTTTGCATTACTTCTTGGGTTCATGTGGTCGGGTTAAGCACAGGACCATCTTGATGAACGCAACGGGCCGTAGAATCATCTTGACCTCCGCGGTGGATAGCTTTATATTGGTAGATGTACTCTGGCTTAGTAGCTAGAGGTCCAGCATGGTGGGAGACGGACTGAGCCGAAGGACCAACCTACATCTTTATAGAGCTTTCTTTCCTGCCTAGGATAACGTTCCTCTGTAAATGGGATGCCGTATAGAACACCTAAACACATTCTCACTCCATGCGCAGTCGCAGAGCAGTTGAATGCGTACAGGGCGTCGGCGAGGGGAGATTTGTTGCTTGAACTCAAGGCAGTCGATGTTGAATATTAACTTAATGAAAATTTATCTTCTATAACGCGGGGTATGTTGGCTCGAATTGCATTTTGTTTTATTCGATATAAAGCCCTTTAGTGATGGGACATCATATCCTTGACTGTCTCGTATACTATCCAGCTGACAGCCGTGGAGGGAACGACCTTAAAAAGGTTCGCAGTAAGGCCCTTATAATAGCCCTTGAAACCTTCTGTGCGCCCTATAGTACGTAAGGCATCGAAAACTCCGGTGTAGCGGTATCCTAGCGCGTTCTGGCTCATGGCCAGTACCTGAAAGCGTCTCCTAAGCAAATCAAACGGATACGTCATAGTTTGGGCCACACCACCACTCACAGCCCCAATGGAAAGCTTGTAAAGGCTAGCCCAAGCAGGATCGATGCTGCTAGGTATGAATTCTCGCAACTGTTCGTAAACTGTAAAATTGAGGGCCACGTACGGCACAACACCGATGCTAGTGGGCCAAAACCCGCGGTATAAACCGGCAACACCGCCTTCTTGGGTGTACGTTCTCACCAGTAGCTGCCACACGCCGGGTGGTTTCTCTTTCACGGCTTCCGTACCCTGCATCTTCTTCAATCGCGAAAGGTTGGCAGTTTGAATGGAAAGACGCGTACGCACCAAGTCAAGGGGATATGTTGCGAGAACACTACAGAATCCGCACAGTGCCCCGCTCATTAGTCTCTGCCATCCATAGAGCTGTTTTTGCTCAGGTGGTGATGACCTCAATTCGAACCACTGGCGCTTGCAAAATTCGTATACCACAAACTGCACAGCACTGTATGGAAAGATCCGAACACAGTTTAGTCCATTGCCACGCAAAAGACCAGGAACTCCTTCTTCCACATATATCTGCTTAACGGCGCCAAAAATGCCTTGATTGTATGCCTGCGTAGAACTTTGTACTTGCAGGAGGATCTTCACTCTTTCAAAGGGCGATACAACCGTTCTTGACACGGCACCAGCGAGACCACCAGCCCAAAATGCCACACTGGTTTGGCTAAACAGAAACTGCCGCCAGCGGTTGGCCTCCAGATTGTTCATCGCAGAGGTTGAAAATGCCCGACAAAATCCAGAACACAGTGCTCCAGATCGACACTGATTGGCAAATCAAGCGTTTTCAACACGACTAGAAAGAGGATGGGCTCCAGCGCGATCTGTAAGATCCCCAAAGTCAGGTTGATCTCTTGGATGTTCGAGCTTGTCACGATGGACCATCCAGTCTGTAAATGAATATCATGATACACGGGAATACATGAAGCCTTGAAACCTAGTCCAGCACATCGATAAGCTTGCTTGGTTCGATTTCGACGTGTTGTCCTTGACAATTGGCTCTGATAGGTGAAGCATTTTGAGAATGTGGCACGCTAGCGTCTTACATTGCTGGCGAGGTTAATATAAATAAATCTGATTTACCCAAATTTGTTGTTGGAAACACCGTGACCTGAAGAAACGCGCGCAATGCTTGCTTGATATCTTCAGATATACATCTTTCTGCATTCTGATGTCGGCGGATGTGCTCGACTCATTGTAGATCATTCGAAAGTTCTCTTGAAACACCCAGTGATGTAGTCCCTATAAGGTTTTCTGAAAGCTTGCAAGCAGGATGATCAACTAAATCCTTGTTGTTTTATAGACCAAGTGTACACTACAAACATGGGTGTGTGATACGATCGGGCTTAGAACATAAATTTGATAAATAGATCAAATGACGCATTTTCTCTCTTCCTATAACTAGCCATCAATCACCGAGGAGTTTCCATTAGCCATATTTATAAATGAGCTCCCAGTTGAGGCTTAGCCTCAACTGTCCTTGAAACATCATCCGAGACCTATTATTGACATTATCCTTAAGTTTCTTAGCGTCATGCGACGGGGTGCTTGAGCACGCCAGAATAGTACAGAGTGATATACCTCATCCACAAGTGCCAAGAGGCCAGGTAACTTCGGACAGCCACAAGTTCTCTTGAAACAAACCTTCTTTTCCGTTTTCCAGTGAGAACATTGAAATTTGCAATCTGAAGATTCGGATGTAGACCCAACACCGAAACGTGCTTCAGGTTCAGCCGGTCATATAATATTCAAAAAAATAAATGAGAGCTACGGGATTCGAACCCGCGCATCCGAAGATATCAGAGAATCTGACTTATTATGAAAGCTAAGCCTAAATCTGACGCCTTAACCACTCGGCCAAACTCTCGTACTTGATATGATTGTCGTGAACACTATCCGACATAGCGAATACTTGTTTGCAGCGAATTTCTCGTGAACAATTATCACAGCGTCAACTTACTGAATAGTTACTTGAAGGCAATCAGAACTTGTAGATCGCGGTAGTATTTCGCCATTCCTCACTTCTTTCTATCTCCAATGAGCCCATTTGTTCTGATCCACCAGTCTCCTATTGTATGCTTTCCCGTACTCTAACTCGTCTCTGAGGAAGGTCAAAATGCGGTAACAGCCTTGAGACGTCATGTGATCGTTGGCGGGGCTCGTGGGGACTGCTTCGTGCTGTATTATCCTTGTTCATAGCCATCTAGCTTCTTTGGCTGGGTTCTGATGGTTCCTAGTCTGTCATTATTGCCATTCATGCCATTACTACTATTCCTGTCGTTCAATGACAGTATTCGTGAGATGATTGAGGTTGGGGGCAAACCGGGAACTTCACAAAACACACTTGTTAGCTACGAATAAAGGACCAAACACCACACCTTGCTGCTCAAGAGCAATCATCTTTTTTCTTACATGTCAAGAAAGAATCATAAGGAGAAAGGGTTAGGGTTCTGACTAGAATTGAGGAATCACTGTACTATATATGAGCATATAACTCAAGCACTACCTTTTGATAGAACATCCTATATCATAAATTGAAGACGTTTCTGGATTAAACGAGGTTTATGCAGCATCTAGCCCGCTCCAGGTCTTAGATCTAGGATCAGTGTTTAGCGTGAAAAGAGCATCTTGACCAAAGTATTATATTATGTTTCTAAGGTTAGGTCTTTATTCAAAAGCAATTGAGAACCAAAGTCACGGGCGCCAATAGTAAATATTTAATGGTACTTGATCGAAAAACAGTCAAGATAACGGGTAGTGAGTATACTGACGCTGTCGTGGAGCATCGCCAGAGTGTATCCATGAGCTCATCTGAAAACCACATGACTTAATGTTACAGTTACTGCACTCGGTGTTTATGTTTACAAACTGCCATATTAGGCGAGACAACAACATTGACAATAGTAATGTCAACGGTGAAGGGAATCAATCAGGCACGTCAAAATGTTGTTCAATCCTTCGAGCAAAAAAGTGTAGAAATTGAGGTGCATCTCGTCTGGTGTATCATACCAAGAGTCTGTGACAATTGTCGAGGGTTCTCAGCATTGTGAATAACGCCCCACCCACTGGACGAAATTTGGTGATTGGAGACTCCTCTATTACACCATGAACTCGGATGATAATTTGAACTTAACGACTGTCGACTCACTTCTATCAGAAATCGAGAGAGAAATCCCTTTAACAGCCAAAAGGCAGCTTTCCCTACATGAAATTGGCGATGAGACGATGGACAAAATTGTGAGGCACAATACGCGATCTAACTCTAATGTTGGCGCAGACGATTCCAAGAGTGCCAATGCCGACAAGTCTGAGCAGCAACTCTTCCTCGAATCACGCCACAATAGGTCTGTTATGTTCAGCGATAAATTTGAGCTACATGAATACCCGGGTGCAGAATCGTCGTTGATCGGAGAGCATCCAACGGAGGCTGCTAGCGACGTGGTAGCTTGGGACCTTTCTGTTACAACTCAAAGCTGTCCAAAGGAAAAGTACACCAAGGAAAATGTTGTAGCAGACAATTTACCAGCCAGACCCGGCCTGGACTATAACGATAATGGCCTTAGCGCGAGCGACAGTTCTGACAGTTCACTAGATATCACTGAGGCAGAATTGAGGGCTAACTCGGTTACAAATCTTCACGAACGCCTTGATCACGTCTTAGGCAGCAAACATGGCTCTCCTAACGTTCCGAAACTGAAAGAAATGGTGAACAACGCGGACCAGATGGCATTCGCGGCTCCTGAAAACCACCTCCCAAGCCAGCCGTTGAAAATCAAGTTTGAGTCAACTCCTCCGCTGCTTAGCAATGATGCCGACGCTGCCCACAAGTTTTTAGAGTTCGAACTAGAGCCCGCGCACTCTGAAGAGGAAACTTTCAATAATGTTCAACACTCGCCTTCAAAAATTCCTACAACCAACACCATTCGGATCAACAGATTGGCAAGCGCGGAGCTACTCGCTGGAACAGGCCAAAGTAGAGTTTCCTCGGGATCGTCTATGGACGAAAGTGTGACCGACTTGGAAACGACGATGCGTCAAGACAAGTTTCAGCTACTGCGAACCTACGTACCATCCAATAATGCGGCACACTCTAGTACCCATACCTATCAATTGCCTAATAAGAGCTTATCAATACTTGAGCCAGATGTTAATACATCAAGGGTTTTCAGCGTTGCAACAACGGCTGACGAATTTCAATCCGCAAGGGAGAGTGACTGGAGCTCATCTTCATCGGTCAATGACGATCGCATTGAACAATCCATCAAAGACCTGCAGATATCGACAGGATTTGTCCGAGAAGACGAGACTCTTGAAGACATTAGTAAAGAGGTTAAGAAAGATGAACAATATTCTAATGGCTTTTCGATACCGACGTACACGAGGGAAAGACCGATCTTCTTACCAAAAACTTCGGATGAGGAAAATAGCATGTTGAAATCTATTTCCAATTCCACCGTTAAATTGACAGACCTGAATCACATAGGGAATGCTACTCTCAACGACCAAGAGGTTATTGAAGATGACAATTGTTCTCACATTTCTTCACCAGTAGAATATCAGGGTCACATTGAGAAGGATAACGATAACGGTGATCAGAGCCGCACCGGAAACTCCACAGCTTCCAACGGGGGCAATTTTGCAGTAGGCCAAAAAGAGATTAGAAGTCAAACTGGTGATATAATCCCCCTTTGTACTGGGAGCAATGGTGAACAAAATTTGAACGTCCAAGACATCCCATTCGATGACAAAGATGAGCTAGAAAACATTGAAATTCAGAAGGGCGAAAATTCACTATGTCATTCAGAGCCAGGTGACTCTTCGCTTGAAAATAATACCGAGAAACATACTGCCGAGGGGCATGAGAGTGAGCAGCTGTTGATCCACAATCGGATAGCTTCAAACAACTTTGCCACCCTGTTTGATGATGATCCTATATTTGCAGACGTGGGAGATACATCCCAGGATTCTGTTGACATCACCTATTCACTGAAGCCAGACTACTTGTCAATATGGCATTGTCAGGAAGGAATTAAGAAGTCTTCTCCAACCATCTCTGCAAACTCACAATTTTCCAACCATTCGGCGGGAACAGCAGATTCGTCATTGGTGGCGCCCTCAAAGTTCAGGCTAAAGCCGCGCCTAGTGAGCAGAAGTAAGATCCATTATTCCCATCACCAAAGAGCCCATTCTCCTTTGTTGAGGAGTAAAATCGAGTCTGCTGCTACCTCTAGTATTTTGGATCCGCAGGCATCGGAAGTTCGTGGAACACGGCCCCCAGTCCAGCAGATACCCTCAATTGCACAAATAGCCTTGATCCAGAGTGAGTCTAAAAGTTGCAATGCGCCACAAGAAGGCTCGAAAGAGCCATCACAAGATGAAGATATAGAGTTGCCTGGTAAAATAGTCGAGGAATCATTTTCAAAACCAACAGACGTTAACGAAGCTCCTGTAGAAAAGAATGAAGACCTCGTTCAGACGGCTAGTGATTCCTTGTACTTGCCCGAATTATCAACCACAAAGTTTAGCTTCATGGAGGATTTTGGAGATATCTTGAAGAATATGAACCAAGATAACATATCGCTGAAGCATAGTGAGCGCCAACTTGAAGACCCAACTGTGTACCATATCTGGGATGAGAACAACTATGAAAATGGGTTGAACTTCTCTTTCAATAAAAGAGATGGGGAAGCTGCCAGAGACGCGCTAAACGACAAGGTAATCAAAAAGCTACTAGTTGGAAGTCCCAATTCAAATGCCAACCAGGAGGCAGAAAATACTCTAACAGGATTAGGAATTTTGAAGAAGGCAGATAGCGATGTTGCTATCTGCCGAACTGAGAGCTTCAATGGATATGAGGTGTCAAGGTGTGCTTCAAGCGAAAGCGTCGAGCACAACAGAGATCTATTTCAATCTCCCAAAACACCATCGCCAATCAAGAAGTCCCACGTAGAGAGCCCATTCAAAACGATTCGATCGCGGAAGCTCATGGAGCAAGCTGAAAATAACACCCAACCAGAGCTCGAAAACGTTTCAAAAAATTTTGAACTTTCTGAACCAAAACTCTCAACGCCAAGTCCAAAAATTAGCATTCATTCCTCTGTCAAAGATTTCACAAAGGATGGAAAAGAAGTAGTCACAGATCTACAGGACAGCGGCAAACTTTACATCATGATCAAATCAATAAAAAATCTCAGTCTCAACGATACTTTGCGCCATAAACCAAAAATCGCCATGGAATTTGATAACGGAGTTAATGTGGCCCAAACCGCGTGGAAGCCTTTGAGTGGAGATGGTATGGATGTGAATGAGGAATATGAGCTCATCATGGAACAAGTGAATCCAAAGACAGTTCCTGAAATAATAGTAACGTTGAAGTGCAAATATGAGAGGCCAACCTCGGAGCTAGTGGAGGTGGTTGAGCGTATTCCTGTGAAGAAGAAATTTCTGTTCGGTAAACAAAAATATGTCGTGAACAAAAAGTTCGTTAGCAAGAAGATTGGCGTGGACTCTTGGGATTATAAATTCGCACAAGACGGGTCATTTGCCCGCTGCAGCTTTTCTCTCAATGAGGAAAAATTGGATCAATGTACCTACAGAACGAAGACTTTCAACATGCATCTTTTCAACGAATGGGAAAGAGAGGATGGACGCGTGGAGGCTGGACAAGATATCTTTTCACTCCCTCGTAAACCAAAGTATAAAATTGGTGAAATTCAGATTGAGATGTGTTTTTTGCCAAGGACGTCTCAACTAGAGAAATTCCCCAAGACGCTGAAACTGGCGCACGATATCGTCAACAAGTATTCTGAACAACAAGACACCAAGTTCGAAGGATTTTTATGGCAAGAGGGAGGTGACATTGATGGGATGCTACAGAAGAGATATTTTGTTTTAAATGGCACACAGCTTGTTGCACATCATGAGATAACGCGAAAGCCGCAGGCCATGATCAATTTATTGAAGGTTGTTAGTGTTGTAGGAGAAGGCAAACTTACCGAGACGGCAGTCCAGAGAGTGCGCAACTTCACTGATGTCGTGCTTTTCAGTGAATGCTTTAAACTGATTTTCGAGAACGGGGAAGTGATAAATTTAGACGCTGAATCTGCAGATGACAAAAACACATGGACAAACCTACTCAGCCATGTGGTCGACTTGAATAAATTTCATCAACCATGGGTTAAACATGTGCTCAACAACTCGCGCCTCTCGGTTTGAATTTCCGGGATAAACTTTTGTTTAATACTATACAGACTATACACACACATAAAATCATTGTTATTTTTTTTGTTGCGGGTTCATGTTGTTCATCATGCCAGGGAAGGGGAACGGGAATCCCCCGAACATGGGTGGCATACCCATGGGGAAGCCTGGTGGTGCCACGTTTGGTGGACCACTCTCTTGCCCCATGGTATTAGAGCCAGAGTCATTGAGCTTGCCCTGTTGCTGCAAAGCTAACAGCCCCATGAGTAGCTTATGCGGATTATACTCAGCCCGAAGCTTTTCTTGTTTATGCAGATACTCCGTCCATGTTTGCTCGTTGAAACCATAGTTAAAGTAATCACTTAGATTGGCACCCGGTTGGCGCCAGGGCTTCTCTTTCAAGACCTCTGGATCTATATCTGTCACGAGCTTATCACCGAATTTACCAGGTGCATTCAGATCTAGCACAGGGAGCCTTTCGGTACCAGGTTGCGCCTGAGGGGTACCACCAATTGCCTCTTCAGCGGTGCCATTGCCTAGCGCGGGGTCTGTTTCATCCAGCGCACTGCTCACCTCAAGGGTCGGGGCCACCACGGTAGTGGCAGCATTTTTTGCTGCAGAACTATCATTACCGGAAGAAGTTGCCTGTTTCGAATCCAACTTCGAGCTATCTGTCCCAACCCCAATAATAAATTCAACATCGGACTCTTCATCCGAGTTCTCATCATCGCTTGAAGCCTCCTCACTGCTACTGCTATTAGAGATCACTGCACCAGAGCTTGCCGTACTGTCAAACTCCCCCATGGTTTTAGCTCTTTTCGCGGACTCTCCCGTGGTTGCAGCATTGGTGTCACCGTCCGCTGGAGCTCTCTTCTTGGTGTTTTCCCCTGTCATCACCGTATTCTCATCGTCAGACCCATATAAGAACTTTTCGTCTTCATCACTGGAGCTCATAATATAACGATACCAGCTTCACTCGAGCTGGTCGTCGACGGCTTGTTGAAACGTGTCTGGTTGGAATCTCTTGATCCTTTGGTGAGTGTGAAGACTTGAACAATTTCAAAGGCATTTGTTCGTACATAGTGCCACTACCGATTTATATATGCAAAATTGAAGATCCACTTGGGAAACTTGAAAGGACTTGCCTAGTGAGGTGGCTGACGACACAAGAGACTCCAAATGGCTTCAACTATGACCGGTAGACGACTACTGAGCTCTTGTAGTGTTGCTTTAAAAGTAAACGATGCCTTGCTGCGCAAAGTTCCCAAGACTTCAGGGCAAATTCCAACCGTGGAAGCATTTTTGACCAGAATCGGACGTAAATGTGAAGAGCATGTCGAGCTCTATGAGAATAAGTGGGATAATCTGTTTTCATGGGATTCTAGAACTTTGAAGGAAAAGGGCATGGGACCACAGCAGCGAAAATACATCCTAAGTCAAGTCGAAAGACTGCGGAAGAGTCAGCCCATCCAAGAGATCAAGGAAGGCAAAAAGTCGTTTTTGGGCGGCGAGCGGAAGCGCAAGGAGACTGTAGCCAAAATGCGCGCGGAACAGAGAAATGCCAGCACCTAGAGGTGTTTCCGTGTTTCCCCAGCCATGTATATATCTGTATAATCAACACTGCATCACAAGTCACTATCCGTGAGATACTGCGAAAGACTTTCCCTCAACAGCTGGGTCTCAGAGGCCATATGCTCCTGTGAGCACTCAACACGTTGATCGTCCGGTTTAGCAAAGTGCTTCCTTCCCTCGCGGCCCCCAGACTCCAAATATAACTGGCGTCTTTGCGTCCACGACTCGAACGTCCAACCATCTAGCATCTCATATATCTTGTCCCCTACGTTGTTGGTGTGATAGCGTGGGATGATGTGCGTGTGCAAATGCGGGACCGTCTGACCCGCTTCAGGGCCATCCTGGATAGCAATGTTGAGCGAGTCAGCCTTGAAGTGGAACTTGATGAATCGGTGAATCAGTTGGAGGGTCCCGAAAAAGTCATCGTTTTCCTCTTTCGTTAGGTCAGCCAAGCATACGACCGATGTTCTTAGTGGCACTACGAGAACATGGCCAGGAACTAAAGGTTTTAGGTTGACGAGTGCAAATGAGTGTTTAGATTTCTATAATCAAACGTTAGAAGAAGTTTCTGGCGGCAGTCATCTCCACTGATACGTACGTAAAAAACTTGGTTTGTGACTAGGAATCGGCTGAAATAAATTGCAGAGCTCATCGCAGGGGCCAATGCTATAATCAGCTAAACATTTCTCCTTTTCACATAGTTGCGGTAAACTATAATCATCAGATCCAAAAGATGTATCAAGAGATCTTCAGCACGTGAAGATCAAGCCGAACAGATCAACGCATTGTCCCGCCGCTTCATGCCAAGTTTGTCCTTCTTATTATTTAATATTTTATGTACAGGCTACCATTTTGATCCTCCAGATATGAAATCAGATCGGTGACATCGGAACTTCTCATGTCCCAACCAACCTTGGATGAAACTCGTATTGTGTCCAGGTTCGGCAGTCTATCTTCTGCCAACGCGATGGTAATGTCATCAGGATGCACTTTGAAAGCTTGGCCTAAGTTGCCGCTGCATTCCAATAAGAGTGTTTTCAACGGGCGTGGGGAGGACAAAGCTACCAGCATGTGCTCCGAGAAAGCCCACTTAGAGCAATAGTCTACAGTCAATTGTAGTGTAACTAAATTCGTGCAATAGCGAAACACAAAGTCCAAAGAGGTACCATGGAGCGTAGGCATGGGGTAGTGGAAGTAAAGGTGTCGCAGGGAATCCCCGATCTTGGCTAGAACAGTGTATACGGCATGCTCATTGATCTGGGGGCAAAACGAGAACTCCAATGTTCTTATGGTTCGTGGAAACTCGGTCTCCCTCACAAATTCATTGGTTATACCACCACTCAGCTTCAGATATTGAAGATTCGGGGGCCACTCAAAGTTGCGAAATCCGCTGCAATCAACAGAGCTTCTCGGGAAAGACAGGTGAGTGAGACTTGTAAATTCTTTGATTGCACTAAAGAGCTCTCCCAGTTGCACAGTTTCCGAAACCAACCCTAAATCCAAGAATTGCAGCCGTCGGCACGCTTTTAAGCTTATTAGAGGCGCATATCCAAAACTCGTTTGTGGTGCAGTGAAGCGTCGCAATTTCGGACTGCACCTTCGCAGCAGTTTAGAAACGTACGAATTCTTCCCACTCTGTATGATATTCGAAAGGTCCAGATCCATAACGTTTTCCCCCAGTCTCTTTTTCCGGTTGTTCACCACTGCATCGACAAACTGACTAAAGTTCCTGCTCTGAAGTCGGGGGGATGCGTAGAGTAGCGGAACACATATGTGGTACCAGTGACGACACACGAGTAGGAATTGGGGCTCTACTTTGGGACACAGTCTCAGCACGATATCGAATACTTCCCAAGGCAAGACAGCGTTGTGAGCTTGAAAATCGCCCATTTTATCTCTCAAAGACCCTGGTACTTCTGGAGCGGGTTCGACCTGTACAATCGACTCGGTGTGCACATCGTATATGTAACTTCCCTGAGGTGTACGGAAGACCTCGCCATTTGGATGCCGATCCTGCTGAACAGTAATTCCAACAGCATCGTCATTGTTATTGAATCCCCTGGTATGCACAAAGCCCTGACCGGCGACATACTTCCGGTACGGGGCTTTTACCTTCTTGGGACGTCTCTTATTGGCCATTAATCAGATTCAGAAAGGCGGTTTCCACATCCCCAAAATTGATAATTGTATTCTACGGTAGCACTGCGAATTCATTCGAAATGTGCAATTAAATAATTACATATTAGGCAGCTGAAAATAACAAGCAAGACACCAGGTCAAAGCAGACAAAGAGCCTTGGCCTCATTAAGGGCACCTGTCATCCAGGGAAACGGATAATTCTTATTCTAGTGAATATGAATATCAAGATTGCAAAAAATAAATGTTCCGACTGGGGGTCGAACCCAGGACCTTAACCGTGTGAAGGTTACGTGATAACCACTACACTATCGGAACTATCACTAAAATCATAACAACGTCATAAATCTTATACCAAGCTGAGGGGGCCAGCCAGCTGGCTGGCGCTTAACGAATACTACTTCTCTTGGTCCGATTATTGTGACAGAAGTAGTGCCATGTAATTGACAACCGGTTTGGACAATTGATATTTACGTCAGTATACATGGAGGATCCATCGAAGACTTAGAAGGTGTAAATGGTACATTTACCATGGTCTATAGTTTAAAGCACGCCAGTAACGGATGTTGCGATGGTTGTTAGAAGCAAGACGTAGTGGTGTTGGGCATCCCTCTATGGGTAGGCAGTAATATCAGTCACGAACAGAAAAATCAAGACGAATGACGGCTTTTTCCTATCACTATCCAGTACGATAGAAATAACGAGAATATCAGCACCTTAACTGTCCTGTGTGTAACACGATAAAGGAGTGCCAGGACGTGAATGGGGAGACGCCCCGAGAATGCGAACACACGATTGAGAAAAGATGGCTTGCCAGGGGATCTTTCTGTCCTGAAAGGGCCGGGCATAGGGGAAACAGGCTGGATTGTTGAGATTGGCGAATCTATAGGTTTCTTGCCTGTCAGAGGACTTTCGTAGGCAGCCATTGCAAAAGAAGGTAACTGGCTATTTGAATGGGGGGAGTGAATGGGGTGGGTATTTTGGAAATCCCGACGTTGGTGAAATATCCTTGAGGGACGAATCTGGCTTTCGCAAAACCCCATTTGCCTCGTTCCAGCATCCAGATGAGCCGAGTTTGTTTGCTGAGTTTTGTCAAGTTGATCAGCGATAAAGTCAATATCCTTCACAAAGGCCTGATGTTGTCTGACCACGTAGTTTTCGAGATATTCCAAAGTATCCTTGAAGTATTGACACCACAAACACCATATCAGCAGTGCAAATTGGGAGGGTGAGAATGCAATTGACATTAGTGACCAGTATACAGTCCATCTCGGGCTTGCTGTTAATTCGTAGGTGGTCAACTTGAAAGTAATAGCATGCCCTGCCAGAGCTCCCAGGGTTAATCCAAGTGGCGACATAATTAGGACAATCAAGCTAGTTCGGTAAAGCTGCGAACCGAGCTTACCGTGACGTTTGCAGAGCCTGGTTAATTCTTGCACAGCGGTTCGATCGCCCCAGTCATACATACCCTCATGGATTTTGGAACAAGATTGGTAGCGGCTAGCGATATCATAGAATCTCCACGGCGTTTTAACGAGAATGGGAGCTGCCTTGATAAGCAACCACGCCTCTATTACTTCAAGAATAAGGTTGTCCAATTGAGACAATGTAAACCATGAAGCCCTGGAGTTGATAACCATTGCACATGTGTCGACAAATGAGTAGCTATCACATTCGAGCGTGGCCCAGTGGGCCAACAAAAAATACGCTGCTTTTATAATCACCGGGGAAACCAACAGCCTTGATAGATATTGTATAGGTTCCACTGAGTGGTACTGCTCCAATTGGTCATTCGCTTCAGATCTTCGACCTAGATCTTGCGGAGCGATGTTTTCAGCATCTACATCGATGCCAGAGAAGCTGCCTGGCATGTGAATAGAGTTTGAAGAGCAGTACTTGTTCAGTCTACCTTTGATCCCTAAGCAAGCCTTCTGGCTCCTAGCGATTGAGTGGGTTGCATTTTCAATCACATCTCTTATGTGGACGGAATTGGTAGCGCTCAGTCTCCTTGCGCCATCCTCCATCCTCCTGCCTGTAAAGCTATCATCCTCACGATACCAAACATGCTTTCCACCTGCACACTTCTCGAAATTGCCGATTGACGAATCAAAACAGTCTTTGGCACCACTCATATGTCTGCGTGGGACATTGACGGCAGCATTGACGTTTCCCAACTCAAACGACTGGCCTTCGTAAAGCAGCAGCGAATCTTTTATCCCCCGTTTAACATTCCCTTTTCTTGTGAATACCGAATCACTTTTCTTACTCGAGAGTCGGGTTCTAAGATTATGGTCGAAACTCTCCGCTATATCTGGATAGTTTTCACTTCGTTCCATGGAGTTGTTGACAAAAACGTCAGTGTTCAATTTGTGAAATGCCATCATATAGAATCAATGGAAGCTCAGTGGTGTTGACGTATCCTCAAAGTGTCCTTTATTTCTTCAAATGATTCAGTGGGAAAAGCTTTTGTGTCTTTCCTCTTTATTACTATTCCACGACACTAAAACAGTAAGGAAGGCAGCTCAGAAGGTAGCCCTAAATTGACTTTAGTAACTACAACATCATGGACTTATGATGTTAAAGTGTTAAGGCTACCGCTTCGCTGTACTTACGCGCCATAAGTGGAAAAGATGTTAGCCGCCCAGTTAATCGATGGTATGTTGAAGGACGACAGGAAACTTGAACCACGCTTTAAGAGTATATGAGCAGTACTAGGGAAAGATAGACGGTAAAATGAGTGCGTTGATTGCGGTTTAAGATCTGTAGTGTTGACAAAGGGAGAAACGTATTTCATGAGTGGAAAAACGATTGCGTATTCAGCCTCATACCGCTAGCTGCACTATGGAATAGCTTGTTTTTGGAATCAAAATCACCATGCGATGAGTCCAAGCCTACAAATAATCTCGGAATGTCCCATCGGAATTCTTTTCGTTTGAAGACTTTTAAGACCTTTGAGATGGTCCTGGGACAAAAGCAGCGGATACTGGAGGGGGCCATAAGTGTCCATCGTTGCCCCTCACCCAACACTGTTCATCATTAACCGCTCTCTTTTCAATGCTCCTGAATTGATAGAGTAGATCCCGGCGAAAAAGGTCTATTACGAAACGGCTTATTGGGGCCTCAGGAAAAAGTAGTACGCTGTTGAGTCGCCTCTTCTGCGCTGCTAGGTGTTGCGACCATGAAGTATACTGTTAGACTTGACTCTTTCAGCCACTGACACTCGTACTCATAGAGGTTTGAGCGAGTACGCTGTTCACGAACTGACTTCAAATTGTTTTGATTTTGATGAGCTTGAAAGTTTCATCAAACTCAAGGCAGTTACTTAGTGGACAGGTTCGCTCCAGTCAACCAATCGGACACAGCCTGCTGGGATAAAACCTTTAGCCACATCCATTCAATCTAATTCGTATTGGTTTCGTGCGACTCGGCTACTATCCTACTGTATCATCATGAGGCCCGCGCCTTTGAAAAAGGGCCCTTACAGGCCATTCCTCGGTAGCGACTTCTACGAAAGTCTATTGTTTAACGAATTGAGGGGAACTGATGTGTTAATGTCAGTTCTCTTGGGTCTATCCTTCATTTTGCACCAGATCAAAATCTTGAAGCCCACCACGGAATTGAACTCAACTGAAGTTGACCTTTTCGAAGCAATTACTCATTATAAAAACGGCGAATTCTTCATAACAGAATTTCCTCCCTTGCTAATTCAGATACTGTCTTCAATAAGCTCGATTTTGAAAAGCGTACCAAATGAAACTTTGCAATACTATGCCATTTTTACAGGCGCTCTAACCATTTCTGTTTTATATCTAACCATGCGTGTCTCTAATGTGAAAAGCGCAATAGCAGTACTGGCAGTATCGATCATCTCTCGCCTGCCATTGTTTACTAAAGAATGCATTCATCTTTCCCCTGTTGTTCTCCACACCCTCTTTCTGTCCTGCGGTGTGCTGAGCTGGAACATTTTGAAAAGAACCCGCTTGTATTCCACCTGTTGGTATCTGAGTCTATTATCACTCGGATCTTTTATTTCCCTGTCAGCTGGATCCAAATTTGTCGGAGTTGTAACTTGGTGCTGGTTTTTGTTCCTAGTGGCCAAGCGCAGTTGGGAAATAGCTGGAGACGCAGACGTTCAGTTGGACAGACTTCTTGTTCAGACTATTTGGAGAACTGCTGCTGTGGGATTTATTCCGCTTGCAGTACTAACTTCATCATACTTTACCTTCCTTAGCAACTCGAGAATTCCCTCTTCCAACCATTCGGGTTTGGTGTCACCTTACTTCAAAAGTTGGTTTGTACCCGAAACTATGCCACAGCCAGATGTGATATACTATGGTAGTAATTTACTCATTAGACATGCACCATCATTAGGTGGCTATCTACATTCACACAACTACACTTATAGAGGTGGGTCTGGAGAACAACAAGTTTCACTATTCATATATTCAAATGATGCTGATAATGAATGGATCATTGAGCCGTCCTCAGATACTTTGGAGTACAAAACCAAACTTGAGCCCGTCAAAAATGGGGCTTCGATCAAGCTCAGACACAGGACCACCGGAAAATTATTGAGAGCGTCATCAGCGAAGCCTCCTATCAGTGAGCAGGACTATGACCATGAGGTTTCCTGCACTGGAGATGAGAAATATAGGGGCGATGCTGACGAAACCTGGCGTTTGAGGTTTGAGAGAGGTAAGACAGTTCATGATGGATTGTTGTGTCCTTTTACGATATACTTCAGCCTTGAAAACAAAGGCCATAACTGCAAGCTCTTGAGTCATGATTTGAGACTGCCTGACTGGGGCTTTGAACAACAAGAAGTGCTCTGTGTGGATTCTGCTGACAAGGAAAGGTCACTTTTCTTTATTGATAGGTCTAACCTTTACAAAGAAAGAGGTGCATATATTTCCAGTCCAAAACACTGGATTGGCAAGAGGCTTTGGACTCTCACCCTAGAGTATGTTCAAAGACAGTACAAGTTTGATTATTACCTAAAGAATAAAGATGCGAGAAGTGATATCAAAAGAGTAAATTGGCTATTGAATATTGCAGACTCCGCAGCTGTGAATTTCATGTGGTTTATTCCATTAGCATCTCTGGTTGGGTACATACTTGTGGAATGCTTCAGGTGGATAAAATGGGATCCTTGGGCTGACACCAGCTCCGAAGTGGATCCGGTGAAGTATCTATACTTGGACAGCTGCCAGGAACTTGCTACAGGGTGGTTTATGCACTACTACATTTTTGCATGGTCCAAACATGACAATATCACTGTAACTCAGTATCTTCCCAGCTATGTCCTCAGCCTTCTGCTAGCCGCACAGACGGCCAACTTCCTCTGGAATTATGGTAAGATTACTCGTCTTCTGTTGGTAGGATCATCGGCAGCAGCCATGGTCATCACACATATATCTAACTAATTATAATGACGAGCGCCAGAATAATTAAATAGTCGGACCATTTCTTAGCGCACACAAATTACATGTCACTTTGTCCTGTCACATTGACCTCATTTTCGGCAAGGGTTTCTGATTTTCGAGCGTTAGCGATCCCTACAGTAAAATCAACTATCATACTGTCCACTTTTCTCAGTAGTTCCTCTTTTTGCTTTGTAGCTTCCATCTTCTTGTCCTCCATCTTCACCAGCTGGTTTTGCAGTGCCTCTATCCTATGCATCTGTTCATCCGCCGACACGTCGACTCCTGGCAATGAATCTATCAGCTTTGTGATTTGCCTAGTCTTCAGGATAAGGTCTGTTGAAAGCTCGTCGATGGTATTATCGAAATCTTCTTTTGATGCTATTGTAGCATGCGGATCTGTCATTTTATCCTCTCCAGCTTCTGACGCCTCGAAGTCGTGATTCTTGTCGATGTAGTTCAAGGTAGCACAAAATTGCTCCATCATTTGGTCTAGACATATTTGCAGTTGAGTAAGTCTATCTGCCATGGTCAGTACACCTAATCAAACTCGCGCACTAAACTTACAACAAGCAAGTTTAATTAACTAGGCTCAATTAAATGTTAACGAATGTACTCACAATTTCACTTGAAAACAAAATGCATTTGAATATTTAATACATCGGATGCTGAGCGAAGACAAGTGTGTAGAGCTTTTGGAGCTTCTTGCACACTACGATGGTCTGTTGGAACAGTTTCAGGTGGCCTGTGGCGATGGCTTCTTCCAACTAAGCAGAGCTAATTATCATAATAAAGATGCTATCAGAGAAAGATATGGAAAGGACTACTGGGATGAAACTTACAGAGGCTCTAGATTTGTTTCCATAGAGGGAACTAAATTCACCTTCAAGGACAGTGAAACAGTTGAACAATATCTGGCACAATTCGAAGAAGTTGAACACGAAGGTTCAGATCAAGCGCAGGAAGAAAAGACCGTGAGGAGACGAAAAGAGACTAAGGACAGCGCTGGAGTTCAAAAAACCAAGCGCGCAACAAAAGCAAAAGATCCAATTTTTATGTTCGGAGGAGCTTTGTCCATCCCATCGTCGTTGCGACAATGTCAGAGCAGCTTTAAAGGGAGCACAGAGCTGATTCTTGAACTAGTGAACTGCCGGAAGAAAATTGAAGCATTAAAACCATGATATTTGAATTAAGGATCGTATATTTAGTTATGTAGAAGACCCGGTAGTGAATGACTAAGGTAAATGCAGAATGACTTTGAAGTGGGGCGGATAAGTACAAAGGATGAGCCACCATGCTAAAGGAACGGTAAATAATTGCTTTCACTGGTGTGACGCCAATTGATTGGGTGGAGTGACTTCATCACTAGAATAATGCTGAGAGCAACAAACGCTGATGCTTCTTGTGCGAAACATAAAGAAATGATAGCGTGTTACGAGATTCGGACGTGTAGCTCTTTGAGCTATAACACGAATGTTTCGGTTTCTTTGTCCCAGGATGATCCATTGTTCATCCTACCGGAGCTCTGGCTGAAGGAGAAGTCACCAGATTCGCGTAGATCTGAACTTGCTTCGCTTGGCTGATGGTAGCACAGCAGTACATCGTCAACGGATTTTCTCGTTCTGGGGGTATCAAGGAACGAACCTCGTTGCTCAATCATTGGTGTAAAGACTAATTGTGAATCAGACTTCCTTCTAGAACCCGTAGTGGCCGGCATTGGGGATCTGTCTTGTAGCATAGTTTCCAAAAGAGCCCCCGGGTCCTGCGGAGACTCCCAGGTAAACTTGTCACAGTTGGTTTTTGACATGTCTGGGGTTTTAACTTCGACCAAAGAAACGTCCTCCAAGACAGTGGGGAAGCTGTAGTTCTTCAAAAATTCGACCGAAACAGCACTATCTTCCGATTTATTGTATCTATGTTTCAAATGTACTCTTTCCAACTGCTTCAGCTTTTTGATTGATTTGTAGGAGTCATCATTCACAGACGTGGCCATTGTTGATGTCGATACTATTCTTGCTGATTTACTCGAGTATTGGGAGGAGGCGATAGATGAAGAACGACGAGGAGAAGCGGTCTTGGAGTACCCAAACTTGTTTTTATCGGGCAAATCTTGTGCGGAAAGAAAACTCTCCGTGACAAAGGCCTTGTTCAACGAAATGGGTGAAACAGGGTCGTCTTGCGATAGTCTTTCACCTTCAAAAACGTTCTTCATGTCCGCGTGTGAGATGTGTTGGAAGTTAAAAGGCACTGAAATGTTGGTGCTTTGGGAATTTAGACGAGGTTCTTTGCTCTTGAATAATTTGAAAAACTTCCCAGTGGTCTTTTTGGTCTTGGAAGAAGACATTCCATGGCCTAGGTCAGAAGCCTTGGAAAGTGGTTTTTTGCTACGGCTTGGTTTGTATGCGGATGGCCTTAACGGCGGTAGCTCGATGCGTTCTTTGTTGTTCAAGACCGGTCTGTCGCTGTTGATCAGCATCATATCCACCTGGTCATCATCGTCGGAGTCCATCAACCGTTGAACTTGTAATCCATACAGTTTTTCAGCTTCTTGATCCTCGTCTATCCAGATCGACCTCATCTGTGGTAGATTCATTTGCAAAGCCATGTTTCCTGGCGTATTGTTCACGTATAGCGACGCAGCTAGATTCAAAAGTTAGATGAGAAACAATGCTATATCAGCTTTCTGTGGATGTTTCAACCTCAGGTTCCACCCTCGAGTTTCACAAATTCTTTTATAACCAATCTACCAGATGCGACGACTGTTGCCAATTCGTTATATCTCTTCCCATTCAAGTAAAATCACGAAATACCACGATCTTGATAGAAAAATAATTTAAAAAAACGGTCACATTTTGCCTATTATGAAACGCGAACGCGCGACGAACGAAGGCTCCCCTTACGACTGTGCATACTGAGCGCTACTGCTCGAACGCGTCAGTAATTCAGACTCTTACTCAATATAGTTTCAGATGCTGGACTGTGTGAATAGTCGCGGCCCTCGAAGCGCGTCGTGTCGTCCTCGAGTATCGCAATAGAGTCGGAAATACTGAGAAGGTTAAAGGACCGTTCAACCATGTCAGAAAACTCGAAAACCTGAGGGTCCACGTTGAGAGCGGTGTTATCGAGACTGGAATCACAATGAACGCCATCCGTATTTTGGGTATTTGCAGTTTCCATATTTCTCACGTGGTTGTAACTTGTGCAATGAGGATTCGCCCTTTCTAACCGCCTAGACAGAACGTCGTACCCCTGAGGCGCAATTGAGAAGTTTAAATTACTTCGGACAAGCAGCTTTCGCACCCGGCTCTGTGGACCCGAGGCTACAGTGCCCGGCTCTGTTGACATCCCGATATTCGAGCTTGCACGGGGTCCGATGATCCGCACGGGAATGTCCGGAAGAGTCTTCATGGAGTCACCCAAAGAGAAGGTTTTTGGTGCCTCTTGGGTTGGAAGAGGCTCAAATGGCTCAGTGTTTTCCTTTTCCCAGCTAGAGAGAATACGCGTTAGCCTATAGATGGCCATATCTGTTTCTCCTTTGGCATAATCAGCCTCTGCTTGCTCCAAAAGATCATACACTGCTCTTCTTGCTGCCATTGGCTGCTTCTTCTTGTTACCACGTCTCTTGTACTCAAACGGCGCACGGTTTATGGACATTTGTTTCGAGACGCGCCTTCCAAAACGCCTTACGCCTTCAAGTGTCATTGATCTGAGCTGCTCAACAAGAACTGTAATCTTCGTTATCCTATGTTTCTCCTTAGGTTTCCACACCTGCTTGTCTGAAGGTTGGTTAGTGTCTGAATGCAGTTAACCGCCCACCTATTCAAAACTAATAACAGAACGATCAGCGCTAATATCAAATTGTACGACTATATAAGGCACAGTTCACCAGAGACCTCAAACACAATGCCCATGACATGAGACGCCTACTATGATCGAGACTTCTTGTTAGGAGGATCCTCAAGGACCGAATCTTCTGGCTTCTTGCGTTTAACGATCTTGATTAGTTTACCACTGTCTATGGCATCGGTTTCATTGACGATGTCAGTATCGGCACCACCGCCAATTACGACTGTTTGCTTGTGGCTCTTGGTGCGGAGCCGGCCATTGAGGAGCACAAGAGCCGGTAAATCTGCCATGGCCTTCATGCACTTGTCGCTATCAAGGCCAAGATATTTGATGAGACTAGTGACGCCCAAGACGTTTCGACACTCCAAGGCATTGGTAGCACCACTGCTGATGACTATACCCCGAGAGCGGGAGCTTCTGACAACACTCTTTACATTTTGTATGAATTGGCGTCTTGTCTGCATGTCTCTCAATGCGTATGCGTATACGATTTCTAGCTTCACTCCTCTGGCGATACAACTACAAATACTTTTGTGCTTGAGAAACGTCGGAAGACGTTGTTTGTATTGGAACGTGAGTAAATCGATATCCAAAGAGGAGGTAGCTAATGTTAGGGCCTTTTCACTAACTGGTAAAGCAGCCACAATATCGAAGGCCTGTGAGATCTTGGAAAGCGACTGCCCTTTGGATGGATCATCTATGATCAGTGTGATCCTAGAGTACAGTTTCAAACCCGTGGTTTTCAGCAGCTGCCCAAAATACACCTCGATTTTGATTGGGTTTAGTTCCTTAAGGGACGTAGGGAACTTGTCAGTGTGGCTAACCGTAAAATTTAATGCCAAATGAGTATATCCCAGAGTGTGCAAGGTCTCCAGCGTGCTCGTTAATTCTCGAATCTGTTGTTCGCTCACAGGCTCAGAAAAGGTGGTCTGTGGCCAAGGAACATTCAGATCTACAAGCATAGTCGTTATAATGTTTCTCAGTAACCTTGATGATGCTCTCTGTGGGGATCCATTATTCAAGATGTTCGATGAACTAATTAATGCCCATCGGTAGGTTAATCACTGAATACGCTTAAATAGGCAAATCAAGACTAACTATATTTGAATCAGGCTCCTGCCGTTGCGACGTTGAGACTTCAGCAGATTGTAATGAATTAGCATTTTCCGAATAGCGTCAAGTTGATAAGGTGTTAGTGCTAACAGAGTGTCATAATAGTACAAAATGATAATGGTGATGACAGTGAATCAAGATATGAAAAAGAACCAAGAGGAACAGCGACTACATAGAAATGACAAGGCCAACCATTTCAGATATCCAATATTTCAGATATCCGAGCTTTTGGGTGGGGCTACTGGATCAAATAGCCATAAATGCACCCGGCGTATCTCTGCCTAAAGTTCGCTTAAATATCCATTGTACCTCTCACAGATGGACCAAGATTATTATCCAAATAATCGCTGAAAAACAACCAGAAGTGACATTGTACTTCCAGATTCCTCATCACATAATCTGAAGTAAGCCGAATATGTCTTCATGTAATTTTAAGAGCAGTTTAGCAGACTAACTTGTCCCGACTCTGAATGGATGCGAAAGGGAAAGTGGCATCGGCGAGTAAATTCTTTTTTTTAATATGATAAAGGTCGATGAGTTGTGTACCTCGGCTCAAACTTACTTTAATGAAAGGTAGATTAGCTTGATTATTGCCTGAACAACCGATCGGTCGAAGAGAAAGTCACTGCTTGTGGAGCATCGAAATGGACCGGCACGTTGAGTCGATTTTAAAGTTTTCATTAATGGTTGAAAATATGGCCACGATCTCAAACTTATTTGACGGATGTCATATATGTTTCAAAATACAGAGGCAAGGGATGGTGCGCGGCTTGTAATCACCGTACTCTTCAACCGCGGCTATTTAGTTTGCTTGCATCAGGTGAACATGAACTGGTTTTAAAATAATACATATTGCCAGGTTTCGTAGTATGTAGCCTTAAAAAAAATAGCGTGCCCGAAAGCATACACTCATTCAGCTTCAGGCTCTTTGGCGGCTGAGCTTGTCTCGACAATCACATTAGCTGAAGACCCTTTGTTGTCACGATTGTCAGTACCATCTTCCAAAAAGTCCAATGTCAAAACTTGATCTATAGCAGCATTCAATCTGTCCTCAGGCAAGCTGTCACTAACAATAGGCACTGGATGGCCCTTGGGAAACATCCACTCTCTCCACTGCGTGTCAGTATTGTCACACAAGTCATAAAGAATCATCTTGAGGAGCGTGATATGGTTATAAAACCATGAAACTGACCTGTTGATGAATATACGATAATTTTCCATTTCTTTAACAGCGTGCATCATGGTATAGCCGGGGAAACCCCTCTTCTCCCGGGATTTGTCTCTCCAAAATTCGAAAAGAGCGAATAGCGCCTTACGCCTTTGCCAGGTTCGCTTGGACTCGCGTAGCTTGAGGCCCAAACCAACAAGCCTATTTTCCCAACGGAACTCCATTATGAAATATTCCAGGCTATTGACGTATCTTTCAGTTAGAACGATATTGCTCAATAAGCGAGAGGCTACATCCGTCTCTCGTTCAATATCAGGTTTCAAGAAATAAGCATTGATCCTATCCTGTCTCGTGAGCTCTGCATAGTCCACTTGGCTCAGATTCAAACGAATCAGCTCAGCTTCTTTAGATTTGAACTTGAATTCCAAATAATCTCCCGTCGTTATGGGCAGCTCTGGATCAGATTTGCGATAGAAGAAGCCCTCTCGGCATATAAGTTCGACAGGGGAGGCCAGCAGTAATGCGGTGGAGTTGTCCCCGCTGCTGCTGCTATTGGCAGGACGTCCTCTGTTGTCCTTTTTCTCGGGAAGCATCGGGATGATAGATCTAAAATCACGACCGCCAGCCTCTTCTAACTTCTCTCTCTTGTTAGGGAATTCGGACGAGGCTCCATTGTGATACTTTTCGGGAAGCTTACGTTTCGCAGAGCCCTCACCTTCATCCTCGTTCAGCATTGACAAAATCCCCACTTTTCTAGGAATCAACGATGGAGCAGGAGACGCGAAATCGGAAGAGGCAGCTATTGAAGCCAAGGATGGTGTCACCGTAGCTTCCTGAGTTGACTCTGAATGAGGAGTCCTGGAACCGACATCCTCCTGAGGGGATTCGTTAGTTACAGCATCCTGCTCTGCAGTTCTACTTTGAAATTCCTCATTTTCTCTGTTCACCGCATCACCCTGCGACGAGGGAGCAAATTGTGAAACACGCCTGCTGTTCCCTGGTGTCCCATTTGGAGACGGCGTCTTTCCAGAGGAAAGCGTTGCCGAATGGCTGTGAGGGTCGTAATGGAAAGCAGTCATCCTCTTTCTTCTTTCCTCTTCTCTCATTGCTCTCAATAGATCCTTGTTCGATTCCATGAACACCTTGGCTTTGTTGCGATCACTGTATTTCATAGAGACCAGCATTTGCTCACGGGCATCACGCCGACGCTCCAATTCCTGTTGCATTTTGATTTGAGCCGAAGTCAGCGGCGCGACTTTCTCTGCAGATTTTGAGCTCGGGCGACCTCTGCCACGAGAAGGTTTTTGCTCGTAGAAGGAGTCGTCAACTCTCACGGAGGAGTCATTACCTAATGACTGGGATAACAGTTCGTCTTCTTCGACCTTTGGCTCGTCAGAACCATCGTAGTCATCGTCTTCCTCATCAACTTCTTCTTCTTCCTCCTCCTCCTCCTCCTCCTCTTCTTCTTCTTCATCTCCTTCAATGTCTTCACCATTGTTTCTCTCAACGGCGGCTTCGTCGTCCCCAGGAGTCTCATTTTCATCCACGGCGTTCTCATCCTGGCCCTGCAAGGATGCTGCTTGCTTTCTTTCAGACCAATGGTGTTTCCGCTTAGGAGGTCTTCCTGGCCCTCTTTTCTTCACGGGAGGTAAACCCTGGCTCGCAGGGGCAGTACCCTGGTCTCTAGTTGCCCTGGCCCCGGCAGACTGTGGGTCGGCAGAAAGTAAGGGCTCGGGATCTTGAAACATTCTTCTGCTACGGGGAATCCCGATGTTGCTGTCGGGTAGGGAATCTTTGCTGGTCATTGATAAGGCTGCTGCGATTGATGAGAGGCCGGTTCTCGTCTTTGGTGGTCTTCCTGGTCCTCGGTGTGTACCTTGTACGCTCGCAGGAAAGTTTAATGCGTTAGACCTCACGGCTTTATTAAGCGATTGGGACACAAACTCCAGTTTCTCTAGTAAAGCGTTTACAGAAGAATCAGTATTGACCTGGTTCCTTAGTAGATCTTCTAGCTTATTTTCCAGTACCTTTTGGTTATGAGCAAGACTTCTGGTCGATGAAGTCAAGTTTCCGAGAAGCTCGTTGAGACCCTCGTCGGTGGTACACGCAGAATTCTCCACTTGCTGAAGCTTTTCTTTCAGTAGGGCAATGGCGTCGGATTGGTTATCCACTTGAGACACAAGCTGACGCACAGTAGCAGTGGCGTTAGGATTCTCAAAAATGGAAGGGGAGCCGTTTGCAGATCCCTTGGTGTCTACTGAAAGAGTATTAGCGGTTGCTATTCCTTGCTGTTGTTTAGGCTGTTCTGGCCGTTGGTCGTTTCCTGTTGTTATTGTTGTCAGTCTTTTAATTTCAGGCTCTAAATCACCTCCACCCACGTGACCTGTCGCGGTAGGTAACTCTGGCACAGCGACAGCGGCGGACAACGGAAACTGGGTTGAGGTGGTGCTTAAATTGGTTTGCGCGCTATTGGGAGCGGATATCGTTGCACTGAGGCTTGTAGTATTGTCTTCTACAAAAGGACGGTCACTCTCACCACTTTTTTCGGTAGGTTTTCCGCCGTCGAGTAAATGATGATCGGGCGAGCCTTGTGGTCCAGCCTCGTCGTGATTGTAGTCTGTTGTGCGAACTGCCGGCTCCAATTGAAATCCAGTCGATGGAGAATTGGACATGGCAAGGACTATCAGGCAGTATTGAATGTTTTTATTTTTTTTTGGGTTTGACCTCTCACTTAAAAGTACGCTGCCACACTGGGGATGGTTTTGGCCGGTCCTGTTTACCTATCTTTGCGATGTTTTGAGTGGGACGATAAGATTAGACAGATAGAGGAAAGTCAGGGCTTTCTTCAAGTGGTAGTGTCAAGACTCTTGTGTGATAGACGCCGTAAATAAAAAATGATCACCTTGGTATCTTGCTGTCGCTGTCCTCGCTTCACGAACTTTTAGTCAGAGCCTTCTGTTTGAACCGCACGAACGAAATTTGATCTGCCACACGTTGATACAGAGAATAACAATGGTAGCACTGATCTTTTGTCGAAGACGATATTGGAAAGGGGCCAGTGATTGTTGGTTGAGAAGAATCACAATGGCCGCTTTGAAAAGAGTGCGATTTTTTTCGAGCTGGAGATTTTGGTCTGCCGATAACGTAAGTTTTTATGACGTTCGAACGAATATAGAGCGGCTCGAGTTGTGCGGAAGGTTTAACTTGTAAAGCGATAATGGTTAAGTGTTCAAGTTGATGGGACTAAGATTGGTTATTTAGGTTTTTTTTTCTGGCGCTGGGCGTGAAAAAAAAAGCGGGCCACGCCATACAGAAAACGGAGGTGGAACACAATATGATAGCTAGGTATTCTAATATCATCGGTCCACCTGGCTCAAGATAGTAGGAAGTTTGCCGGCTAAATTTATGGGTTACTTACTCTATGGAAAGGCTGCCATGTATATTCCCTAGCTTATAATCCAGTCATTTAATACGTACATGCGCACCCGGCGTCAGGAATATGGCGGGGTGGACGCTTAGTAGCACAGATAGCGAATGCAGAGAGGTTCCAATCTCGTCTTAAGCCAGAAGCGCTTTCTTTTGTACTTTCAATGCTTTACCCTTTTGTCGCCATGCTCATCGCGATATCTATTTAGTCCAAGCCGCAATTTCACTAGAGTTTCGATAGTCTCGTTAGTCTTACAAGACTCTCTACCCAACGCCAGTTTGTCACATAGCCTGACAATGTATCCATTGATGTATTCGATTTCAGTGTCTCTCAAATTCACCACATCTTGTCGCATGGATGTACTGTTACTTCCATTGACCACGCAACCAATATTCAAGACGAATGCTAAGAGCCTTTTACGATCCAAAACCCCCAAAACGTCAAGAGACGGAAAGTCCCTACTACTGGGCTTGTAATCAAAGAGCGGTTTATAAGCAGTCTGCAGCACAGTAAGTGACTCTGAAATGATAGCATCGAAAATCGGGGCGCCGATGTCTCTGAGTTCGCCGTTGATACAGTCAACGATTGAAGTTACTGAGTTCATGCAGCAATTGACGATGAGCTTTTCTAGCTGTCCCAGCAACATTTCCTGGTAGGTCAAATGCTGCACATCTAAGCCTGCCGCAAAGTTAGAGTCGTTCATAATTCTGATCAGTTCATTTCCCGAGCGGTCAGAGGAGATAAGTTGGTTGGACTGTACAATACTTCCTGGATCTTGACTAGGGAGTCTAGCAACCTTGAGGTTTCCGAAACCGGCATGACTAAAGGAAAAGCCGCCTGTGTTGAAGATACCGTGTGATATAACACCTTGAAATAAGTTGGGCTTCCACTCCACGAATATCTCTTCATTGAGCACTTCAAAGACTCCCAGGCCATTCTGGACAAGCATTATGTTGGTGCGAGGATGCAAATATTTCATATAAGGCTTCAAGGCATCTTTAGTCTGATACGTTTTTGTGGTAATGATCAAGTTGTCGATCTTCCAATCATTGGGAATCAGTTCTGGACATGTGGCAGCATCGAAAATTGTCTCGCGGATTGGTTGTTGATCTAAGAATAGAGATTTGACGTTAGCAGTTTTTCGATGAGCGATTAAATCTTCCAGCCGTTTTTCAGATCTTAAGAGCGGTATAACGGTGACCTGGGCATTTTGTTGCAAATGAGACGCCAGCAGTACTCCAATAGATCCAAATCCCAAAATGCATACCCTAGGTTGTGTAGCTGCCATCCTTTTTGATATTAATCGCACAGATTTATTCAGCACGTATGTGAATTAGTGCGGTGCGGTAAGTGTGTTTCTATTATGCCGTATTTAACAAAATTTTTCGTCTGTCTCTAATTCTCAAACAAACTCTATATAATCTCCAGTGTGCTTCGCTTACAAATCGCCTTTGACAATTTGTCCAGTCTTGAGGTCGCGAGCAGTAACTCTTAGTGCACCAGCGCCGTTCAGGTTGAAAGAGATTTCCAAACCCTGGGCTCCCTTCACACCAAGCTCCATGAGTTTGGTGCCCAAAGTATAAAGCTTCTCTCTGAGAATTTCGGGCTCATCGTCTTCGTCAGACCAATCGCTTTCGTCATCGTCAGCCTCCTTGGCAGCGGGTTCAGCAACAGTTTCCTTGATGTGGTGGTCCCCTTCGTAGACACCAACAAGAAAGTCGCCCTTAGCATTCTTGAGTGTCAGATTCTTCTTGACTGGAAAGGAAGTTTCAGGTAGCAACACTGGCACGAAGTTACCCTCAGCGTCAACTAGACCAATGGCCTTCTTAATGTGTTGAGTGTTGATGACAACTGGTTCCAAAGCTTGAGCCAGCTCATCTGCATCGTAATTAGACAATAATTGGGCTTGTAACGCAGCACCACAGGCCAAAAGCTCGTTGGGATTGTTAGAAGCTTCTTTAGATTGTGGGCCCAAGATGGCGACCGACTCTGGAAGCAGGTATTCCAAGTTGGAGCTTAATTTTGGTGTGAATGAGGAACCACCACAAAGCACAACACCATTGATGTCTAGGGGATCTAACTCTGCCTTGGCGATAACACCTTCAATGAATTGAGCGAACTTGCTTAGGACCTTATTGGCAACGAGTTCATATCTCAGTCTGTTGATTGATGTGTGGTAATCGAAGCCATCGGCTAGAGAATCGATAGAGATGGTGGCAGTAGTCACGTTGGATAGAGTTTTCTTAGTGAGCTCGGCATTAGCTCTTAGCTTGGCCATGGATTTGGCATTGGTTCTGGGGTTGGACTTAGTCTTTTTTTCGAAGTCCTTGGCGTAGAACTCCACGAGTTCGGCATCCAGGCTGTCTCCACCAAGTTTAGAGTCGTGAGAAGTAGCTAATAAAGTAAAGATACCATTACGAATGGCAATGACAGCGGCGTCAGATCTGACACCACCAAAGTCAGCCACCACCACGTTGCAGTCGTCTTTGAAAGGAAAAGCTTCGGTGTGTGCAAGTAAAGCCGCCGAAGGCTCATTGATAAGCTGGATGATGTTCAGACCGATTTTCTTGGCGCAAGCGCGCAAAGCGTCTTTCTGAGCATCGGTGAAGTTGGTTGGCACGCTGATGACGGTCTCTGATAGCTCTTGGCCGATGTAGTCTTCGGCGGCACGTTTCAGCTGGTTCAAGTGCCTCGACACAACCTCGTCAACAGTAAGTTGTTCTTGTCTGCCGTCAGCTCTTGTAACGACAAAACCGGCTTTGCCTCCAATTTCAACGACGGGGGCACCCGTGGTGCACTTAGACAAATCGCACTCGGAATACGATAGACCTAAAAAGTCACGAAAGTTGACAATAGTGTTCTTTGGATTTCTCACAATTTGTTGAAGAGCCTGTCCACCATGGTATTCGTCCTCTCCAACGTAGGACAACACGGAAGGGATGGTCCGCTCACCGTCAGGGTTTGCAATCACATCCACATCGTTCTTTGGATTAACGTAAGCAATGGAAGATGTGGTGTTACCAAAGGCAATACCAACAATAGGAGACATGATCAAAAAATACCTTGCTTGATAATAACAAAGCCACTAACAAAGATACTTGTATGGTGGTCTTGAAATGCTCATCCTTCTAGCTCGATGAGGTTGAAAATTTTTATTAGAGGTAACCAGTCGTTTGTAATGATTATCGAAAGTATTTCCAAAGTACTCATGATATTAAGTAATCGAAATCAAAATATATTCATTATACAGGATGTGTTAATCTGATAGCGTCAATTACTTCCACTGGATTAGAGCTTTCATTTCAAACTTTAGTCTGGCTACTAGTAGCTATAGTTTAGTTAACCTTACTTTGCAGAGCTCCTTAACCTGCTTTTCACGTCTTTCTGCATTGACCTTTACTTCAACCTTGTACTATCAAAATTGAAGCTAGCTAGCGTGCGGTCAAATTGAGTTGGAAGTCACTTATTGGTATCTGATCGTTACGTTACCTTTTCATATTCGAATCCACTCCACATATGTCGCACTCAGGCGCAGCAATATTCAAAAAAGTTTCGGGCATCCTGAATGTTGACGAAGATGCATCTCCTGCCAATCTCTTATGGCGCTCCACTGATGGTGACAAAAGTCATAAGGTTGTTTTGAGCATGATTGATAAACTGCAAGCGACACCGGCTTCTAGTGAGAAAATGATGCTGCGGCTCATAGAAAAGATGGATGAATCGAAGAAGCGCAAGGACAGCGAAGGAAACGAAATCAAGCCAATGGTTCCAAGTCACGTCTTCTCCTTCAATAATCGCACTGTTATGGACAACATAAAAGAAACTTTACAGCTTATTATAGCCCGCTACAAAGATCAAGAGGCGTATGAAGAAAAGCGGCGTAAGGAAAGTAGCTTAGCACCTTCTCCTGCAGATACAGCTCCTTTAATCAATACATTGACTTTGGATGATTCTTTATCTCGCGAAAAGCTACTCACCAATCTAAAGCTGCAGCAATCATTACTGAAGGACAATAAAAGTCTCATGAAGACATTCCAAGATGCCGTCATTTACTCGGGTCTCCCGTCTGATGAGTTTTGGTCGACAAGGGTTCCTCTATTACGGGCTTTTGCTCTTACCACATCTCAAAGGACAGGCCCATATAATGTACTCTCTACTATTAAGCCCGTGGCCTCTTCAGATAACAAGGTGAATGTTAGCGTGTCGCGAGAAAAGATCTTAACCATTTTTCAGACATACCCCATTGTGAAAAAGGCCTATGACGATAGTGTTCCTAAAAACTTCAAAGAGCAAGAGTTTTGGGCCAGATTTTTTTCATCCAAGTTATTTCGAAAGCTCAGAGGTGAACGGATTATGCAAAGCGACCGTGGTGATATGATTATAGATCGTTACCTCACGCTTGACCAAGAGTTCGATAGAAAAGATGATACGCGTTTGCAACACCCAGTAAAGAAACTATTGGACTTGGAAGGTAATGATCAAGATGATCCAGCACGAAAGGGAAACAGGCCTGATTTCACTATGATGGCAGGGGTGGATCCCAACGGCAATAGTGACGGAGTAGTGGATATTTTGAAGGGGATGAATCGTTTGAGTCAAAAGATGATTCAATCCTTGGAAAACGAGTATTCGAGAGCCAGCCTGCTCTCAGAAGACGTGGATAAGCAGGAACGAGAAGAGTTGCTGTTTACCGACTTGGCTGAAGCACAAGAAGCAAACTATCTTGAGATTAAAGTCAAGCAACGAATGGCATCAAGCAAAACCCTTCCCGTTAGCGTGAATGGCGATGCTAAGTCAGTCGTAGGACCTCAAGCCGCTCAACATCAAGTGGATCTTCTACTTGAGGGTCTAACAAAGTCTATTGACTTGACTCAAGTTACGAATGATGACAAGAAATTTAACAATACCGTTAACCAGAATGTGATTCGGGCAGTTAAGATTAATGCTAAGCAAGCTAAAAATACCGACCTGAGTGCTGTTGTCGGAGCTACTGTTGGCTTATCTTCAACGGAATCCATTAGGGAGGTGAACTCGCCGCTGCCACCGGAACTCCTAGAGACCAGCAGGATATTGCATGGAACTTGTTGTGAGTTTCTAAAACATTTCTACATTCTTTTTCAAAGTGGTGAAATTCGCCAAGCTCCAACCGTAAGGAAGCTGTACATACATTTGAAGAAATGTTTGGACAGAATAACGAAACTTTTAGATGAAGTAGGGAACGACGAGAATGCAGAGCGGGATGGATTGGTCAACAATTGCAGAGCATATTTAAAATCTGCCCTAGACTCTCTGAATTTTGCAATCGAAAAATACGAAACGGCCGTTTCGGACGCGGAGTCATTTCGAGCAAGGAAGGCAGCGTGAGGAAGTTAGTTGTATATTCGGCTCGGAGGCAATGAAAATATTTAAATCTTACTATTATTACCTGTAAGTATGGCAAGCCAATTCAAGTATAAGTTGAATGATGAGTATCACAGGAACGCCAACTACATGCCTACTTCCTGCGTTTGCCGTCGTTGGTCGCTTTCAGGTTCTTTTATCGACGTTTTACTATATTGTATATATACATGAAACCCCTATGCCAAATGCTAAATTCAAACAGTCGCTACCACACACCCTTCTTTACGCCGGGTAGTTCTCCACTTTTTGCCTTTTCTCTAAATTGTGTTCTGCATAGTCTAAAGTCACTGAGCACAGCTCTAGCGTGGCCTGTTTCAACGCATCTGTTTCTCACCTGAGTCATTCTAGTATAGTTTGGCATTACACTCAAACGCAATTGGGCCTCCAATCTAGCTCTGGGTGGCAAAGTAGTATTTCTCGCAATGTATTTAAGAGCCTTGGTGGTGATCTCATGTTCAGCTACCTGCTGTCTCTTGAAGTTATCCCGTATAACTCTTGCATTGAGAAAAGTGGATGGAAGCTTGACTTTGACTGGAAATCTAAAGTTACCCATGGTGTAGAATATTGTGTTTGGGTTGCACAACTGTTCTTTCTACACGCTCTTGACTTAATCAAACTAAAAATTTTGATAACTTGATCATTAGTACAAGGTGATATCATAATCTTAAATAAAAACTAGTTTGATGGCCATACCACATATTATTAACAGTATTTGCAGGCTGATCTGGGTTAAATTACTATACTATTTCTTCTGTAAGAAATTCCTTGTTTTGAATGCCATGAGAGGATTCTGTGCTTCAGCTTTTTAGTTCGTTATTGTTCTGTAAAAACTGAGCAAAACGACTTGTCTCGTGAATTCCACACTCAGTCTTCGTTTTACCCTTCCATCTTCCGGCTCTCTCGTCTTCGCCGTCTGCGACTGGCACTGTGGAGTGGTAATCGCCAATTGACTTATATCCCAAGTCGAGTAGTTCATTGTAAGGTACTTGGTTCTCGTCAATATAGGCCCTCACCTGCTTGAAATCCCAGTCCGCCAGAGGATTGATCTTGACGATCCCATTGACCTCGTCCACCTCAATAAACTTTAAATCCGAACGACCACCACCTTGGGATTTACGACGCCCCGTAAAAACCGCCGTCACCCCAAGCTCATTGTAAGCCCGATGGGCAGGCTCTGCTTTTACCAGGTAGTCATATTGGTTATCATCACGCTCCCATAGAAAGTCCCCATGCTTTGCGGCAAATTCGGCCTCACTTTGGAGGCCCTCAGGCTTGAATATATGGATGCTTTGGTTGTGAGGGGTATAATAACGATCTTCTACCTTTCGAAGAAGTTCTAATGACTGTGGAAAGTGGTGCAGTGTGTCGATGAAAATGAGAGGGGTTATGTGGTCTTCTTGGATTTTCGAAAGCATGTCTATCGTGGCCAATCCTGTGAGTCCGAAAGCAGTGGTTTGAAAGAGGTGTGGAAACGTTGTAATTGCCCACTTCAAAATGTCCTGGGGCGACGGCATTTGAGACAGTGCTGCATTCCAGTGGTCTATCTGGACCTGGGTAACAACTATGTCGTTGTTTAGCTTGTACTGGGTCATACTGTTGGAATCGGCGACTGGAAAAGAGAGATTGTGAATGGGAGCTTTAAGACAGATTGAAGGTTCGATATATTGTAGAGAAAGAGATACATTTACGATCGACAAATTCTTACTAAGTGGTCAACATTTCTGCCCAGCCATAGTGAATAGCGAACACCAAAACTGATGTTGTTTCTGCACGTGAGATTGTATTTGTCAGTCCTCCTCCGGTGGTATTTACTCATCTTAGCCGCTTTCATCCCCCGCTACTAGCTTCTAAAGCTGAAGCTCACATATGGTTCGGGGATTCTACTGTTCTGAAATTTTCTTGGTGAGAAGTGGCTCTCTCGGCATTCTGAATGGGAGCCTGGGTTTTTATCGAGAATTGTGCTCGTAGTTCATATCTTTATTGCCATTTCAATTTCAAAAATAAAGTATATCAAAGGATTTCATTGTGCTAAACCAGGGTACAGCAGGACGAATTGTACCAAGTTCGATCAGCAAGTCTAGTTGTTTGGACAGCTTTTGAGAGATGGTGGCTTTAGACTTGAACAAAATGCACGATGACCTAGCCGGGGTCGAACAACAGATTGGTGCCATCATCGAATCATTTGTTGAGCTTGGTGTCTCAGTTTACGATTTCCCTGGGACATCAGAAGCCGCGCAAGGAATGATGACGAACCTGAAGAGGAATGTAGATCGACTAGGAAAGTTAAACAAGCAGAGCAATGATCCAGATTCACAATTGAACTTGTTTCAGATCCCAATTGAAGTGCTACAGTATATTGAAGATGGAAGGAACCCCGATGTGTACACTAGAGATTTTGTGGAAGCAATAAGAAGGTCTAATCAATATCAACGTGCCAAGATGAATGGCGTAAAACAGCTAAGAGACAAGCTAGCGCACAAAATAGTGGAGGAGTTTCCAGACATGGAAGCAAGTGTCAAGGATATATTGAATAGAACAGAGAGATGATAAGAACTAAGGCATAGGAGGTTATTGGTATGGGTCAAAATAAAAGTGGCTGTTTATCGAGTGGGAGGGCTGGTGTGTGTTGCATGCCGTTTTATGGTCGACTTGCATCTTAGTGGCCGAACCCAATCTTAGAACAGCGGCATTTTGATGCAAAGGCTATAGATTTTGCACTGTTGCTGTATCAACGACTCCTCGTGGTCTTCACGCGGTGACTGTAAAAACCTGCCGTATTGGGTGCGGGAGGAACAAGAACGAGACAGAAAATGATGTGCATTTGTGACTCAGTGCAAGATTCAAGAACTTGAATTGGTGGCACTTTAGGGAAGGCTTGCTTCTTATTCTCCAAGCGGCCAGTGGCTGGTCCTTTGGTATGGTAATGACAGAACGTATTCCTTGCGCATCACGTGCGTTGTTTCTTAAGAAATTTTTAGCTGCCCACCGACACTAGCACAGCACATACATAGGTGCTCATCGCAACCACAGCTAGCCGGCTACTGAACTTCCCACTTGCTAATACCGCCATGGCAAAGAAGAAAGTCAAGAGTAATCAGGACCTAAGCAGTCTTGTCTCTAACAGCAGTCCCCTTTTGGAAATTAATTTCCCGGAACCATTATTTGCACTATGCTGTCACCCTGAGAAGCCTCTGATATTCAGCGGGCAGGCCACTGGTCTAATTATGTGTCATAGCTACGACCCTGTTGTTTTAGCTAGCATCATGAAGCGGAACGCTGCATTACTTGCTGAAGAACAAAACAACAAGAAGGAAAAGTCCGAAACGAGAAAGAAGTTGTGGACGGCGGTTGACGCGAAAGAAGATGGCAGTTCGGATAATAAAGGTTTCAAACTGCAATGGAAAACCAAAAGACACAAAGGTAGTGTACGGGCCATGTGCTTAGATGCTGATGGGTCGCACATATATTCTATTGGGATTGATTGTATGTTGAAAAAAGCAAACTCGGAAACAGGCAGAGTGGTTAAAAAGCACCAAGTGTCAAGCGACACCAGTGTTAAGTACACCAAAATTGTGAAGTCCACGAGCCACAATCTACTCCTTTTGGGAGATGAGAATGGAAACGTGGTTGCCCTTGATAGCCATACTTTGGAGGTGAAAACGACCATTAGCAACATTCATTCTGGCGATGCAATTAATGACATATTTCAATTCACAGGCAAATCAATGTATAAGTTTATCTCTCTGGGACAAACTACTCTGGCGTATTGGGATTCGCGAGAGTCGAACGAATCAGACCATCTTATTCAGCTAGACGACCTTGATGCTAAGCGCAAGGTTCGTTTGAGTGACGATCAGGAAGACGAAATCTTATGCGGGACATTCGTAGACCCCCAAAATGGTGACACCCTGGTGTGTGGTATGGGCGAGGGTATATTAACCGTTTGGAAACCAAAAAAAAACGATTTGGTGGACCAGATCAGTCGGATCAAAGTCAAAAAAAATGAGAGTCTGGACTGTATAGTACCAACATTACAAGATGATGATTCCGTGTGGGTTGGTTGCTCGGACGGTCAAATTTACAAGGTGAACGTGAAGACGAGTAAAGTTGTCGAGATAAGAAAGCATAACGACATCGACGAGGTGCTTTTTGTGGACTTGGACCATGAATATCGCTTAGTGTCAGGCGGTATGGATAAGGTGAAGATTTGGGAGTTCACAGAAAATGGGGATGACCTTGAAAAGGCTGATAGTAGCGCAGAAGAGGGTGGCATGGCTTCACAATCCGACTCGGGCTCTGATTTTGGGTCTGATGCAGAAAGCGCCGACAATGACTCGAACTCTGATACTGGTTCTGGTTCCAGTTCCGATTCCGAACATAGTCCCAGTGGAGGTGAGGAGTTGGTCGGTTTGAGTAAAGAAGAGTTGCTCAAGGAGCTGGACAAAGATCTTGTCCAGAGTGAAGCGGAAGAAGAAGCATCTTCAAAAAAGAGGGGAGCTGGGGAAAGTGGCACAGCGAAGTCGTCTAAGAGACACAAAGTTAAGCAGAAGCCCCTGACGTCGAAACAACTACAAAACTTACAGAAACAGGAGCATGGCATAAAGAAATTTGACGATTTGTGATGTAGGTAAATGAATTATGTAGCCAAGGTAATGATTTGTCTCCTAATGTCCCTTGAGTAATAGATCGTGCGTCACCGCAAGCTACCTTCTTGAGAAGGGTTCCAAAAAATAAATGGTCTCTAGCGGGATCGAACCGCTGATCCCCGCGTTATTAGCACGGTGCCTTAACCAACTGGGCCAAGAGACCATTAATGTTGTTAAATATAAGAGAAAAATTTTGGTTCAAACAGTATACTGGGAGTCACGCTTACTGTCGTGCAACATCTGGCACTGTAATTAATGGCTGAATTGATGCCATAAATATTAACAATGACATGCCAACAGTCGCAGGCCACTCGTGGAGTCCAAGTAACCAGACAGTGCCCAGACAGAGTAAGCGTACTCTCCGCCCTTACGCAATTACACTGTGCTATTCATCTCTTGATTCGGCAGGGTTCTCTCGGACTCTTTCCCTTTAAGTAGTTTTCCACAGTGGGCCCATTCATTTCTTGGAAGAAAACAACTGTATCAGCACCTGGAAAGGACGGAAACCATGAAAAGTCAGAATCTAAAAGGCGAGACCGTCGGCTACACCGGGGTAGTGCTTGTACCTTGAGGCTCTTGCGGGTATAAATCGAGACTCTGATTTAGGTCATCTCCATTGGTTTCTTTGCTACAGCAGTTAACAGCGGGTGTGTAGGTCGAATTCGGATATGGCTGATTGTCTTCCTGAAAGAGATCAGGCTCTGGTCTTGCGACCTCTTAAAACATGGATGCCAGCGGCGATAGCCAATATGCTAGCTAATGTCAGAGGGGTTGTGACTAAATATATGAAATTTGTTGGTCCCGGACTGATGGTGAGCGTAGCATATATGGACCCGGGAAACTATTCTACTGCTGTGGAAGCAGGTGCTACTAATAGGTTTGCACTTCTATTCGTCATTCTGTTGTCAAATATCATTGCCATCTTTCTTCAGTCTCTCTGCATCAAACTTGGTACCGTTACAGGTTTAGATCTGTCGCGGGCCTGTCGCCGATATTTGCCGCGTTGGATGAACTGGACCCTCTATCTATGTGCTGAAGCTGCTATTATCGCAACTGACGTTGCGGAGGTCATCGGCTCTGCTGTGGCTTTGAACATCCTCATCAAGGTGCCTCTGCCCGCCGGCGTAGCAATCACTGTGGTCGACGTATTGTTTGTCATGCTTGCTTATAAACCCGGCAGTTCTTCCATGAGGTTCGTCCGCTTTTTTGAATTTGCCGTCGCAGCTCTAGTCTTGGGTGTTTGCATCTGTTTTTGTGTTGAGCTTGCTTACATCCCTCATATTTCCGTCCGGGAAGTGTTTCGGGGATTTGCACCCTCCAAAGAAATGTTCCAGAATAATGGTATCTACATTGCAACGTCTATTCTTGGTGCTACTGTCATGCCTCATTCTCTTTTTCTGGGCTCTGGTCTAGTCCAGCCACGATTGTTGGAGTACGATGAACAGAACGGAAACTACTGTAAGCTTGCTTCGGTTGAAGCCCGCACCATCGATTCTTCTGCTAAGTCATTGAGCGAAGATGAAAAGATTGATCAAGGTTATCTTAACTACAAACCCTCCATGTCAGCTATACGATATGCGCTCAAGTATTCGATCTCGGAGCTGGCCATCACACTTTTCACTTTTGCCCTATTTGTGAACAGTTCCATTCTGATTATATCAGGCTCCACGCTTTTCGGATCATCAGAGGCCGCGGGTGCTGATCTGTATACCATCCATGACCTCTTGTCAGAAACTTTGGCACCAGTGGTTGGAACTATTTTTATGCTTGCCCTACTGTTAAGTGGACAATCTGCAGGAATTGTATGCACTATCGCTGGTCAAATAGTCAGTGAGGGGCATATCAATTGGAAACTAAAACCTTGGAAGAGACGTGTCGCGACTAGGATGATATCGATTGTTCCCTGTCTGGCGATATCGTTATCCATTGGGCGGCCTGCACTATCGAAAGCTTTGAACGCCTCGCAAGTTGTTTTATCGTTACTGCTTCCATTTTTAACGGCACCACTCATCTACTTCACTTGTAGAAAATCAGTTATGAGAGTTGAGAAGCCCAAAACCGACAGTAGCATTTCAACGCCAGACTCTAGTGTCGAGGAAAATGGCGACAATGGATTTGTTGACATGTCTAATAATTGGGCTACTTCCACCGTTTCGGTATTGATATGGCTCTTCATATCTGTGCTCAACGTTTATGCCATTGTGCAGTTGGGCCTCTTGCATGGTGACATTAGCTAGTGTTCACAAAAACTCCTTTCAAGAGTTCTGTAGATAGTTATTAAATTTACATATAGATAGTATACAAATATGCGGACTTGCCATCCCCATGCCGAGCCAATTTCGCGTAACATAATTGTAGATATGTTGAGCGTAGATCGCTTAATGCTATTACACTCTAATGCATTGCAAAGTTTATGTAAATATAACCCATTTCAGTTCCGCTAAGTCGAGTAAGGATGGTAGCCATTATTGTTGCGCCTAGAGTAGCCGCTACGGCCTCCTCGATAACCGCTGCGATTACGGTTGCGGAAGCCAGAACGAAAATTACCGCGATTTCCGTCGCGGCTGCCATCACGGCCGCCTTCACGGCCACTATCACGATGATAATCATTATTGAAGTCGCGGTTTCCATCACGGTTGTCACGGTTGCCGTCACGATTATCGCTGCGTGATCCCCCCATCCTTGGGCCCCTTGGGGCATTCATTGGAGGAGATGGTCCTCTTCTATCGGTATCTCTGTCGCCGTCTCTTCCATCGTCTGGTTTTTCCTCCGATCCAATAGTAGGGACTTCAGAAGATTCCTGAGCGGGAGAATCTGTAGGCGCAGATGGCATACCTGGCATTCCAGGCATTCCGCCCACACCAGGCATCATCCCACCCATCATCTGCTGCATTTGTTGCATTTGTTGTTGATACATTTGAGTGTAATCGACACCTGTTTGCTGTTGCATCTGAGAATAATATTCTTGCATCTTAGTGTAATATTCTGCCATTGCTTGTGGGTTGAACATAGGGTTGAAGTTACCCATCATAGGATTCTGAAACATGTTGAATTGAGAAGTAGCTCCAAAAGGTTGTGTTTTCTGCTGTTGTTGCTGTTTCTGTAAATGCCTTGGTTCTGCCCTTTTAATTTCGATTCTCTTGCCCTTGAATTCGATGAACTTATTCTCGCAGACACGATCGACCGCGTCAGGAGTATCATAAGTAATGAACCCGAAGCCTCTAGATCTTCCGGTATCTTTGTCTAACATTAACTGAGCATCAATGATCGTACCCCATTGAGAAAAAAAATCTTCAAACTCCTTAGGTCTGACATCTGGACCGATACCACCCACAAAGATTTTCCCGGTCTTATCTTGTTCTTCGCGAGGGATGGCCCTCTTAGGGTCGATTACTTTACCATCAAGAATGTGCTGGGTTTTTACAACTTCGTCTACACTGGAGGCCTCGGCAAAAGTAAGGAAGCCAAAACCTCTGGATCTTCCGGTAGCGTTATCCCTCATGATTTTGAGATCCGTGACTACACCATATTTGGTAAAATAATCTTTTAAGTTGTCCTCGGTGGTTTCCCAGTTTAGTCCACCAATAAACATTTTACAAATGTCGCGGGAAAGATCAGCCTTATTGATTTTGTCTTGAGCAGCGCTGACACCTCCGGTAAGCGAGCCGGCTTGGTTAAACTGGGGCATATTCTGCTGCAGCTGTTGTAGTTGCTGCCATTGCTGCATGTTGGGCATTCCGGGCATTGTTGGCATACCTGGCATATTTGGCATTCCAGGCATACTCGGCATTCCAGGCATCGCTGCTTGGGTAGTATTTAAACCAGTATTTGCAAGATTTGCCATAGGGGTTGCACTAGAGGCCTTGTCAGACGCATCCTGAGCCTGGGTGGAGTTTTGCTGCTGCGAAGAAACATCGCCGCCGCTGTTACTACCGCTGGCGGCCTGTTGAAGCTGATTCAAGTTCGAGGACAATGCCTGAAGGGCTGCTAGTTGGTCTAAAGACGAAGTAGTAGATGTAGTGGGCGCTGTTGCAGATCCTGCTGCTGCGCCTGTAGTTGCAGGCAGCACGCTTCCCGTAGTAGGAGTAGTTTCGTGAGTGTTAGATGGAGTAGCGTTGTCGCTAGATCCGTGTGAGGTTGCTACTTCTGCTTTTGAAGGTTCGGCAGCAGTCGTGGCCGCTGTGGTAGAAGTGGTATTGGAGACATTGGATTCGTCACCGTAGATGTCGTTAAAGTCCTCGTCGTCAGAGAAACTCATTATACGATGTTATTATTGGGGAGAAGTTGGTGGGGAGGCGTGTGTATATCTTCGCTCCTTCTTTGTCCGAAACCACTAGGATAGATACGGGGGGATCTAAAAAGTAGGTATAAAGGAATCGCTTCCGGGTGACGTGCTCTAGTAGTAAGTAAGGTGACGCGCAAGATAGTCTCTCTTGAGCTAGTATACTTCAAAAACTGTAGAAAATGCTCCGGTGTGCTTGCGTCTGCCAGTTTTGGGACGTGCTATTGATTGACGCGTATATCCGGCTCCTGCACAAAATAAACTCTGTCTAAACAAACTAAACGATGTTACAACTAGTATTCGCAGATCCAAATATTCAAGTTTGTTCTCGGTCTCCACAAAATTGGCACTCTGCAGGGTAGGAGGAGATTCAGAGAGAAAGCACTTCTGGGAGAAATCCGTCTGACTATGTTCAATAAAGCTCTGTTCCACGTGAACGAGCCGACTTTATCCAAGCTTCTTGGATTTTACTTGTATGGGTCCAAAATGTTTCACAAGTTGTTGATGAGCGGCGACTAGAAAAGCGTCCAAGTTGACCAAATTATGCTCCTTATATACCAAAATATTCAAAACGTCGGGTAACCCCTTATGGATTATGTCATCGTTGTCGTGAATGGCGATTTGAGACTTTCGAAATAAAGACGGCCCACCTATTTGACGAACACCACAAGTCCTGGAACTTTGAGCGCTCTTCGGTAGCGATCCTGGGATAATCGCGATCCTTTGCTGTGGGACGTTTGACCTTTTTGTCTGTAGTAAGTTCGGCGGCAATGGTATAAAAAATTTTCTGAGTGACAAGTAGACATACATCGGGGCCAAAATTTGGACTTTGGCTCTCGAAGGTTGCTGGATAGAGTTCTTGGAGACCGTTGCTGGAGGTGGTTAGTTTGGTTGGACTTTGAGCTGTAATCTGCGCAAAAATGACCAAGAGATATCTCCTGTTCATGGTCCAAGTTCACCTGAACTTCAGATTGGCCGAACTGGAGTCACTGGCAGATATGTTTGGCCTAACGACAATCGACTTTAGCCAGTATGACGAGGAATCGCCTTTTTTTGTGGTGGAGCTTGAAAATGACCAGCAGGCCCGCGAGTGGATCTCAAGATCTATCCTCACTCGAGCCATCTACGAGTACTGGGGACAGGGCAGCAACTACGAACAACTACACCTAGATGTGCAAGAAAATCCTCTCTACCTACAACTTAAGCAGGAGTATCGTGAGTCGTCGTTCAAGTTCGAGTTTGACAGTTTCGGAGGTAGCTCAGCAGGGAAACTTGATCGGGTGGCCTGCATCGAGTCCTTTAAATACCTGGATTTCCAAGGTCCTATCCGGATGAAGAATCCTGAACAGATTTTTACCGTTATTGAAGAATACGAGCCATTAAGCGACAACCAAGCCGGAGAAACCCCCTTGCGTTTGTTCTTCGGGCGCGAGGTTCAGCGCAGCGATCGCTTTCGCGGCGCCCTGGAGAAATACGACCTCAAGAAAAGGCCTTACAAGGGCACCACCAGCTTTGAGGCCGAACTGTCCTTGGTGAGTGCCAATATTGCTCAGGTTAAACCCGGTACATTTATGTACGATCCCTTTGCTGGTACAGGGTCCTTCCTGACTGCAGGGGGTCATTACAACGCGATGGTTATCGGTTCAGATATCGATGGACGGATGATAAGAGGCAAAGGCTCGCAGACTATAAGGGCCAACTTCAAGAAATACCAGGACTCGTTACAGTTCTTGGATGTTTTGACTATGGATTTCACACATAATGCCTTGAGAAAAAATTTGATAATAGACACCATCTTATGTGATCCACCTTATGGAATTCGCGAGAGTATTAAAGTTCTTGGTGCTAAGGACCCGGAACGTTTTATTGGTAAAGAAAACGTGGAGATCAATGGGCAAAAGGCATATCTGTTACGCGACTACATTCCTACAAAGAAACCTTACTCTTTAGATTCTTTGCTTGATGATCTATTGCATTTTGCTGTCGAAAGGCTGCCCATCGGTGGTAGGCTAGCGTTTTGGATGCCTGTAGCCAATGACGAAAATATAGAAACAGTGATACCGATGCATGCTGACCTCGAACTCAAATACAATTGCGTGCAGGAATTCAATAAATGGTCTAGGCGTTTGCTGGTGTACATTCAAAGAGGAGCTGATTACAATGGACCCACTAACATGGGCTCGGAGAGGTCCAAGGAAAGATTCCGGGATCGTTACTTCAGTGGTTTTAATTAATAATGCATTTTTCTTTATCTTCTATAAAACGGACAATGAGGAGCTTAGTTGGTGGTTACAGCGCCAATCCAAGACTTCCAAGAGAGCCGCATTCTGTTTATCGGTATTATTACACACAGCAGGAGTTTCTGCTTTGATTTTCGTCCGCCCCCAATGGTTTTGAAATGTCGACAGTCTTGGGGCTATCTTTGGGCCTACGCCGCACAACTGTCGAACCCCTTCGGTATACTTCCACGGAACGAGGCTCTTCTTCCGTTGCTGGGTACGCGGGTTCCTTTGGCTGGCTATCGACCTGATGTGAAGTGTCCGGTTTGTCGCCCAGATCATTTTCGTAACAGCCATGTTCGACCAAATCTTTAATGATAATATTGAATGACCTTTCTACGACCTGATGCCACTTGCAACTCACTTCAAAATTACCGGCAATCGTGACTCCAAACTTTTCATAGGCTTGTTGAATGAGTTGCAACACGTCTTCATGTGTCACCTGCCTTACTTTGAACAAGTCAATTTTGTTCCCGACCAGATAAATCCGCAAATGATCGTCATGAGGACTACAGCAGTTCAAGACTTCCTCTAACCAGTAGTCAAGACAGTTTTGGAAGCTCTTCTTGTTGCAGATGTCGTAACTCAACAAGACACCATTCGAACCTTTATACAATGAGGGAATCATAGCATTTCTATAACGTTCCTGACCAGCAGTATCCCACATGGTGACTTTGAAATATCGGTTGTCGATATTAACCAAGTTTGTCCGTATATCCACACCTATGGTGCTTCTTGTGTCAATGATGATCTCATTGGGGTCTTCTTGCTGCTCCGCCCCCTCTGTTCTCGCAGACGCAGTGTTTTCATTGCGTTGATGATGGAAAAGCTCCTCATAGTCGTTGAGACTATATCTTTTGCGCTTATCAATGGTTTTGAGATTTTGTAAACGTTTTTTCCGACTGGACTCCAACGAAGGTATTCTTGCGTTGCCCTTGTTCACCAGAGTAGCCTGAGAGCGCGTTGGAAGCTCATTACAGTAGCTCAATATCATGGCTGTCTTACCCACGGCGGCATCACCAATTAATAATAGCTTGATTGACGACGAGTCAGATAGCGAATCTAAAGAAACGTTTCGTTGGTCGTCGTTGGGAATTCGGTAAAAAGATTTACCAGATAAGTTTCTCGCTGGTTCCGCCCGACTCCCAATCACCCCATATACTGACGAAGGGCGAGCTGACTGTGTTCTTGACGCCAATGGTCTGGCGTTGCTTGATTCCATTCCACTCTCAGGCGGAAATCGACCCACAGAGGGCGAAACGGGCGAGGCCGGAGCCGAAAAGTTGATCGAGTACCGTTTCCTCCTAGAATCTGGCATCTGATCCTAGGTTTAGTTTCGGTACTTGTTGTCCCCTCCTAGTGCGCTAGAAATTGGCTATCTGTTTCTGTACTTCTGCTGGATTTACAGGCCATATAGCATATATATTAATGACATCCGCGAAGAACTATTCGTGTATAATTACTATGTGGTTGAAATACTCCCCGCGCGTAACAAATAGCCGCTGACGAGGGAAGTCCGAGACCAACGCGGTTCGAGAGAAGTCATAATATGGTATACCGAGGGCTCTTCGATATCTCTTTAGTTTTGCGTTAGCTTCAAGCTGCTTATGGATTCTGTTATTAGTGTTTTCGACTGTAGTCATCACTTTGAGTAGCTGTATGAGAAAAACTCGTTGAGGTCTGAAGATTAACCTAACCAGACGAAATTTAAACAGTAGAGAGACAACGGCCTTAGAAAATACCTGTCGCATCGGCAGACAGCGATGATTTCTCGAACCGTAAGATTCTGAGATTGCTTATATACCCAATCTATATCCTGGTAACCACCATGGCTACATTTTCTAGTGAGACCGAGGACTCTATATACTTCACCAAAGAGACTTTATAGCCATTACTGCGCAGAAATTCAGCGCGACCTTCATCTATGATTCGCCTGGCTCTTTGGCCGAGCTCTTCGCGTTCAATAACGGGCAAGTTTGTGAAATGATGGTTGATGTCGCGGTCGTTTATGCCCTCTCTCCTGCCACATACGGCCCAGGACGCAATTTTCTTGAGCGAGTTGAAGAACTCCACGTACGACATCTCAGAACCCTCGATCAGGGATTCGATGAAGGGCCGATTCACATACTGGTGAGCATCACAGACGTGTCTGCAACACATGGCAATTACCATCCCGTGGAGCTTCTTTTTTTGTGTGTGAAGCACATCACTGTTGAGACAGCAATGGATGGTGAGGTCGGTGGCCACCCCACAGAGGTGCTTAGAGATCGCCACACACCTGGGGTCGGAATCTTGCAGCAGCTGGTCGATATACAGGTCCTTGATATCGATCTTCTTGCGGTCCAGAGTGGCATATGTTCGTTGGTCTGCGGGGACGCTGTCGCCGTAAAGCTCGTCCAGATCTTCTCTGAATTTGGAGTCGAACTTCATTCTATTGGAAGCACGATCAACCAGAAGGAAACGCGGCTGGCGGGGTACACGGTGGGCGCCATTTGCAGTAGCGGCAATACCTCTGTAGTCGAAAACGCTGCGGTTGAGGTAGCGGGAAAATTCGGCCCGCCCACAACCGAACTCGATGTAGGTGATGTCGTCGCTGTCGCTTTGCGGCGCCATTTTGTTGTCCAGCAAATACTGAATCAGAGACGATTGCTGCAGAGCATGCTTTTTGGAGCCCAGCAGCTGGGGAAACCGGTGCGATTCCACGGTAGCGTTGCGCTTGACTTCGAGCGAGATTGGCGAAGCAGCAAAGTTTTGTGCGTAACACCGCTTCAAGATCGGGATGGATCGCAGGATCGATGCGTCGTCGGCGGCGTGGTGCGGCTCGTGGGTCTCGGAAGCAGGCAGAGGTTTCCAGTTGTAGTCCAACTTGACCCAGGGACAGTCCACGGGCGGCCGGTTCTTCTTGGCGGTGTTACATCTGCGCAGATGACGGGTGACGTCTTTTTCCCATACCGAGTGTCTGGGGTCGATAGGGCATGCGATCCGGCGGCCCTTGACGGCCGCCAGATTCGGATCCTGCTGCCTCAAGGTGTTCAAGTGCTCCGAACAATAGTCGAGACCCGCTTTCCGAGTCATGCCACAGTGCCTTCGCTTGTGCTGGAGGTAGAACTTGCATTGCAGTCGTACTGGCAAGCCTGTTGCCTTGCCGGCTGATGAAGCGACGGCGACGGTGCTCGGGTCGGACATCGGTGGTGGTAGGAAGCCCTGTGGCGGTGGGGACAGTCGATGGGTGGGGCCTGGCGCGTAGGTGGGTTATATCATATAGTGGGAGCCGGGTTGGCCATCATCACGTGCCGAGCACGTGATCCCAGACCAAGCCCACGTGACCACCCTCGAGCAAACCCCCGAGTACACTCCGAGTACTTCTGCTCCGCCCCCATTGTCTCGACAACGTGACCCGCCGTGTTTGACATCAGCATCACATGCAAAGCACGTGTCTGGGTAGCCATCCACCCGCAAACGCTACAGCGCACGTCGTCCACGATAGCAGCTCCCGTAATTGCGGTGAGGCCACTGACGATTTTCCTTATCACACGCAATGGCAGAAGGGCCAGGGTAGGCTGGAAAACGATAGGTGAAACAGGGAGGAGCATACATCTATAGGTGTATATATATATATACGTATACACTGTGTGTGTACAAGTCAGAGGTCAGAGGCATCATTGCATTCGACTGGAAACATCCCTCAGGTCTCGCACCATTTCCCAGCATTGTTGTTAGTGGATTGTAACCGGACCCGACTCACACACTAGTTATACTTGCGCCAGTGCTGTTGCGAACACTGCACCGAAACCAACCAACTACTCTTTAAAGCTCGTTGGGTATTATGCCCCATGCTACAGAGATGGCGTCGCTCAAAATTGCTGTTCTGGGCGCGGGCGGCGGGATAGGCCAGTCGCTGTCGCTGCTGCTGAAGACCGAGCTGCGCAGCACGTGCCTGGCGGCGGAGTCCGGGATCCACGTGGCGCTGTACGACGTGAACCGCGACGCGGTCGCCGGCGCCGGCACGGACCTGTCGCACATCAACACGCCCGTGACAGTCACGTGGCACGCGCCGGGCGGCTCCGGCGCGGACGACCCGCTGGCCACGTGCCTGCGCGACGCGCAGCTGGTGGTGATCCCCGCGGGGGTGCCGCGCAAGCCCGGGATGACACGTGACGACCTGTACGCCATCAACGCGCGCATCGTGACGACGCTGGCGGCGGGCATTGCCGCGCACTGCGATCTGAGCCGCACGTTTGTGCTGCTCATCTCCAACCCAGTCAACTCGCTGGTGCGCGTGCTGGTGGACACGCTTGTTGCGAGTAGCAGCGCGGGGTCTGCAGCTGCGGCCGCGCAGGAGGTGCCGCGGCGCGTGTTTGGACTGACGCAGCTGGACGCGGTCCGCGCGTCCACCTTCCTGCACGAGGCTCTGGGCCGCCATGCACGCGATGTGGTCCGCGTTCCTGTGGTGGGTGGCCATTCCGGCCACACCATCGTGCCGCTCTTCTCGCAGGCGACGGGCCAGTACGTCTCTGCCAACACCCCGCACGTGTTCACGGACGAGTTGCGGGACGGTGTTGCCGCGCTCGGAGCCGAGGCCCTCGCGCAGCTCGTGCACCGCGTTCAGTTTGGAGGAGACGAGGTGGTGAAGGCCAAGAACGGAACCGGAAGCGCTACTTTGTCGATGGCTTTTGCCGCGGCTCAGGTGACCCGGGCTTTTGCAGAGCTGTTGCTCGGAGTCAGATCAGAGATTCGGGACACGCTGTACGCAAACGTGGGAGGTATTACCAGGGTGGCCGGGGACCAGAGTCAGGAACTACACAAGCTGACGGGCGGTCTGCGTTATGTGTCGCTGCCGCTCACAATCACTAGCGATGGATTGCAGAGCTACGACACAAAGTGGGCCCGTAGTATGACGCCGGCGGAGCAGGAGCTGTGGTCGGGCTGTGTGGAAGAGCTGCAAGGCTCTGTGCATGAAAAGTGAAGGGCATACAAGAAGGAGAGGAAGGTTTCAAAACAGGGTCGGGTTAACGGCATATAGGCATGGAGAACAGGGCAGGCAGGCTGGGGAGAAAACCAGACGCAACCTACGTTCTATTCTGTTGCTAGCATTGGTTCAAGTGTATGGCTCACGAAGGTGTTGGTTTATGCCTCTCAAGCAGAGATGGCGCTCACAGACGCAGTTGTCTATCTTGTGTATCACTATGTACAATAACGTCATGTGTGTCAGAACCCTGCCGTGGATAACGATACGCAAATCCCAACTGTCACGTGAGAGATCGCCCGACACGAACGGCCTGGGCAGCTTGCTCATCATCCCCTCTATTACTGGAAATATAGCACACTAGTAGGCGAAGATGGCTTGGCTAGTGTCCAACCACACTACACGCGTCTCGACAACACAGACAGCCAACAATGAAGGACCAGACCGATTCGAGTCTGCCACCACCCCCGGCGTACAACGAAACCCAAACGCCCGGCGCCTCAGGGCCCGGCAACCCAACCTCATACTATCAAAGCGAGGAAACCCGGGACTTCATCCCAGACGACTTCAAGTACTCCACGACCGTCGTGTCGTGCGAGCCACAAGTCCGCCGATGGTTTATGCGCAAGGTGTACACTCTGCTATCGTTCCAGATCCTGTTCTCCTTCGCCTTCTGTCTGTGGGTAAGCCGTTCCACGTCGCTCCAAGAATTTGTGTACCAAAAGCAATGGCTCTTCTTCGTCGCGATGATCGGAGGTATTGTCAGTTGTATCTGGCTCACGCTGGCCCCAAGGGCCAGTGACTACGACGAGGATTCCTCTCTGCTGAACTCTGATGCTGCCGACCCGCAGCCTCTTGCCGAGCGGTCCAAACGGCCCTGGTACTGTCTTTCATACCGCGGCCAGTTGGCGCTTCTGGCGGGTTTCACCGTTTGCGAGGCCTATACCCTTTCGCTGGTAACGCTGGTATACGAACCCCGCACCATTTTGAGCGCCATGCTCATAACCGGAATTGTGGTCGTCGGAATAACCGCGATGGCCGTATCCGACAGATTTGAAGCCACCGTGACAGCGTCAGGCACCATCTACTACTGGCTCAACCTGGCCGTATGGCTGCTGATTGGAATTGGCTTTTCGTCCATGTTTTTCGGGATGAACTCGACTGTGGATCTGATCTACAGTTGGCTGGGCGCCGCCGTCTTCACCGTGTATTTGTTCATCGACACACAGTTGATTTTCCGCAAGGTGTACCCCGATGAAGAGATTCGTTGTGCGATGATGTTATACTTGGATATCATCAATCTCTTCCTGTACATCCTGCGCATTCTCGGCAGAAACCGCGACGACTGACCAGATCTCCCCTTTGTCATCATGACACAGCAGTATATACCAGTAATGAATAAACGCTTGTTGTATTAAAAATCTTTTTTAACTACATATACATCGAACGCAGCATTTAGATGTAACCGATTCTGTTGGCAATGTCCAAAGCATCGTAGTCGGCGGTCAATCTGACGTAAGCCTTCTTGGTACCGTTTGGTCTCACCAAGGTGTTGACGGATCTGATGTCAACTTCGTACAATTCCTTGACGGCTTGCTTGATTTGGTGCTTGTTGGATTTCATGGAGACTTGGAAAACCAAAGTGTTACCGTCTTCGACCTTCTTCATGGCGGTTTCGGATGTGATTGGTTGTTCGATGATCTTGAAGGAGTCCAATCTGTTGTAGTGTGGGACAGACTTGGTGGCGTAAGCTGGACGTCTAGCCAACTTCAAGGTCTTTGGTAGACGGAAAGAGGCCGAGGTTCTCACCTTTTGGGCCTTCTTACCGTTAGTACCTTTCACAACAGCCTTCTTGGCAGCAGTAGCCTTAGCTATAGAAAATAAATTGTTAGTACTTTGTCGCACGTAAACAGCAGGCAGAAATAGCAAGCGAAAGCCCGGCCGCGAGCAGGGCTGGGTGGGATCGTGAGAGTCGGCATCAGAGCTCGGTTGCATGAAAACATGAGTGCCTCAAGGTTTCGTCCTCCTACTCTGGTTTTTTGTAATTAAACAACCACGAATGGGCTTCTGAGCCTCCATTAAAGTATCTTTTCGCTATTCCTAAATTCACTCATTGCTGGACTCTGTCTCTTACCACAGTCCGACTTCTCTGATATCGTAGCCCGTGTTTTATCGTCTCGTCCAATAATTATCCCTGGTTCAACCTCAGGCGCTCTTCAGCGATGCCTAACCTTCGCAGCTGCCTCTAACATATCCCACACTCAACTATCATTCCCAATTTCATATTATAACATACTAGATGGAGCCATTATTGATTGATCTATTATTCGGTTCTTCCAACGCCTATAAGATGAGCGCTGCTGTTAAATTTCCAAGTTTTAAGGAATCTTGAAAATTTGGATGCCAGGACGAAGTGGACCGGAGGGGCCACAACCAGAGAGTCTAGGCGGCTGAGCCTGTCCGTGTCCGGGCTAGACAGGAGCGACCAGAGTGCTAGGCAGAACTCAGCCTGGAGCCAGGGAGAGCCAATGGGACGGGCCAGTAGCGCGCGGAAGGGAGGTGGAGGATCTCAGGCCCATGGGGAGGGGCCTACACAGGGCGGCCATCGAATGCTACGGAGCACCTTGTTGGCACGCGAGTTTCGACAGTGAATTTGCTTCGAGCAGACGCAAACTGTTTTTTTTCACAAATGAAAAATATCATCACAGTCAGGTGATAAAAGGTGTGGGTGTTAATAATGAAGAGAAAGCAGTCACAAGAGAGCTTTGGGAGCACTGAGAGTGACAGTAGTATGATTTACCTCCGCGACAGCGAGCATGTTGCGTGTGCGTGTGTGGATGTATAAGATAGTGTTTCAAGGAAACCGTGCGCATCTGAACACTTCGGCCTCGAACGGTTTTTGTCTCGGTCTAGGGCTCAATGGAGGGCTCAATGTACCATGTTGGTTGATACAAAATTGTTAGAAAGCACTTATATTGTTCATATAGTAGATGTGGCTGTTGCGATACAATTAGGCTATCGTTGCCAATGGGTTCCGCTCTAGTTGGCGGCACTCCTTCAAGACACTTCCACCAGGGCCACAGCACAGATCTTCTCATTCCTTCGCCAATCACGGTCGGTTTCTTATGCACATGCTACATATATACAGGGTTACAAACGTCTTTGTCTGGGTGCTCTGACACCACCAAATTTGATTGGAGTCGCATCGCTCACTCTGACCACGCTCTTGCGGAAGGCAGTGCCCTCTTTACCGTTGAGAGCCGCGATAAAGGCCTCCCGGCCCTTCCCGAAGTCCTTCATTACAATCTCGACATTTCTATCCAGCAGTTTTTTCTGGTGAGCCATCTGGAACAAGCGCGCGCTCGTCTGGAAAGTCGCTTCGTATTCGCCACGCGCGGCCTTACGGAAACCCAAATTGCCTGTGGATAGTCTAAATTTGACCTTTTGCGGAAGTTTCAGGTAGTATAGGAATTTTTTGTTGTAGCTCGCATCTGCGTTGTTCTTGAGGTAGTTTAGATCTTCCACCACTGCAGAGTAGGTAAAGTGCGTATTATTTTTGGTGAACAAACAATTTAGAATGTACTTCACCGTGTGCTCATTGCGCTTTTTGGAAGCTCTGGAACCAACGTCGCTGGCGTTCGCTTGAGGCGCAATGACGTTCGACATGGGGTTGCTAGCTGCGTTAACAGCTTTCGCAACGCCAGCAAAGGAGACAGGCGATTCCGGATTCAGAACACGCCGTCCTGTAGAAAAAGGTCTCGTCAGTCCGATGAACTTCCTAAACATGTCTCAGAGGGATCCGCCGTCACGGTATGTGTGGTCTTATTGTCCTTCCGGAGCGTAGATTCGCATTTTCACTTTCCGCTTCATTAATTTGGGCTCTGTTGAGCACAGCACACGAACAAGATTTATGACAAGCACGAGAACGAGAATCAAGAATCGGGATGGTGTACGAACAGAACAATACGGAGTTCACACGACGTCTCTGACGAAAAAGTCGAGGTCGCTGAGACGGCAGAAAAATTTCGGCTCCAAAATCAAGCTCTTTCTTACTAAGTTGTTAGCAGTTGAATATGGTACAGTGCTCTATTAGAATTACCTACAGCCAAGGACGGGTGACGGTTTCTATAGAGACTAGCAAATGCTTGCTCGGAATTTTAAAGAAACTTTTCCATATTGCACTATAATTGCATTCTGTTGAGTAATCTTTATGGCCAGGGTCTTCTTTTCCAAGCCAGAAACACCGGTAGTCCCAAAGTCATCATTTCTTGTAATCTGTATCACCATCAGTGCCCACAGTCAGAAGTATCTCAGTTCAAATCTTGCAGTTAGGTGTATGTCAATCACAGACTGTATTCAACTGGCAGCACTTTAAAATACACATCACTCTGTACTAATTTGACACTTCTGTCCAAATATTACTTAATTTTGCAGACAGAAACAGTTGTAGTATAGTCTCAAAATAAGTCAGGAAGCGTGGCCAAGATCAAACAAATGTTAGTCCCGCCAGAATAGTGTAGATTTTATACACCAGCCGCCACCCTTTACAATACAGTAGGTGGCCCCTTATGTAGGAGTGCAGCACATGACGGCTAAAGTCCACAACTATTGTTGTTGTACCTAGATATTTACCGCGATATCTCCTAGGATGGTATCACTGCGCCTTCGAGGCACCACAGTCTGCTGACTGCAAGTGAAATTCCCTATATAAAGTTTCATCTTTCACTGTCGCGTTAGTCTATTTTTGGTTACCCGGCCTTCAACCCAATATAATCGGTCTAAATAAGCTTAGCATTTCAACAAGGCCTTGGGCCACACTTTGCCTTTGAGATAGGGAAGGGACTAAGACCCAACAACTTGAGCCTCAATCACCTTATTTGGACGGTAGGTTACGAGTAGTGGTTGACATTTTGTAATTCATCATGTCGCAGGTTCAGAAGCAAGAACAATTCATTGCCAATGACGTGACATCGAACTCCTCGAACACCACGAGACCAATGCTCATTAGAGAGTACAAGAAGATCGGACACGGTGCTTTTGGGACCGTAGTACAGGCATTTCTCACCCCAGACAACAATAAATGGTATGGTCCTTTTGCGATCAAGCGGGTTCCCGCCCAAACGGAGTACAAGTCGCGAGAACTGGAGATTCTCCGGATCGCTGACCACCCTAATGTGGTCAAGCTAGAATACTTCTTCTCCCATGTATCGCCCCAGGACAACAAAGTCTACCAACACTTGGCCATGGAGTGTCTTCCAGGGACGCTACAGCTCGAGATCCATCGGTATGCTTTGAACAAGCTGGAATTACCTTTGAAACATACAAAGCTATACACCTATCAGGTCGCACGCGGGATGCTTTATTTGCATGCGTTGGGGATATGCCACCGCGATATGAAACCTTCGAATGTGTTGGTGGACCCTAACACCGGTGTGTTGAAAATCTGCGATTTCGGGTCTGCTAAAAAACTCGAGCACAATCAACCTTCGATAAGCTATATCTGCTCTCGATTCTACAGAGCACCTGAGCTAATTGTTGGATGCACGCAATATACTACTCAGATAGATATATGGGGACTTGGGTGTGTCATGGGTGAGATGCTGATAGGAAAGGCCGTTTTTCAAGGACAAGAGCCACTGTTGCAATTAAGAGAAATCTCCAAACTGCTAGGTCCTCCAGATAAGAAGTTCCTGTTTTTCTCCAACCCGTCTTACGATGGTCCACTCTTCTCCAAGCCATTGTTCACAGGAACTGTCCAAGAGAGATTTGAGAAACACTTTGGTCAGGCGGGCCCCGAGGGAATCGACTTGCTGATGAAGATTTTGACCTATGAGCCTGAGCGTAGACTTTCACCAAGGCGTATCCTAGCTCATCCTTTCTTCGATGATTTGAAAAACGAACGCTACTTTTTCCCCAGAGGTCACAATCAACCAAAGTGCCTACCGGAGTTATTCAACTTCACGCCATTTGAGCTCCAAGTTATTGGTGAACTGGAAACTGAGATTTTACCTCGTGAGTAATCTGTAAGTGAAGAATCGAGCAAAGCAAGAACGTGCGCTTTACTCACCTGTACACTATGGCTTCAAAGATGACAGTTTTCATCTAACATCTAGCAGACTTCCTACCCACACATTTCCATGCGAGGTTCTTCATCGACCTAGAAATCCACAACGCCTACCTGTCGTACTCGGATTGTTAAGGGGAGGCTTGTAGGCATCTGAGCTCCAATTCTGTGAATTTTGAGTTCCCAATGCTGCCTGCGGCTCTATTTTAAACTTGAGAGCTGCACTGCTTTTGAGCTAGTCTCAAAAATGAGCCAACCCGCACCCACGTATAAGACCTGCTGCTTTTATAAGATAGTTTAACAATCAACAGAGGTGGTTGGTGAGTTGAACAACAATTGGTGTCTTTCAACGCATAATTTTTTCGTATTGATAACACCAGAGTTTCGGTTTCCTTAAATGTAGATTAGACGAATGTTTTTCAATCTTATTATCCTCTTAATTGTCGGTTTTAGAATTACCAGTTACATACTTCAGAGGGTCAATGAGTAGGAATACTCGTCCTCTACATTCTGCGCTATCCATAGAACCACACAGCTCAATGCTATACAAAAATTGCCAACGACGTTATTGACACCCATTCCCAAAGTAGGATAAGATGTGAAGTCCTTAACCAGAAATTTGAGTATCAGCACCACAATGGAGCCCGAAATACCACCCGCCAGCAGTGCAAAGCCTAGAAAGAGAATAACACGAGCCTGCCATGCCATAGAAGAAGAGCCATTGAATGAGCCTGAGCCCAGGGCATCTTGTATGAGTCTATTCTTTTCAATCGAATTCACAATGATCATCCCAAGAGTACTGCAAATAAAAGGAATCCAGTCCACAAAAGTAACATGTACAGACGAACCATTCGCCTTTCTGGAATAGATTGCCGCATCGAGGAAGCACCATGCCCCCACAGCATAAAGTCCGCCTGAGATGTACACTCCTACAGACCTAGCCCTGGCGGAGCTTGGAAACTTGAATGGTAGTCTGAATAACCTTTGATTCGATTCCATCACTGGAGTAAAAATGGTGATAGCTTCAATAAACAAGTTGAGCCCAGAGTTGCCTATAAAGGGTTGGATTGCTGTATAGGTGGGCAGATCTATAATATATAAGTTTCCATCTTTTATTCCTAATGGAAATTTCGTACGTAGTCACATAAAATGACATGTACTTCGTCCAGTTCCTAGCCATAATCGACACCCGCCCATAAAGGCCACATATCAATTCCATGCTCGTGCCACAGGCCATTTATATTTGCCCATGAACTTTTTTTCAATAGATTCTTCAACACAGACTGTGCAACTACCGAAAGGTCAGCAACTAAAGGTAAACATCGCATTTGACTCAAGTAGTCCTCATTGACAGTTTAAAAGGTGTTCTACGAGCGGCTTCTAGAATATTTAAAGTCTTCACCCGCGTAAACTTTTGTTCGGGACCGTCTTCAAATATTTTAGAGCCGAAACGGCGTGCTAGTTGATCTGGGAGAGTGGTTCATACGAATCCTTCATTACCTGGGCGACTATCTCAAAGTATTATCATAGACTTTCGAGTTTCCTTTGTCTGTCGACCTGTACCGAAATAATATAACTAGTAAAACGGAGGGAACGAAGAAAGGCGCCGTCAAATTGCCATATCTTATTCCAAGTGATGATTCAGTCTCTTTAAAGTGATTCTTGAACTGTTGTACAAATATCCGGCAATCCGTCCCGACAAATTATCCAAGAAGATATTCAAAATCCTTTATAACTCTATTATAAAGCCATGATTTTGCACCGTAGAGGGGGGGGGAAGGTTTTTCTCACACATATACTATTCGATATTAGAATAATGTCCTCTTGGATATTTTCAGGCCTTATACCTCGCCACAGATGTTATCCTAATTCACTTCCTCTCGAACAACTAAATTTAGTGACACTTGTGATCACTTTGCACAATACCGTCGTAAAATTTAAATCGACGATCTGGCAACATTGTGCTACTTGCGGCCTCAATAACACAAGGTTGAACGAGGTGACCAGTCAACCAATGGGTTCCAGAAGAACATTAATTGCATATAAACGTCATGGCAAGCCATTTCAATTATCCAACAACCCAAAAACTCATCACTTGGGTTAAAGTGTTGGACTATGCTGCTCTGACTGCACCTATATTATTTCTGTCTAAATTTAGTATTAATACCGGCTATATGGTTCAGATAGAGACCAGATTCATGGCCAAATATATACGAAGAGACTAGCAGGAGTCGCTTTGGAAGCTCATTTGATATCAAGTACTAAGGGCATCATTAACTATCTCTAGGATCAAATTCAACAAACAGTTCAGCAAACTAACTATTTCTAACTCTGACTCTCTTATATAGTAGCCCATGATGGGGGGCCTATTGGGTGAACTTCGCCTCTTAATCAAATAATGGGCAGGAATTGATCATTCGTCAATGATGACGCTGTATGTTTATCCGCCAATAAATATATCGAGCAGCTTAAGTTGGTGACACTTAACCTTAAGAGAGATACCTTACCCCCCAACGACAAGCCTGTCAACTCGTTTCGTTCTTAAGTGAGCCCACTGACCTCTATCGATTCGAGATGGACGCTCGCGCTGCCCCAGAAATCCCAGGTTTGCGGTTGCCAGCCAATGTAACGCAAGACATCAAAATGTTGGCCTGTAAGCTATTAAATTCTCCAAAACCAGCAAAAACCTTTCCAGGCACCCAACCTATATCGTTTCATCACTCTGATATTGAGGAAAAACTTCTTGCCCAAGACTATTACGTTTGTGAGAAGACTGACGGATTAAGAGCCCTGATGCTAATAGTTATAAACCCGGTGACAAAAGAGCAGGGGTGTTTCGTTATCGACAGGGAGAATAACTATTTTCAAATAAATGGATTCAAGTTTCCTAGATTACCGAAGCAACATCGGAAGGAATTACTAGAAACCTTTCAGGATGGTACACTGATTGACGGAGAAATGGTGTTACAAACAAATCCTGTCACTAAACTAAAGGAGCTACGGTATCTGATGTTCGACTGTTTAGCAATAAATGGTCGTTGCATCGCACAATCTCCAACAAGTTCACGTCTCGCACATTTAGGTAAAGAGTTCTTCAAACCGTACTACGATCTCCGGTCACTTTACCCCACGCATTGCTCTACTTTTCCCTTCAAAATTTCCATGAAAGTGATGAACTTTAGCACTGATTTGGTGAAGGTTGCTCAGACGCTCGATAAACTTCCTCACGTCTCTGATGGCTTAATATTCACACCTGTCACCACGCCTTATTGCATTGGGACCAAAGACTCACTCCTTCTAAAATGGAAACCAGAAGAAGAAAATTCGGTGGATTTCAAAATGATCGTCGAAATCCCTTTGGCCGAGGATACATCCCTACCCAAAAACGATCCTAACCGATTTTATTTCAATTATGAAGTTAAACCTAATTTCCACTTGTACACATGGCAGGGAGGAGCTGATGTCAATGCTAGAATCCAAGACTTTGAACGACCCTTCACTAAAAAAGAGCTTGAATTACTTGAGAGGACATACAAGAAATTCGCAGAACTGGAAATCAATGATGCTAAATGGCGAGAACTAAAGGCGCTAGACGAACCACTCAACGGTAGAATAGTGGAGTGCACGAAGGACCAAGAGACTGGCGTTTGGCACATGCTGCGTTTTAGAGATGATAAGTTGAATGGTAACCACGTTTCAGTCGTGAAGAAAGTACTGGAAAGTATCAGTGATTCGGTGAAAATTGAAGATCTCGAGGAAGCGACTCAACAAATGCGTGAGAATTGGCAGCTACGTCATTCGCCTCAAAAACGCGATATACGGGAAATGAACCGCTCGGAACCATCCAGTGAGCCACGCACTCAATCAGAGCCTTCTCAAAATGTAGTCAACGTTGACCAACCGAAGTATATCGATGATGACGACGATGAAGAGATTTGGTCAGAGAATGAAGATGATTTTGATGTCGATTTTAAAAAGCCTAAAATTTGACATTCATGCCAACTAATGAAATTTAAACTGGAGTTTTTATTCACAGGTCTTGTTTAGTAAGATATATACACATATATACAGATGAATGCTCATGAAAATTGCAGAACTAGGCTCTTCAAAACTTCTTTCGGATTGCCGTTTCCACTCAAAAAGTATTTCTCGTCAACTAGCTGATCAACATTCATACTCTCAGTGTCTTTAGATAGGACAATCTCAGACTTAATGTAAAAATCAAGCAGCTTGCGTACCTCTTCTTTGGTCAGTTTCTCGACGTGAAATTCTTGTACACCACCCTTCAGCAAAAGACTAGCTAACTGACTATCATAGTGTTTCTTGCTGATGTATGGGTCGTGAGGTAGCTTGTTCAAACCGACAGGGAGTGTCTTGTTGGTCTTGTCGGCTCCGGAAGTAGCCAAAATAATGCTGCTTAAAGGATTCTTGAAACTAATGTTACCACCTACGATGTCCATGATGATCTTACCAAGCTGCAGTTCTAGTACGTGTATCCTCTCATTTTGTACACTCTTGTAGGCAGTGTATGGCTCGCTTAAAATACGGGAGAAATTATCAACAGTGAAAAAAACTGGTGCTTTCTTCTGTTGTTCCAGTTCTGTGATCAAAGCACGGAATAGTTCCCCTCTGTTACGAGGTGTTGTCTTAACAGAAAGAAGATCTAATAAGGTACTCTTACCAGCGTTGACCTGTATAAACTTCCTGCTCGCGGCATCCTTGGGATCAGCATTGGCAAACTTATAGCTATTAGCCAACGGAATGGAGGACAGCACGGAAGAATCGTTACCTTTAACGATTTTAGTAAGCAGCTGTTTTAGATACATGGGCTGCACATATGCCGTTCCATCGTGAAAAAAGTCACTGGTACCGTTCATGAAAAGTTCTGGATATGAAACATTGACAACGATGGCCTTTCTGTCGCAAGCGAGCGCGTGTGCTTGAGCCAGAAGCATACTTTTACCAACACCAGATTCACCAGTTAGAACGATCTTCTGCACGGTTTGCGTACCCTCTAATTGATCAAAAAGCTTTTTCGTTGTTTTATTCCTTACAAGACTGACAGGTCGAGAAAATAGTTCATTGAACTGGTTCTGCTTGAACGAGCCCAGTACAAACAGGCTTTTGTATTGAGAATTTGAAAATGCAACAATTTCATTTAAACTTTGTGAGAGGTTGGTGGGTTTGAAAACAGTCAATTCAGTAGGAATCGAATTTTTATTGAAGTTCGCGGTAGCAACGGTTTGCTGCCACGGTTTGTACAGCGACCCTGCGCTTACTTTCTTTGCAGATGTCTTACCAGAACTCACCTTTTTGGCGAACCCTTGGGCTTTGCCTCGAGCCGGCGCAGCATATCTGGCACAGCTCGTACTGAGGCTCCTCACGCCTATGCGCAACATATCTGACACCTCCTGGATGCTGAACTTGCCCATCTGGAGTAAGCTCAAATTTGGGTATCTCAAATGCCAATGCCATTTTCGTAAAATTTTCAAATCATGATCACTTTTTACAATAATGTCTCCATTCTATTGCCAGTTAATTTCAGCAGACACTTGAGATTACATCACATCACTTAGACGACAGGATAGCTAGCCCTGTTTCATTAATTCGATTACAAAGTAAATCATGGTACCGGTTTCTGTGACGTGTAATTTGCTCGCAAACGCTTATCTATTACCCTTGCAATCCTTCAAAGTAGTTCAATACTTTTTTAATCAAAAATCCAAGGATGCCCATCTCTGTTGACTGTATTGCTCAAGCGTTCCATTCAAGCTCATAGCTTCATCAACCTGGCCCCCAGGCTTATCATTTGAACCCTTGTAACATTCTTTTCCATATTATTCTTCTCATCCTCTATCATTTTCTTGATGACACGGCTGGCTACGTCGGTTCACGCGATACTTTAGCAGATGACACTTATTGATGGATGGTTTGCAATTTACAATCTACTTGGTTCGAAAATACATACAGAAAATGCTACATCACTTCAGAGAGTTTGAACCCTTTTCATAGTAACACTTTACCCTGAACTATAATTTTTTCGAATAGACTCACTTCTGTTCTTCAGCAATCTCATTCTCTATGGTTTGAGGAGTGGCCTGACGTTCTTGAGCTGCTACGTTGACCACTTCTGGATCCCTTCCTTCGGGCTTACCATCCTTCCTGCTATCCGTTTTATCAATTATTCCCCTCGCTGTCAGGAAATCAAAAACGCTTCTTTGACCCGAAGCGACTGGCTTAGTATCTAAGCCAGTTAAATCCGGAGTTTCCTCGACCGCCGGCTGTGCTCCGGTAACTTGGCTGAAATTGTCGATGTAGCTGAAAAAAGCATTAAACACGTTTTCGGACACTTCTTCCTGATAAATCTTATCATAAATATGTTTCATTTTGAAATCATCCATTTTTTGCTGATACTTGCCGAAATCAATTCCATTATAGCCAAAATCTTGTAGCCTTTTGTTGTATCCTTCATAAACCGGACATTCTAGCAACAAACCCAAAGCCGGGGCCTTGGGTATATTAATCCTCTGGGGCTTGTAAGCGTCGGTAATACGGTCCGTCGGGCAGGCGCATCGCGTAACAAGCGTGGCCATCGAGATCATTTTCCGGATTTGGTGAAGCATGAAGGACTGTCCGTGAATTTTTATAGAAACCCATTCTGTATGCTTTTCACCGATTACAAATGGCTCTGAAACCTTGATTTCCTTCATGAACCTCACGGCACTCGGATCCTTGAACTCTTTTCCTAAAGTAAAGTTGTAGAAGTTATGCGGGCCCAAGTATTGATTCATTGCGGAACGGAATGCTTCAAGTCTGCTTGAAGATATTCTATAAGCCCTCCGATGCTGATTTTCAAGCAGCTTGTAACGTTTTACCAACTGGTAGGTTGGATCGGAGTCATCAAATTCGTTCCTGGGCGGAGGTGCATAGCTTTGAATGGCCGTTAATTCCTCCGGTGTGAACATTTGTTCTGCCTCTTTGAAGAAATTTGTCCAAATTTCCGCGCTCTCGTCATCATCTGACAGAACTCCGGGAATCTCGGTTTTACTTTCCGCGATGTCCATAAAAAGAGCACTTCCCGGCTTTGGACCAATTAAGGAGTAAGTTGGGAGAAGATATTCGTACCAACGAGAGCTGCACATTTTCCTGCAGTCAAAGGCCTTGTTAACACGCTCAATGTCCCAGATGCGGATGCCCTCGGGTAATTTAGAGTTGATCTTGGAGATAATATCAGGGTCTTCAATTATGAGCTTCAAAGATATCACATTTCCACCAGCGTGCACGCCCTTGTCTGTTCTGGCGGCTCTCATAAAGCCGCTTTTTTTCAAGTCTGTGGAGTTAGCTTGTGAAATGGCCCCAGCCTCCACAAACGCTTTGAATAGTTCAGCTTCAATAGTTGGGGTAGGAGGATTGTATTGCATTCCATGATAACCAGTTCCACAGTAACCAATCATAACGGCTACTTTACGTTTTGGCAGCCTTTTTTCCTTAGATTCCGAAATCTCACCTTCAGTAGTTTGGGGCCTGTCTACTTCAACTTTACTGCAAAATGTGGTTAATAACACTGATCGAAACTCTGAGTAGTCTTGCTCTGCCATGTCTTCGTCAACAGTATACGTACGCTCTTTTGTTGGAACTGTCTGAATCCTGCTTGGATTCATCATAGTCAGCCTTCCGAGCTTTAGTCCACTTATATTGGCTACCTCTTTTATAAGCGTCTTCACCAGGCTGATCATAGTCGTAATCCTGTCTCGCGTCCTCGCTGTTGGACATGAGTGACTATAGAATGCAGAAAAACCAGGTTACCGTGATAAGAATGTTGGATGGTAAACTTCTCTCTTCGATGAGCTTTTCAATTTTTCATGTCGACGATCACTTTAATTTCAACCTCGAGCACGAAATAGACGACAGCACGTAGAGAATACAATTAATTTCAGTTCAAAGCAAGCCTTCAACCTCTATTTGCTTGGGTAAAGACAATTCACCAACAGCTACGATGCCATATTGAGAGTAACTCATCATAGATTATAACTTAACTGCTATTTATTTTTCTGTCACTATTGTCAAGGTTGTGCCAATTGGTGTAAAGAGATGAATAGGGCGCCATGATTGGCACAGTCCAACTCACAAAAGGTAAGTGACTGAGTAGCATGATAAGGTGACTTCCCATTAGGCTCTGCTTACACGGAAGTTCTCATTTTGCAAAACGCAGCTGCACCTGTGATGAAATAGCATTGGAATTAAACTCGGAATCATTGAGCTCGCCTGGCATATTGTATACTGAAGATTGGCAATGAGCTCAGGCAGCGAGGCAGTGGCTTGAGGGCACGCTCTCTCCGCATTATCTAAATTGCCTTCAAGGACACAATTTTATAAGATAGCCAGCGTCTTAACCAGCCCCATAACAGTTAGAAATTAATTCCAATAATCAAAAACGGCCGGATCAAACCTCGTTGTGGCTTTAAGAATCAGAATGGTATCACGAACTTACTTGCGTCAGTTTAAAATGTCACCAACTTGTAAATATCAGTCTATACGAGATGTGAAATTTTTTTAATTCAAGCAGCTGCGCGATGAGATAGATAGAAGCCTTGGGCGATGAGCTTGGCTATTCGAGACAGACTTATCTTTTCCAGGTGGTACTTTGAGTTCAGGCATATCAATCCCTACTGTTATGCGTCAACTAACTGAGGAGGAAACTAGAGTGGTGTTCGAAAAGCTCGCCGGTTACATTGGAAGAAACATTAAGCTACTGGTCGACAACAAAACTCAGCCTTTTGTCTTTAGGCTTCAAAAGGATAGAGTTTACTATGTTCCTGAGCACATTGCAAAGCTAGCGACTTCGGTTGCCAGACCAAATTTGATGTCCGTGGGACTTTGTCTCGGGAAATTCACCAAGACTGGCAAGTTCAGAATTCACATTACAGCGCTAACCGTCCTTGCAGAACACGCCAAATACAAGATCTGGATCAAGCCCAATGGAGAGATGCCTTTTCTTTACGGCAACCATGTCTTGAAGGCTCATGTAGGTAAAATGTCTGAAGATATTCCTGAGCACGCAGGTGTAATTGTATTTTCGATGCATGACGTGCCGCTGGGATTTGGAGTAAGCGCTAAAAGTACATCAGAATCAAGAAACTTGCAACCTACCGGCATTGTGGCTTTCAGACAAGCAGATATTGGAGAATATTTGAGAGACGAAGATACTCTATTTACTTGAGTGTCCTGCATCAATCATTAGAGATAGGCATACTGGTTTAATAGAAAAAAGTAACTAAGATAAATACTTCAAGGGTGTAACATATCGTTTATTGGTCGTTATTGCAAACACTACATTATGAAGCTAGCTATACTAATTTAGGATCTATTTTTCTTAGCCTTGGATTTCTTAGAAATGTCTAAATTATGGTCTCCCTTGCGACCCACTGAACCGCCTTGAGTTTGCTTGGCGGCAATTTTCTTATTAGGTCTAAAATCGGACCTGTCTTTCAAAGGTAGCCACCTTTCAGGATTTGGTTGCACTGTCGAATCGTAATTTTTTGGTAGCTTCTTATTTTTGTGAATTCTTCTTTTCTTCACCACTCTCCCCAACCTGAACTGATTGCTATGTTTGCCGTGGCCTTCAAAGGCAGTAGCGCCTTGCGATTTAATTGCCTCTATATCAACCGTGTCAACAAGGGACTCCAATTCGTGAATGCTGAGATCATGATTCTCAAAACCCGGATTTGTGAGTGGCAAATCAGGACTCAGAACCTGCAGTTTGGCAAATATTTTATTGGCCTTTTCTTGACAAGCCTGAGACAAAAATTTGAATGCCACGAGCCTCCAAAATAGAGGATCATCTTTGATATGATGATCTTCCATTCCAGAAACCAATCTTTCAAGCAAAGAGTTGACCGAGTCAGTACGTCCACTCTCCTGGTAGAGTTCAAACAATATACAAGAAACAATCCGATATTCGGCCGTCAGAGCTGGAGAGCAACGGTTCAAAAATGTTTCACACAGATGAACTGCCCTTTCCCATTCCTTTTCGACAACTTGCAATTGAACTGCTAACAAAAGAAGGCCGATAGTGCTGCCCCCGGTTCCACATGCGATTGCGGACATAGCGTGATGGTAAGTCTTTTTCGCTTGAGTGTAATAAGGCTCTAAAGTAACATCGTTCACCAACGCTTGGTATTGCGAAAAAGTTTTAGAGATAATCGATTTTTTGGGCTGAATACTGGAATTGCTGAAAAGCTTCAGGAATAGCAAGTTATTCAAGATGCGGTTCTGTTGTTCATGGCCCAAGCTTCCAGCGATACCACTCAGTTTGGACACATTCAGCTCGCGGGACAAAAGTGGAATATTCGTAGAGTATTTGGAGAAATCCTGAAACGACTTCAAATTGCTAGTAGCCAGTAAGTAGTTGGTGGAACCAACTTTACTTTTTTGCTGAAGGTCTCTCAGTATGTCCTGAGACTCTGTAACCTTACCGATTGCCTGTAAGACGTAACTTCTTTGAAGCTCAATAGAGAACTGATCTTCCTCCGAGCCTTCCTTGTCAGCTAAGCTCGCAGCTTTCACGAGATAGTCGATAGCTTGCTTTGGTTCGTCTTTTGCCAAAGCGATAAGAGACTCATTGAACAAAAGATCATAAGATTCGTCGTTCAATATGGTCACCAATGCTGTGTCGCGTACGAAGCTTGATGATGAAACAGCAGCTCGCTCGTTACACGCAATCTCGGTTTCGTTGTCTAATTGCTGTTCATTGTTTTGAGCCAAGACTTTGTAAATTTCTGCGGCTTCGTCGTGGTGGCCAGTCTTGATCAAAAATTGAGCACGTACATGCAAAATTCCTCTATTCTGGGAATCGCCCGAGCTGTGTATCAAGGTCTTCACCTTCTTGTATAGCCTCTCAAACTCCTTGGCATAGCCTAGCTTGTAGAGGACGTATAACCTCTCTAAAATAAAGTCATCCGCTATATCAGACTCAAACCGTTTCAACAGATCCCATGATTGGTAATATTGGTCGCTTTTGATGAGAGCAATGAGCCATTGCCGCAATACTGGCGTTTTGTCTTCAACTCCACCGTCAATCAATCTTTGACAAGTTGTAACAACTTCTGAGTGTCGATTATCGTTATACTGAACATCTAAGTCGGCGAACAAAGATGCCAAGTCCTTCATAGCCAGCAAAAGGACAAACCTGTTTAATTGTGCGATCTGTGGTTATTCTTTACCGTGAAATTTCTTGAAAACTACCTAGTTACTACTTGGAAAATTTTTGGAATTTGATCTTCCGTTCGGTCAGATACAACTTTGATATCCAGCCCACGATGACTATTCATAGAGAGCCATCAATATCAATATGAAAGGGCTGATATGGCAAGAGAATAACCTTTCAGTCTCTAGAAGAATGTTCCAGAGAGCTTTCGCGACTTTCCAGGTCAAATTAGCTGCGAATGGCGATAGGAACAGTCGATTATCAAGGCGTAAAATGTTGGGTAATGCATCTAAGGCTGGGCCAAAGTCAGCCAAGGCTCCTCATAAGAATTCTGAGAGGAAGAATCAAGTGTTTAGATATGGAAGTTTTAGCAGTCTCAAAGAAATAGAAGAGTCGCAACAGCAGAAAACTTTGGGTGTGTTGAAGAAGATTACTGATTTCGAACAGTTGAAGATATTGCCTACAGTGAGAACGGCGCTGCAACAAGTGATCTCGGAAGAGTCTATCGCAATTAAATCTGGGACGTCCACCGATCTGAGTAGCGTCAAACCGTCTCCCATACAAATTGCCGTGACGCAGAAGTTTTCCAAAACACTAATGGACAAAAAACTACAGGTACACACCATTGCCGCAGAGACCGGCTCGGGCAAAACCATTGCATACTTGACTCCTCTTTTCGATTACCTGAAGCGAGCAGAAGTGGAAGCACCTGAAAGCTGGGATGTGATAAAAGACAAGGCGATCGTTAGGTCTGTAGTGTTTGTTCCGACTCATGAATTGGTGGAGCAGGTATACAGGACCGTTGAGCGAAGCGCAAAAAAGCTAGGCTTGCATGCATTTCGCTGGAATTCCGAGACCTCATATGGCGACTTCATTGAAGCTGTCAAGAACAGAATCGACGTTTTAGTGACTACTCCGGGCAAAGTACTGAACATGTTCAATGTCCGTATTATCAACAGACCGGAGCGTCTACTGTCAGGTGTACGCTTTGCGGTCCTAGACGAGGCTGACACGTTGATGGATAGGTCATGGCTCGAGGAAACCCACACAGCTATACAGGCTTTTCCAAATGTCAATCATCTCGTATTTTGCTCGGCAACAATCCCTAATGAGTTCAGTAAGACCGTCGATCGCTTATTCCCTACTTTCCAATCAATTACAACTCCTAAGCTACACAAAATCTCTCAAAAAATTGATTTCAAGGTTATTGACGCGAGTCTAAATCCTTACAAGGGTTCTAGATCCAAGGTGTTGGCACAGATTCTTTATGCAATTATGAAAGACGGAACGGAAGAAGGGTATGAAAAGAGGTGTATTGTTTTCGTTAATGAGAAAAGAGACGTTAAATCCGTGGCCGAAAAACTAAGTGCAACTTATGGGCATGATTGTGTCAGCCTGACAGGGGAAGATACAGTTGAGGAAAGATTAAATAAAATCGATGTTTTCGTCAAGCCACCCAGACGTTTGGAGGACCTGGATGCTCAGAATACTAGTGCGCACTCGGATCAGGACATCACTCAAACCCTCCCAAATTCTAACATTACAATCACGAAGCCGTCTTCTAGCGCTGGCCCTAGGCGAGTGGCTTTGAAAGTCTTGGTGACCACAGATCTCATGGCCCGAGGTCTCAATTTTCAAGGCGTTCGAAACGTCATTCTTTATGACGTACCTAAGACCTCGGTTGATTTAGTGCATCGAGCTGGAAGAACTGGTAGAATGATGGGAGGTGGAAGGGTCTTTATGATCATAGATAAAAAGACGAAATCCTGGGCTAGGGCAGTACCCAAAATTGTTAGGAATAACAAAGCATTATCTTGAGCTCCTTGTAGATATATATATTATAAGCATTCATAGGTTGAGGTGGCCATTACCAGAATGGGCGGTTTTTTTCAATCCAGGGGTGCGTTTTGACATCTTTCAGTGGTAGCCTAGCACTAGGTTCGTATTCCAATAGCCGACTAATAAGGTGCCGGGCCTTTGGTGAAACATGGTCAGGAAACCTCAAGTCACGTCTAATAATGCGCTTGTATGTGAGTTCTTTAGAATTTTCCTCGAAAGGGGGATTCCCTACTAGCAACTCAAAAGTCAGGACGCCAAGGGCCCAAACATCCACTTTATTGTCATATTCACGGGATTTTATCAATTCAGGTGAAAGATAGTCCATTGTTCCACATAAAGTTTTCCTTTTGGCACTCCCAACGTTGGTCACACTCCACCCAAAATCAGTCAACTTCAAGGTGTTATTGAAACCCAGTAAGATGTTTTCAGGCTTAATATCTCGATGCAGTATTCGCCGGCTATGCATATGATCGAGAGCGTCGGCCATTTGATATACAAAATATGATGCGGTAATATCGTTAAAAGGCCCGTGGGATCTCAGATGTTTGTAAAGCTCGCCATTGACAAGGTACTCCATCAAAAGATAAACGCGCTTCTCGTCATGGAAATAGCCGTACAATCGCGTCAAGTTAGGATGCTTGAGGGCAGCCTGAATTTCAACCTCCCGGCGAAATTGTTTTTGAACATTATACTGAACAATTTCATTCTTTTTCATAGCTTTCAATGCACAAATGAAGCCGGTTCTTTTGTGCTTGACGCAGTAGACCTTACCAAATTTACCCTTACCCAATTTTTTGCCCACTTCAAAATCGTCCAGCGATAACTCCTGAAATTTTAATGGCGACTTTTCCGATCCAAGGGTACTCAGGGCTGCCGATCTTTTCCTTGGGGATGTCTGCGCGGCGGGGGGGTTTGTTTTAATGGGAGAAGCAGCTATGGGGGCTGCTGAAAACTCCCCAGGGCGATTGTTGTTCGAATTGTGAACTCGCCCACCGCTAGCTCCGGAAGCAGCGGGTATTTTGGAGCTTTGAGAAAATGACGTACGCTGTTTTCGAACTCGGTTTGGGTTAATTTCAGGCCTACCGGAGGCAGTCAAACTTTTCCGTCCAGCTCCACTGTTGAGTCTCATACTCAAAAGCATATTTCGCTGATGTAACGAATTGCGACGGACTTCAGAACCAACTAGCGTATTCTCACTCATGTTAAGAAAGTGGGATAAGATGGAGAAACACTTGTACGAGCTCGAAGGACCCAAGAGCCCACGGTCGTTATGTCCTAATGTACAATGGATTAACTGCCCAACTCATCGAGCCACATATAGATATTACTTACACTTGTCGTTAATAACTATGAGCTATGTAAACAAATTCGTTCATCGTGTACAACGGCTAGCATAAATACTGTCATAATCAACAAGGGCCTATACCAAATAACTACAACCTGGCACTTAGTATGAAACTCATAGTGGGGCATTGCTGTATCCGATATTTTGAACGAGTATGCATAGATGTACTTTACTGAGATAGACTCGTCCTTTCGGCTCTGGTTGGAAAACCGTGCGAACTTGTTTACTTCGGCGGCTAAAGCCTGCAAGTGTCAGAGCAAGTTCACTTCACTCCGATTTGTTGGGAATGATGTGAATAAACTGATGGTGATGTGCGTCTAATCGCATAATCAGCGTCAGTAAATATGTGACACAGTGGTACAGAATGATAGTACACAACCGAGGCCATACAAATAGAGCTACAAGCTAAGACAAACCGAAGAGAACAACTATTGTCCAATGGGATTGGCCATTGATAAGTTATCGGTAGTGTACGGCATTGAAGCCGTAATCCTTGGGCAATAGAATGATCTAGAATTGGTGATTAATAAATATGTTGACCAGAGTCACCGAGTGAGAATTGTATAAATACCAGGCTTTTGTTCAGGTAACTGAACCAACTCTAATGCCTAAAATAATCACGGAGAGATAAATAGAATTCCCTAGATCCAAGTTACTCATCTTACAATGACCATGTCCGACTTACAAGACAAATTTAGTAAGCTTTCTACTGATGAATCAGATTCGCCTCAATAATGGTAGCGCCGCTAAGGATGCGGAAACCGCCGACGCAGTTGACAAGCATCAAAAGATTTCGAGAAAGACAATTCTAGAGCAATCTGACTCTGACTCTGAGGATGATACTTCGGATGACGGAAAATCTCTCCGTACTGGATCGAAAAGAGTTAAAAAGAAAGAGTTTAACTGGGACCATAATCCTCTTGATGAATGGCTGCAAGTGGCCAAAACTAGTTCAAGAAAAAGGTCTAGTGCATCAGAAATGGATGATGAAGATCTCACTTTTTATCCAGTTAGAAAAGTCGCTGGTTTCATGCCATTTATTACGAAAGTATTAAACTTGTTGACCAGGGTGGGATTAAAGGACATTATTCCAGACCGGACAGGAAGAACAAGAAGGGAGCCTACTTTGGGCCAGAAAAGGGCCATTGTACAATTGATGGAAACATACATCGATTTTGAAGCATATCCTGAAATGATTTGCCCTCCACATGACAATAAGAGCACTTATAAAGCATTTCGTAAGGCTGCAATGAGGGTCACTACAGATGATTCCAAGCCATCCATGAACTCAAAATGGAAAGAGTTAAAGCTTGACAAGTACACAGATCCCTTTTTATACGTTGAAGAGGTCAAGGAACTAATTGAGGAATCACTCGAGTCTGGATACTTTGACGAAAAAGAAGACGCAGTACCAAAACTTATGGCAAGCTTCAGACCCGGCATTCCTTTTGACAGTGCACGTTTCATTACCTGCGATGTAGACGAAGTTCTAAAAGGCATTTACAACTATGGAGTTAATTATGGAAAAATGGGACGTGTCACTTGGGACAGAGTTGATCCAATGGAAAGTAAATCCAGCACCCTAAGATGCTACAAATGCAATGAAAAAGGACATACTGCAAATAGATGTCCAGAAGACGAAGTCAAGACCAATAAAAAATACGGATCCTATCAAAAGGACAAGACCAAGAAACGTCTTAGGCAAATTGTCAACAGAGAAAGTAACGAAGAGTTACAATAAATCAAAAGAATCACAACGTGTGCTAATAGACAGTGGTGCATGTTTTTCAATTTTTTGTAACCGAGATTTTTTTACTTCTTTACACCCGATCGACTCGAACGATGAGATGTTCGACGCACAAGATCGAAAGATTGAACTCAAGGGCAAAGGAATTGTGGAGCTAGATTTAGGTAGGGTGGTAAGACTAGAAGCATACCTATCTGATAGTATTTTTTGCAACGTTATATCCACAATACAACTTGAGGAATTTGAAATTTATCCTGATTTCCAAACACGCCATTTACGGGATCAGGATGGAAATAAGATGGCGAAATTAATAAGAGAACAGCGTGTCAACTGGCTACCCTCTGATTTGATAATAAGAGGGGAAAGTCAGAAATATGACAAAACGTTGAGTGCAGTACATAGTAGGCGAGGCAAAATCACACTAGAGCAACTTCATGCCTCATTAAGCCACATTAATCCAAGGTACATCAAGGACTCTGTGAAGTCCGGCTTGATACAAGATGTGTCGATGAATGACGTGGACTGGCGACTAATGGAAGAATTTGAATGTGTAACTTGCCTACAAGGCAAAGGAAAACGGAACAACCATGTGCCTAATTCACGCGAAACCTATCAGGGCAAATATAATGAGTTAGAGCTCATACACACAGACGTATTCGGACCGATGCATAAGATGCCTCCCGGAACTCCGAAATACTTTATTTCTTTCACAGATGAACGAACCAGATACAGATGGGTATTTCCACTCCAACATAAGGACGAGGATACCGTATTGGACTGTATTGAGAACCTAGTCTCCCACATTAAGAGACAACACAACATCAAAGTCAAGGCTTTCCAAATGGACAGAGGCAGCGAATATACAAATCAGTCAGTTAGAGACTACTTTGCCAAAAGTGGCATTGACACATATTATACTACTACGGCAGATTCAGCATCCCACGGGGTTGCAGAAAGGTTAAATCTGACACTACTAAATGACTGTCGAACACTTCTATCCAGTTCAGGAATGCCAAGACACTTGTGGTTCCATGCAATAAAAACTGCTTGTCACCATCGTAACTCATTATACAACCCACGAATTGGCACATCGTCTAGAAACATGGTAGGATTAGCTCCGATTAGAGCATCCAAATTACCACCGTTTGGTCAACCATGTATGGTACATGACCCTGCTGCACTGAAGAAGAAACTTAACGTACGCAGCATTCCCGGATTCATACTCAGAAAGTCCGAAACCTCATTTGGCTGTCTAGTCTACATACCTAGTGCGCATAGGGTGGTAGACACAAGAAATTA